>CM022298.1:416750314-417350314 GCA_011799875.1 Thinopyrum elongatum
GTCTAAACTTTATTTTTGGAGGAAGAAACAAGAGCATCTGACTTTCCTTACGCCTATTCTTACAACTGTGTTAGTAATGCTAGTTTTTGCACAACAGTTTGACGCGGCACAGGCCTCCTGAGTTGGAGCAGGAAGAGTATGGTGCATGCAAGCTAGGAAATGCAAACAGTCTGCCGTCAACTTACTACGGTATGCAGTTTGATTTCAAATCATGAGACATATTTCTGCTGCTAATCGCATTTACTATGGCATAATACAAGGTTCTATCAACATGGCTTCCATGACTTCCGCTGGTCCTGAACATGGGATCTCTCGGGTTCTGCGTCCCAGAGTTCAGCCACCAATACACCAATTCAGGGAGGGAGCTTTCCTGGATGTTCCCTCAAGTACTATGCAAAGTATATCCTCTCCTGTTAGAATTGCAACTGCAGTAACGCATAACAACCGGTCGACTGTTGGTGAGAATGGTCATTCACTTGGAAAGATGGGTGGACAGATTAATGGACACTTGAATTATGGATTTCATGGGGTTGGAGCTTTCAATCCACATTCCCTTCCTGACTTTCGCAACGGCCAAAGTAATGGTATTTCTTGCAACTTAGGCACAATATCACCCATTGGAGTTAAGAGCAACTCTAGAACTGCTGAAGGAATGGAGAGCAGACATCTTTACAAAGTTGGTTCTGCTAACCTTGGTGGTCATTCTTCTGGTCATACCGAAGGTACTACTTTGGGTGCCTTATTTACTGATGTAGCCATATGTTTATGGAGACACACTGTTTCCATTAGGTTCATTTGCCATCTCTTTCCCTTCCAGTCATTTTCTTGAAAATGTCAATTTTGGAAGAACATATGCTTTGATATCAATAATACAGAAGCTTTTATAGCTTAATGGTAATTGGCGTAACCTAAATTATACTATTTTTGAGGTTGCAACTATTCTGTTTAGACAATGCAATTAGGCTTACATGGGCATGCCTTGTGTTCTTGTAGCACCCGGGTTTTCAAAAACTGGAAGCTGCCCCCTTCATGGCCACCAAGTAGCGTGGAATAATTCAAATAACTCCCATCATCATACCTCTTCTCCCATGCTATGGCCGAACTCAGGATCATTTATCAATAATATACCATCTCGACCTCCCACGCAAGCGCATGGAATTTCAAGATCATCTCGCATGCTTGAAAATGTCCTTCCAGTGAATCATCATGTTGGATCTGCACCAGCTGTCAATCCATCAATTCTGGATAGGAGAACTGGTTATGCAGGGGAGCTGATGGAAGCGCCAAGTTTCCATCCTGGGAGTGCTGGAAGCATGGGTTTCTCTGGTAGTCCGCATCTGCATCAGTTGGAGCTCACTAGCATGTTTCCTCAGAGTGGAGGGAACCAAGCCATGTCCCCTGCACACATTGGTGCTCGATCTCCTCAGCAGAGGGGGCATATGTTTCATGGAAGGGGTCATATAGGTCCCCCTCCATCTTCATTTGATTCACCAGGTGAACGTGCAAGGAGCCGAAGAAACGAGTCATGTGCTAATCAATCGGATAATAAAAGGCAGTATGAGCTAGACATTGAGCGTATAGTCTGCGGCGAGGATTCCCGGACTACATTAATGATAAAGAACATCCCAAACAAGTATACATCTGGGACTTTCTGATTTTATTCTAGTTTATGTGCAAGTGTCACTCTATTTGAAGTCACGCCATGTTTTGATGTTTCTATTGCCTTAATGGTATTTCAGGTACACTTCTAAGATGCTTTTGACCGCCATTGATGAAAATCACAAGGGAACTTATGATTTTATCTATCTTCCAATTGACTTTAAGGTGAATGGAGCTTTTGTAAACAGCTGTTGCATGTTTATCCTTGGTTCGACATTACTTGCATACAACGACCTAATGGTGCTCATGTGCATTTTCAGAATAAATGCAATGTGGGCTACGCATTCATCAATATGATAAGTCCTGAGCATATTGTTCCATTCTATAAGGTGAGAGTGAGATATTACAAGTTATTAAATGGCGGCAGTGTATTAGATAAAGCTTCATGTTGACATTTTTATATGATTTTTTTGTCCTCTGCTTTCCTTCCTCATTTCTTTTTCCATAACTACCTGTATTACACTATCATGCTACAATTGCATAGATTTTGGATATCGCATGTCAGGTAGTCAGTAGTACCTTTACCATTTCTGGTTTCACGCACTAAGCATTTTTTACCTAATGTCAGTCAATAAATGAACAACATACATGCCTGTCTCTTTCAGATATTTCATGGGAAAAGGTGGGAGAAATTCAATAGCGAGAAGGTAGCATCACTTGCATATGCTAGAATCCAAGGAAAATCATCTCTAATTGCGCACTTCCAAAATTCAAGTTTGATGAATGAGGATAAACGCTGCCGCCCTATACTTTTCCACTCAGATGGCCCAAATGCAGGGGATCAAGTATGTTCTCTGATTGTCCATATCCTTTGCTGTATTACTGTTTCTATAGGGCACCTGACTGGGTACTACTAACTAGATGACCTGTATATCTTATTGTGTGCCCATCCAATACATGATCGGTGAAGTCCACACACATATCTAATTTTATATCATTATATTTTTATTATCTTGCATCTGAAATTAAGCAGTAGGCCTTCTTACACAGTTTAGTATGTATTTGTTTTTTCTTATGCTACGTCAGAATTTTTCCTGAGTATTTCTTTCCTTTAGAATTGTATTGACGCGGAAAGAAATACTCAGGAAAAATTCTTACTAATTAAAATCCTACAAATCATGGAACATGATCCTCAATTCATTCTAAATCCTTTGAATCAAGGAGGTCCTTGAGGATTCAAGCATAGGCTCATCGTTCTTGTTTTCTAGTGTTGCTATATTCTTTTTAATGATACATATAGCTGTATAGGCTCATCATTTTCTTCACATATGGTGGTGTTTGATGCACAATGGGATACATTGTGGGTTAGGGAGCGGAAAATAAAACCATCTTGTTAACATTAGGCAGGGCTATGAGTTTGGAGTAGAGAATATAGTGCATACATGACGAGATTGCCTGTCGATAATGAGATAGGCTTTACTTAATTTTGTGTGTACATATTTTTTGTATTTTTAACATTATTACTCAACCTGTCTACAAAAAACCATCGTTCTGATTGGACTTCAAACTGTGGTATATGAAACTGCATATCCCATGCCAAACACCCCAATAGATTGAACTCATCCCACCCACTATTTCCATTCTTACCTCCCATGATGAGTCTGAACTGAGCATGTTTTTGTTGTAAACTTTTCTCAGGAACCTTTTCCAATGGGAACACACATCCGTTCTAGGCCTGGGCGGTCCAGGGTTTTGAGCTGCGAAGAAAGTCACCGGGACACTCTGTCATCTTCTGCCAACAATTGGACTCCTTCCAACGGGGGCGGCCACGCTTCAGGCTACTCAAAGGAGGCTGACCCAACCACAGCTTGAAAGCTGAAGCACTAACCACAACATCAACATCCAACCTTTTGACATTTGCAATCCCAGTTTTCACATTACCATCCTTTCCCACCTCTTTTTGCTTGTGGTGTTTTCGGAGTCTGTAGCTATTTAGTACTTTCTATGTCGTGGGCTACCAGAGGCTCCCTAGAGGCTGCAAATTTTGTCGCTGAGTAGAAGCAAGGGAACGGACGGAGGGTGCTCCCAGTTTCTCCTGAGCCTATATGCGTGTATTAACTGAAGGCCGTGGAAGGCAAAACTCGTGGGGAGCTCTTTGAGATTTTGGACTGTAAGGTGTAACCCAGCGTTGTACAGGGTTTCCTAGTAAGAATGCATGACGGGGACAGCCGACACTGTATTGGTGCTGTTGTATGAAAGGCAGGCTGTGCCCTGCTGCGTCTTTTGAAACTGTTTTGATGTTAATTTCTTGTGCGTGTGCGGTGGTGCCGTGTTGTGGGGATCTCGATTTTGGGTGTCGGAATGAAGCCCCTTTGCGGTGCCACCGTAGCTACTGCCGTTATTATGTGGCAAATCCGCCAGCTCAGGACTCAGGAGCGAGATGCACCTCCGCCATCTTTCTGCAAAAATTCCTAGACTAACAGCCACTTTAGTGATATTTTTAACACAGTACAGACGCAAACTCTCATATATACGCACATACATTCATTTTTATAAACACAACATGCACACCATAGCTGGCTCATCATTTTGGGATTGTTAAAGTCGCCACACACGTCTTTGTATCGACGGTAATGTCTCCTTTCATTGAACGCACATCCTCGTCTGAAATAAATTTAAGAAAATACGAGCATTGCTGACAAAGTCTATGACTTGGACTTTGGGTGGACTAGGGATATCATTGTCTTTTTAATCATCCAATGTTTTGTTAAGGACTTATCCCCATGACAATAATCTTTCTCTTTATTCCGAAAACACTAAAACCGTGATGTCAGAGCAATCTGGAGACACAACATCGGCTGCCATTGGATCTTTTGCACGAATCTCAGAGCAAGTGACAATGCCATGCCTTCAGATGAAAAATGTTCGCGCTGGGCTTGCATCTATTGCATCCAACGCATAACCCGTAATACCGCGAGTCATCATCCATCCCCCTCCCCATTTCCCCTCTCCACCACATCGTCGTCGATTCATTCCCCTCTCCCTCTTCAAATCCCAGATAGAGTGAGAGAGAATAGTGAGAAGCACGGATCCCCTCCCCTCCGTCCTTCCGCGCCTTGCACTCTCCTCCTAACCCGAGCGACCTCGCGCGCGAAGGTGGGCTAATGGAGGGGGCACCGAGGGTGCTGCCGTCCCAGAGCGCGGAGCAGCGACAGCGTCCTCCAACCTCCGTGACTTCCTTAAGCTCCGTGACGACGACGACGTGCGGCCTGTCATGGCAGGTAGGCACCACACGCTCCTCGACGTTATCCACAGGTGCTGACGACGACAACGCTTACCTAGCTCCCCCTTCCTCCACGCGCCGCGGGACGTCCGCGATCCCGACGCCGCAGGTGCCCGTGGCGAGATGGGGAAGGAGCGGAGGGTGTCACTAATGCCGCTGTTGGAGCAGGGGAAGCGGCGCTGGACGACAGTGGCGGCGAGTGCCGTGACATGGACGCATGTAGAGAAGGACGCGACTGCCACGAAGTAGGGAGGGGGAAGGAAAGGCCGCGGGGGCGTGGGCGGGCGGTGTCGTGTGTGCATGGGGCGACACAAGGGCGCGCCTTCGCCCCCTGCGGTCACATCTGTTTGCCGCGCCTGATTCAAGTACTAGTTTTGTTCTAACTGCCATGATCTAGATCTCTACATTTTCTTAATTTTGCCATGGCAATTTAGCTCTTTTGCCAATGCCATGGCAATTTAGCTCTTTCTCCAAATTAGTCTGACCACAAACAACAACCAACGGTAAATTATGCTGTGTGCCAATGGCAATTTATGTTGTTGTCTCCATGTTGAATTAAGATGTGTTTGCCAAGGCATCTTCATTTTTTGTCGCCAAGGCAACTATTTTTTTACCCATGACAATTAGTAGCTATTTCCTTGTTTTTGTCACATGATGGTTTAAGATCTCCTATTTTTTCTCATATACTCAATGTAAATTCTCCAAATTAGTATGGCCCCAAATCAACCAACGTCAAATTGTGTTATGTGCCCATGGCAAATAATGTTTGTTTGTCTCCATGTTTGAATTAAGATGTGTTTGCCATGACATCTTCATTTTTTGTCGCCATGGCAACTAACTTTTTGATCCATGACAGTTAGTAGTTATTTCCTTGTTTCTGTCACATGATCGCTTAAGATCTCCTAATTTTGCCATCTTTCATGAAATAATAAACTTCTTAAATTTGCCATGTGCCAAATTTTGCCATCTCTTTCAAAGAATAAATCTCCTAATTTTTCCATTTTCCCATGAGAATTTGCTAAATTTGACATCTTTTGATAAAAAATTAAATTTCCTAAACCCCCATGTGCCTTCCAAAACTTGCCATGCTTTTTTAGAGAACGAAATTCTTTTTGGACAATGACAAATTTACTTTGTGGGAACATGGCAAATTTGCTCTTATGTACCATGGCAAATTTACTTTGTGTATCATGGCAAACCTTTTTTGTGACCATGGAAAATTTACTTTATGTATCATGGCATAAATTTCTTGTTTTTATCATGTCAAACTTATTTTTTTGACCATGGCAAATTTTATATTTGGGCCTTGGCAAATTTATTTTACCATGGCTTTTTTACTTGTTAGACCATGTTGACCAATTTTTGGAACATGGCAAACTTGTTTTCACAAACCATGGCAAATTTACTTTTATGTATCAAGGCAAATTGTTTTTGATCATGGCAAATTTATATTTTTCTAGATCACAGAAAATTCATTTTTTTACCATGGCAATTTTATCTTTTCAACCATGGCAAATTTATTTTTGGTGCGATGGCAAATTTATATTTGGACCATGGCAAAAAATATTTTCTGAACACATCTTTTTGCCATGCCACATTTACATTTGGACGATGGCAATTTTTTTTTACAATGCCAAATTTATTTTTGCACCATGACTTTTTTTTACTTGTTGGACCTTGGTCAATAATTTTTGCAACATGGTCAATTCTTTTTGGAACATGACAAGTTTGTTTTACAAACCGAAATTTACTTTTTGTACACATTTGGTTGAACGGGCAACGGTAATTTGCCATAATTTTACACAACTGCAAATTTATATTTTTGAACATCCCATGGGAAAATATGTTTCCTAAGACTATTACAATAATTTTTTCTTTTCAATATATACTTTTGCCATCATCTAATGAAACAACGTATTCTAAAAAGTCTGACGAAACAACGACAGCCTAGGTTCAACCATAATTGTTAAGTTTTCTTTGTTTTTGTTTCCAAGACATGGAAGATTCAGTTCTCACGTACTGCAAATGTAAATTTTCATGTACAATATGTGTTTGCCATGTTTTTTTTTTAATTGTCATTGGGTTTTAAGACTATTTTTTGTTGGACAATCAATGTCTCTTTTTGTGAGGAGTCTTGTCAAATCGCTGATGGGCCATGGTTCGATCTGGTCCGGTTCTTGAGCGAACATTTCTCTCACCCCCTAGGTGAGAGCAACTAGCTAACGAGCGCTCCTTCGGGAGCCTCGCAACGATCAGCGCCACTTGACGCGCTCTCAGCCGCCCGCCACGTGTCGCGCTCTGGGCGCTCCCTTCGGATTTGTTTTTTTTATTTTTCCGCACGCGTTTTTGGCTTTTTAAATGGATTTTTCCGGGTTTTTCGACGTTTCGGTTTTCCACCGGTCTTCTTTAACATTTGGACCAAAAAAAAATTGCGCGAAAAAACGTGTTTTTTTTTCTTTCACGAGAGTCATGGTTTTGCTTCCGCGAGAGGCATGGTTTGGCTTTCGCGAGAGTCACGGCCGTGTCTCTTGGAAACGAAAAAAAAAATGCATTTTCTGTTTTTTTCTTCCGCGAGAGTCACGGTTTTGCTTCCGCGAGAGGCACGGTTGTGCTTTCGTGAGAGTCACGGCTGTGCCTCTCGCAAATGGGAGAGCCACGATTTTGCTTCCGCGAGAGGCACGGTTGTGTTTTCGTGAGAGTCACGGCCGTGCCTCTCGGAAACGAAAAAAAACATGTTTTCTGTTTTTTTTTCTTCTGCGAGAGTCACGGTTTTGCTTTCGCGAGAGGCACGGTTGTGCCTTCGCGAGGGTCACGGCCGTGCCTCTCAGAAAAAAAAACGTATTTTTTCTTTTTTTTTCTTCCGCGAGAGGCACGGTTTTGCTTCCGCGAGAGGTACGGTTGTGATTTCGCGAGAGGCACGGGCGTGCCTCTTTCGGAAAGGGAAAAAATTCTTGTTCCCGGTTCGGTTTTTTGTTTGGTTTTTTTGTGAAAAAAAACTTCGTCAAAACCTATCAACATGGGGTTCAGTTTTGAAGATCTCGACGCGAGGAATCCAATGGTGAAAACGGTTCGAGATTTGGACGCACGGTTTAAGAGATAAAACGTTTTGAATAAACGAATCTACGAAAAAAGGGAAAACTCCCAGGTTGCGACAAGTGGCGCACATGCAACGCGCTACTTGTCGCAACCTGGGAAGGTGGGAGTGATCTTTGCAACGAGTACTCCTCAATTAGTATTTCGCCCCTAGGTCCGTGGCGAAGGGACGGGCACCCTATGTCTCGCTAAATGCGAGATACTAGGATATCTCGCTTGAAGCAGCCGCCCAACTCTGCCCAACTAGGCCGGTCCAGCGTCGACACGGGCTTTCATCGTTTTTTTGACCATTTTTATCACATTTTTTATTTCATTCTTTTTGCTTTTGCTAGTATTTCGAAATATTATGAATATGTCTATTATAAAATTCACTTTACACAAAAGTTGAAAACTGTTAATCATGCATTTAAGAAATGTTAAATGTGTAAAAAAAATTGTTTCCGGCGCATAAGAAAATATACAAAGTGTATGGAAAAAAGTATAAAAAATACAAAGTTTTCAATATTTTTAAAAAAATGTTAGTTATGCATTTAAAAATACTAAATGTGTATAGAAAAATGTTTATGATGTATATGATTTTTTTTTATGAAAATTGTATCAAAAGATGTACAATGTGTTTGGAAAAAAGTAGACATAAAATATATGAGCTAAAAACTTTAATCATGTATTTGGTCAATGTTAAACGTGTACATATTTTTTTCTGATGTATATAAAAAATGTACAATGTGTATAAAAGATTAGACATAAATAATATATGCTTCAATTTTTTTAATTATGTATCTGGAAAATGTTAAACGTCTATATATTAAATGTTCTGATGTACACAAAAAATGTACAATGTTTATGGAAAAAGTAGAAAAAGTTATTTTACAAGATGCTAATCATTATAGGTCTATAAAATATGTTGCTGGTGTATACAGAAAATGTACAATGTGTATTGAAAAAGTAGACGTAAAAAGTATAAGTTGTCAAAAATATTAATTATGGATATAAAAAATGTTAAATATGTATTAAAAAATATTCCTATTGTATAAAAAAACTGTAGAAAGAAACGAAAAAACCCGATAAAGAAGCACAAAGAAACAAAAGGAAACAAAGAAATAGAATAAAAAACATCAAAAAGAAAAGAATAAATAAAATGAAAGGAAAGAAAAACCGGTGGAAACTGTGAAAGAATTGAAGGAAAACGGATGGCAAAATAAAAGAAAACCGATAAAAACGAAAAATAAAAAGGTAGAATAAAAACACCGGACGACAGCAGCACGTAGAACGAGCGAGCGAGCGAGCGACGGCACGAACGAGCCAGCCCATATATGTGAACCCTTCATGCGAGACGGAAGCAAGTCTCGCCTTTAGCAATATATACTTCTGTCGCGAAGGACCTCCCATTTCGTGACCAGCGCGCCGAGTATCAGCCAAATGTACACCCGTCACCCGCGCTCCGCACCAGCGTCTTTTGGACTGGCCCATGTGTGGGACGGAAAGCTCCCTAATTTTTTATTTTCTTTTTTGCCTTTCTATTTTTGTTTTATTTCTTTAAAAGAATTTGGGATTTCTAAAAATGTGCAAATTAAAAAAATTGATTTGAAAAAAGCTTTAAAAATCATAAAATGTGTATGAATTCAATAAATTCTTAGGAAATCATAAAATCTTTATTGATTCAAAAAATGTTTGCATTCAAAAAATGTGCATGATTTTGAAAACAATGTTTGGCAAAATAAAAAATGTTCGTGTATTAATTGGTTTTCATGAATTTGAACAAATGTTCATGAATTCAAATGCTCACCAAATTCAAAACTATGTTCATGAATTTCAAATATCTTTCGCAAATTTCAACAAAAGTTCATCGATTAAAAAATATTTTCTTATTCAAAAAATGTTCTTGAATTCGAAAAATGTTTATGCAGTTCAAAAAATGTTCGTTAAAACAAAAATTGTTCGTGAATTTTTTAAAAAGTTCCCAAATTTCCAAAAATGTTCATCGATTCAAAAAATGGCCGCCGATTCAAAACATTGTTAACGAATCATGAGTTTCAAAAAATTGCTCGCAATTATTTTTAAATCTTCATGAATTTGAAAATAGTTTATGATTTTAAAAAAGGTTTGCCATTTTGAAAAAAATCTTTGTGATTGCATGATTTCAAAAAATATTCACAATTTTGAAATATGTTCCTAAAATGAAAAAGGAAAGGAAAAAAATGGAAACAAAAAAGTTAAAAGAAAATAATAAAAAGTAAAAAACAATGAAAGAGGAAGGAAAAACTAAAAAAATGAAAAAAGAAAGGGAAGAATGAAAATGAAAAAGGTAGAAAAAACACAGAAAAAGAAAAACCTGAAAGGAACTAGTAGGGCTGGCCCAAGTGGATGTTGCGAGGAGCGAGGAGGTACGCACTAGGTCGCTATTCAATGATCTACACGCCAAATAGGACTGACCCTGGGTGAACTTTAGATATATAGTGCAGTTCTTGTATTTCAGGGTGGGTCCTCCTCCCTCCTTAATTCTTTCAAAAATGCCATGAGGAGTCCGTAATTTAAATCTGTAGAATATGTTTGGTGTGGCCGCGAGAAGATGAGCCACCGTCCTGTGTCTAGGGAATGTATCCGGTGCACCGGTGCACTGAACATCCTAGCACTTTTTAAAAGGTTCCAAAAATATGAAAAGAATTGAGAACATTCAGACAACACTAATGTTTGTTGTCGTGAAATTTCAAATCAAAATTCGAATGACATCAATGTGATAATAGGCCAAATCTAAAGCCCAACTTATACTACGTACTATTCAGTGTTAAATTTGTCATTTTTGTATCTAGAGCAATGTATCGAATTTTGATTTCAAATTTTGCGACAACAAATATTGATGTTGTGTGAATGTGCTCATTTTTCCACATTTTTGGAACATTTTAAAATGTGTTACAGAGGCCCGGTGTCCAAGCTGGAAGGGTCAACATCATAGAGGGCGATCACCCAAGTGGGCGCTGTATATGCGTCAAGAATAGCACTCGTGAAGTCCTCTGTGTTGTCCTTTCTAATAAGTTTCTATCATACATTATTTCTATGTTGCTGCCCACCATGGGGAATGGTGGAGGCCGGCGGTGACCACATTTACTCCTCTCCCTCCATGGATGACCTGTAACACCCAAGTGGTTAAAGTCCTTCCAATACATGAATTGAGTACATCTTACAGAGTCAACAGGAAGCAGATGAAGGAAGAAGAGAGGAACAGACAAACATGAAGGAGAAATGAGTTCAAGTTTCTTCGTAAGTTCGCGTCGTCGGAGCTTCCCGACCTTTTCCTTTCTTTCTTCTTTTTCTTTCCTCCCGCTCGTTTCCTTATCCTTTGTATTACAACCCACTAGTTTTTTATATTGTGAGACGATAATCACCACCCACTGGATGGGCCTAAAAAACAACCAGGCAGAGGACCTCTTGCTTTACGCTAGAAATATACGCTTGGATCACCCACATTTCATATGTGATGCTCATTGCTCCACATTGTTGTCAAAATGCACAGGCAGCCGACGGACGATGCCATCATGGTCCCGCTCTGTTGTACAATGGGTCGGCCCACCCAGACGCCTCATGTGCGGCCACCTTACATTTGACGCCTAGGAGGTCCTGGGATCGCAGTCACGGTGAGGACTGTTGGGAAACGTAGTAGAAAACAAAAAAAATTCGCCCTACAATCACCTAGGAACAATATGAAGATGCATTAACGGTTTGGATTCGATCGTTACCGACTTCGAGTTGCAGCGGAAGAAGACGAGTCAGTGTAGATCGTACTTATAGTCCCTCGAACTATAGATCAGCGAGCCCGCGAACCTCCCATGAACATCCCCTCAAACGGAAGACCGAAAGCACGACCTCTCTACGAGTTGCAAGCGTACAGTCTTCACAATCCGGCAGCGCTTCACAGTCCAGAGCTAATCATCGCCAGAGAATTAGAGGTAGGAGATTAGAACCACACTGGGCTTATAATTATGAAGATTAGAGGATCTAAGTCAAGCTCTAATTGATCAACTAGGACCAACTAGAACTAGAACTAGAGAACTAGAGGAGGCTCCAAAACTTATGTGTTCAAAAGTGCTACAAGCCTCTAGTATATATAGGTTGGAGGGGAGAGGAGGGGCGGCACACAAGGGGGGAAAGTCCTCCCCCCTTGCGCTGGCTATAGGGAGGGGGAATCCCTCCCCAATTCAGCCTCCCTCCCACCTTTCTAATAGGAGAAGGGGGCGCCACCCTTGTTGGGCCCTTGTGGCCCAAGTTTCCTTCCACCTCTTAGCCTTTTAAGGGGCGTTTATATTTAATTAATTATTAAAGCCTTCTAAAAATTACTAGAGCCTTTTATTTATCCGTAATACCCGGTATTGCCCGATAAACTCCGAAACCCTTCTGGTGACCCCGAAACGCTTCCGGTTCCTCTCAAAACTATTTCAAATATTAACGAAACTATTTCACCAATAAATCCTTGATAGTCCTGTCAACAAACACTCAGCAGATCATGATTACCTTAAGCTTGTGACCCTGTAGGTTAGGTAAAACATAGACATGAACAAAACCCCTTTGTTCAATGTCCGATAGCAGAACCGTGGACGTCCATATCGATCCCTATGATTACTTGAATGACACTCGTGTGAACCTTTGGTTATCATGTGATATTCCCTGTGCTTCAAGATACTTCATAAACCTGAGGTGAGATGTATCCGTATCCTCTTGAGTCATACACATGCTCACTATACCGTTCCCCTCATTACCGGTTTTGTTCTTCTTTCTCATTGATATGTTCCGGCATCCCCGTGAAATAGTCACCTGTGTTTGGCTAGATGATGATGGATGCCGTCACACCAAGAGGGCCCTAAGAATATCTCTCCATTGTCGGAGGAGCAAATTCCATTCTTGAGCTATCTAGTCCCTTGTCAAACTTTCTGATGAACCTGTAAGTTGCCGTTAAGGTCACCATGTTACAGATGACGTTTGAGCAACCCCAAAGCTCATTATACGGTAGGAAGTGACTACGATACTCTCATGGTCTAAGGAACAAAAACACATGTTAACACTCCGTGTTATATCAATTGATTTCAGACGATTGATGCCTGCAAGCCAAATAGGGAAGTATAGCACTTTCGCAGAAGTATCCCAATGAGTAATCGTCCCAACGAAGAGCAGAGGAGAATATTTATAGGTAGCGTTTCTGTCACACACAAGGTGTCACAGTTCTTATGTGAAGTAACTGCTTGGGCTTCTGCAAATATCGTTACTGTCCTGAATCACGAATAAATCAGTTTGACAAATATAAAGGGAATTGTAGTAACAACTAAAAGAACTAATAAAGGTAAATAACATGAATAAAACTACTATTGGGTTTCCTTCAATGAAGAGATTAGGTGAGGAGAGATTTCAGCTCATAGTAAGAATTTATAAAGTATGCCAGTGCGACGGTAATACCAGTTAGCATTTGATATAAGTGTTCTGTAGGAGGTTCTCCCTAGGGTTATGAAACTCCTTCACTAGGGATTATATTTCATTCTTTGGTCCTGCTTCTCCGTTGCCACAGAGTGGTCGCTTCCACAATTAAGGTCCTTAGACCGGAACCAAGCATTAAGTTCAATGGATCACTGTTATCTCATATTGTCTGCGGTCCTCACAGATATATCCACCTGTCACATCAGAGGTCATAGATTCCCTACAAAATACCTGTTACCTGTGTAGGTCTTGAGATAATGTTGCCTGGGCCCTTTCATTGGACAACACACATAGAGTTCACCACAGCATAACAATATACTAGATAGATCATACTACTACGTATGCAAATGACGACATATAGAATAGGAACAATTTAATCTTACCACTTACCTACATCTCCCACACCTAGGGGAATTACTCACACATCATAAGAGGGGAATCAATCACAATGAAGATAAAACCCATGAAAACCATATTGATAATACTGTGAAGATCCACAATAAGATGAAATGGATAATTCAAATAGTCTTGATCTCCAGATGAGATTGAGTAAAGTTACAATCGTTCTCCCAATTGGAATTCCTATTACAATAATGAAAGGGGCGATGATGATGATGGACATGAAAGAACCAAAGACTAAGAAGATCTTCGAAAGTTCTTCAGATCCTCCCTTCTCCTGTTCTGGGTGGTGTGGCGGTGGCTAGGGTTCTCTACTCCCCTCGGACCCTTCACGTAAGTTGCTCATATAGACATGGTGGAGCTGATGGCAGTCCATACGACCGCTCATATGAGCGCTTGCGATCATATGGAACGTCATCTTTTATTCTGGTGTGTCCATTGACTTCAGTTTCTTCAGGAAAGTTGCTCCATTTGGCTTGATTTGCAGCAATCCTCCTTGGTTTCCTTCCATAGCTGATATTTCCTGCCAAACATTGAGAAAGTGGTTTTTCTTATCTTTTGAGGGATTAGCTTTAGAAATATCCGAAGACTAATAAGAATTCCAATGAAACCAAGCAAAAATCACTACTAAAACATCACAAATTCTCGAGCTATCAACGATATTATCTGAAAGTACAACAAACAAGTTTGGGTCGATTCAATATGATCGTTCTTCTAACGTCATACTCTCAATGTTGTTTTAGGACCATCGTCACACTTAACGATATCCTAAGATCCGGAAAACATGATCACCAACAACACTTGAGCCAGTCTTAGAGGCAAGGAGGAACCTAGTTTTTACCGTTTATCTTTCCACGCGTGCATATGAGTTTCCCACTGAATCACATATTCCGGGATCATAACAGTTATAGCATAGAATATAAACTCTTAATTATGAATAAAAAATATAATAATACAATATTATTGCCTCTAGGGCATATTTCCAACAGTGTCCCACTTGCACTAGAGTCAATAATCTACTTACATAGTGTATTTAACACCTATGGCTATCCAGTGTTGCTCATGCTTTGCTTGTGGTAGAGTCTTCATCATCCGGTCTAACACATTCAAATCCGTGTGATGTTTTTGCTAGTTATGTCTGGTCTTTATGTGGGATCTAGATTCCTTTTTGCTTTGAGCAATGGCACCATTATTCACAATATAGTGTCATTGGTATCATTGAACTTAGGATCACACCAAATATATCAAGACACTTCTTGATGTAGACTTCTTCCTTTGAAGCATTTGAAGCTTCAATATATTCTTCTTTAACTATAGAATCCACAATATTGTTCATGCTTTAAAACTATTCCATATAATTATCCTAACATAGCCCTATAAGCATTTAAATCAGTCATGAAGCTGGTGTTCGTGTAACCATTTACAACAAGCTCTTCATCTGCTCTATAAACAAGGAGCAAGTCCTTTGTCCTTCTGAGGTACTTAATTATATTAATTACCTAGTGAGCCAATCCAGGATCACTTTGGTACCTACTACTAACACTTAGTACATAAAAACATTTGGCCTTATACTTATCATAACATTCATGATGGATTCAATTATCCACTCATCTGTACATGCTTATCAACTGTCTTAGGACATTGATTTCTTCTAAGCATCATGCTATGTGACATTGGGAGAAAACACATTCTCCATTTTAAACCTTTTAAAAGCATGTCAATGTATTCATTTTAGCTTAGCACAATCAGACGTCTTGATCTACCTATATAGATCATTATGACCAATAAGTTCCTTCGCCTTCAGTCTTTCATTGGAAACATATTCTTCAAAATCTTTCATTGTGCTTTAGAAACTTCATATTATTTCCAATCAACAATATGTCATTTACATATAAGATTAGAAATGCTATAGAGCTCCCACAAAACTTCTTATATACATAAGTTTCTTCATCATTTTAACAAAGTTAAGCTCTTGAACTATTTCATTAAAATGTTGATTCCAGCTCCTTGATGCTTGCTTCAAACGATAGATAGACTTTTGAAGGTTGCACACCTTTCTGGTGTTCTCAGGATTGACAAAACCTTCTGGTTGTATCACCTATGCATCCTTTCCATTTAGGAAACTAGTTTCAACATCCATCTGCTCTATACCTTCTATAGGATCAACCAAGTTCCAAACTTAATTGTCGTACATGAACTCCATTTTGGAGTGCATGGCTTTAAGCCATTCCTTTGAGCTGGTCGCCACCATCGCTTCCTTGTAGTGCACAGGTTCATCTTCTTCTAAGATGAATATTTCATTGTGAAACAATTCAGGAGGTTCATAAATTCTTCCTGATCTACGCTATTCAGTTACAAGCTTTAACTAGAGTTGCTACAGTTGGTGTAGTAACTTCTGGTTTAGTTATGCGAACAACTTTCATAACAACTTCCGGTTTGTTAATCTTGCTAACTTTCGTCGGAGATTCAATAATCTTGTCAAGCTGCACTGTCCTCCCACTTACTTCTTTAGCGAGAAAAATCCTTCTCGAGAAAGTGTTCATTCTTTGTGACAAACACTTTGTCTTTGAACTTTTTGGTAGAAGGAATACCCAATCGTCTCTTTGGGATAACCTACATATTAGCATTTGTCTAGATTGAGTACTCCATAACTCATATGGTGTTGTCTTTCCAGACTATAAGACGGTGCTCTATTTAGTGCATATGTTACTGAAGTGCATATCCTCAAAATGAATAAAAGCAGACCGGTAAGTTATAAAATAATTCCACAATTATTCGAGTGTTTGCTAAACTCACGACTCAGATACATTTCTTCATGACTGAAGAATCTTTTTTTTGAGAGAGACTGAAGAATCTTTTATCCTTTGTCATAATGATTCTTAACTTCATTATGAATTTCTTTGAACCTTTCAAATATTTCAGATTTTATATTTCATCAAGTAAATCATATTTACTAAAAACATCAGTGAAGTAAAAATATTCACCGTGGCCTCGTTTGCTCTTCGGACCACATACATCACTCTGTACTTTGTCCATTGATTCAAAATCAAAAGACTTCAATACTTCATCCACATGAAGATTATTTTCCAGTATAACCAAGCAGTGCCACATTTTAAGTGGTGTTATCAGTCTTCTTAAGATGTTTAGCATTAATGTTATAAATATTAAATTCATGATTCATGAATAAACCACTAATAATAGAGGCCAAAACTTATTCTTATAACTACTTGAACAACCATTGTTTAAAACTTATAAGAATATCCCCCGCATAACCCAAAACATAATGTTTTACACATCTACGAAACGAAATAACTATTATTCAGTTCTAAGATAAATCTTGAAGATAAACTAAAGGCATGACTTGAATGGCTTGAGTAGCGATCCCATCACCATTCCTGATTTGCATCGTGACTTCATTCGTTCTCAACTTGTGAGCTTTCTGTAGTCCCTACATCAGTTTGCAAATGAGAGAAATCGACTAGTATCAAATACTCATGACATACAGGAAATCAACAAGTAGAATAACATTAACTTTGTATAACTTTTATACCTTTACTGGAAGAACCGTTCTTCTTCTTATTCGCTAAGTACTTCTTGCAGTTGCGCTTCCAGTGTCCTTTCTGTTTGTAGTAGAAACATTCAGTCACTTTGGTGGCTCCACCCTTGTTCCTCTTCTGAGACACGGTCTTACCGGCGCCAGTAGACTTATTTTTGGACTTGCCTTTCTTCTTGAAACTGGCGGTCTTATTGACCATCAACACTTGTTTTTTCTTCTGCATTCCATCTTCCATAGTTTTGAGCATAGCGAACAACTCGTTTGCACTTTTCTCCATCCTGTTCATGTTGTAATTCATGATAAAACCATCATAAGATGAAGCAAGCATAATATCTGTATCAAGTGTTGGAGGAATTCCAAATTCCAGAGAAGCCAGTCTATCAACATAGCCTGCAAGCTTTACTATATGCTCACTCATCGAGGAACCTTCTATCATCTTGCATTCAATCAAGGCCTTGGTTATTTCAAAACATTAGGTCCTTGTATGCTTCTTGTACAGAACTTCCAGTGTCATATCCCAGATTTTTCCCAAATCTGGTATATTAAAAATTTCACAGGGAATTAAAAAATTTCTATGAAAACCCATGAATGCCTAGAATTGTTTGTGATTGCTTGATTGTTTGATTGATTGTTGCTTAGGAAGGGTGAAAGCTCAATGCCACTAGAGAAAACCTAGCCAGCCTCTGGTTGAGAGCAAATCATTTGAAGTATTTATTTGGCCATAAGGCTATCCTTAATAATACCCAAATGATAATCAAAGCCCTGACGAATTTTTCCCTATATAATTTGAGTTGATTTATTTTGAAATCAATTCAAAATCAAAGGGAAATTATTTAAAAATTGGATTCAGATTTATTTTTCAGGAAAGTGAATTTCATAAGTTCAAATAGAAGCCTTGACCTTCTGCCAATTTTCTAAAATGGATTTGAAACACATTTGGTTTTAAACCAAATTCAAATTCAAAAAGGAAAACATAAGTGCAGAAAATATTTGACCAAAATGCCCAAACAAAAAGTTGACATAGTCACAAAAATTCAAATATGAATTTAGGGCAAGTTTATTATTTGAATAAAATTAAAATTCTAAATGACATGAAAATAACAGAAGAAAACAGAAACAAAAAAAGAGAAAACAAAAAGAAATAGGAAAAAAGCTGGGCCAGCCAGCTAGGCCACGGCCCAGCTCGCGCCCAAGCTAGCCAGAGCCCAACCCTCTTTCTCTCACTCATAGACACGGGACCCTGCCTGTCGGGTCGTCATCACCCACCTCCTGCAACCGCCTCGCCCCACGATGCCCACGACCAAGCATGCCTGCTCCTGCGTCGCCCACTCAGCGCGGCCAATTTGTACGCCCGCCCCTGCCTCCATGTCCCTTAAATAGGTCTCGACCCCCTCTCTCTTTCGCCCGATGCTGTGATGCTCGACGCTGATAGGCTGCCCTACGGCGAAACCCCAAAGCTCCGCCAATGACCTAGTTCTTCTCTGGTGGAATTCCGGTGACCCCGAGCCACACTCAACCATTCACTGCCACAATTCGACTCGCCGCACACTTGCAAACCTCCTGGACAACTTTGTCGAGCCCTTAGCCCTCTTGAAGTCCATGACCACCGGCGACTGAACCACTCCACCGCCGTGAGCTTCACTCTGGCGACGTGAGCACGCATCTGACCCGCGAGTTTTGTCCATCGTGTTCGCCGCACTCGTGTGCTTCTCCCTGACCCATATATTCAGCCAGGCATGCTCAGATTCGAGGAAACACTCCACACCCAAAGCTCACCAGCGCAGGCGCACCTCCGGCGACCTCGCTCCACTCGACTCCGTCATTCCCGAGGCCGGCCACGGTCTCCATCGTCTTCGCCGTGCAACACCATGCCGGCCCGTGCCTTCCGTGCCACTCAAGGACCACCGGAGCTCCGTTTCGATGAGATCCATAGCCAGCGCCACCGCACACGCGTTTTCCGGTGAAGCCCTGGCGACCAACTCCGGTGAGCCTAAACCATAACCCTTCCAGATCTTTCTCAGCCATTGGATCCAGATCAGACACACCACCCACACTCAGTTATTTGAATCGATATGGGCCAACCAGAAGCTGCCATGTCACCAACATTATCCAAAACATTGTCCGTTCGTTTTTCTATTAATTCAATTAATTGTCAAATTTATAGAAAACCCCCTAAACTTAAAACACTCACAACTTTTTATCTCTAGATCCAAATTGAGTGATTCTTTTTGCAAAATGATCCTTATGAAATATAATTTCACCTAGATAAGTGAAATTTGGAAATTGAATATTTCAAAATCCAAATTCAAATAGAACGCATTCAAACTTAAATAGGGCATAACTTGCAATTTATAGATCCTATTAAATTGATTCTTTTTGCCAAATGAACCTAATGAAACATAGTTTCAACTTAGCTATTGTAGTACAATTTTAAAATAATTTAAAATTGAATTTGAATATAGTTTAACAATAGCTATAATTCAAATAATATTCAAACCTACCTTTGGTTTAACTTTGAATTGAAAATGTTTAATAGAATAATTATGTAGCAACTAATTTAGAAACTTAAAATGAACTTTAGTAAATATTTCTGGATTATTTGACTTTAGGAAATTCCAATGACATTTGAATCAAATTCAAACATAGTTTGATTATAACATTGAAACCCTAGGTTTAATCAAATAACACAATTGCAATATGGTTTAATGAATTGAATTAGACCTACTAATTATTTTGGAGTTAATGATTGACTTTAGGGAAATATGAACTCAATTAAATTCAAATAGAAGTTGAAAACTATGCACACATAGCAAATAATTTTGGATTAGCATTTGACTTTAGTTTAAATTAGATAAATAAACTATCGTAATCATATTGGATTTATATTTGAATTTAGTTGAACTTAAATTAAATAAGCCCTAAAAATTATGTTGGATTTGTATTTGACTTTAGGGAAGCATTAATTATGTTGAGATGAATTGAACTTAGTCAATTATGAAATAAATCATAATTTAACTTAGTGAAACCAAATCAAATTGTGACTCCATTCAATTTGAATTCAAATGAGATGAACCCTAATTCAAATCTAAATTGAATTGGAAGGCAGACCGAGTTATCATTTTTAGACCATAGTGTGTTCAAGCTCATGAAAGGTCAACAAGTTTTGAATTGTCATTCAAACTTGAACATGAACTTGGATATCCAAGATTCATAGGCATTGACTTTTGTTGTTAAGATTGTTCTGATTGAATCTAACAACCACAACTTGGCATCACATACTCCTTATGTGATGAACCTTTTTATTGAAACTTGCATGTGAATCCTTATGTCACATGTATCCCAATTGACAACCACTATGTTGTTTTCCAAACTCTTAGGAGTTAACTCTCACACATGATCTCACAACACAATGACACTGACACCATGCACAACAATTGTTGTATGTTTGATTGCATTGTATGGTTGTTCATGATTGCTCTTTACTTACGTTAGATTGTACGAAGAGCGAAGAGTAATGTGATAAAGATTATGAGATTGAAGAATCATCAATACTAGGCAAGTTCCACTTTGATCATGTTACCAAGTATTTTATTTGCATTGTAGTTTTGCCATGTTAGGAGTGTGAGTTTAGGATGCTAAATTCTGTTCAACCTAGTAGTTGACAACTTAGGTCCAAACTTAACCTGACCTTGTTACCATCGAGTAGATGCCTAACTGCTATAATGTGGAATAGGAAACACCAATTATTATTCCACCATACATCCTCAGGGTCGACTATATAATTATAACTTAATTAATGAATCATCTAGGTGGTGCTTCGGTATTGCTTGGTGGCGGCGTGTTTTGTGGGCGACATCCCAGGCTCAAAGGGATTGTACGAGTTCAAAGTTGAGTAGCTTCCATGTGTCAGCGTGAGATAATATGGGCTTTGTCTAGACAAAGTAAGTTGTGGGAACCCTCCTGGGTAGACCCGCAGATGTAGGTGTGTAGGTTGGATTGGGTCTGCCATTCAGAGTGGGCTACTACTTCCCAAAAGTCTAGTATTAATCTACCTAGCTACTTCACAAACAAAGTTTAGTAGCACAAGGGTGTGATCGGGAATCACGGGTAAAGTACACAAACCTCCGTAGAGTGTAAAAACTGATCATGACCAGCCGTGTCCCCGGTTACGGACAACTTTGAGCAACTCATCTGAGAATTGTCAGCTTGATCTCATCACCTCTTATTTAATAAAAGCAATGGATTGAACCAAAGGGGAGTGTGGAGCTAATCTCATAGGATTGGAGGACCCATGGTCTCTGGAGAAAGGCTTGGGGAAACCGTGTGATGAGGAAGCCCACGTACCACAATTGCATTATGGGTGATCGCGTGATACGATCTGCCCAGGCTACCGTGTGATGCGGTATGCCTAGCTATTAGAGTAGACCACTACTAAAATAATAGGGAAAACCTATATTTACTACAAATAGCCTTGAACCCCACCAACCAAAGTGCATGTAGGTGAACAGGTTTCCAATGAACTGTGGACTTGCCAATGCATTCAATGATTAACCCTAGTGGCTGCAACGTATCATGTTGCAGGTTTACCATATCAAAGAGAAGGTACGAAATAGGGTTACGACGCTATACTCAACTCTTGCTTGTGAGTAGATGGACACCACAAGACTAGAATATTATCTCCGCTGCATGTTTGTAATGTAAGCTAGCCCATGAGCTAAGTAGGTGTGTATTGTAAAGCACTGGATCCACGATGTAATGCTATGACATGTGATGTATTCTTGGTATTTCATTGTCAATTTTGCGTGTAAGCTATTGATCCAGGGATTGACACAATAAGCACAGAGATTCGGGCCCTTCTCGGGACCGGGTCTTGACAGATGGTATCAACACAACATGTTGTCTATAGGACGTGACCCTAGGAAATGGAATTCCATAGAAAAAATCAATTATTTTAGACATTCTTGTATCATCTTCTCACCTCATTTATTTCTCAACCTCTCCTTTTCAAAACTTAGAATACAATTCTCATGGGGATAACCAAGAATTGACCACTGATGAGTATGACTTGGAATTAAGAGTGAGATCCCAAGAGCATTAAGGATGTCAGAATAAGAATGGGACTCACGGGACAAGGATCATATGGATTAATAGTCATGAATGAAGACCAAGATAATTGGATGATGCAACTACATCTGATTTCAAGGATGATGACCACTGATGATTAAGGAAAGACCTAGAGAAGAAATGCTCAGCATCCAGTGGAACCTCAAGGAAATGAGAGGAAGAACTGGAAGTAATAAAGGAGGAGTTGAAGAAGTGCAAAAGCGACACTAAGGAAGGAAGAAAAATGACGAGACAACTATGATAATCCACAAGTATAGGGGATTAATTGTAGCCTTTCTCGATAAGTAAGAGCGTCAAACCCAACGAGGAGCTAAAGGTAGAATTTATATTCTCTTCAGGTTCTATCGACCACCGATACAACTCTACGCACACTTAATGTTTGCTTTACTTAGAACAAGTATGAAACTACAAGTACTTTGTAGGTGTAATGCTAGAACTATTTTGCAAGAATAAAACTAGGAGTACTTTGCTAGATAATAAAAGTTAGTTTATTTTAGTAGAAAGCTTCCGTAACACAAAAAGCAAGATTGTCCATAGGCAATTAAATATAACACAATAGATACTTATCATATGCAATGAGGGAGAGGCATGAGCTAACATACTTTCCGTACTTGGATCGTATGTTCTTATTATTGGAACTCTAGCAAGCATCCGCAACTACTAAAGATCATTAAGGTAAAACCCAACCATAGCATTAAGTAAAAAGTCCTCTTTACTCCCATATGCAGCAACCCCCTTACTCGGGTATAAGCTTCTGTCACTCTCTCCACCCACTATAAGTGAATCATGAACGTATTGCAAAACCCTACAACGGTAATCCCACATGCTTGCGTGACACGAGGGTACAATAGGACAACACCATATCAATCACACAATACCACAATTAACCCGTAGGACAAAAAAATCTACTCAAACATCATAGGATGGCAACACATCATTGGATAATAATATGTATAGAGGGGGAGAGAGAGGTTACACCGCTGCATAGAGGGGGAGAGAGTTGGTGATGGCGGCAACGAAGTTGTTGGTGTAGATCGCCGTCACGGTGGTTGCCCCGGCAGCGTTCCGGTGCCACCGAGCGAGAAGAGGAGAGAGCCCCCTCCTTCTTCTTCTTCCTTGGTCTCCCCCCTAGATGGGTGGAGAGTTTCCCCTCTGGTCCATGGCTGCCATGGTCCTGGAGGGCAGGAGCCCCTCCGAGATTGGATCTCTCTCTCTCTCTCTCTCTCTCTCTGTTCTTTTCTGTTTCGCGTTCATGTTTTCTGGCTGAAAACCATTTCTTAAATTCCCGGAGATCCGTAACTCTGTTTGGGTTGAAATTTTGAGGGGATTTTATCCGGATATTAGCTTCCTTGCGGCAGAAGGACACCCCCAACCGACTTATAGGGGCACCACAAGCCCTCTAGGCGCGCCCAGGGTAGGGGGCATGCCCCTTGAGCTTGTGGGCCCCTCGAGCATTGTCTCGCATTGATTCTTTTTCCCCAAAATCACATATATTCCAAAATAAATCTCCGTAAATTTTTATCGTGTTTGTACTTTGTTTGATATGGATATTCTGTGAAACAAAAAACATTCAACAAACAGGAACTCGCACTGGGCACTGGATCAATATGTTAGTCCCGAAAATAATATAAAATGTTGCCAAAAGTATGTGAAAGTTGTGGAATATTGGCATGAAACAATAAAAAATTATAGATACGACGGGGACGTATCAGCATCCCCAAGCTTAATTCCTGCTCGTCCTGGAGTAGGTAAATGATAAAAAGATAATTTTTGATATGGAATGCTACCTAGAATAATCTTGATCATATAATCTAATCATAGCATGAATATTAAGATGAGAGTGATTCAAGGCAATAGTCTATCATTTGACATAAAGACATCAATACTCAGGCATACCAACAAACAATCATGCCTTTCAAAATAAAAATGCTAAAGAACGTTATCCCTGCAAAATCATATAGTCTTGTCACGCTCCATCTTCTTAACACAAAATATAAATCATGTACAACCCCGATGACAACCTGAGCAATTGGTTCATACTTTTTAACACGTTTTAGCTTTTTCAACCCCCACACAATACATGAGCGTGAGCCATGGATGTAAAACTATGGGTGGAATAGAATGCGGTGGTAGATATTAATAAGGGGAAGACAAAAAAGGAAGATAGTCTCACATCGACGCGGCTAATCAACGGGCTATGGAGATGCCCATCAATTGATGTCAATGCGAGGAGTAGGGATTGCCATGCAACGGATGCACTAAGAGCTATAAGTGTATGAAAGCTCAAGCTGACAACTAAGTGGGTGTGCGTCCAACTTGCTTGCTCATGAAGACCTCAGGCATTTGATGAAGCCCATCATCAGAATATACAAGCCAAGTTCTATAATGACAAATTCCCACTAGTATGTGAAAGTGACAACATAGGAGACTCTCTACATGAAAAACATGGTGCTACTTTTCAGTACAAGTGTGAAAAAGGACAGTAACATTGCCCCTTCTCTCTTTTACTCTCATTTTTTTCTTTTTTTGCTGGGCTCTTTTTGGCCACTTTTTTTGTTTCCTCACTGGGACAATGGTCTAATAATGATGATCATCACACTTCTATTTACTTACAACTCGATAAAAGTAAAACATATGACTCAATATGAATGCCTCTGGCAGTGTACATGGGTGTGCAATGATGCTAGCGTAACATATATGATAATGATGAACGGTGGCTGAGCCACAAATACTATGTCAGCTATATGATCATGCAAAGCAATATGACAATGAAGGTGGATGTCATAATAACAGAACGGTGGAAGTTGCATGGCAATATATCTCAGAATGGCTATGGAAATGCCATGATAGGTAGGTATGGTGGCTGTTTTGAGGAAGATATAAGGAGGCTTATTTGTGATAGAGCGTATCATATCACGGGGTTTGGATGCACCGGCGAAGTTTGCACCGACTCTCAAGGTGAGAAAGGGCAATGCACGGTATCGAAGAGGCTAGCAAATTGCGGAAAGGTGAGAATGCGTATAATCCATGGACTCACATTAGTCATAAAGAACTCACATACTTATTGCGAAAGTTTATTAGCCCTCAAAGCAAAGTACTACTATGCATGCCCCTAGGGGGCAGGTTGGTAGGAGTTAACCATCACGTGTCCCCGACCCTCACGCAAAGGAAGACACTCAATAATAAATCATGCTCCAACTTCTTAGCATAACTAGAGACTATACGTGCATGCTTCGGGAATCACAAACCTTAACACCAATATTCTTACTAAAACACAATCATTCACTAGTACCTCCCACATATCACCATCTTAATATCACAAAACTATTTAAAGGAATCAAACATATCATATTGAGTGATCTAAAAGTTTTATATAGGATTTTATGACTAACCATGTGAATGACCAAATCTTTTTGACTCTCTAAATAGATATAAGTTAAGCATGAGAGTTTAATTATTTCTACAAAAGACTTGACCACGCTCTAATAAATATAAGTGAAGCAAAAGAGCATTCTACAAATAACGGTTTTCCTATGTAGAGAAACAAGCATCAAAACTTCAAATGATATAAGTGAAGCACATGAAGCATTCTATAAAGCCATACTCAAAAGATATAAGTACTTGGAATTTGGCTTCAACATAATGTTGGCTCCACCACAATCGCAAAGCTTGTCTCTGCTTCTCTACGACTGCACATGGAAGTATTTCTTCCACAACCTGAAGTGGGCATTGGTCCCCAGGAAGCCTTTGCACATCGGTATGACAAAGGAAATGTGGAACACTCCATTATGTGTAAGGTGGCGGAGATAAATGCCATAGCAGAAGAGCAGGCCTCGAAAAAAGTCATGTAACGACAATGACATGCCCTGCAATAAAAACGACAATAGGAGCACTCTTGGTATGCTAGATTGGCCAGGGTCATGTTCTGTGTCGACATGCCATCTTCTCGTGGTGCTAGCCAACCAACATGCTTGCGGATCGGAAATATGCCGTGGTTGACGAGCCGCTCGAGCTGCCCTTCAGTTATATCAGAGGACATCCACCACCATTTGTTAAGGTTCATGGTTGTACTGGTGTGACGAACGGCAGATGCACAACTTGAGTTGCCAACTTTCCGACGTGATCCGTTGCTCGCCATCTTGCCTAGCGACGAACGATTGGGGGACCCAAGGAGGAGCTGAGCGAGTGGAGATCTGTTTTGGGCCCTACAGTGGGGAGGCTGAACAAGAGGACTAAGAAAGTATGATACTGCGATTCGACCTGCCTGGACCTTAAAACTCTTGCCCATAGCATCAGTGCCTGCTACACATTAATTCCATTGTCACTAATTACGATCATGGTGGGTAACCACTGCTACTTGTGAGCTGCGTTGGGATTTCCCAAAGATGAGAGGATGAAGCAGTATAATAGAGAGAAGTATTTCCCTCAGTTAAGAACCAAGATTATCAATCCAGTAGGAGAACCACACAGAACCTCGTTAGCAGCACCTGCACACATAAAAGCAAATACTTGCACCCAACGCAAACAAGGGGGTTGTCAATCCCCTCAGCGGTTATTTGCAAGGATCAAATCTCGTAGTGGTAGGTAAATAGATAAATTGCAAAACAAAATAAAATAAATAAAGTGCAGCAAGGTATTTTTGTGTTTTTATATATCATAAAAGTAGACCTGGGGGGCCATAGTTTTCACTAGAGGCTTCTCTCTTGAGCACATAACATATGGTGGGTGAACAAATTACTGTTGGGCAATTGATAGAAAGCACATAGTGACGATGACATGTACCTAGGGTAGGGTAATAGGCCTGAACTAGACACCCTTCCCGAGGACACTGCTCTAAAGCCAAGGGCATTCAAAGGATAGCATCATCTACCGACTGAAATCACCACAGGGTGCAACCCACTCGACCAACAGTTCACTCGGATAACCCAATTCCATTCGACCAGGGTATAATCATTCGACCATACCAGAAACCACTCGGAGTACAGAAGATCTAAGGTCACTCAGGATGGCAACAGTCAGGCATTCACTCTGTGGTCTTAATGATCATTTATTTGCCTTTATTGCTGGCGTTACCAGTAACGTCTCACCTTAATGTACATTGAACCCCTTGTAACGTTGGCTGGCTGGGGTCCTGGTGCACTCTATATAAGCCGCCCCCTCCACTAGCACAAGGGTTCGCACCCCCTGTAACTTCACGCATAATCCAATCGACCGAGCCCCCGGGCACCGAGACGTAGGGCTGCTACTTCCTCCGAGAAGGGCCTGAACTCGTAAATCTTGCATGCACAACTTCACCGTAGCTAGGATCTTGCCTCCTCATACTTACCCCCTATTCTACTGTCAGACTTAGAACCACGACAGTTGGCGCCCACCGTGGGGCTGGCGTCTTAGCGACTTTCCGGTGAGGTTGCGATTTTTCCCGATTCCCATCATCATGGTTTCTGGTGGAGGTTTGGCTGAGGGCCACGAGATCCGTCTCGGCGCGCTCGTCTTCATCGCCGACGACTCCGCCTAGCTCCAGGAGGCCCCCCTCGACATCGAGACATTCCCCGTCCGCGGGGCGACGCACTTTCGCGCGTGTGTCCGCGGTGTCCTTCTGCGGCAGCCGTCGTCCCAATACCTGTCGGCTCCTGCGGCGTCTTCGTTCCCCGCTGTTCGCCGTCGCAAGCGATCCGGTCGATCGCGGCTTTAGCGGTGGGTGAAGCATGCGGTGGCACGTCAGTCGGCCACCCCTCAAGTCACGACAATCGAGCCCGATGAATCTCTCTATGGCCTGTTCGATCTGTCGACTGGCTCCGTCGAGACACTGTCCGAGTGTGACAGCAGCGATCCTGCGGTGGAGGTCCTGATGGTTGACACGCCGCGTAGCCCACCTGGCATGCGTCGCAACGGAGGCGGCGACGGCGGTGGCGATCCGTCGCATGTTCACGAGGAATACCACCCCGAAACCCTCTCTTCGCAGTGGAGGGAGGAACTTCACCGCTGCAACGAGGAAGCACTCCACACTCCCATCGTCGGAGAGACCTCTGAGGCTCGGGCCTTGGAGGCAGCGCGCTTGGCCACTTTGGCTGAACGCACTCGACTGGAAAATCTTCAGCATTCACTCGATGAACGTGCTCGGCAGCAGATTCCTGAGTCCAGTCGACAGCGGCAATTGTTCCCGCCTGAACCTCAGGTATACCGCACTCCTATTCAGAATCTTACGGCTATAGCTCGTATAGCAGAGTCCATCCAGCCATCCCAATCGGAAGCTGGACGAGGTTTGATGCAGATCCGGGCTCTGCTCCGGGCAGCAGGAGAGCAAAACACTGCAGTATCTCAGTCGCGTAACAGAATCCATAGCAGATCTGTGGTGGCTGACACAGTTCAATTGGCTCACAACCCAAGATCGCCTCCGCGGCGGGAGGGGGGGGGGGCATCGCCAAGATCAGTACTTGGGTCGGAACCACGAGCAGGACGATCATCGGCTCGGCCGTAATGACCGCCATCGAGCGCCTACGCCCCCTCTGAGAGGCGGATTATATGTGCCCCGGCATTATGATGACAGGCGCCCGTACATCGGAGAGCGGAGGATGCCAGTCGACCCAAGGGAGCCAGGGTTTGATGCGAGGTCAATTTTGGTGCAAGGTTTGGTCGACAGGAACCGAGCACTCAGAGAGGGGCAAGACAGAGATCGCCCGAGTGGAAGCAGAATACATGTTTCGGGTCCCGAGTGTTTTAGCAGAGCCATCAGAGCTGCTGAGATCCCCCCCCCCAACTTCAGGTTGGCGACTGGGGTCAGTAAGTTCACCGGTGAGTCGAAGCCTGACACTTGGCTGGAAGATTACCGAGTGGCTGTTCAGATTGGTGGTGGAAATGATGAGGTAGCTATGAAACATCTTCCTCTCATGTTGGAAGGATCGGCCAGAGCATGGCTGAATTAGTTGGCTCCAGGCAGTATATTCAGCTGGGAAGAGTTAACCCGAGTGTTTGTCAGGACATTCGAGGGCACGTGCAAACGACCTGCAGGGTTGACGAAATTGCAACATTGTGTACAGAAGCCGAATGAAATTCTGAGGGATTACATCCAAAGATGGACCACTTTACACCACATAGTAGAAAATGTATCCCAACACCAAGCAGTTTGTGCCTTCAAGGAGGGCGTTCGGTATCGAGAGCTTAACCTGAAATTCGGTCGGACAGGAGATATGTCTCTGACCCGAATGATGGAAATAGCCACTCGGTACGCTAATGGTGAAGAAGAGGATCGACTCCACAGTGGAAAGGGTAAACCAGTCGCCCAAGACACCGGAGGAGGGCGGAAGCAGAAACGCAAAGCCGAGCCAGCAGGTCCAGGTGAAGCTGCAGTTGTAACTCAAGGCAAATTCAAGGGAAAGCCCAAAGGGCCCTGGATCCCCAAGAAGGTGAAAGATCAGGCAGGGAATGATGTGTTGGACTTGCCATGTCACATTCACACCAAGAAGGATGAAGAGGGTAATCTGATTTATCCCAAACATACCACTCGACAATGTCGGCTCCTGATCCAGCAGTTCCGAGGGAAACAACCCAATGAAAAGGAAAAAGATTCTGACAAGGATGGTGACGAGGAAGAAGATGATGACGGTTTCCCTAACGTCAATTCCACTTTGGTGATTTTTGCTGACATTGAAAGCAAAAGTCGACTGAAAGTCATCAACAGAGAGGTAAACATGGTTGCTCCAGCAACGACGACATATTTGAAATGGTCAAAGACTCCCATTACATTCGACCAATCTGACCACCCACCGCACGTTGCCACCCCCGGGAGGCAAGCGTTGGTGGTCGACCCAGTCGTTGGGGGCACCCGACTGACCAAAGTCTTGATGGATGGTGGCAGCGGCTTGAACATTTTGTATGCTGAGACCCTTCGTGGGATGGGCATTCCAATGTCCAAGCTCAGTGAGAGCAATATGCGATTCCACGGTGTCATTCCAGGAAAGAAAGCTGATTCACTCGGTCAGATCACTCTTGACGTGGTTTTCAGTGATTCCAAGAATTACCGTAAGGAGAAGTTGACATTCGAAGTTGTGGATTTTCACAGTGCCTATCATGCTATTCTGGGCAGAACTGCATATGCCCGTTTCATGGCTCGACTGTGTTACGTGTACCTCAAGCTGAAGATGCCTGGCCCCAGAGGCGTGATCACAGTCACTGGCAATCGGCAACGAGCTAAAGAGTGCCTCCAGAAGGGCTCTGTGATAGCCGATGAACAGATGGCAGCAGTTGAAATGGAAGAATATAAGAAGACGGCAGATCCGAGTGATTTGTTGCGTACTAAGAAGCCTGCTTCAGAATCTGCATTTCAGTCATCCGGTGAAACAAAGCTTGTTCACATTCACCCGACCGATCCCAATGCTGCTCCGGCTCATATCTCGACAACACTCGACAGCAAATAGGAAGAAGTGCTCATCCAGTTCCTCCGTGAGAACTGGGACATCTTCGCATGGAAGCCGTCTGACATGCCGGGTGTACCCAGGGGACTAGCTGAGCACCGTTTGCGAGTCGACCCAAAGGCAAAACCCGTTAAAGAGCATCTCCGTCGGTCCGCTGTGGAGAAGCGAAAGGCGATTGACGAAGAGGTGGCTCGGCTTTTGGCGGCTGAGTTCATCCGCGAAATTTACCACTCCGAGTGGCTCGCCAATGTTGTCATGGTTCCCAAGAAGGACGATTCACTTCGTATGTGCATTGATTTCAAGCATATCAATCGGGCCTGCCTGAAAGATCATTTTCCTCTCCCCCGCATCGATCAGATAGTCGACTCAACTGCGGGATGTGAGCGATTGTCCTTCCTGGACGCATATTCTGGGTACCATCAGATCCGACTGTATGGGCCTGATGAAATAAAAACAGCTTTTATCACCCCATTCGGGTGCTTTTGCTACGTCACCATGCCCTTTGGTCTCAAGAATGCTGGTGCCACATTCATGCGCATGATACATAAGTGCCTGCTAACTCAAATCAGTCGGAATGTGGAAGCATACATGGATGACATCGTGGTTAAGTCGCGTAAAGGTTCCGACCTGCTGACTGACCTTGCTGAAACCTTTGCCAATTTGAGAAAATATGATATCAAGCTTAATCCGTCGAAGTGTACATTTGGAGTTCCAAGTGGAAAGTTACTCGGTTTCCTTGTTTCCGAACGTGGGATCGATGCAAACCCAGAGAAAGTTGGTGCAATCCTCCGAATGAAACGCCCTGTGCGTGTACACGACGTTCAGAAGCTTACTGGTTGTTTGGCCGCTTTGAGTCGATTCATCTCTCGTCTCGGTGAAAAGGCACTGCCTCTTTACCGACTGATGAAGAAATCTGATAAGTTCGAGTGGACTCCTGAAGCTGACGCAGCGTTTGCAGAGCTCAAAGCCCTGCTTTCCACCCGGCCAGTGCTTGCTGCTCCAATCAGCAAAGAGCCTTTACTGCTTTATATAGCAGCCACAAGATAGGTTGTCAGTACAGTACTCACGGTCGAGCGAGAAGAAGAAGGTAAAACCTACAAGGTCCAACGCCCAGTGTACTATATTTCTGAAGTCTTAACCCCATCCAAGCAGAGATATCCACATTATCAAAAGCTTGTCTATGGAATTTACTTGACCACAAAGAAGGTTGCACATTACTTCTCAGATCATTCGATTACGGTCATTAGCGACGCTCCCTTGTCAGAGATTTTGAACAACAGAGATGCAAATGGTCGAGTGGCAAAATGGGCGATTGAACTCCTTCCGCTGGATATCAGGTTTGAGGCAAAGAAAGCGATCAAGTCTCAAGCAATAGCAGATTTCCTCGTCGAGTGGATTGAACAGCAGCTACCGACCCATATACAGTCGGAACATTGGACTATGTTCTTCGACGGGTCCAAGATGTTGAATGGTTCAGGCGCTGGGGTAGTCTTGATATCTCCACGAGGCGACAACCTCAGATATGTTCTCCAGATTCACTTTGATTCCTCCAACAATGAAGCTGAATATGAGGCGCTTCTATACGGGTTGCGTATGGCCATTTCACTCGGCGTCCGTCGCCTGATGGTTTACGGTGACTCAGATTTAGTGGTTAATCAAGTGATGAAAGAGTGGGATATCAGGAGCCCAGCAATGACTGGCTATTGCAATGCAGTGAGAAAGCTAGAAAAGAAGTTTGAAGGGCTGGAGCTCCATCATATACCTTGTCTGAAGAATCAAGCAGCAGATAACTTGGCGAAAATAGGTTCCAAGTGGGAGCCTATTCCCAGCAATGTGTTTTTGGAGCATATTCACGCACCTTCAGTTCAAGAAGATCCCTTCACTGAAGAGCCCCCACAGCCTAAAAGTTCCACTGATCCGATTGAAGTTGAAATCCCAGCTGTGGTTGACTTAATCATGGAGGTTTTGATTGTTATTCCCGATTGGACAGTGCCGTATATCGCATATATTCTCAGGAAAGAGCTTCCAGAGGATGAAGAAGAGGCTCGCCAGATTGTCCGTCGATCCAAAGCCTTCACAGTAATGGGTGGACAACTCTATAGAGAGAGTGTTACTGGGGTCGTTCAGAAATGCATCACTCCAGAAGAAGGCCGAATGATCCTCAATGATATCCACTCGGGAACCTGTGGTCACCATGCGTCTTCTCGGGCCATCGTGGCTAAAGCATATCAAGCAGGGTTTTATTGGCCACGGGCAAATGAGATGGCAAAGGAAATAATCGACAGGTGTGAGGGCTGTCAGTTCTACTCCAACATGTCCCACAAACCCGCTTCAGCCTTGAAGACCATTCCACTTGTCTGGCCATTCGCTGTATGGGGATTAGATATGGTCGGACCTCTGAGGACTGGCAGGAGTTGCTTCACCCATGTGCTTGTAGCAGTCGACAAGTTCACTAAATGGATTGAAGCTAAACCTATCAAAAGCCTGGAAGCAAGTACTGTTGTCAGCTTCATCAGAGGGTTAACGTTTAGATATGGAGTTCCGCACAGCATCATCACAGATAACGGGTCAAACTTTGATTCAGATGAGTTCCGAGCTTTCTGCGCCTCCCAAGGTACTCTGGTTGACTATGCTTCAGTCGCCCACCCTCAGTCGAATGGACAAGCAGAAAGAGCGAACGGTTTGATTCTCAAAGGGCTGAAACCTCGATTGATGCGCGACCTCAAGCATGCAGCCGGCGCTTGGGTAGATGAGTTACCGTCAGTCCTTTGGGGATTAAGAACAACACCAAATCGGTCGACCGGTCGAACCCCCTTCTTCATGGTCTATGGGGCTGAGGCCATGCTGCCGAGTGACTTGCTTCACAATGCACCCCGAGTAGAACTTTTTTCAGAAGCCGAAGCAGAACGGGCTCGAGAAGACGCTGTTGATCTTCTGGAAGAAGAAAGAGAGATGGACTTGATCCGATCGACCATTTATCAGCAAGACCTTCGTCGACTATATGCCAGAAATGTGAAGGGTCGAGCATTTTAGGAAGGGGACCTTGTGCTCCGAGTGGACCAGCAAAGACCTCACAAACTTGCCCCCGCTTGGGAAGGTCCCTTGATTGTCACCAAGGTGCTCCACAACGGAGCGTATCACCTCTACAATGTGGAGCATAATAAAGACGAGCCACGCGCTTGGAATGCGGAGCTACTCCGCCGTTTTTATACTTAAGTGTTCAGACTGATGAGATGTAATAAGGAGTACCTGTCAGTTTGTTTATCAAGGACATGGTTTTACAGTCTCCTAAATGATTGTTGTTACTAATACACGTGTCCAAAATCCCCCAGTGGGTGGCTTAGCGAATCTGATTCGCCTAAGTTTAAAAAAATCCTACCGAGTGATGAGCAACCCTCTCACTCGGAGGCTTAGCTGCAGTCCTGTACTTGCCTAAGTTCAAAAAATCCTACCGAGTGATGAGCAACCCTCTCACTCGGGGGCTTAGCTGCAGTCCTGTACTCGCCTAAGTTTAAAAAATCCTACCGAGTGATGAGCAACCCTCTCACTCGGAGGCTTAGCTGCAGTCCTGTACTCGCCTAAGTTTGTAAAATCCTACCGAGTGATGAGCAACCCTCTCACTCGGAGGCTTAGCTGCAGTCCTGTACTCGCCTAAGTTTGTAAAATCCTACCGAGTGATGAACAACCCTCTCACTCAGAGGCTTAGCTGCAGTCCTGCACTAGCCTAAGTTTGTAAAATCCTACCGAGTGATGAGCAACCCTCTCACTCGGGGGCTTAGCTGTGGTCCTGTACTCACCTAAGTTTAAAACATGCTCCATCCTGATCCGCAAGGACGACGAGGTGCAGGTCGTCCTCGATCCTCTCCTCAGAATTGCATCGCAAGCACAAAAGTCTGTTCTGAGTGAAGATACAAGTTCCACTCGGAAATAAAAACAAGCATATTTCATGGAAAACTAAGTTCGGACGAATCCCATAAGATTTCGGACCGCAGATTAAAGTACTAGGGCATTAGGCCCGAAGGAGTTTAACGGTTACAGAATCACTCGGCATACCGAGGCAAATTGAATTGGATCATAAAAGTTTTGTTCACTCCGCAGGAGGGCTGGCAGGCTCGACGAACTCATCCAGGTCAATTCCATCTGCAATTCGAGTAGCAGCAGCAATAAAAGTCTCCATGAAGGACTGGAAATCAAGTTTCTTGGTATTGGCAACCTTGATTGCCACTAGCTTCTTTTCTCTGGCTTCCCTGCAATGAACATGAACCAGGGACAGAGCTACGTCAGCTCCGCATCGAGCAGAGGACTTCTTCCATTCCTGCACTCGACCAGGAATCTCATTGAGTCGAGTCATCAAAGACTCGAGGTCATTTTGGAGCGTTTCCCTTGGCCAGAGCGCTGTGTCGATCCGCGACACCGCAACCTTCAGTCGAGCAAGGTAATCCATGGCACTGGCAAGGCGAGACTCCAGTCGGAGCATGTTCATGGCAGCTTCATCTTTAACAGGGGAGTTGATGGGGTCCGAGCTTGTCTCGACTCGTCTAGTCTCTTCCTCAAAGTTTTGACAGAATTCTGCACTCACAGAGAAATAATGAGTCGACAGTTATATGATGAGTCAACGAAAGCAAATCAATCGGACAGGGAAAAGTACCTTCAAGCATGAGGAATAACTTCTTGGCGAGTCCTCCCAGATAATTCTCTAGCTCGTCCCTCTTGCGAGTGATGTCTTCCACTTTGTCAGTCAGGGTCCCTTTATCCTTCTTCAGTCGAGTTACCTCTTTGTTGGCTTCATCAAGAGCAGCCTTCAGCTTGGTATTCTCTTCCTCCAACTTTCCGACTGAGGCCATCTTTTGGTCAGCAAGTGCCATTTTTTCTTCTGCTGTTTTCTTCGCAGCCGCAAGGTCAAGGTCCTTCTTCTCCAAAGCCTGTCTCATTGTTTCTAGAAAGAGTAACATTCGAATCAGAAAAAAGGAGGAGAAAAGATGGCAAGAGAACCAGTCGACAAGCTTTCCTTACCAACAACATCATCCTTAGCCTTCTGCAAGTTATTCTGAGCCAACTCCAGATCAAGATTGAGCTGGATTTGCTTCCGCTCCAAGTCAGCGAACCGGGCTCCAAGATCACAAGATTTCTGTGTTCAAAAGATAGTCAGTCGGCAGACACAAAGATTGGTTGCTTCCGAGCAATAAAGTAGTTCTAAGACTACTGCCGAATCAAACATTCGACAATAGTCTCGGGGACTACACCCAGTGGGTGCACTCAGCGTGCCCCCACTGGTTCGACTTTTTCAATCGACTTGGTCCGTCCAGTCAAAAAAAAAACTCAGACCATAGCCGACTGCCCGCAGTCGACTACGATCTCGGGGACTACACCCAGTGGGTGCACTCAGCGTGCCCCCACTGGTCCAGGTTCCACTCGACATGATCTGCTCAGACCGAGTGGAAAAGTTCTGTTCAAAGACCCTCGCCGAATCAAACATTCGACGGCGGTCTCGGGGACTACACCCAGTGGGTGCACTCAGCGTGCCCCCACTGGTCCGAGTTCCACTCGACATGATCTGCTCAGACCGAGTGGAAAAGTTCTGTTCAAAGACCCCCGCCGAATCAAACATTCGACGGCGGTCTCGGGGACTACACCCAGTGGGTGCACTCAGCGTGCCCCCACTGGTCCAGGTTCCACTTGACATGATCTGCTCAGACCGAGTGGAAAAGTTCTGTTCAAAGACCCCCGCCGAATCAAACATTCGACGGCGCTACACCCAGTGGGTGCACTCAGCGTGCCCCCACTGGTTCAGAGATTCAATCGACACAGCCTAGTCGACTCAAGTGGAAAAACTACTCAACAGAAATTAAAACACCCAATGGGTGTACAGACTGACAATGGGTGTGCAATTAAGGTTCCAAAATGCTCATCCACGGACGTCTTGCAGATAATAAAGCAGCAGTTTCTAAATATCATATCCTAGCAGAACAAGCGTCAAGATGGAGTTCAGTCGGAAGTAAGTTAACCTGGACATTGGCCTGGAGTGCTGAGCTGGCATCATAGGCAGCTTGACTGGCCTCGCGCACCACTTTCATCTGCTCCATCATAATGCCTGCCTGGCGTATAGCTTCCTTAGCAGCACTCACTTGGTCTTCTGGGACGTGATGGGCGGTGAAAAGTGGAGATGGTGGATCAGTTGCAGTAGCTTGAGAGCTTGAGGCATGAAGTTGCACAGATGAAGCAGGGGCCTGTACAGTCGACGTTGAAGGACGACCACTCGACAAGGGATTCGCAAAAGTAACAAAAGCATGGTTGAAGTCCCCGGATTGCTGGATAGCTGGTTCCGTCGCCGGCGTCGACTGAGGCGTCTTGCTAGCTGGTACCTTTTTGACCGAGGTCCTACTCCTCCTTCCCACGAGCTTCTGTGGCACATCTTCATCGTCATCCGGAAGTTTAATAACATTTTGCGGAGCTGCAAAAGAATCGACCACAAGAGTTCAGTCAACTGTAGAAGTGGTTAGCAAAGAAAAGACGAGATAACAGGGGTCATACCCGCTTTGGATGTGACCGCGTCCTCCATCTCCTCGTCACCATCATCTTTGTAAGCAGAAGTCCCAGAGGTAGCAGCACTGCAAATCTCAAGGTTCACTCGGTCAAGCAAGAGAATGGGTCGACAACTGATATAAGATTCTTGGAGCAAAGGGTGAAAACGAAACACTTACGCAGAGGCGACGGGAACATCAACCTTGATCTTGGGCAAGGCCTTCCGTGGCTTTGACGGCACGGTCTTGAGCTGCTTCGGAGCCTTCTTAGTAGGCACCGGAGAAGATGTCCGAGTGCGCTTCGAAGTCTGTCCAGTCGGTGCTGCCACTTTACCCCGGATACTTGCTGGGTCGTGCTTCTGCTTGGAACGCTTTTCCACGCGAGGTGGAGAATCGACCTCCTCACCACTGCTCGAGTTTTCGTGCTCTTCATCACTCTCGTCATCAGAGTTCCAATCGCCGCTGTCGCCTCCGCTCTCTTCTCCTTCCTGGATCTGCTCCCCGTTGGGCATCGAGTACATCTCAGTATATATCTGCGAGGCAAAGAATTGAACAAGCATCAGTCGGTTCCAAAGACAGTTTACAAATCAGAGTAAAAGTCACTCGGCATCAAAGGTCAGACCTTGTCGGGTTCGTTATCAGCGTCGAGTGGTGGAATTCTCCTGGACCCCCTGGGGTTGTCTTTGTTTCCAGTGATGCCCTGCAGCCACTGCGCCACCGTCTCCTCGGCAACTTCCTCCGGGTGGATCCGAGTGGTATCATCAGCACCTGAGTACATCCACATAGGATGATCGCGGGCCTGGAGCGGCTGGATGCGGCGATTGAGAAACACCTCTAGCAAATCCATGCCAGTCACACCATCGCGGACAAGTTGGATTACTCGTTCAACCAACATAGTCACCTCCACCTTTTCTGCTGGAGTCACTTTCAAGGAAGAGGGCTTCTCAATTCGCCCCATGGTGAAGGGGGGAAGGCCAGTCGACTGACCAGGGGTTGGTTTGTCCTTACAATAAAACCAAGTCGACTGCCACCCTCTGACTGAATCGGGAAGAGTCATAGGTGGAAAAGTGCTTTTACCTCTCATCTGGATCCCTAGACCTCCGCACATCTGGATCACGGGCGTCCTCTCATCACTTGGATTAGCCTTTTTCACAGACTGAGAGCGGCAAGTAAAGATGTGTTTGAAGAGACCCCAATGCGGTCGACAACCCAGGAAATTCTCACACATGGAGACAAACGCAGCGAGGTATGTGATGGTGTTCGGGGAAAAGTGATGAAGTTGGGCTCCAAAAAAGTTCAGAGAACCTCGAAAAAAAGGATGAGGAGTCAGAGAAAAACCACGGTCGACGTGGGTCGCGAGGAGGACGCACTCACCCTCCTACGGCTGCGGCTCGGTCTCATCACCTGGCAGCCTCCAGGATCCATGAGCAATCAAGCCCCCCTCGACCAGATCCTCCAGATCCTCTTGCTGAATCGTGGATCAAATCCAGTCGCCCTGGATCCAGCCGGGCGGCAGGCCAGATCTCAACGATGATCCCCCCCGACTCGTCTTCTTGCCCTTCGCTGCCGCCGTCGCCTTCTTCGCACGCTCCAAGGCCGCCGTTTTCTCCTTCCCCATCGCAGCAGGCTGTGCTTGGACGGGGCGGCGGCGTCGAAGGTGGTGGTGAATGTGGTGGAGAAACAGGGGAAGAAGAAGGGGATGAAGAGCACAGTGCCAGACGCATCGGCCCGGACGCCTTATATGGGCCTGCTTCCGAGTGGCTGACTCGTGGGCCCAAGCAATCCTGTCAAATCCCGCAACAGTCGCGCACTCGATACGTGGCGAAAAAGGTGGCGCGAGAATCGAGGCGTCCTTGCCTAATCTGCTCCATTTACTGCGGTACTCTCCGTCCCGCGCGCTTCTCCAAATTTCGAATCCCGTGAGATCCGGGAGCGGCAGTGCGACCAATCGCGCTGAGGATTTTATACCATACCAACACTCGGAGCTTATCAGCAAAATTCACTCGACAACCTCTGAATGGACCCAGGTGACTGAAAATGAAGTTGAAGTTTTTACATAGATCACCGGCCTGGTTAAAATGCCTCTGAAGCATATAAATCGGGTCGGAACCATCTTCAACCCTTTCTCCACTTGGACCCAGATCCATTCGGGGGCTAATGACGATGACATGTACCTAGGGTAGGGTAATAGGCCTGACCTAGACACCCTTCCCGAGGACACTGCTCTAAAGCCAAGGGCATTCAAAGGATAGCATCATCTACCGACTGAAATCACCACAGGGTGCAACCCACTCGACCAACAGTTCACTCGGATAACCCAATTCCATTCGACCAGGGTATAATCATTCGACCATACCAGAAACCACTCGGAGTATAGAAGATCTAAGGTCACTCAGGATGGCAACAGTCAGGCATTCACTCCGTGGTTTTAATGATCATTTATTTGCCTTTATTGCTGGCGTTACCAGTAACGTCTCACCTTAATGTACATTGAACCCCTTGTAACGTGGGCTGGCTGGGGTCCTGGCGCACTCTATATAAGCCGCCCCCTCCACTAGCACAAGGGTTCGCACCCCCTGTAACTTCACGCATAATCCAATCGACCGAGCCCCCGGGCACCGAGACGTAGGGCTGTTACTTCCTCCAAGAAGGGCCTGAACTCGTAAATCTTGCGTGCACAACTTCACCGTAGCTAGGATCTTGCCTCCTCATACTTACCCCCTATTCTACTGTCAGACTTAGAACCACGACACATAGTTATGATGATATTAAAGGCAATGATCATGTATATAGGCATCACATCCGAGACAAGTAGATCGACTCCTACCTTCATCTACTACTATTACTCCACACATCGACCGCTATCCAGCATGCATCTAGGGTATTAAGTTAATAAAAACAGAGTAACGCTTTAAGCAAGATGACATGATGTAGACAAAGTAAACCCAAGCAATATGAATAAACCCCATCTTTTTAACCTTAATGGCAACAATACAAATACATGTCTTCCCTTTCTGTCTCTGGGATGGAGCACCGCAAGATTGAACCCATCACAAAGCACCTTTCCCATTGCAAGATAAAATCAATCTAGTTGACCAAACTAAATGGATAGATTGAAGAGAAATACTATGCTATAATAATCATGCATAAAAGAATTTGGAAAAGACTCAATTAATATTCATGAATAATCGGATCATAAACCCACAATTCATTGGATCCCAACGAACACACCGCAAAAGAAGATTACATCGAATAGAACTCCAAGAACATCGAGGGGAACATTGTATTGAAGATCAAAGAGAGAGAAGAAGCCATCTAGCTACTAGCTATGGACCCGTAGGTCTGTGGTAAACTACTCACCCATCATCGGAAGGCAGGAAGGATGATGTATAAGCCCTCCATGATGGATTGCCCCTCCGTCGGAGTGCCAGAAAAGGCCTCCAGATGGGATCACGGAAGAATAGAAACTTGCGGCGGCGAAAAAAGTGTTTGGGGTGGCTCTCTGTTGGTTTGTCGATTTTAGATAACTTATAGAGGTGGAATTAGGTCAAACGGAGCCACATGGGGCCCAGAAGGTAATAGGGCATGCGTACGCCATGGGCGTGCCCTGTTGCCTTGCCACTTCCTCGCTTCTTGTCTGGTCTCCTCCGGAAGCTTCTAAGGTCTCTTTTGTCCAGAAAAAAATCGTCAAAAAGTTTCATAGTGTTTGGACTCCGTTTGGTACTGATTTCCTGGAAAACCAAAAACAAACAGAAAACATCAACTGGCACTTGGCACTGGGTTAATAGGTTAGTCCTAGAAAATGATATAAAATAGCACAATAAGTTATATAAAACATCCAAGATTGATACTATAATAGCATGGAACAATAAAAAATTATAGATACGTTGGAGACGTATCAAGCATCCACAATCTTAATTCCTGCTCGTCCTCGAGTAGGTAAATGATAAAAACAATTTTTTTGATGTGGAATGCTATCTAACATGTTCATCATGTAATCTTTCTTTTATGGTATGAATATTAATATCCCAATGATTCGAAGCAATAGTCTATAATTTGACATAAAGACATCAATACTCAGGCATACCAACAAACAATCATGCCTTTCAAAATATAAATGCTAAAGAACGTTATCCCTAAAAAATCATATAGCCTTGTCATGCTCCATCTTCTTAACACAAAAATACAAATCATGTACTACGCCGGTGTCAGACAAGCAATTGGTTTATACTTTTTAACGCGCGTCAGCTTTTTCAACCCCCACGCAATACATGAGCGTGAGACATGGACATAGCACTATGGGTGGAATGCGGTGGTAGATATTAATATGGAGAAGACAAAAAAGGAAGAAAGTCTCACATCGACGGGGCTAATCAACGGGCTATGGAGATGCCCATCGATTGATGTCAATGCGAGGAGTAGGGATTGCCATGCAACGGATGCACTAAGAGCTATAAGTGTATGAAAGATCAAACTGAAAACTAAGTGGGTGTGCTTCCAACTTGCTTGCTCATGAAGACCTTGAGCATTTGAGGAAGCCCATCATTGGAATATACAAGCCAAGTTCTACAATGAGAAATTCCCATTAGTATATGAAAGTGACAACATGGAAGATTCTCTATATGGAAAACACGGTGCTACTTTGAAGCACAAGTGTGGAAAAGGATAGTAACATTGCCCCTTCTCTTTTTTTCTCTCACAGTTTTCGCTGGGCTCTTTTTGGCCTTTATTTATTTATTTCCTCACTGGGACAATGCTCTAATAAAGATGATCATCACACTTCTATTTACTTACAAATCAATATTACAACTCGATGAAACTAAAACATATGACTCTATATGAATGCCTCTAGAATTGTACCCGGATGTGCAATGATGGTAACATAACATGTATGATAATGATGAACGGTGGCTGAGCCACAAATACTATGTCAGCTATATGATCATGGAAAGCAATATGACAATGATGATGTGTGAAATAATAACGGAACGGTGGAAGTTGAATGGCAGTATATCTCGGAATGGCTATGGAAATGCTATGATAGGTAGGTATGGTGGTTGTTTTGAGGAAGATACAAGGAGGCTTATGTGTGATAGAGCGTATCATATCACGAGGTTTGGATACACCGGTGAAGTTTGCACCTACTCTCGAGGTGATAAAGGCTAATGCACGGTACCAAAGAGGCTAGCAAATTGCGGAAAGGTGAGAGTGCGTATAATCCATGGACTCACATTAGTCATAAAGAACTCACATACTTATTGCGAAAGTTTATTAGCCCTCGAAGCAAAGTACTACTATGCATGCTCCTAGGAGGGAGGTTGGTAGGAGTTAACCATCGCGTGCCCCCGACCTTCACGCAAAGGAAGACACTCAATAATAAATCGTGCTCCAACTTCTTAACATAACGGGAGACTATACGTGCATGCTTCAGGAATCAAAAACCTTAACAACAATATTATTACTAAACCACAATTATTCACTAGTACAACCCTGAAAGGATCGATATGGTTGACTAGAGGGGGGGTGAATAGGCAATTAATTTTTTTAGCTTTTCTTTACCAAATTAAACTTAGCATCAAAATAGGTTGTCTAGATATGCAACTAGGTGAGCAACCTATATGATGCAACAACAACAAGCACACAAGCAAGCAAAGGATACAACACAATATAAGCTTGCACAAGTAAAGGTAAGAGATAACCAAGAGTGGAGCCGGTGGAGACGAGGATGTGTTACCGAAGTTCCTTCCCTTTGAGAGGAAGTACGTCTCCGTTGGAGCGGTGTGGATGCACAATGCTCCCCAAGAAGCCACTAGGGCCACCGTATTCTCCTCACGCCCTCACACAATGCGAGATGCCGTGATTCCACTATTGGTGCCCTTGGAGGCGGAGACCGAACCTTTACAAACAAGGGTGGGGCAATCTCCACAACTTAATCGGAGGCTCCCAACGACACCACGAAGCTTCACCACAATGGAATATGGCTCCGCGGTGACCTCAACCATCTAGGGTGCTCAAACACCCAAGAGTAACAAGATCCGCAAGGGATTAGTGGGGGGAATCAAATTTCTCTTGGTGGAAGAGTAGATCGGGGCCTTCTCAACCAATCCCTAGAAAATCAACAAGTTTGATTGGCTAGGGAGAGAGATCGGGCGAAAATGGAGCTTTGAGCAACAATGGAGCTTAGGGAGGGAAGAGGTAGGTCTCTTTGGAGAAGAAGACCTCCTTTTATAGTGGGGGAACAAATCCAATCGTTAACCCCCTTTCAGCCCGCACGGAGCGGTACCACTGCTCAGTGCAGCGGTACTATAGCTGGTGCCAGCAGTACTACCGCGACCCCCAGTGGTACTACCGCGGAGACTGAGACCAGAGGCAATCGAGGGGGAACAGAAGGGAGAGAGGGGGGTTGGGGCGGCACTAGTAGCGGTGGTAGCCGCGGTACTACCGCTTACGAGAGGTACTACCGTTGGTACTGCCGCTAATAGTGCCGCAAAACCCGACACGAGGAGAGACGCCCTCGAATCGAGGAGGTAGCGGTGCCGAACCAGGACGGTACTGCCGCCTATGCACCCGAGCGATACTACCGCTGTGGGACAGCGGTACTGCCGCTTGAGGACCACAGGCGGTACTACCGCTAGGGCGGTGGTACTACCGCTAGCACCTCACAATCTCCACTTTCGTCGAAACGGTAAATTCCAAGGAGAGGAAAGGAGCTGGGGGTGCAAAAATGAAGTGTACGTGTTGATTCCACCCTAGCCTTTCCAATGTGGACCCCCTCTTGATAGTACGGTGTCTCCTATGACTCAAGTCCACCAAAACCAAAATGAAGGAGACTACACCGTCTTCACTTAAAGCTCCGAGGGGAAAGAATCGTCTCGTGCCAATGAATGAATCTCTGAAATACTCAATGCACACAATTAGTCCGCAAAAGCATTGTCATCAATCACCAAAACTACTTAGAGAGAGACATGCCCTAACAATCTCTCCCTTTTTGGTGGATTGATGACAACACGGGATTTGCACAAAGGAATGACAAGAGAATAAGCGAATCCCAAGGACTACAAAATATAGACGGGCTCCCCCTAGATGTGTGCACTTAATTGGAGGTACCTTTGGAATGCAAAGTACACACATTAGGATCAACACTCACCCTATACTTTATAGTCTGACAACATTTGCATCAAAGATGAGACATATAAGATAAGCATGAACTCACAAACTACTAAAGTACTCGACATACAAAGATAATAATAGGATAGGGTAGCATATGTCTCACACCATATGATAGGGTACCAGGTCTCATGAGCACAAACCAAACCAAAGCAAATGACGAGAAAAGAGTTTGCGAGAGAGAGAAAGACAAGGCAAATAAGACACGCTTGCAACTCGACAAACTCGACAAATCCCTAAACTCTCTCCCCCTTTGGCATCGAGACACCAAAAGGGCAAAGAGTGGTGCTACGGCCATAGGTGATAGCACAACTGACAACCTCCATCATCACATCCCCGCGTGATCGTCCGCTCCTCCGTCATCGGCAGGGGGCTGCTCGGTGTCTGAGTCTGTCCACGGGTAGTGCTGCTGAACCCACTCCTCCTCATCGGTGATCTTGCCCTCAGATCCGCTGGCAACTGTCACACCTAACTGATGCATGAGCTCCTTGTGGCGGCTCCTGGCCTTCTTCTTAGACACATAAGCCAAATACTGTCCATGAGACTCCATGCAGAAAAGTTTCTTCATCTTCGCTTGAGCTTCTTTGCCCATGAGGGCTCCGCTCCAGAGGGCACATAGTCCTCATCATCATCAGCATCAGCCTCTGCCTCAACCTCGTCAGCTCCAGACGGAATCCCAGACTGCGGAACCGAAGTGCCCCAGTTCTCCTTCTTCCTCAGACGCTTAATCTCATGAGGGACCAACTCACCAGTCTCCAACGCGACTCCAGGATAAGTGTGCTCCCAAGCTTTCTCAATAAGCAACATGAGAAAAGGAGCATAGATGGGGCACTTGCGCTCAGAGATAGCGGTGACAAGCTCAGACCACATGACATGAGAGATATCCAAGGATTCTCCAGTGTTTTCTTCCTTCTCATGCTGACAGAAAAGTAACATGTCCACGAGAAACGAGTGAACCATATCCAAGTTCCCAATGCGAGGGAAAAGAGTCTCCCTGAAGATGCGATGAAGGATGTCTAGAAAGGCAGGTAGCTCATAGGTCTCCTTCTGCGTCTCGGGGTTAATCTTCAAAGTGCAGTAAGGCCAGAGAGATTGCTTGTGAGTAGAAGTTGCATGGCGGTGAGGATGAAAGCCAACCGGGTTCTCAAGCCCGTGATCTTCAATCCCAAGTAATTCCATGAATGCCTTCCATTTGACAGAGAGAAGCTTGCCATTTGTCATCCATGTCAACGATCTTTCCTCATCAGTGCCAAGATGGACCGTGGCATAAAACTGAGCCACCAAATCCGCATCAAAGTCCTTGTTGAACTCCATGATCCTGAGAATATTCAGCTGAGTACACATGTGCAGAGCTTCGCCAAAGTAGGCAGGATCCTTCTCCATATAGGCAATGTCAATAGAGCAGACATCAACATAGAGATTCTTCTTCGCTTTGATCACATCAAAATAGATTGCCCACTGAAAACGGTTCCAGAAAGGACAGTTGACAAGATTGGGCTCTTGATCTTGCTCATAGGGATTGCACCGACGCTTCTCCCAGAACTCCTTGGCAGTCATCTCAGTCATGGACTTGGGCTTCGGCTTGGACTTCTTCACAGTAGTCTTGAAAGGCTTCAGAAAGGACGGTTGACAAGATTGGGCTCTTGATCTTGCTCATAGGGATTGCACCGACGCTTCTCCCAGAACTCCTTGGCAGTCATCTCAGTCACGGACTTGGGATTCGGCTTGGACTTCTTCGCAGTAGTCTTGAAAGGCTTCTGGGACTGAGTTGGCAGAACACTTGAAGAAGCAGCCGCTGCCTCAGAGGTGCGATAGTGCTTTGAAACTGAACGCCCGGGGTTGACACGACGGACAGGATGCTCCGAAGGGCCATCACCTGGAACCAAACACACAAACACGAGAAACAACATGAAAGAACAAGCATAAGCCACCAGAAAAAAAACAACAAGGATCAATAGCTGGTACGGGTATGGTGGAAGTTGGCATCCAGCGGTAGTACCGTGATCCGGCAGCGGTAGTGCCGCCCAAGCGGTAGTACCGCTCCAGGAGAGCGGTAGTACCGCTCCAGGTGGGGGACGGCAGTTCCCCTACTGCCGCGGCCAAATTCGGTACCGCCGGGATGCCAAATTCAAAAATAGACCTACCAAGTATCAATCCAAACAGTCTAGTAGCCTTCACCGTCCTTCTCAAGCCTCGATTTGGCCAAAAATCAATGAATGCAAAGCCTATTGCCCCTAAAGCCTAGATTTGAAACCTAGAAGCAAAGAGAGAGAGATCGGGGGCAATACTAGCATCCATGGCTAGAGGAAGGGGTGGGGATTGATCCCACCGGAGGAAAAGGTGAAGGACGGCCCGGAGGAGGCGGCCCACCGGTGCCCTCCCGCGGCGAGTTGGTCGCTGGCGCACGAAGAGGACGAGAGGGTCAAGTGAATGGGTATGGGGGAGAAAGAAAACTCCCCCTGCCCGACATAACCCCCTAGTCCGCCCCGCAGCGGTAGTACCGCTCGGGCGGGCGGCAGTACCGCTTGATGTCAATAAGCGGTAGTACCGCTCGCCCCCAGCGGTAGTACCGCCCAGCCACCAACTCGAACACTAGGTAGAAAACATGGCTTAGCTCAAGTAAGGAGAACACACGACGAGGCGAGGGAGCAAACACAAAGGCAGGCACAACCAGAAAAGAAAAACACCGACGGAAGGACAAGAAATAAAAACCACACAACTCTCAAAGAGAGGGCGGTGGCCGAGGCCACCTATGTTTGAGTCAAGTGGTATGGAACCGCGAAGATTTTAACCTTGGGACCATGACCAAAACTCATCTTTGAAGCACAAGTACCATCAAAAATGGCTAATGTGAAAGATGTGATCAATTTATGCATAATGGGGGGAGGAAGAGTTCATTGAGAGAACAATACTCCCCCTATGTTTATGCCTGCACCTAAACAAGACATCAAGATGAGTATGGTGGGGTGTGCAAAGGTTCAAGCCACATTGCTCAAATCAATGATATTTAGCTCATGCCTTAACTCGCGAAATCGTGCTTCATCCAAGGGCTTCGTGAAAATATCTGCAAGGTTATAATGAGTGTTGACATAGTTGAGCTCGATCTCCCCTTGCCTAATGTGATCCCGGATGAAGTGATACCGAATCTCAATATGCTTCGTCTTGAAGTGTTGCACCGGGTTGAGGGAAATCTTGATGGCACTTTCATTGTCACACTAAAGAGGCACTTTGTCACAAATGACACCTTAATCCTTTAAAGTTTGCCTCGTCCATAGAAGTTTAGCACAACAACTACCGGCGGCCACATACTCCACTTCGGTGGACGAGAGAGACACACAACTTTGCTTCTTAGAAGACCAACTCACCAAAGAGCAACCAAGAAATTGGCACCCTTCGGAAGTTGACTTCCTATCCACTTTGTCTCCTGCCCAATCCGAGTCTAAAAAGCCCACAAGGTTGAAGTTAGCTCCTCTTGGGTACCATAAGCCAAAGTTTGGGGTATGAGCCAAATATCGAAAGATTCGCTTGACCGCCACATAGTGGCTTTCCTTAGGTGCGGCTTGAAACCGTGCACAAATTCCCACACTCAACATGATATCCGGTCTAGATGCACAAAGGTAAAGCAAGGAGCCAACCATGGAACGATGTACTTTTTGATCCACCACTTTACCATTGGGATCTATGTCAAGTTGGCATTTGACGGGCATTGGAGTGGAAGCCGGCTTGACATCACTTAGCTTGAATCTCTTGAGCATGTCTTGAGTGTATTTGGCTTGGTTGATGAAGGTTCCTTCTCTTCTTTGTTTGATTTCGAACCTGAGAAAGAACTTCAACTCTCCCATCATGGACATCTTGAACTTTGAGGTCATGAGAGTGGTAAACTCCTCATTGAAAGCTTTGTTAGGAGAACCAAAGATAATATCATCAACATATAGTTGGCATACAAACAACTCCCCTTTGACCTTCTTAGCAAAAAGAGTGGGGTCGATTTTCCCAATTTCAAACCCACGATCTTGCAACAACTCGGTAAGGTGCTCATACCACGCACATGGGGCTTGTTTAAGTCCATAGAGTGCCTTATTGAGTTGGTACACATGATTGGGGAACTCGGGATCCTCAAACCCCGGGGGTTGTTTGACATACACCAACTCATTAATAGGACCATTAAGAAAAGCACTCTTCACATCCAGTTGTTGCAACTTAAAGTTATGATGAGAAGCATAGGCAATCAACAAACGAATAGATTCAAGGCGGGCAATGGGAGCAAAGGTTTCACCGTAGTCGATACCCTCGACTTGGGAGTAGCCTTGTGCCACCAAACGAGCCTTGTTACGAACAATAATCCCATGAGCATCTTGCTTGTTCTTGAATATCCACTTGGTTCCAATGACATTATGGTTCTCTGTTGGACTTGGCACCAATCTCCACACCTTGTTGTGCTCGAAGTTGTTGAGTTCTTCATGCATGGCATTAAGCCAATCCGGATCCTCGAGCGCCTCATAGACCTTTTGGGGTTCAACACAAGAAACAAACGCGTGATGTTCACAATAGTTTGCTAATTGTCTACGAGTGCTTACCCCTTTCTTAAGCTTCCAAGCACATTCATCATGAGATGATCTTTGGTAGTGAGCTTGGACGCAATCTTGGCAGCACGACGCTCCAATTCCTCCTCATGAGTGAGTTGAGGAGCGGTAACTTGATCATCTTGAGCGTCGTCTTGAGCTTGTTCTTGATCTTGAACTTGCTCGATGGTAGGAACTTGATCTTGGGCATCACTTGGTGGATTATTACCATCTTGAGGTTGATCTTGCCCTTGATCTTGTTCATTTGGTTGAGGGCCTTCACTTTGTTCTTCGGAAGCGTGTGGGTCTTGGGTTGGTGATGGTTCCACTTGAGTGGAACATTGTCCTTCTCCTTCAGCCACAAGGGGTTCCTCAATGGGTAGGATATGACCAACACCCATTCTTATTATGGCTTGGGGAGGAATTTCATCACCTACATCACAAGTACCACTTTGCTCCACTTGGGAGCCATTATTCTCATCAAACTCCACGTTACACGCCTCCTCAATGAGTCCCGTGGACTTATTGAGAACACGGTAAGCATGAGAGTTTGTAGCATAACCAACAAATATACCCTCATGAGCTCTAGCTTCAAATTTAGACAAACGAACACCTTTCTTGAGAATGAAACACTTACAACCAAACACCCGGAAGTACTTGAGGTTGGGATTGTTGCCGGTGAGTATCTCATATGGAGTCTTGTTCAAGCCTTTGCGGAGATAGAGCCGATTGGATGCATGACAAGCGGTGTTGATGGCTTCGGCCCAAAAGTTGTACGGAGATTTGAACTCCGCCATCATGGTCCTTGCCATGTCCATCAAAGTCCGGTTCTTCCTCTCCACTACACCATTTTATTGAGGGGTGTAAGGTGCGGAATATTGATGCTTGATCCCCTCATCACTAAGAAACTCATCCAAGGTGTAGTTCTTGAACTCGGTGCCATTGTCACTTCTTATCGTCAAGATCTTTGCATTGTGTTGACGTTGAGCTTCATTTGCAAAGTCGATGACGGTTTGTTGGGTCTCACTCTTCTTCTTGAAGAAATATACCCAAGTGTATCTTGAATAATCATCCACAATCACCAAGCAATACTTTCTACCCCCAAGACTATCAAAGTATGGAGGCCTAAAGAGATCCATGTGAAGGAGCTCCAAGGGCCTCTTCGAGTAGCTGATAGTCGTGGGTGGGTGAGCCTTCTCATGTAGCTTTCCTTCGATACAAGCACTGCAAGCACGATCTTTGGCAAAACTAACATTTGTTAGTCCACGGACATGGTCCCCCTTGAGAAGACTTTGCAAAGATCTCATATTGACGTGGGCTAAACGGCGATGCCAAAGCCATCCCACGTCAACTTTAGCCATTAGGCATGTCGCGGTCTTAGTGGGTCGCTCCGAAAAGTTAATCACATAAAGACCGTTCTCGACATGCCCAACAAAAGCTACTTTAAGAGTCTTGCTCCACAAGAGGGCCACGGTATCAATATCAAAGAAAGTAGCAAAGCCCATGAGTGCAAGTTGACAAACGGAAAGTAAGTTGTATGCAAGGGACTCGACAAGCATGACTTTCTCGATCGTGAGATCATGAGAAATGACAACCTTGCCAAGACCCAATACCTTAGAAGATGAGGCATCACCCCACTCGACATTGGTGGGCATAGATGAGACCTTGTGCACGTCCACCACCAAGTCCTTGCTTCCGGTCATATGATTTGTGTCTCCACTATCGAGCAACCATGATCCCCCACCGGAAGCAAACACCTACAAGAGATCAATGCTTGGTTTTAGGTACCCATTTTGTAATGGGTCCTTTGATGTTAGTAACAAGGGTCTTAGGAACCCAAATAGACCATTCAATGTACTCATAAGAAGAACCAACAAATTTGGCATAAACATGCCCATCACTAGCACGGCATAACACATAAGAAGAGTTAAAGTCGCCGGCTTTGTTGGAAGGAGTGGCATTGCCCTTCTTGACACCACCACCCTTCACATTGTTCTTCTTCTCCTTAGAAGCACCCTCTCCCTCCTTCATAAAAGTTTGCTTGAGAGGAGGAGGTCGTTTGGCCTTGTCATTCTTCTTCTTATTCTTGGACTTGGGTGCAAACCCAATTCCCTCCTTGCCCACAACTTCCTTTTGATTGCTCAAAAGGTCGTTGAGGTTCTTCTCACCTTGTATGCAAGACACAAGGCCTTTATCAAGTTGCTCCTTCAACTTGGCATTCTCCTCCACAAGATGCACATGCTCACAACACGGGTTAGTAGCATTTGCATTATCAATTAAAACCATATGAGGAAATGTGGCTTTCTCCTTGGTTTGCTTCACTTGGAGTTGATCATGAGACTCTTTGAGGCTAGCATGAGCACTCTTCAAGGCCTTGTGAGCCTTGTCAAGTATATCAAACTCCTCCTTGAGTCTAGCATGGTCAACCCCAAGTTTGGCCTTCTTGGAATTTAGCACACGAGATACAACAAGAGCATGATCAAGATCTTTCTTTAATTTAGCATGATCATCGTTGTGTGACTCCTCAAGAGACAAACGATGACCACGCTCTTCCTCAAGTGCATTAGAGAGATCCGATATCTCATCGGCATAGTCACGACTATGCCCTTCCATCTTAGAGATGGTTTCTTCGTGAGCCTCGATCATGTCATTGGCTTCACCAAGTTGTTCCAAGAGAGCAACAAAGTGCTTCTTGGATTTACCCTTGAGCTTACTCATAAAAGACTCAAATTCATTTTCCTCCTCCTTCGTCCCCTCACTTTCATCAATGCAATCCGTCAAGGAAGGATTAGTAATGATGGTGGTTTTGATGTTGGGGGTTACCTTGTTAGTGGCTTTAGCCATGAGGCACTTGGCGGTGATGTTCTCGTTGGGTGAATCGAAGAGGGACACCCGTGGAGTTGTTGCAATGGCAACGGAGGCCATGGCAACCGTCTCACCGTCTTCATCATCATCATCATCCTCATTGTACTCTTCTTGTGTCACCAACCCCTTGGGAGGAGTCTTCTTGGTGAAGTTGTTCTTGTTGGGGAAGGACTTGGCCTTGTCTTTTCGGATAAGCTTGCCACCATTGTCTTCCCTCTTCTCGTACGGGCACTCCGCAACAAAGTGGCTTACATTGCCACAATTATAGCATGTCCTCACGCGTTGCTTGCCCTTGGCGCCACTTGAGTTGTTCTTGTTGAAGTTGGGCCTTGAGTTCTTCTTGCTCCAAAATTCCCGAGAAGCGAGAGCCATGTGCTCATGATAAGCATATTTTGTATCTTCGGGGCAACACTCTTCTTCTTCCTATTCACCCTCTTCTTCCACACTAGCCTTGGCCTTCAAAGCAAGGTTGGGATTCTTTGCTCATTGAGAACACAACACCGCATTGTCGGCGGTCTTGTCCAAGATCCTCATTGCAACAAACTCATCCAACACTTCACTTGAGGACAAGGCGTGAAAGTCCGGCCTTTGACGGATGACGGAGGACATGGCCTTATGGTAAGGCATCATGGCCTTGAGAAACTTGCGCTTGATCCAATTGTCATCTGTATCCTTGCTCCCATGATCTCAGAGTGAGACTGCGAGAGTGGTTAGTCTTCGGTAAAGCTCTCGAGGTTCTTCATCTTCGATCATTGCAAACTCATCGGCTTCATCTTGCACCACTTCAAAGCTTGAGCGTTGAATACTTGCGCTTCCCTTGTACAAGGAAACAACATGCTCCCATGCTTCCTTGGCCACGGTGAAAGGTCGAAGGTGCGCAATGTCTTCGGGAGGGATGGCTTCTTGTAGGATGAAGAGAGCGGACTCGTTGAATTGATGATCCGTGGCTTCTCTAGGAGTGAAGTTGCTTGGGTCGTGCGGGTAGAAACCTTGCTCAATAATTCTCCAAAGATTAGTAGAACTATGATTTAAATGATGTTTAAAGCGATATACCCAAGAGGCAAAATCCTCATTTTTCACAAGATTAGGAGGAGGACCAACATGATTCATATGCGTGGAGGGAACCGGTCCTCCATAAATAAGTGGAGGTTCAACTTGGGCAAAGATGCCACTCCCACTTCTACCACTAGGAAAAGGAACTTGATCACTAGTAGCTTCCCCCTTGTTGGAGTTAGCATCCATCACCTTGTTAGTGGGATCGACCACTTCCAACGGTGCGGTGGATAATTTAAGACCATCAAGAAAATTCTTAAGCATGCCTTTGACCTCGGCCGTCATGGAGGTTTTCAATGTGTCCAAGGCCACATTGAACTCCTCACGAGAGACCAAGGATCCCCCATCGGCCGTAGACAAGGACAGACTCACACCGGGGTGCTCCTCCCCCTCGTCTACGGTGTCACCCATACTCTTTGGACGGTAAAGTCCTTAATAAAGAGACGAGGCTCTGATACCAATTGAAAGGATCGATATGGTTGACTAGAGGGGGGGGGGGTGAATAGGCAACTAACAATTTTTAGCTTTTCTTTACCAAATTAAACTTAGCATCAAAATAGGTTATCTAGATATGCAACTAGGTGAGCAACCTATATGATGCAACAACAACAAGCACACAAGCAAGCAAAGGATACAACACAATATAAGCTTGCACAAGTAAAGGTAAGAGATAACCAAGAGTGGAGCCGATGGAGACGAGGATGTGTTACCGAAGTTCCTTCCCTTTGAGAGAAAGTACGTCTCCGTTGGAGCGGTGTGGAGGCACAATGCTCCCCAAGAAGCCACTAGGGCCACCGTATTCTCCTCACGCCCTCACACAATGTGAGATGCCGTGATTCCACTATTGGTGCCCTTGGAGGCGGCGACCGAACCTTTACAAACAAGGTTGGGGCAATCTCCACAACTTAATCGGAGGCTCCCAATGACACCACGAAGCTTCACCAAAATGGAATATGGCTCCGCGGTGACCTCAACCGTCTAGGGTGCTCAAACACCCAAGAGTAACAAGATCCACAAGGGATTAGTGGGGGGAATCAAATTTCTCTTGGTGGAAGAGTAGATCGGGGCCTTCTCAACCAATCCCTAGAAAATCAACAAGTTTGATTGGCTAGGGAGAGAGATCGGGCGAAAATGGAGCTTTGAGCAACAATGGAGCTTAGGGAGGGAAGAGGTAGGTCTCTTTGGAGAAGAAGACCTCCTTTTATAGTGGGGGAACAAATCCAACCGTTACCCCCCTTTCAGCCCGCACGGAGTGGTACTACTGCTCAGTGCAGCGGTACTACAACTGGTGCCAGTGGTACTACCGCGACCCCCAGCGGTACTACCGTGGACTGAGACCAGAGGCAATCGAGGGGGAACAGAAGGGAGAGAGGGGGGCTGGGGCGGCACTAGTAGCCGTGGTACTACCGCTTACGAGCGGTACTACCGCTGCTACTGCCACTAATAGTGCCGCAAAACCCGACACGAGGAGAGACGCCCTCGAATTGAGGCGGTAGCGGTGCCGAACCAGGACGGTACTGCCGCCTATGCACCCGAGCGGTACTACCGCTGTGGGACAGCGGTACTGCCGCTTGAGGACCACAGGCGGTACTACCACTAGGGCGGCGGTACTACCGCTAGCACCTCACAATCTCCACTTCTGTCGAAACGGTAAACTCCAAGGAGAGGAAAGGAGCTGGGGGTGCAAAAATGAAGTGTACATGTTTATTCCACCCTAGCCTTTCCAATGTGGACCCCCTCTTGATAGTACGGTGTCTCCTACGACTCAAGTCCACCAAAACCGAAATGAAGGAGACTACACCGTCTTCACTTAAAGCTCCGAGGGGAAAGAAACGTCTCGTGCCAATGAATGAATCTCTGAAATACTCAACGCACACGATTAGTTCGCAAAAGCATTGTCATTAATCACCAAAACTACTTAGAGAGAGACATGCCCTAACAACCCCCATATCACCATCTCTATATCGCAAAACTATTGCAAGGAATCAAACTTATCATATTCAGTGATCTACATGAAAGTTTTTATTATATCCCTCTTGAATACCTATCATATTAGGACCAATTTCATAACCCATGCATATTGCCATTACTATTTATTAGACTCTCAAAAAGATATAAGTGATGCATGAGAGTGCAACTATTTTTTTTAAATATAACCACCGCCGTGCTCTAAAAAATATAAGTGAAGCACTAGAAGCAATTGCCTAGCTCAAAAGATATAAGTGAAGCACATAGAGTATTCTAACAAATCATGAATAAATGCGTGTCCCTCTCAAAAGGTGTGTGAAGCAAACAATGATTGTGGCAAACAAAAAAGCAAACAAAGCAAAGACTCATATAATACACGACGCTCACAGAAAACTCATATCATGTGATGAATAAAAATATAGCTCCAAGTAATATATTGATGGATTGTAGACGAAAGAGGGGATGCCATCCGGGGCATCCCCAAGATTAGATGCTTGTTTGTCCTTGAATATTAACTTGGGGTGCCTTGGGCATCCCCAAGCTTAGGGTCTTGCCACTCCTTATTCCTTCATCCATCGTCATCTCACCCAAAACTTGAAAACTTCAGCACACAAAACTCAACAGAAACCTCGTGAGATCCATTAGTATAACACGCAAATCATATACTTTAGGTACTATTGTAAACCCATTAATATTTTATTATTGCACAATACCTACTGTATTCTAACTTCTCCATGACTTATATCCCTCGAGACAACCCATAGATTCATTGAAACAAGCAGACTATGCAACGAAAATAGAATCTGTCAAAAACAGAACAGTCTGTAATGATACGAATAAATGCAATACTTTTGTAACTCCAGAAAATCTGGAACATTAGGAAAACGTGGGAAATTTGTGTATAAATAATTTATAAAAAATTCAGAATTTTATCATGTTCCAGTGAATTTAAAAAATTCCAATACTAGGCGCAAAAGTTTCTGTTTTTTCACAGAATCAAGTCAACTATCAACCAAATCATCCCAAAGGCTTTACTTGGCCCAAACACTAATTAAACACAAAAACACAATCATAGCAGTAGAAAAACTATGTGGACACTCAAAAAATATGAATGATAACTATTGGGTTGTCTCCCAAGAAGCTCTTCCTTTATAGCCATTAAGATAGGCATTGAGATTTCAATGATGCTCACATGAAAGACAAGAATTGAAGCACAAAGAGAGCATCTTTATACATGTGACAAACACATTTAAGTCTAACATACTTACTATGCATAGGTATTTTATAAGCAAACATATTATCGAGACAAGAAATATCTAGCATATGCAAGGAAGAAAAATAAAACATTGATAATCTCAACATAACGAGAGGTAATTTAGTAACATGAAAATTTCTACAACCATATTTTCCTCTCTCATAATAATTACATGTAGGATCAAATTCAAAAATATATCTATCATAGAAAATAGTCTCTTAATGATCCACATGCATAAAAGTTTTATATTCTTCCAAGATAGTGGGATTAACATCAACTAAAGTCATGACCTCTCCAAAACCACTTTTGTCAAAAAATTCATAAGATTGAACACCCTTCGAATATGTGGGATTCTTTTTACCTAAAGTTGACACTCTTCCAACCCACTTTCAATATTATTGCAGACATTATTATGATGAACATATGCATCATGAGGCTTAAATAAATTTTCAAGATCATAAGAAGCATCATCACCCCAATCATGATCATTGCAATAAGTAGTGGACATAACAAAATTATCATCCCCAAGCTTGTAGCTTTGCATATCATTAGCTCAATTGACATTAATAGTATTTATAATAACATCATTACAATCATGCTTTTCATTCAAGGAGCTAACATGAATCGCTTTATAAATTTCTTCTAACACTTCATCACAATTTTCAGATTCATGATTTTCATTCAAGGAGCTAACATCATTACAATCATGCTTTTCATTCAAGGAGCTAACATGAAAGAAAAACATGGAGAACAAAATCATACATGGAAGAATACGAAATAAATATGATGACATCACATAGGAAAACGAGCTGCATGAACCCACCACATGGCATCAAACATGTGGAAACAGTGTGATGAAGGTTTGGTATAAATAGTGACACCACACACAATTTGTCGCAAAGAAGAAGGCAATTCGATTACATGCTTTTACCTAGCAGGCAAACATGTACGCCTAGCAGCCAATGGGACCGCCCACCTGATACGTCTCTAACGTATCTATAATTTTTGATTGTTCCATGCTATTATAGTATCAATCTTGGATGTTTAATATAACTTTTTGTGCTATTTTATATCATTTTTTGGGACTAACCTATTAACCCAGTGCCAAGTGCCACTTGCTATTTTCTGCTTGTTTTTGGTTTTCCAGGAAATCAGTACCAAACGGAGTCTAAACGCTATGAGACTCTTTGACAAATTTTTTTCCGGATAAAAGAGACCCTAGAAGCTTTGGGAGGAGACCAGACAAGAAGCGAGGAGACGGCAAGGCAACAGGGTGCACCCTGTTACCTTGTGGGCCCCACATGGCTCCGTCTAACCTAATTCCACCTCTATAAATTTTCTAAAACAGGGAAACCAACAAAGAGTCACCCCGAACACTTTTTCCGCTGCCGCAAGTTTCTATTCTTCCGTGATCTCATCAGGAGGCCTTTTCCGGTACTATGTCGAAGGGGGAATCGATCATGGAGGGCTTCTACATCATCCTTGCTACCTTCTGATGACGCGTGAGTAGTTTACCACAGACCTACTGGTCCATAACTAGCAGTTAGATGGCTTCTTCTCTCTCTTTGATCTTCAATACAATGTTCTCCTCGATGTTCTTGGAGTTATATTTGATGTAATCTTGTTTTGCAGTGTATTTGTCGGGATCCGATGAATTGTGGGTTTATGATGAGAATATTCATGAATATTAATTGATTCTTTTCTGAATTCCTTTATGCATGATTATTATAACATTGTATTTCTCTTTGATCTATCCATTTAGTTTGCCCAACTAGATTGATTTATCTTGCAACGGGAGAGGTGCTTTGTGATGGGTTCAATCTTGCAGTGCTCCATCCCAGTGACAGAAAGGGAAAGGCCATGTATTTGTATTGTTGCCATTAAGGATAAAAAGATGGGGTTCATTTGTATTGCTTGGGTTTACTTTGTCTACATCATGTCATCTTGCTTAAGGCGTTACTCTGTTTTTATCAACTTAATACCCTAGATGCATGCTGGATAGCGGTTGATGGGTGGAGTAATAGTAGTAGATGCAGGCAGGAGTCAGTCTACTTGTCTCGAATGTGATGCCTATATACATGATCATTGCCTTTAATATCATCGTAACTATGTTCTTTTCTATCAATTGCCCAACAGTAATTTGTTCACTCACCATATGTTATGTGCTCGAGAGAGAAGCCTCTAGTGAAAACTATGGCTCCCGGGTCTACTTTTTCATATATAAAAACAAAAAAATACCTTGCTGCACTTTTATTTATTTTATTTTGTTTTGCAATTTATATATTTACCTACCACTACGAGATATAATCCTTACAAATAACCGCTGAGGGGATTGACAACCCCCTTGTTTGCATTGGGTGCAAGTATTTGCTTTTGTGTGTGTAGGTGCTGCTAACGAGGTTCTATGTGGTTCTCCTACTGGATTGATAACCTTGGTTCTTAACTGAGGGAAATACTTATCTCTATTGTACTGCTTCATCCTCTCCTCTTCGAGGAAATCCCAACGCAGCTCACAAGTAGCACCACCCTTATCAACAAGGCAACACACTGGGATGGGTACAAGTAGGTTGACCCAGAGCCGGACAATGCATGGGTAAACAAGGTGGTGCTGGGAAACATAGTAGAAACCAAAAAGAATTCGCGCCAACGCACACCCAAGATTAATATGAAGATGCATAACGGGTTGGGATCACGATCGTTACTGTCACCGAGTTGCAGCGGAAGAAGAACGTGTTGGTGTAGATCATACTTGGAGTCCCTCAAACCATCAATGAACAATCCCGCAAACCTCCCATGAACAATCCCTCAAACCGAAGACCGAGAGCACGACCTTTCTACTTGGTTGCAAGCGTGCAACCTTCACGATCCGGCAGCGCTTCACCATCCAGAGCTAATCACCGCTAGAGAATTAGAGGGAGGATATTAGAACAACACAGGGTTTCTAATTATAAGGATTATAGGATTAGTCTAGCTCTAATTAGTCAACTAGGATCAACTAGAACTAGAACTAGAAGAACTAGAGGAGGCTCCAAAACTTGTGTGTCAAAAGAGCACAAAACCTCAAGTATATATAGGTTAGAGGGGAGAGGAAGGGTTCACACCAAGGAGGGAAAGCCTCCTTGGGGCACCAGCCAAGGGGGGGGGGGGAGGAGTTGGACTCCTCCCCCACTCCTATTTGGCCTCCTTCCTTAGGTAGGGGAGGCGCCTTCCCACTTGTGCCTTTGTGGCCCAAGTTGCCTTCCACCTCTTGGCCTTTTTAGGCCCGTTGATATTAAATTAAATATAAAATTGTTCTAAATACTTTCAGACCATTTTATATATAATTTAACATCACCGTAAACATTTTCCACTTATATATATTTATCGGTAATACCCGGTATTGCCCGATATTCACTGTAACCCTTCCAGTGACCCCAAAACGCTTCCGGATCATCCCAGAACTATTCTGAATATTGATGAAAAAATTCCAAAAATATATTCTCATCACTCCCATCCTACTAACACTCATCATATCGTGATTGCCTTAAGCTTGTGACCTCATAGGTTCGTAACTCATAGACATGAACGAAACCGTTCGTTCAATGACCGACAGCGGGACCGTGGACGTCCATTTTGATCCCTATGAGAACACGAATGATATTTGAGTGAACCTATGGTTATCATGTGATGTTCCCTTTGCTTTGCGATACTTCACAAAACCCGGGATGCATCGGTATCCTCCTGAGTCATCACTATGCTCACTATACCAAAATCCTCGTTACCGGTTTTGTTCTTCTTTCTCATTATTGTGTTCCGACATCCCCGTGATGTAGTCACCTGTATCTGGCTAGATGATGATGGATGCCGTCGCACCGAGAGGGCCCTTAGAATATCTCTCCATCGCCTGAGGAGCAAATCCCACTCTTGAGCTATCCGACCACTTGTCAAACTTTCCGGTGAGCCTATAAGTTGTCCTTATGATCACCGTGTTACAAGTCACGTTTGAGCAACCCCAAAATGCACCGTACGATAAGAAGTGACCATGATACTCTGATGGTCTAAGGAGAAAAATCACACGTTAACACTCCGTGTTATTATAATTAATAACAAACGATGTTATCTCAATTCATAACAAACAAGTTTGGTTCGATTCAATATGATCGTTCTTCCAACATCATAATCTCAATGTTGTTTTAGGAATATCGTTACACTTAACGATATCCTAAGATCCCGAAAACGTGATCACCAACAACACTTGAGCTAGTCTTAGAGGCGAGACTAGGAACATTTATTTTATCCGTTTATCATTTCACGCGCGCATATGAGTTTTCCACTAAATCGCATATTCCAGGATCATAGAAGTTATAGCATGAAATATAAACACTTAATTATGAATATGGAAATATAATAGTACAATATTATTGCCACTAGGACATATTTCAAACATTCTCCCACTTGCACTAGAGTCAATAATCTAGTTAGCACTTTTAACTTTACACTAATGGCAATCCGGTGTCAGTCCATGCTTTGCTTATGGTATAGACTTTGTCCTATCGAATCTGACAATCTTCAGATCGTGTGTATCTTTTGCATTTCAATGCATCTATTATGTTTTCACAAGAATTCATAATTTATGTGAAACAAACTTTGTATGTATTGAATCACTGGTAAGACATTTGATTACTTAGATTGAGCTACAGAACCACTATTAAGAATAGTTTCCCATTTGCACGATCATCTAGAAACCATACCAAGTTCATAAAAGAACCTTTGATTCATCACCCTCTATTGTTACTTCTAAAGTGAAAATATACTCAGCCTTCTAATATAGAATTCACCACAGTAACTTTCTTGGACCAATTCCAATTTACTGTGTCATCATTAACCATTTAATTGAAACCAAAAATCGCTTGAAGCACCGATGAAGAATTTATCGATTTACTACTTACGACGAGCCTGTATTGATGTAACTCCTTACAACAATCTCTTCATCCTTTTTGTATGCGAGAAACATGTCGTTAGTACCTAATGACATTTTCACTATTGTCCTATGATTAATAATTTGGTCATTCTGGTGACTTTACTTGCAACTTACTTGGAGTACTGGACATATTTGGTTATTTACAAACAATAGAATTAACATAAGTGTGATTGAAATCATGTAATTCACTCATCAATATTTCAAGATACCGATTCATGCGAAGAACTCCTTCCACGCGACTTTGTCAAGAAACTCTTCTGGGTGTTTTTCTTACTAAACTGCTTTAGTACTTTGTCAATATGTATTTTGGCTAAGCTCCGATTAGACACTACTGTCTCCATAGATTATAATGCTTAAAACAAGGACTATATTTCTTTAGTACTTTACTGAAAACCTAGTTTCAATAAAGTCTTAATCCATGTCAAAAAATCCAATCAACAATGTGTCATGCACACATAGTGTTTAGAAATATTATCATGCTTCCACTGACTTTCTTGTAAATACAAGTATCTTTGTTTCTATCGATGAAATCATTTATTTGATCAATTCATTAAAACAAAGATTCCAACTCAACTTGCTTGCTTCAGATCATTACTGGATCTCTTCAAGTTTTCACACTTACTAGCATCCTCTGGATCGAGAAAATTACCTTGGACTGTATCAAATATACAACCTTGGTTCTATTTCCATCTCATGGGAATCATTTTGACATCCATCTGTTATATCTCATAACTGAAATATTTAGTAATTGCTAGTTTAATTCCTGACTTTAAGTATTATTATGATGGGACAATCTTGTCATAATCAACTCCTTGATCTTGTCATAAACAATTTGCAACAAGTCAAGCATTATAAAACATTTATCTTTGTCAATCTATAGATCATCACTACACTTTAGGCTTTAAGTCTTTCAGAGGGTCTATCAAGTTATAAACTTGAATTATGTGAATGGATACTATCTCGGATTATTTTGGCGTACAGACAATTTCGGAGTCAGGGCCCATCAACGCTTCTCTGTGTATTATAGGTTCATTGTTTGCTTCAACAATATTTTGTCTGCAGACCCTGAAGGTCTGCACGAATTTTTCCAACCTATATAGTTCAGCTGCATGTTCGACCGAAGTTTCTATACCCTATGTAGAGTGAAAGCACATTTGCTCCTTGGTGGTTTTGGTAATTAATGTCAACATACATATTTGTCGACTAACACTTGTATCTAGTGTATTTCAGATAAGTTCAATCGTGGCATGGCAAGGACATGAGGATGTGGACCCCTTTAAAATGCTAAGGACAAGAATTGGCAAAGCTCCAAGACTCTACATTTTTGGTTAAGTGATCCAAGACCACATTGAGTCCATAGGAAAGCCAATACTATTAAAAGGGGATGCGGTTTTGATCACGACTCAATTGCTCAAGTGCTTAGTGATATTGCTCCAAAAATCCTCAAACACTTCTCCACATCACATATGTCCAAAACCCTAAAGTGTCATCTCGGTCCCACCAAAAATCTACATCTCGGACTCACCGACTTGATCACATACATTGCCTAAGCCAAACAATAGCATTTCGGTTCTACCGATATGGATCTCGGTCTCGCCAAGATGGCGTGACCAAGTTTTTGTTGTGAAGTTGCTTCATTTCAGAATAACCGAGATGAAACAATCGGTACTACTGAAATGAGGTCTTGCCCTAGCCATTGCACTTCGGTCGCACCGAGATGTTCTGATCGATCTCACCGAAACCTCCAACGTTCGAATCTTTTACACTAGTCGGTCTCACCGAGATTATGGCCCGGTGTCACCGAGTTGAGTCAAAGACTTGTAATGGTTGGATGTTTGGATGAAGGCTATACCACCCCCACTTAATCTCTAAGAGATCCATCATAATGAAACACTACTTCCACTACTCATATTCTGAGAGAGAACCACCTACTCATGTGTTGGTAGATCAAGAGATTCCAATCCTACCATTTGAACCTTGATTTCTAGCCTTTCCCAAGTTGCTTTTCCATTGAATCCCCTCTTCTAACAAAGCCAAATCTGTGAGAGAGTGATTGAGTGTTGGGGAGACTATCATTTGAAGCATAAGAACAAGGAGTTCATCATCAACAACACCATCTATTACCTTTTGGAGAGTGGCGTCTCCTAGATTGGTTAGCTGTCACTTGGGAGCCTCCAAGAGATTGTGGAGTTGAACCAAGGAGTTTGTAAGGGCAAGGAGATTGCCTACTTAGTGAAGATCTACCTCGAGTGAGGCTAGTCCTTCGTGGATGTAAGCCATGGTGGAATAGACAAGGTTGCTTCTTCCTGGACCAACTACAACTAGAGCTAGAAGAACCAGAGGAGGCTCCAAAACTTGTGTGTCAAAAGAGCACAAATCCTCAAGTATATATAGGTTAGAGGGGAGAGGGAGGGATTCCACCACGGAGGGAAAGTCTCCTTGGGGCGCCAGCCAAGGGGGTAGGGGAGGAGTTGGACTCCTCCCCCACTCCTATTCGGCCTCCTTCCTTTGGGAGGGGAGGCGCCTTCCTACTTGGGCCTTTGTGGCCCAAGTTGCCTTCCACCTCTTGGCCTTTTTAGGCCCGTTGATATTAAATTAAATATAAAATTGTTCTAAATACTATCAAACCATTGTATATATATATATATATATATGTATATATATTTAACATCCCCGAAAACATTTCCACTTATAAATATTTATCAGTAATACCCGGTATTACCCCATATTCACCGAAACCCTTCTGGTGACCCCGAAATGCTTCTGGATCCTCTTGGAACTATTCCGAATATTAATGAAACAATTCCACAAATATATTATCATCACTCCCGTCCTACTAACACTCAGCAGATCGTGATTGCCTTAAGCTTGTGACCCCGTAGGTTCGGTAATCATAGACATGAACGAAACCGTTCGTTCAATGACCGATAGCGGGACCGTGGAGGTCCATATCAATCCCTACGAGCATATGAATAATATTAGAGGGAACCTATGGTTATCATGTGATGTTCCCTTTGCTTTGTGATACTTCACAATACCCGGGATGCATCGGTATCCTCCTGAGTCATCATTATGCTCACTATACCAAAATATTACCGGTTTTGTTCTTCTTTCTCGTTATTGTGTTCCGGCATCCCTTGATGTAGTCACCTGTGTCTGGCCAGACGACGATGGATGTCGTCACACTGAGAGGGCCCTAATAATATATGTCCATCACCGGAGGAGCAAATCCCACTCTTGAGCTATACGACCACTTGTCAAACTTTTCGATGAGCCTGTAAGTTGTCGTTATGATCACCATGTTACAGGTGACGTTTGAGCAACCCCAAAGTCCACCGTACGGTAATAAGTTACCACGATACTCATGGTCTAAGGAGCAAAATCACACATTAACACTCCGTGTTATTATAATTGAGTACAGACGATGTTATCTCAATTCATAACAAACAAGTTTGGGTCGATTCGATATGATCGTTCTTCCAACGTCATAATATCAATGCTATTTTAGGATTATCGTTACACTTAACGATACCCTAAGATCCAGAAAACGTGATCACCAACAACACTTGAGCTAGTCTTAAAGGCGAGACTAAGAACCTTTATTTTATCCGTTAATCATTTCACACGTGCATATGAGTTTTCCACTGAATTGCATATTCCAGGATCATAGCAGTTATAGCATGAAATATGAACACTTAATTATGAATATGGAAATGTAATAATACAGTATTATTGCCTCTAGGGCATATTTCCAACAGGTGGGAGTAGCAGAGGAACACGCGGAGAACTAGGACACACGTTACCCATAGTACCACCCGCCAGATACCCACCGCTCACGAGACCCACAAAGCAAATGCAAACCCAACCAGCCACACCGTAAACGGGGCGTGAAAATGGGGGGCAAACCCACCTTACAACGCCCGACCAGAGGAAGAGAACGAACACAGCTCCACGCAACCACTTCAGGCAAGTAGTAGGGTACGCTGGAAAGAAGTGAACCCGCCTAATCCGACTGGGCAAACACAACCTACGTCCCGGCTCACAACGACCTGGCGCCAACTACCATCCGTCTGGGAAGAGGGGTAGCCTGGTGGAGTGACCCACAACGACCAGATGCCAACCACCAATCGGGTGGGGCGGGGTGTAGTCACGACGACCACCATTACCCAGGGGCCAAAACATCGGGCGCTACCCCCACCAACGTAGGATACACGCACGACAGATCAACACAAAAGACGCAAGATGAGGGGGGGCCCGCATGCGTCCGGGGCAAACGTGTCATGGACCCCCAGAGCCACCGTCGCGGTGAGGCACGTGATTACGCGATCGGACGGCGCCGAGGGCACCATCCCCTCAGCGGCATAATAAAAAGAGTCAATGGTGACAGAGCTGTGAGAAGAGCCGCTTCATTTTCTCGGCGGGGGCTTTCATTCACCAGCGCATACTACATACACGAGCGGCACGGATGGACCAGACGATGTGGAGGGCATTCGAAGGCGCGGATGCCCTAGGAGGCGGGTACTCCAACATTTTTTTAAAGGAGTAATGTCTCGTTAAGGCAAATTGTTTTCAGTGTAATATCGCGAACAAAAAATATTTTTGATGGAAGACTTGAGTTGTAACTAGATATTTAGTAAACGTTGTGTGTGCGCACATATAATGCTGTATTTAGAAAATTAAATCTCTGTTTCAAAAAATAAATAAATTAAACGCTAAACAGTACATGACGTTCAAATTTTGCATACCCATTTTCCTCTAGTCAAAGATATTAGTGGTAGATGAACAACAACTAAGGAATAGTGGTTGTTAGGAGGGCATAGCAGCTCAAGTTCAACGGTCTTGCTTCTATTGCCGACGCAGGAGCAGACCACTGTTACGTGTCCCGGCCGGCCGGTCAAAGCAGCTACCTTCCATTGCGTCGCTACCTCTGGCAACATGACAGCCATCCATGCATTTTTTGCCGGCCGTCGGTGATCCGACGACTTGCGAGGCGATACGGCAGGCCTTTGAATTCAAGAGCTATTGAATCGTCCGCTCCCAGTTAGACCCCGTGACAGCAACTTTAGCTTAACCCCAGTTCAACAAAAAAACTTTAACATGACCCTGCACCACCAGTCGTGACAGCAACCGCATAGTGTAGCTAGGTCTTAGGGTCGGTGACATTGAACTCTAGGTGGATAAGGACATATTTATGTGGTATAATAATAATAATAATAATTTCCCTGCAAACAAATCAGGTTATTATTCCCTCCGTTTCATAATATATGAACGCTACATTATTTGTTCATCCAACCCAACAAATGGACTGTAAATTCTAAAAAAATAGGTTGAATATGCGCCACATTTTTGGAGGCTGAAATGTGGGCCAATAAGTCGAAGCCAACACAAGGCGTTGCCAACTTAGTCAACAAATGATCCTGACATCGATAACTGTTGGATTTACATCCAACGTGTCGGGGATATACCCCGCGGTATGAACCGGCCGGATATATGACCCGGTCGGACTTGGCGACTCACTGGTGACCCGCCCTGACTGGGCGACTCACTAAGAGACCCGCCCAGATCTCTCCACTCACTGATGACCCGGCCAAGCCAGGTGACTCATTGGTGACCCGACAGGCGGGACAGAGGAACGACAAGACCCGGAAGCCCAAGGCCCAGAGGGCGGCTTATGAGAAGACCGGCCAAGGTGTGTGTCCGGTGGGCCGGCTTAAAAGGAAGGAATATTCTCCTACAAGGAAGCAAGACCCGGACTTGTATCTGGCTTGTAATAGAAGATAGACTAGTCCTAATCCTAGTAGGACTCCACATGTAACCCACCCCTCTAACTTATATAAGGAGGGGCGGGGCACCCTAAGAGGGACAAGGTTTTACAAGTTAAGACAGACAAGTCAATAGCACTCGAGATAGAGGTAGCGAAAGAGCACCCTTGTAATCATGAGCACCATGATCAATATCAATGAAGCAGGACGTAGACTTTTACCTCCACCATGAGGGGCTGAACCTGGGTAAAACCTCGTGTCTTCTCGTTCCCACTCAACCCCTCTCAAGCTACCACATAGATGCGTTGGCCTCACGACTAAGTCCTGACACTAAGGACATCTGCCATGTCAAAGTCCACGACAGTTGGCGCCCACCGTGGGGCTGCGTACGGTGGTGTTGAGTTCTTGGAGGGATCTCTCCCAGGGATCGAGAAATTTGCAATTTTTTGGATGAGCCGGTTTGGAAGGGTTTGCATCAACTTCAAGTTCATCAGTCCAGATTTAAGACCTGGAGATTTAAGGTTCAAGAAAAGTTAGGGTCACAACTGGTCCGTCGTCGTCGTCTCCCTGCCGAGAGCCGTCGAGGTCGCGTTGAGCCGCCTCTGCTGTGTTGAGCCGCCCAGGCCATGTTGAGTCGCCGGTCTGCCTGAGCCGCCTCTGCTGCGTTGAGCCACCCGGGCCATGTTGAGTCGCTCGGGCCATGTGGAGCCGCCCGGGCCATGTTGAGCCGTCCGGGCCATGTTGAGCCACCCGGGCCATGTTGAGCCGCCTCTGCTGCGCTGAACGGATCATTTATCATCCGAACAAATCAGGTGATATCCATCTAAGTCTATTTTATTAGCGCATATTGTTTTTGTTAAAAAACAATCACTTTGGTCCGCAATATATTTTGTGCAGGAAAATGATTCATCATAAAGGCGGTGCCATGATATGCCTATGGAGTGTGTGTTAGCATCATCATGCGCTGGTGACCGCACCCGCTTGTGTTTGAACGGGTGTGTGCAAGCCGCCGCCCGGGTAGCTCGATCTACATCAACTTGTTGGGACCGCGCCCACGATTGACTCACCGTCCGCACGGCTTACCACGCCTGTGATTGACTCGCCCGTCCGTGCACCGATGGGGTTAACTCGCCTGTCCGCACCGGCTTATAATGTCGCGGCCGGCTCATCTGTCTGCTCCCGCGGCCGACTCGCCCGTGATTGATTTCAGCTTCACCGTCGTGATCATCAACGCGGTGGATAATTTCTGGCCTAACGTATCAGGTGAAATCCATCCAGTATATTTTTATATTACTCTGGTTTGCAATCTCTTTTATCGCAGGACAATTGTCTACTGCAAAAGTGACCGTCATGTCATGGAGTTTGCTAAATGATTTATGCTGGAAATATACATTGAGTATTGCGAGGATTGTCAATTCGCCTCAAGCCTCTGGTTTACAGCAAATTTCAGCATTCCGCTGCTCAAAATTATATGGCGGTTTATATCACGGCTGAGTATGAAGAATCTCAAGCCAAACTCCTCAAGTCGTCTTAAGACTCGGGGGCTACAATGACATGACTCGGCAGAATTGGCCGGTTTCAGTGAATTCAAGAACTCCAGGTCATTGGAGGGAAAAATAACCCGGCCCCGGAGGCTACTGCCCTATTGGTTAAAATTTAAAGGTCGTCAGAAAGTTTCTGGGTTAAAAAGAAGGATTCCGGTTTAAAATCTGGTTCAAGGGAAATCTGTCTCCCACAAAGCTTTGAAGCTCTTAATATTCGGTTTAAAATTCCGGTTCAAAAAGAATTCATCTCTCGCAAGTTCGAGTTCTCAGAAAAAATGCGGCTTAAAAAGTGTCTAGCAATTACAAAATTCCGGTTTAATAGAAGAATTCCGGCTTAAAAAGAAGGATTCCGGTTTAAAATCTGGTTCAAGGGAAATCTGTCTCCCACAAAGCTTTGAAGCTCTCAATATCCGGTTTAAAATCCCGGCTCAAAAAGAATTTATCTCTCGCAAAGTTCGAGTTCTCAGAAAAATTAAAGGTTGCCAAAGAGAACTTGCTGCCATAATGCGCGGTTCAAACATGGGTATCCTACCTTATTGGCCTATCATATTATGGGTCACTTGGGGGCTTCCTGCTCACTGAGCATAGCTATGACTACCCTATTGATCCGGCTTGCACGCCTTGTTACAAATTACTTGGGGGCTTCCTGCTCACTGAGCATAGCTTTGACTACCCGCTTGATCTGGCTTACATGCCTTGTTAAAAATTACTTGGGGGCTTCCTGCTCATTGAGCATAGCTTTGACTACCCTACTGATCCGGCTTGTATGCCTTGATTGCAAATAACCTGGGGGTTTTCTGTCCAAGTTGAATTGTTACCAAAGAGAATTTGCTATAATGTGCAGTTCAAACATAGGTAACCTGCCTTGATGGCTTGTTAAAGGTCACTTGGGGGCTTCCTGTTCAATGAACATAGCTATATTCACCCTTTTGATCGGCTTGGACGCCAGGTGTATTCACCAAAAATCCGGGTTATCCTGCCTTTGTATGTCTGCCACTCCGCCCAGGTAATCCTGGAATGACTCGCCGTACTCTTGACAGTCAATCTTATAAAGACCCTGAATTTGTCAAAGTTAAAACGGCTATTGGTCATGTGAGGCCCGGCTTACAGGTTTGAATAAAGGATTAACTCAGTGGCTGTGCGGCCCTTGAACAACACATGATGTTGAGGCTTGGCAGCCTATGAAGGCCTTGTTTTTACCTGATTTGCTATTTGTTTTGAACATTGTTTGGGTTCATATCTGTGTACCATATTGGTATGTGGTTTAAAATTGATTCAGGCCATGTAGCCTCAATCCTCATGACTCATATTTGAGTATATCCGGAGTTTTGATAACCCGGTCTGGCTTTGGATGATAAGTCGCCGGTATGCTTTGATTATGCACTTGGAGTTATGCGCTCTAAGTTTTTGGGCTGTTACCCTTACTGCATATGGCGCTGTAAGCGGCAGTATGAACTGATTTCACAGGCCATGTAGCCTTGATTATATGACTCATCATTGAGCATCTTTGGGTTTGATAACCCGCCCTGATAGCGGATGTTAAGTCGCCAGGATATCTTTGCCTTGAGCAATCAAAATGATCATATTTCATGACTCCGGGTTGATACTGGCTCCGGATTAAAATTATCAAGGCATCACCATGGTATTAATCTACAGGTATGTCTTTCAATAATGGTATGAGTATTTTGGATTTGGTAAACCGCCCTGGTTTTTGGACGTTAAGTCGCCACTATATCTTGGATTGCGCCATTGGAATAATACGCTTATAAATCATTGGATTGTTTCCCTCATTGGATATGGTGATGTAAGCCGGCAGTATGAGCCAATTCTACTGGACATGCAGAGCTTTACACATAAGTAAAAATACTGCTATGGCTCATATGAATCATTGCATTTAAACCCATTATCTGGCCATCTGAAGATGTTGCCGGGTTATATTGATCAATATTGAGTTTATTGAGGCTATGAGCCTCCAAAGTAATCTTTTCAAAAATTGGACATGACTATGAGCCGCCATGGATGGGGTTATCAATTCCTGATTTTTTACAAAGGCTACAAGCCGCCGGGTTGCACAAATCCCGGATAACAATGAATGTGCATTAAGTCGCCATCGGCCAAGAGCCACTGCGTATTTAACTCTGGATTTACTTGTCAACAGACAAGACCTTGTGATTGAGGTTTTCATACCGGATTATATTGTTCAAATCTTGAATAGCCAAATATGGCTGGATTTTTGTTATGGTTGTCATAACCAGTATTGAATGATTGAGGTTTTTTCAACCGTGTTATATTATTCAAATCTTTAATAGCCAATATGGCTAGATTTTTATTATGGTTATGAATAACCAGTATTATGATTGAGGTTTTCGAAGCTACTTCAGAGCAATGGCTATTATTCCTTCATCCAAAAATACCAGCTCACAGCAGAGAGCATGGTATAATATTGATATGCAAGAGTTTCATCAATATTATCTGGACAATGGATATGATTTTATTTACAATGGAAGGAATAGTCCCGAGTCGCTGCAGGCTGACGACCCGACACTTGGGGGCTACATTATTCAAATCATGATTATATCAAATATGGAAGTCCCATATTGATGCAAGCATGCACCATGACACTTGGGGGCTAATGCAAGGTCATTTTTAACTCGCCTCATTGAAGACCCGAGCCATCACATGGTGATGAGCCGGCCCTTGGGGGCTACCAATTGCTCCTGTCAAAAATTCAAAGTACACATGCCTTAATCCATTATATTGAAGGGTCCACTGCTCAGTTGGTAGAGCACAAGGCTCTTAACCTTATGGTCGTGGGTTCAAGCCCCACGGTGGGGGTTACATCATATGATGTTATTTTTAATGAAGTATATATAAAGTCCCAGCTCAGTATTATCTTACTGAGCCGGCCCTTGGGGGCTACACGTTGCTTCTCAAGTCTACATGATCATATCTATAAAGTCCCTGCTCATTATTGCATAATGACCCGGCACTTGGGGGCTACAGATGGGAAGTACAAAATATTCAGTTTATGATTGATGACTTACATGAACAATCCGGATTGCTCCAAAGTTGCAATATTTATATTAAAACAAGTCTTAAGCTGTTACTACGCTCCCTTCTTAAGACTTGGGGGCTACATGTGATATGCATATAAGGGAGGTACACTTTCAAGCTTGGTGTTAGCAACAATTATGTCCCGATGCCATCAATATTTACAAACCGGCAATTTTGGCAATCATAACTCGGCAAGCTCTACATCTTTAAGCCGGCTGAAATTCAGATTGACTATGAAACTGGTTTATTGACCCGGAATTTCCAGAAGGAGGAAATGACAAGGACTTAAGGATGATCAGGTACCGGCTCAGAATTTTTTTAATCCAGAGCACAACCTGTCAAATTTGTTCTTGTGTTTATTTTGTAGGATCAGTTTAACATGGATAAATCCAAATTAAACTGGGGGCTAATGTCGGGGATATACCCCGCGGTATGAACCGGCCGGATATATGACCCGGCCGGACTTGGCGACTCACTGGTGACCCGCCCTGACTGGGCGACTCACTAAGAGACCCGCCCAGATCTCTCCACTCACTGATGACCCGGCCAAGCCAGGTGACTCATTGGTGACCCGGCAGGCGGGTCAGAGGAACGACAAGACCCAGAAGCCCAAGGCCCAGAGGGCGGCTTATGAGAAGACCGGCCAAGGTGTGTGTCCGGTGGGCCGGCTTAAAAGGAAGGAATATTCTCCTACAAGCAAGCAAGACCCGGACTTGTATCCGGCTTGTAATAGAAGATAGACTAGTCCTAATCCTAGTAGGACTCCACATGTAACCCACCCCTCTAACTTATATAAGGAGGGGCAGGGCACCCAAGAGGGACAAGGTTTTACAAGTTAAGACAGACAAGTCAATAGCTCTTGAGATAGAGGTAGCGAAAGAGCACCCTTGTAATCGTGAGCACCATGATCAATATCAATGAAGCAGGACGTAGGCTTTTACCTCCACCATGAGGGGCCGAACCTAGGTAAAACCTCGTGTCTTCTCGTTCCCACTCAACCCCTCTCAAGCTACCACATAGATGCGTTGGCCTCACGACTAAGTCCTGACACTAAGGACATCTGCCGTGTCAAAGTCCACGACAGTTGGCGCCCACCGTGGGGCCTATGCACGGTGGTGTTGAGTTCTTGGAGGGATCTCTCACAGGGATCGAGAAGTTTGCAATTTTCGGATGAAGAAGAGCCGGTTCGAAAGGGTCGTCATCGGCTTTGAGTTCATTGGTCCAGAATCATATTCTGAGAGATTTTTCAAGAACATTAAGGTTGCGATTTGAATCGCTGGTCTTCTGCGTTGAGCCGCCGTCCCCGCGGACACGTGTTGAGCCACCCCTGGCGGCCGAGTCACCATTTTTGCCTGAGCCGCCGGGGCTATATTGAGTCGCCGGGGCCATATTGAATCACTGGTCTTCTGCGTTGAGCCGCCGTCCCCGCGGACGCGTGTTGAGCCACCCCTGGCGACCGAGTTGCCGGTTTTTACCTGAGCCGCCGGAGCTGTATTGAGTCGCCAGTTTTGCCTGAGCCGCTGGGGCTGTATTGAGTCGCCGGACAGCTTTGTTGAGCCGCCCCTGCTCACTGGTCCCTACCATAGCTTTCGGGCAAATCAGGTGAATTCTGTCCGGTCAATTTTTATTGATATGTCTTTTTTATTCTTTAAAGAACAATTACTCTGGCTTGCGATGTTTTTTGATGCAGGACGATTGTCCACTGCAAGAGCAATGGTCATGCCATGGATATAAAGCTCGCACCAATATTGTCATGCGCCAGTATCCGACTATACCGCATTGTTCAACAAATGTGTGTGCAAGTTGCCGCCCTGCGGCCCGGTCTGTTCCAACAACTCTGAAGCAAGTCATGATATATTATTAGCCTCTGCCTCCACAGGATGGCTCAATGGATAGGCGTACAAGTTGCCGCCAATGCGGTTTGCTTAACCTCAATAGCCGGCTGGGATGAACCACTAGCCGGATTACTGATACAAATCATACGGGGTCATTTATAACCCGCCGATCTTCAACATATTACAGCGTTCCGCTATTCAACTACATACCGGTTTATATCACGGTCAAGTATGAAGAATCTCAAGACAACTCCTCGAGTCGTCTTAAGACTCGGGGGCTACAATGACATGACTCGGCAGAATTGGCCGGGTTCAGTGAATTCAAGAACTCCGGGTCATTGGAGGAAAAAATAACCCGGCCCCGGAGGCTACCGCCCCATTGGTGAAAATTTAAAGGCCATCAAAAAGTTTCTGGCTTAAAAAGAAGGATTCCGGTTTGAAATCCGGTTCAAGGGAAATCTGTCTCTCACAAAGCTCTGAAGCTCTCAGTATTCGGTTTAAAATCCCGGCTTAAAAAGAATTTATCTCTCGCAAAGTTTGAGTTCTCAGAAAAAATTAAAGGTTGCCAAAGAGAACTTACTGCCATGATGCGCGGTTCAAACATGGGTATCCTGCCTTATTGGCTTATCATATTATTGGTCACTTGGGGGCTTCCTGCTCACTGAGCATAGCTGTGACTACCCTTTTGATCCGGCTTGCACGCCTTGTTACAAATTATTTGGGGGCTTCCTGCTCACTGAGCATAGCTGTGATTACCCTCTTGATCCGGCTTACATGCCTTGTTAAAAATTACTTGGGGGCTTCCTGCTCATGGAGCATAGCTATGACTACCCAACTGATCCGGCTTGTATGCCTTGATTGCAAATAACTTGGGGATTTTCTACCCAAGTTGAATTGTTACCAAAGAGAACTTGCTATAATGTGCAGTTCAAACATAGGTAACCTGCCTTGATGGCTTGTTAAAAGTCACTTGGGGGCTTCCTGTTCAATGAACATAGCTATATTCACCCTTTTGATCGGCTTGGACGCCAGGTGTATTCACCAAAAATCCAGGTTATCCTGCCTTTGTATGTCTGCCACTCCGCCCAGGTAATCCTGGAATGACTCGCCGTACTCTTGACAGTCAATCTTATAAAGACCCTGAACTTGTCAAAGTTAAAACGGCGATTGGTCATGTGAGGCCCGGCTTACAGGTTTGAATAAAGGATTAACTCAATGGCCGGCAGCCATCTTCAACCTCTCATCTTCTTCCTCCAGCGTCGCCGGGACCACCTGCTCCTGCCTCTGGCTGTAGCAGCTCTGCTTAGCTTGCTTTGCTGCGAAGCGCTACCCCACCGCCGGCCAGGCCATCCCTCCACCCCTCCACACCTCATGTTATTCTCCGCCGACTGCAGAGCCACACCGCACCAGAACCAGTTAACCCTTGTACACCTCTCCATCTGCAACTCCACTGCTGCGTCTTCCCATCTCTGGTCCACCGCCTTGGTGCGCTCGGCGCGGCGTGGTCAATGTGGTCAACAAACGAGAGTCATCGGAAGAGGACTGTACGCGAAGAGGCTGACAGTGGGGACGCACCAGGTCCATGGACACACGCATGCAACTGCCTCCTTATTACGCGAAAATAAAATTATTCCTCCCCCTGAAATCTTGGACCCACCACGCATATCTTCGCACGGAAGGAAGTGCCTCCTTATTCCTGCCCCTGACAGCTGGGACCCACCAACAACATCTTTGCATGCAAGGAAGGCCTCCTTATTACGGGCAAAAAATGTATGATTCCGCCCCTGACAGCTGGGACCCACCAGCTATATATTCGCACGCAAGGAAGTGCCTCCTTGTCCTCCCTGACAGCTGGGACGCACCCGGTCGAAGCATACGTAGCGTTATCTGTCTGGTCACGAATGTGTATGTACATACTGGTTGATCGGTCACTCCGCAGCGATGAACCCTGGCCGAGTAAGGAGCGGCAGGTGTTGTAGTAGAACCGCCGACGTAACATGTCACACAGTCCCGTCTATATAGTGTACACGTACGTACAGCCACGCTGCAAGAAAGTAAATACGACCACGTACGTACATACGAGCGGGGTCTCGAACGCATACAGTGACGACGTCATGTTCATCGGCAGCCAACCGGCTGGGTCGAAATGAAGGAAACAACATCGTGTTCATCGGGAGGCAACTGACTTGGTCGGAATACGTCCTGTTCATCGGGAGCCAACCGGCTTGAACGGAACAGCTGAAACTAGGTCTGGCGTACCGCAGAACGGAGGAAACAGCCTTATGTTCGACCGCGTACGGTCGAAATGTGGTCCTGTTCATTGGAAAGGGTCTGGCGTACCGCAAAACGGAGGAAACGGACTTCTGTTCGAGCTCCTACGGTCGAAACGGGGTGCCGTTGATCGGGAGGGTTGTGGCGCACCGCAAAACGGAGGAAACAGAATTGTGTTGGAGCGCCTACGGTCCAAATGGGGTCCTGTTCATCGGGAGGGGTGTGGCGTACCGCAAAAGGGGACTCCACGGGCTACTGTTCATCCATCGTCTACTGCCTCGCTCCAGCCTCCACGGGCTACTGTTCACCCACCGTCGACTTCCTCCAGCCTCCACCTGCTATTGTTCATCCACCGCGTCTTCCTCCTTCCTCCACCAGCTACTGTTCATCCACGGGTGTCGTGGTTCGACACGATCACCTATGGGGCCATCGGCCCCTTTGTGGAAGGGAACATTGCACAAAGAGCGGAGGTCGTAGAACAGCACGGCAATGGTGACGCGGGTAGTTTTTACCCAGGTTCGGGCAGCCGCGAGGCGTAAAACTGTACTACTGCTTTGGTGGATTGAGTGGTAGACCATGGGAATGCGCAGTGCTCAAACCCGGCAAGGTCACCTCGGGGAGAGCAGCTACGCGCGTATGAGTGTACAAGGGTCCGAATCCTTTCTAAGGTTGCCTCGGCCCTCCTTTTATAGGTAAAGGGGTTACCACAGTGGCAAAACAGTCATTATCCAGTGATTAGATAGCCACAGTGCTATCATACCTAACTCTGCAGACAGGACAAGGTGCATTAAATGCACCGCTTAGTGTCACGTCGTGGATGCAGCCCGGCAAGCCTTGCCGTGCCATTCAACCACCTTCTCGCCTGCCTGCATGACACGCCTCTGGATGGGTGTCATTTAGGGGTGATCTTCATCAAAAATGGCTGGCACGTGCTGAATGACTGCCACTTATTCATTTGGGGGCTCGACACCGCACCGATAAGTGACTTGCGTCACTGTGAGGTGGAGCGGTGGAGCCTTGGCAGGATAACAGGCCGCCAGCACCCCGGCAACCCTTGTCGGGGAGGTCTTGGGACTTGCTCTTGGGGTAACCTCGACCTGACCAGGCTTGCCTGCCCGGCAAGGGAGGCTTTTCCCTAGGTGATATCTTGCTGTCTTGGCTTGTCTTGGTCTCCTTGATCCGCCCTTTGATTCTTCAAAGAGCTATCTCTCCCGCTTGGCCTTGTCTTGGATGCTGGAACCTTGCCCTTGAGCCTGTGCACATCAGGGCAACATACACCAGGGTTTTTGCACCAACAGGAGCCCCCGGGCCTGGCCCGAACGCGCTACTGAGCATCATCGGGGTAGGTCCTATCTAGTACACAGGCAAAGAGTTTGTGATAGCTCATCCCTTGATATTTTCTTTGCCTCTTCATCAACCAATGCTTGAGTCAGTTTCCGGTTTTTCCGTGCGTTGCATGACACCAATTGAGGTGGGGCCATTCCTATAATGGCCCGTGAATGACTTTAACCCACGTGGGAGCAACAGCCAATTCACTCATCCCACCCCATCCTTATCCTTTGCCACGTATGCTGCATGCATCAAGTAGGGTAGGTAACGGAGGCGCGTGGCGCGGGAAAGAGCGTCATGGCAAAGGCCTGGTCTTCTTGGATTGGTGTAGGAGAGCGGCAATCGGATCCGGTCGTCGGTGGTAGCTTGAATGGGTCGGATCAGAAAGAGCCCCTCGGGGGTGGAGGTGAAGGATCAGCCCCCAGCCCCTATCTACCTATAAAAAGGGGGTGCGAGAGGGAACGAAGGCACCCATCCACACACCTCTTTTCTTTTACTTCTTGCCTCCCTCTTTGTTATGTTGAGGGAGGGAGATCGGGGCCAGGCCCTAGGCTCTAGCCCGGGGGTGGTGATGCCGAACACTCGCGTTGACACTCGGGGAGTGAGTCTGGTCCGGGGTTGTAGGAGATGCGGCTATCGTAGACGTGCGCACCGAATCGACCGCAGTGTGGGAGGCGTTGGGCTCCTCCAGAATGGTGGAACGCTCGTTTCCCCCACACAAGCCAGCCGCCTGGAGGGGAGTACTTGCCCTTGCCGCAAGTCGTCGAGGCTTGTCATCCTGTCGGCGAGGTCCCTGGGGCTTTCGGCTCCCGTCTATGGTGTTGTGCTCGGGATCCTTCGTAATCCCAACACTTCCCTCTCCAGTGAGGCCGGGGTTGACGCTGAAGATGGCGGTGCCTTTCTGCCCGCCAAGGTGGGGAGTGGCGCTCCTTGCATGCTTCGGACGCCGCCGCCGTCTGCCGCCTCTCCGAGGGAGGTGACGGGCCGAGAGGTCGGCGTCCTCCTGGAGCGATGGTGATGAGGAAAAAACGAGGGAAGACGGAGAAGGCGGGTGGAAGGCCGTCAGGTCGGAGTACGATGGCACCGACGCCTTCGTCTCGTATTGCCGGCCCGCTGCCTCATCTTTCCGCTCTTCCCCTCCCTCCTCGGCACCATCATCATCGGCCTCTTCTGGACGGCTGCCGAGGAGGGGGACGCTCTCTTGGTGCCTTCGCCTCCTCCAGTAGTCTTCCAGCTGAGCTCTGGCAGGCTCTCCCTGCCGGCGCCTATGCTGGGACGCCTTGCTGGCCCTGGGGGTGGTGACCAGGGCACCGCCGAGCTGCTCTCTCTGTCCCCTTCCTTCGCAGCCTTGCCACTCTCGATCTTGTCAGGCTGCGCCCGACAGGCCCTGACGGGGTTGGGCTGGGCTTCTTCTCAGGCACTCCTTTTTCCCTCTTCGCCTCCCGCTGTAGTTCCTAGGAGGAGAGGGACAAGAAAGGGGTTATGGGGCACTTATCTTTTTTTCAGTCTAAGACATGTAGGCATTTGCCAAACTTTAGTCTCAAATATGTAATCTTCTTTATCCATGTTTGTGTTCTGTAAGATCTGTACTTGCTTATTCGCATATTAATGAAAAAGACAAGCTTTGTCGGGTAATTGTGCATGTATTATGTCCATGCAGAGGTGAGACGTCTCTATACATTTAAGTAAACAAGTTATCTCTGGCAAGCTATCCTGCCGGTTCCTTCCGTTTGTTGCCGCGGGGCTTAGCCTGCCGGGCTCAAAACTATGGAAAGGGAACAGCCCCTTGTCGAACCTCCTTCGTCAAAGGCCACTACAACCACCTTGACCGAAGCAACGTTCGGGATAAAGGATGGGAGCACCTATGCTTCGAAGGCGACAAGGTTTTCATATGCACAAGTTTTCATCTTACAGAACATTTATGGACAAGAAGGAACTTATCTGTTTGGCTTGTCGGGGACCGATATGTAGGCTTGTCTTCGTTTCTTCTCTTTGGGACCAAGTCCGCGGCAAGAGCCCTACGGTTAAATGCAGAGGAAAACAATGCTACATATGCTCTTATCTACATGATCATGCCATGCTCATGTTATGCTATGCATGCATGCAAGTTTTTGGGCCCCCCAGCGCTTCGTTTATTTATCTGCTGCTCAGGGTCTGTGCCTGGCTTTGTACAAAGGGTTATATGCAACATCGACAAAGCTTGTACAAAAGGGTGGCTACCAGGCAGGGCCCGACAGCTGCGCTTTATGGGTAGAACTTACAGAGATGCTCAATATTCCATGAGTTTTGCAATTGAATGCCATCTCTGGTCTCCAGACGGACTGTGCCAGGTCTGGTGACTCGTACCACCCGGTAAGGGCCTTCCCACTTCGGCGTCAACTTGTTTGTACCCTTGGCAGACTGAACGCGCCTAAGGACAAGGTCGCCTTCCTCAAGGCTCTAGGGATGAACCCTGCGGCCATGATAGTGGCGCAGGGCTTGCTGATAGCGTGCAGCACGCGTAACAGCCCGGAGACGGTTCTCATCGAGGAGCACGGCATCGTCATGCCGGTGTTGTTCTTGCTCTACTTCATCGTAGGCAAGTACTCAAGGTGTCCCGTATATGAGTTCCGTGGGGATCACTGCTTCGGCCCCATAGACTAGGGAGAAGGGAGTCTGGCCGGTAGCTCAATTTGGTGTTGTATGGAGGGACCAAAGAACCACCGGCAGCTCATCAATCCAGCGCCTGCTGCATTTCTGCAGCCTATCAAATGTTCTTGTCTTGAGTCCTCGCAGCACTTCAGCGTTCGCCCTCTCAACTTGTCCATTGCTTCTGGGATGAGCAACAAAGGCAAATGAAACCTTGCTTCCGAGGGCTTGAACGTATTGCATGAAGGCGCGGCTCGTGAACTGGGTGCTGTTGTCAGTGATGACCCTGGCGGGTACTCCGAAGCGGCACACCAGTCCTTTCAGGAACTTGATAGCTGATTGTGCGGTCACCTTCCTCACGGGCTCCACTTCCGGCCACTTTGTGAACTTGTCGATAGCGATGTACAAGAACTCAAAGCCCCCGGTAGCACGGGGGAAGGGGCCCAAGATGTCGAGCACCCAGACCGAAAAGGGCCATGCCAAAGGGATCGTCTAGAGAGCTTGAGTAGGTTGATGGATATTCTTGAAGTGGAACTGGCAGGCTTCACATCTGGTGACTAGCTCGATTGCATCTTGGAGGGCCGTGGGCCAGTAGAAACCTTGCCGGAAAGCTTTTCCGACCAAGGCCCTTGATCCAATATGCGAGCCGCACACGCCTCCGTGTATCTCTGCCAACAATTCCTTCCCCTCTTCTCGACAAATGCACTTCAATTTCACACTGTTGGGCCTCCTTCTGTATAGTGCGTCATCGACGAACTAATACATACTGGCCCTCCGGGCTACTCTTTCAGCTTCTTCTTGCTCTTCGGGAAGTTCTTCTATTTGGAGGTAATGGACTATATGCCGCGCCCAAGTTGGAGCCTGAGGCTCGACAACAAGGATCAGCGGCACCTCCTCGTTCGTGGGAGCGCATGCCTCAACCGCGAGGATTGGTAATTCGGCGGGAGGGTGCTTCTCGCCAAGTGAAGTGGAGTTGTTCCCACTACCCTCTCTGCCGGGGGCTTTTGGAAGCTCTGCCGGGAGCTGAGTTAGGTGGAGAACAAAAGTCCCTGGTTCCACAGGAAGCTTTTGCGCAGTGCACTTTGACAGATGATTAGCAAGCTATTTTCTGGACTGAGTACGTGCTCTGTTTGCAATCTGTCAAAGCGCTCCTCCAACTTTCTCACTTCATGTATGCCTCCATCAATGGACTCTGATAATCCTTCATCACTTGCCTCACCACAAACTGTGAGTCTCCTCGTATGATCATCTTCTTAATCCCCAACTCTATCGTGACTCTGAGCCCAGCAAGGAGTCCTTCATACTCTGCAGTGTTGTTAGTTGCCTTCTCCCAGAGGAAATGCATCTGGATCACATACTTGAGGTTCTCTCCAGTGGGTGCGACGAGGATCATGCCATCTCCTGCACCTTGTAGTGAGAAGGCACCATCAAAGTACAAGATCCATTCTTGGGGTGCTTCCTTGCCGGGGATAACTATTTCCAGTGCCTCTTCGTCTAGGGTAGGTGTCCACTCCGCAATAAACTCTGCCAGTGCCTTGCTCTGAATGGTAGATGTGTTCTCAAACTTCAAACCAAAGCTTGACAACTCCAAAGCCCATTCCACTATTCTGCTGGTGGCTTCAGGGTTCCTCAGTATGCGCTGCAAGGGGAAGCGGGTGACAACCGTGATCTCGTGGGCTTGGAAGTAATGGCGCAACTTCCTAGAGGCCATGATGAGGCCAAATATCAACTTTTGCACGCTAGAGTACCTTGACCTAGCCCCATGTAGTAGGGAGCTGACAAAGTACACTGGCCGCTGCACCACCTTCTTCCTTGCCGTGATCCTGAAATTGCCTCCGTCGCTTCGCTCCCCTTTGTCCTGATCTGCATCTGACCTCGCCGGGATGAGTTCACTTTCTCCTCCAGAGAGTACGGTAGCCGCGGCTACTCCCTCATCTACCTCCCGCTGTGCCACCAGTACCGCACTAACCACTTGATTGGTTGCTGCTAGGTATAGCAGCAATGGTTCTTGTGGTTTAGGAGCGACTAAGGTGGGAACAGAGGAAAGATAGGTCTTCAAATCTTGCAGCGCAGCTTCTGCCTCCGGGGTCCACTCCACGGGCCCTACTGTGACGCCCCCGGCTCAATCGTGCACTAATCATACACGCAAATGCACACGATCAAGCCTAAGGACTCACGGGAAGATATCACAACACAACTCTAAAACATAAATAAAGTCATACAAGCTTTATATTACAAGCCAGGGGCCTCGAGGGCTCGAATACATAAGCTCGCAACAAGCGTCAGCGGAAGCATCAGATATCTGAGTACAGATATGAAACAGAAACAGATAAGCCTTTAGAAAGGCGGGGTAAAACAATAGCTACGATCGAAAGGCGGGGTAAAACAAAAGCTACGATCGAAAGGCGCAGGCCTCCTGCTTGGGACCCTCCGAACCTACTCCTGGTCGTCGGCCAACTCGTAGAAGTATCCACCCTCGGGGTAGTAGTAGTAGCGATCGTCGGCGGGGGCAGCTGTATCCGGGGCTCCGTCATCTAGTTGCACCAAAAGGATATGGGGGAAAAAGAAAGCAAAGCAACCATGAGTACTCATCCGAAGTACTCAGCAAGCAAGGATCTACACTACATATACAACATTATCAAAGAGAGGCTGTATATGTGGACTGGGCTGCAGAAATGCCAGAATAGAGGGAAGGCCTAGTCCTATCGAAGACTAGCATCTTCAGCGGTCTTGCAGCATTAGAAGAGTGCAAATTAGCATAATGTAAAGTAATAGTAGTGTCATCAACCTCGCCCAGAGATCCTTCCTCGACTCCCTGCGAGAAAGCAATCCCAGAGCCATACTATCCATAACTCATCATAAGTATCCAGTTCTAGTTGTATCGATCGGGATACAACTCCGAGCGTCCGTTACCGAGGATCCGGCTATGCATAGATTAGTTCTTCCCTGCAGGGGTGCACCAACTTACCCACCACGCTCTCTTAACTCCGGCCGGACACACTTTTCTGGGTCATGCCCGGCCTCGGCTAAATGACACACCGCAGCCCTACCTAAAGCTCAGCAGAGAGGTCCCCGCCGGTCTACATCCTAAGCGCTCAGGGGTCTTGGGCCGTCACCCTGTGCACTCCGGGTCGTTGTGAGCAGGGTGGATACCAGCACCAATGGCACGATCCGACCCGGCCACAATGCTGAACTTGACGTCTGACAGAGCTGTCGGCTGATACCATGACACAGAGTACCCATATTTATTCCCGTGTGATGGTTAGTGCTATCGGGCCAGAGGCCCACTCAGATCACATATCCAAATCGTAGTGTATTGGTAGTGCGGTAACGAGCAGAGACTCATGATCGATGTGACCCCGTCGCCCCGTCTCGAGGACTTGAGGCAAGGGCTAAGAATGCCCGGCCACGCCTCGTCTTCATATCTCGGGCAACCTCCAGGTCAACCCGTCTCCACATCACTCGCGGGTACCCCTCAGGGTCGACCCGCCTTTCCAAGTAACAGTTGTAAAGTCCAAGTATCCATGTGTCCATATCATCAGGGGAACCCGAGGTATCACCCTCGACGGATGCCCACTCGATGTAACCATCAAGGTGAACTTAGGAGGAATCACCCTCGAGGTTCACACTTGAAGTGTTGCGCGACATAGTCGTATCGGAAGTGGAGAAGGAGGAATCACCCTCTATGACCATGACCAGATAGCTACTCTATAGAGTTAACATCAGGAGTGCTATACGAGGTATCACCCTCGGCACTCGATGGTAACGCTGCAATGTCGTACAACTAAGGGGGGTGTTGTGCAGTCTCGGGGTCTGGCTGTCGATCCCGTTGATCGAGTCATCTGATAATCCAGCGGGGCAACTGGGGACAAAGTGGGGTCTCTGATAGGTCTCTACCCAGCCTATACTAGACAGTTTAGGATAAGCAGGTAAGGTTTCAATAGCAGGTTACAATAAACAGGCTATGCATCAGAATAGGTTAAACAGTAGCAGCAGCAATTTCTAATGCAAGCATGAGAGAGAAAGAATAGGCGATATTGGCATGCTCAAGGGGGGGTGCTTGCCTGGTTGCTCTGGCAAGAAGGAGGGGTCATCAACACCATAGTCGATCGGGGCAGCAGCAGTGGCGTCAGTCTCGAAGTCTAATGGAGAGAAGAGGGGGAAGAAACAATAAATACGATGCAAACAGATGCATGACATGGCAATAAACGGTGCTAGGTGTGATCTAACGCGGTGCTACGCGGTACTGGTGAAGGGGGAAAACATCCGGGAAAGTTTCCCCGGTGTTTGGCATTTTCGGACAGATGAAACGAAGGTGGATTGTTGCATGTTCGCTATGCTAGGGACGTGTGGCAGATGAACGGACCGAATATTCGGATTCGTCTCGTCGTTCTGAGTAACTTTCATATATAAAGTTTTTCGATCCGAGCTACGGTTTAAATTCTATGATTTTCTAATGTTTTAAACGTTTTCTGGAATTATTTAATCATTTTATATCAACATTATCCAGAACAGTGCGGGGGTGATGTCAGCATGACGCATTGATGGCGTCAGCAGTCAACAGGGGCTGACCGGAGTCACACCTGACAGGTGGGTCCCACTGGGACCCACATGTCAGCCTCTGTAACTAATTAACAGGGTTAATTTAAACTAATTATCTAGTTAGAGTAGTGGGCCCGGTTAGTCAGTGACTAATTAGTGTTTTAATTAACTAATTAATTAATTAACAGATTTAGTTATTTATAAAAATCATTTTAAATGGCAGGACCCACATGTCATAGACACGGGGCCGCCCAGTCAGCGTTGACCCTGGTCAACAGGTCAACTGGGGGCCCGCGAGGCCCGCAGTAAATGGCACAGAGGTGGGGCCCACGCGATGCCACGTGGGCACCCGATCAGCGCCGGCCGCCAGAGTTACTCCGGCGAGCCCGGACGCGACAGTGAACTCCGGCGAGTCCGGATTTGCGCTACGGTGGGGGGTTTGCGACACGGTCGGCGGCATTCGATCGGGGAGACCGAGCCGCAATCGGAGGTGACCACGGCCGGAGCCGGGGAGGCCGGAGACGACCGCTACTTCGGCGCGGCGGATGGCGGCGTTCGGGGGGAAGCTCGGAGTTGTTGCTACGGCGTGCGGGCGAGCAAATGGAGCAGCCAGGGGGACTCTACGCGCGAGGGTGAGCAAAACGGGCACAAACACAAGGCCCAATGGTCGCCGTGGCTACGCCGGCGATGAGCTCGCGCGGTGACAGGATCGGGCACGATGGGGACGGCGGCTAGGGAATGACCGAGAGGGAGAGAGGAGAGGGGAGAGGTAGGGGTGCTCACAGGGAGCCTGCAGGTGTGCGTAATGGGCTCGGGGGAGGCTTGAGGTCGATGGAATCGATGACGGAGTTCGGTGGGGCAGAGGAGGAAGACGGGGTCGCCGGCATCGAAGCAGGGGCTCCCGGCTCATTTCAGTCTGTGCAACCGACGTAGTCGAGGCCGGCGAGTCGTTCTGTCGCGGCGGTAGGGCGAGCGGGGCTCTGTGATGGCGAGCTCAACGGAGCGCGCCCATGGCGGCGCTCGGTTGGAGGTGGAGAGCAAGGGAGGAAGGGAGAGAGGAGAACCAGAGGGGGGTCAGGGGAGTGCGGGGCGACGTCCTTAACTGGCCAGCGACGTGCGCGACGGCGCGTTGTCGGGCAGAGAGGGAAGGGGGGCCAGGCGCGCGCGTGTGCAGAGGGCGACAGCGGCGCGGGATGAGTAGGAGGAGGGAGACAAGTGGGAGGATCGGGCTGGGCCGGCACTGTGGACTTAGGTCCAGTGCCCTGGGCCCCTTTTTCTTTTTCTCCTTTTCTCTTTTCTGCTTTCTTCTTTTAATTCTGTTTGCAAATAGTCTAGCCACTAATTAAGTTTTGCAACATATGTGACTTAGCCTATTAAATATGGTGCATTATTTGCCACTGCCAGAAAATGGTTTGAAGCCACAGTGATTTCATTTGGATTTTAATTAAATGAATATGGATTAAATATCTCTGTTTTGTTGTTGTTAGAGTCACTTAATTAATTTAGTATATGTTGATTATAATTTTAGAATTGTCTCTGGATTATTTACAATATTATGAACATTTTAGTTCCTGGATTTGAACAACTTTTATTTTCACTTTCAGTTTGAATTTCCATTTGAATTTGAATTTGAAATGAGATATGTTCCAAATGATGTTTAAGCACTGTTGATCATGATGGCATGGCATTATCAAAAGGGGGATTACTGTAGCTAACCACTGGGGGTGTTACAAATCTCCTCCTCTAACAAGAATTCTCGTCCCGAGAATTAAGAGGTAGAAGGGAAAAGATCGGGGTATTCCGCATGAAGATTATCGTCGCGTTCCCAAGTGACTTCATCTTCAGTATGATTTGACCACTGCACTTTGAGGAACTTGGTAACCTTCTGACGGGTCCGACGTTCAGCTTCATCGAGAATGCGGATCGGATGCTCCTTATAAGAAAGATCATTTTGCAATTCGAGCATTTCATGGTCCACTGCTCGGTGCGGAGATTCCTTGCAGCATCGACAAAGTTGCGACACATGGAAGACGTTGTGGATATGAGAGAATTGCGTTGGCAACTCCAATTTATACGCCACCTGACCACGTCTTGCAACAATGCGGAAAGGACCAATGTAGCGTGGAGCTAACTTGCCCTTGATTCCGAAGCGGTGAGTGACCTTCATAGGAGTGACTCGCAAATAAGCTTGATCACCAGGTTGATAAGTCAAACCCCATCGTTTGCGATCATAGTTGATCTTCTGGCGGTCCTGAGCCGCCTTGAGATTTTCTCGAATGATACGGACTTGCTCTTCGGCGTGTTGAATAATATCCGGACCCATGAGCGGTCGTTTCCCAGTTTTTGACCAATTCAGAGGGGTTCGACACTTACGTCCATAGAGTACTTCGAAGGGGGCCATTTTCAAGCTGGCTTGATAGCTGTTGTTATATGAGAATTCCGCATAAGGAAGAGATTCTTCCCACTTCTTGCCGAACGATATAACACAAGCTCGAAGCATGTCTTCAAGCACTTGATTTACTCGTTCGACTTGGCCTTGGGACTGGGGGTGATATGCTAAACTCCAGGTAATATGAGTTCCCATAGCTTCTTGGAAACTTTCCCAGAACATAGAAGTGAAAAGGCCGCCACGGTCCGAACTGATCTCCTTCGGAATACCGTGGAGTGAAACAATTCTGGAGATATACAACTCTGCTAACTGACTAGCAGTGATAGTTTCCTTGACAGGTAGAAAGTGTGCAACCTTGGAGAGTTGGTCGACGACGACAAGAATAGCATCGTGACCCTTCTGTGACTTGGGAAGGCCGGTAATGAAATCCATTTGAACTTTATCCCATTTCCATAAAGGAATAGGTAACGGTTGAAGAATTCCAGCAGGCTTCTGATGTTCTGCTTTAACGCGATAGCAAACATCACATTCAGCAACATAGCGAGCAATATCCTGCTTCATTTTAGACCACCAGTACCTTTGACGGAGATCATGATACATCTTGGTGCTACCTGGATGAATAGACAGCGGGGTTTCATGTGCCTCCTTCATGACCTTGTCGGTCATAAGCTCGAAGCGAGGTACCACAATGCGGTCTCTGAAATACAAGGTTCCATCTTCAGACAGCGAGAAATCCCTATACTTTTCTAGGTGAAGGTCTTTCTTCATCAGATCAATTTCAGCATCTTTAGCTTGCGCATTCTTAACAACTTTCTCAAGATCTGGTTGTATCACAAGGTTATTAAGAGAACCCTGTGGAACAATACGCAGATTCAGCTTGCACAGTTCTTCAAAAAGACAAGGTTGAGCTCGCTTAACCATGAGGTTGTCGCAATAGGACTTGCGGCTTAAGGGATCAGCCATCACGTTAGCCTTGCCAGGGGTATAAGAAATACCCAAATCATAGTCCGTAATGGCCTCCATCCATCTTTGCTGACGGAGGTTCAGAGATGGCTGAGTGAACAAGTACTTCGGACTTTTATGATCCGTGTAGATCTCGCAGCGATTACCGAGGAGGTAATGTCGCCATAACTTCAATGCATAGATGACAACAGCTAGTTCTAGATCATGCGCTGGATAGTTCTCTTCATGCGGATGCAACTGTCGAGAGCCGTAAGCAATCACTTTATGCTCTTGCATTAGGATACAACCTAATCCTTCACTAGATGCGTCACAATAAATCACGAAGTCTTTGCGAGAATCTGGAGGAGCAAGTACTGGGGCAGATGTTAGCTTGTCTTTGAGTGTTTGAAAACTTTCTTGACATTTGTCTGTCCACTCAAACTTAACGCCCTTGTGAAGCAGATCAGTCAAAGGCTTAGCAATCTTAGAAAAGTTCTCAACAAATCGACGGCAATAGCTTGCAAGGCTAAGAAAACTTCTCACTTGCTTGACGTTCTTCGGAGGAGTCCAGTCAAGAATAGCCTGAACCCGTTCCGGGTTAACAGCAATGCCATCCTTGGAAATCACATGTCCAAGGTAGATTACTTCAGAAAGCCAAAATTCACACTTGGAGTATTTGGCATACAACTGGTGTTCTCGGAGCCTTTCCAGTACAAGACGGAGGTGTTCAGCATGTTCTTCTTTATTCCTTGAATAGACCAGAATATCATCTAGATATACCACGACGAACTTGTCGAGGTAATCCATGAAGATGTAATTCATCAGACGGGAGAATGTGGCTGGAGCATTTATTAAGCCAAATGACATTACAGTGTACTCATAAGAGACATAGCGAGTAACAAATGCAGTCTTGGGAATATCCTCTTCGCGGACACGGATCTGATGATAACCCAACCTCAAGTAAAGTTTAGAAAACACCGATGATCTAGCAAGTTGATCATACAAATCATTGATCCGGGGAAGCGGATATTTGTTCTGGATTGTGGCTTGGTTAATGGGCCGATAATCCTGAACCAATCGGTTAGTTCCATCCTTCTTCTTGACAAAGAGGGAAGGTGCTCCCCAAGCAGAGGAACTGGGGCGGATGAAACCCTTCTTAAGTGACTTGTCGATTTCTTCATTAAGCTCGAGAAGATGGTGCGGAGGCATCTTATAAGGACGCTTCGCAATAGGAGTTGTGCCTGGTTTCAAGTCGATGACAAACTCGACAGCTCTAACAGGGGGTATTCCTGGAAGTTCTTCCGGAAAGACATCTTGAAAATCACGAACAACTGGAACATTCTCGATGCCTTCAAGAGGTGAAGCATTCAATGCATTCAGAACATATATCTGATTCTCGGCATTCTGAACTGTTCGAGCTGAGTATTTGACTGTCTGGCCAGAAGGATGGGTAAGTTGGACTTTCTTAGCGGCACAGTCAATCAAAGCATTGTGGGCGGTCAACCAGTCCATACCGAGAATGATGTCTATGTCGGAAGGTCCAAGAGCAATAAGGGAAGCAGAGAACATCAACCTTTCAATTCTGATCTGATTGTTGTGACTTACCATTTTGGTTTGCCACCTGGAATGGGGAGTGATGATTTCTAAAGGAGTGGGTAATGAGCTCATAGCTAACCCATGCAATTGTGCAAATTTCTGGGACACGAAGGAATGTGATGCACCTGAATCAAAAAGAACAGAAGCTGGCACTGAATTCACAGAGAGTGTTCCCAGCACGATAGTCGGTTCCTTCTGAGCCTTTTCAGCATTGACGTGATTGGCATGGCCAAGTACAACAGTAGATGGTATGACATTACGGTTTCTAAATCGGCGGTTTCGACAATTCTTCTTACGATCGACAGGAGGACAAGATGCATCCTGATCATTATGGGATGGAGCCACAACATTGGACTGTCCACGCTGAATTGTTAGCTATCTCGACGGTGAAGGCAAACGAGGTGCAACATAAGGCAGCCTTGGCATTGGAGCAGGTCGATGATGAACATTGTGTGGGATCCAGACTTGACGTTTCTGAACAGGCTGACCCAAGGATGAGCCAACATCACGAGTGCGCTTGAGCGACGCCTGGTACTTAGTCAGAGCAGTTTCAACTTGGAAAGATTGGCTGACAAGCGTTGCGAAGTCTGTGCAATCATGGACAGCAAGTGCGAGGTTTATATCAGTACGCAGTCCTTCACGGAATTTCTCCTGCTTGCGAGCGTCAGTGCAGACGTCATTCACAGCATAGCGGGATAATTCAAGGAATTTCCTCTAGTATTCATCCACAGTCATTATGCCCTGTATGAGTTTGCAGAACTCCTGCTTCTTCTGGTCCATCAGACCTTGAGGAATGTGCCGTGCATGGAAAGCTGACTGAAATTCCTGCCAAGTAGTTACAGTTCCAGAGGCAACATACCCTTGTGGCTTTCCCACCATTGGGCAGCTGGACCCTTCAAGTGAAATGTCGCAAAGGTGACATAACTGTCAGGAGCAACATTAGCTGATTCCATCTCAAACAGAATGTCACGAAGCCAATCATCAGCATCCATAGGATTGGTGGAGTTGCAGAAAACAGACGGGTTGAGGCGCACAAATTCGTGCAGTGTTATTAGGGTAGGCTGTTGATGAGCATTCTGGTTTGGGAACTGAGCCAATATCCCGGTCATAACCTGACGGTTCAGTTCAAACTACTGCATCATTGCGGCAATATAAGGTGGAGGTGGGGGATCGTCAGCCATCCTGCCAAATCAACAGGGGCAGTTTAGCAAGAAAAACTGCATGTGAATGGAGTTATTCATGATGTAACACGGGAAATGAATAGGAAGGGCATTAGATATATGATAGTAGTCGTTAAAGACATACCAATCCATACATAGAGTTAGATTCAAATGGATAGTATGCGCCCGGGAACGCTCGCAGCTAGACAAACTAGGCGGCGCGCAGGCACGCGGTAAGGAAGCACACAACGAGACATAGCAAAGGCTACATCCACGTCGGAGAAAACTGCTGGGGCAAGGAATCTGCAAGTGACAACACAGGGTGCCCTCGATAAAAGGATCCTGCAAGCAGAACCTTGCCCGCAATCTTGAAGGAGGGGGGGGGGGGGATTTCAGAACACTGGGTGGATGTGATCACGAGAACCTAATGTTGGAGTTAGTAAAATTTTAACCCGAAAGGAAGAGAGATTAGATCCCAGAGTATAGACGAGGAATAAAATATCCTAATACCACCCATTCGGCCACGTGGGCCCGTAAGCCACACAACCATGTTAGTAAAAGTTTTTCAATGACTAGACTCAACTTCGGCCAAAGAGTTTGAGAGGGGGGGTTCCTACAGGCAGTCGGCTCTGATACCAACTTGTGACGCCCCTGGCTCAATCGTGCACTAATCATACACGCAAATGCACACGATCAAGCCTAAGGACTCACGGGAAGATATCACAACACAACTCTAAAACATAAATAAAGTCATACAAGCTTTATATTACAAGCCAGGGGCCTCGAGGGCTCGAATACATAAGCTCGCATACAAGCGTCAGCGGAAGCATCAGATATCTGAGTATAGATATGAAACAGAAACAGCTAAGCCTTTAGAAAGGCGGGGTAAAACAAAAGCTACGATCAAAAGGCGCAGGCCCCCTGCCTGGGACCCTCCGAACCTACTCCTAGTCGTCGGCCAACTCGTAGAAGTATCCACCCTCGGGGTAGTAGTAGTAGCGATCGTCGGCGGGGGCAGCTGTATCCGGGGCTTCGTCATCTGGTTGCACCAAAAGGATATGGGGGAAAAAGAAAGCAAAGCAACCATGAGTACTCATCCGAAGTACTCAGCAAGCAAGGATCTACACTACATATGCAACATTATCAAAGAGAGGCTGTATATATGGACTGGGCCGCAGAAATGCCAGAATAGAGGGAAGGCCTAGTCCTATCGAAGACTAGCATCTTCAGCGGTCTTGCAGCATTAGAAGAGTGCAGATTAGCATAATGTAAAGTAATAGTAGTGTCATCAACCTCGCCCAGAGATCCTTCCTCGACTCCCTGCGAGAAAGCAATCCCAGAGCCATACTATCCATAACTCATCATAAGTATCCAGTTCTAGTTGTATCGATCGGGATACAACTCCGAGCGTCCGTTACCAAGGATCCGGCTTTGCATAGATTAGTTCTTCCCTGCAGGGGTGCACCAACTTACCCACCACGCTCGCTTAACTCCGGCCGGACACACTTTTCTGGGTCATGCCCGGCCTCGGCTAAATGACACACTGCAGCCCTACCTAAAGCTCAGCAGAGAGGTCCCTGCCGGTCTACATCCTAAGCGCTCAGGGGTCTTGGGCCGTCGCCCTGTGCACTCCGGGTCATTACGAGCAAGGTGGATACCAGCGCCAATGGCACGATCCGACCCGGCCACAATGCTGAACTTGACGTCTGACAGAGCTGTTGGCTGATACCACGATGCAGAGTACCCATATTTATTCCCGCGTGATGGTTAGTGCTATCGGGCCAGAGGCCCACTCAGATCACATATCCAAATCATAGTGTATTGGTAGTGCGGTAACGAGCAGAGACTCATGATCGATGTGACCCCGTCGCCCCGTCTCAAGTACTTGAGGCAAGGGCTAAGAATGCCCGGCCATGCCTCATATTCATATCTCGGGCAACCTCCAGGTCAACCCGTCTCCACATCACTCGCAGGTACCCCTCAGGGTCGACCCGCCTTTCCAGGTAATAGTTGTAAAGTCCAAGTATCCGTGTGTCCATATCATCAGGGGAACCCGAGGTATCACCCTCGACGGATGCCCACTCGATGTAACCATCAAGGTGAACTTAGGAGGAATCACCCTCGAGGTTCACACTTGAAGTGTTGCGCGACAGAGTCGTATCGGAAGTGGAGAAGGAGGAATCACACTCGATGACCATGACCAAATAGCTACTCTACAGAGTTAACATCAGGAGTGCTATATGACGTATCACCCTCGGCACTCGATGGTAACGCTGCAGTGTCGTACAACTAAGGGGGGTGTTGTGAAGTGTCGGGGTCTGGCTGTCGATCCCGTTGGTCGAGTCATCTGATAATCCAGCGGGGCAACTGGGGACAAAGTGGGGTCTCTGATAGGTCTTTACCCAGCCTATACTAGACAGTTTAGGATAAGCATGTAAGGTTTCAATAGCAGGTTACAATAAACAGGCTATGCATCAGAATAGGTTAAACAGTAGCAGCAGCAATTTCTAATGCAAGCATGACAGATAAAGAATAGGCGATATCGGTATGCTCAAGGGGGGGGTGCTTGCCTGGTTGCTCTGGCAAGGAGGGGTCGTCAACACCGTAGTCGATCGGGGCAGCAGCAGTGGCGTCAGTCTCGAAGTCTAACAGAGAAAAGAGGGGAAGAAACAATAAATACGACGCAAACAGATGCATGACCTGGCAATAAACGGTGCTAGGTGTGATCTAACGCGGTGCTACGCGGTACTGGTGAAGGGGGAAACATCCGAGAAAGTATCCCCGGTGTTTGGCATTTTCAGACAGATGAAACAGAGGTGGATTGTTGCATGTTCGCTATGTTAGGGATGTGTGGCAGACGAACGGATCGCATATTCGGATTCGTCTCGTCGTTCTGAGCAACTTTCATATATAAAGTTTTTCTATCCGAGCTACGGTTTAAATTCTATGATTTTCTAATGTTTTAAACATTTTCTGAAATAATTTAATTTTTTTAAATCAACATTATCCAGAACAGTGCGGGGGTGATGTCAGCATGATGCATTGATGGCGTCAACAGTCAACAGGGGCTGACCGGAGTCAAACCTGACTGGTGGGTCCCACTGGGACCCACATGTCAGCCTCTGTAACTAATTAACAGGGTTAATTTAAACTAATTATCTAGTTAGAGTAGTGAGCCCGGTTAGTCAGTGACTAATTAGTGTTTTAATTAACTAATTAATTAATTAACAGATTTAGTTATTTATAAAAATCATTTTAAATGGCGGGACCCACATGTCATACACACGGGGCCGCCCAGTCAGCATTGACCCTGGTCAACAGGTCAATTGGGGGCCCGCGAGGCCCGCAGTCAGTGGCACAGAGGCGGGGCCCACGCGGTGCCACGTGGGCGCCCGATCAACGCCGGCCGCCGGAGTTACTCCAGCGAGCCCGGACGCGACAGCGAACTCCGGCGAGTCCGGATTTGCGCTACGGTGGGGGGTTTGCGACGCGGTCGGCGGCATTCGATCGGGGAGACCGAGCCACGATCAAAGGTGACCACGGCCGGAGCCGGAGAGGCCGGAGACGAGCGCTACTTCGGCGCGGCGGACGGCGGCGTTCGGGGGGAAGCTCGGAGTTGTTGCTACGGCGTGCGGGCGCGCAAACGGAGCAGCCAGGGGGACTCTACGCGCGAGGGTGAGCAAAACGGGCACAGGCACGAGGCCCAATGGTCGTCGTGTCTACGCCGGCGATGAGCTCGCGCGGTGATGGGATCGGGCACGACGGGGACGGCGGCTAGGGAACGACCAAGAGGGAGAGAGGAGAGGGGAGAGGTAGGGGTGCTCACAGGGAGCCTGCAGGTGTGCGTAATGGGCTCGGGGGAGGCTTGAGGTCGCCGGAATCGATGACGGAGTCCGGCGGGTCAGAGGAGGAAGACGGGGTCGCCGGCGTCGAAGCAGGGGCTCCCGGCTCATTTCATTCGGTGCAACTGACGTAGTCGAGGCCGGTGAGTCGTTCTGTCGCGGTGGCAGGGCGAGCGGGGCTCTGTGACGGCGAGCTCAATGGAGCGCGCCCATGGCGGCGCTTGGTTGGAGGTGGAGAGCAAGGGAGGAAGGGAGAGAGAGGAACCAGAGGGGGGTCAGGGGAGTGCGGGGCGGCGTCCTTAACCGGCCTGCGACGTGCGCGACGGTGCGTTGTCGAGCAGAGAGGGAGGGGGGCCAGGCGCGCGCATGTGCAGAGGACGACAGCGGCGCGGGATGAGCAGGAGGAGGGAGACAAGTGGGAGGATCGGGCTGGGCCGGCACTGTGGACTTAGGTCCAGTGCCCTGGGCCCCTTTTTCTTTTTCTCCTTTTCTCTTTTCTGCTTTCTTCTTTTAATTCTGTTTGCAAATAGTCTAGCCACTAATTAAGTTTTGCAACATATGTGACTTAGCCTATTAAATATGGTGCATTATTTTCCACTGCCAGAAAATGGTTTGAAGCCACAGTGATTTCATTTGGATTTTATTTAAATGAATATGGATTAAATATCTCTGTTTTGTTGCTGTTAGAGTCACTTAATTAATTTAGTATATGTTGATTATAATTTTAGAATTGTCTCTGGATTATTTACAATATTATGAACATTTTAGTTCCTGGATTTGAACAACTTTTATTTTCACTTTCAGTTTGAATTTCCATTTGAATTTGAATTTGAAATGAGATATGTTCCAAATGATGTTTAAGCACTGTTGATCATGTTTAAGCACTGTAGCTAACCACTGGGGGTGTTACACCTGCCTTCTTCAAGATTTTGAAGAACGGCAAGGCACGCTCGACAGACTTGGAAATGAACCTGCTTAGCGCGGCAACACATCCAGTCAGACACCTCACATCTTTAACTGTCTTGGGTGCTTGAATCTGCTCGATGGCCTTGATCTTGTCGGGGTTGGTCTCTATCCCACGGTGGGACACGAAGAAGCCAAGTAGCTTGCCGGAAGGAACGCCAAACACACACTTCTCTGGGGTTAGCTTCAAGTTGATCTAGTGCAGATTTGCAAAGGTCTCTTCCAAGTCCTGAATGAGAGTTGACTTGTCCTTGGTTTTGACCACTATGTCATCCGTGTAAGCTTCAATATTCCTGTGCAGCTGGGACTCAAAACCAATTTGCACTGCTCTTGCAAAAGTGGCTCCAGCGCTCTTTAATCCGAAGGGCATCCGTACGAAGTAGTACGTGCCACAGGGGGTTATGAACGCTGTCTTCTCTTCGTCTTCTTTGAACATGAATATCTAGTGGTACCCGGAGTAGGCATCCAAGAAGGAAAGTAGATCACACCCGGAGGTGGAATCCACAATCTGGTCGATGCGCGGCAAGGGGAATGGGTCCTTCGGGCATGCTTTATTCAGATCTGTAAAATCTATGCAAAGCCTCCATTTCCCATTCGCCTTGCGCACCACCACTGGATTTGCCAACCATGTTGGGTGCAATACTCCTCTGACCAAACCAGCTGCCTCAAGTTTCTTGATCTCCTCGGCAATGAACTGTTGCCGCTCCAAGACTTGCTTCCGGACCTTCTGCTTGACGGGCCGGGCATGAGGGTAGACAGCAAGGTGGTGCTCGATTACCTCCCTGGGAACACCGAGGATGTCAGATGGTTGCCAAGCAAACACATTGACATTCACCCGCAGGAAGGCAACATGCACGCTTTCCTATTTGTCGTCAAGGGTGGAGCTGATAGCGAATGTACCATCAGCGCAAACCAGCCCTGCCGGGACCTTCTTCACAGCGGGTGCAGCAACCTTGGATCTCTTGCTAGTAGAACTCCCTGGCAAATCATCGACGGGTGCAGTGTACTCCGGAGCGGCACGCTTCCCGGATTCCTTGCCGGCATCCTTGCTAGCCTTTGTCCCTTGTTTGTTTTCCTTAGCGGGGACTGTGGCCTCCGCGGCCTCGGCAGCGACCGCATCCCGGTACATCTTGTCCACGCATATAATTGCGTCCTTCTTATCTGATGGGATGGAAATAACGCCCATTGGTCCTGGCATCTTCAAGGTATTGTAGGCATAGTGGGATGCTGCCATGAACTTTGCCAGGGCAGGTCGCCCAAGTATCCCATTGTACGGCAACGGAAGCTCAACCACATCGAACACAATTTTCTCAGTCCAGAAGTTCAACTCCCCTCCAAACGTCACCGACAGCGTGATGTTGCCCTTTGGTCGACTCCTGCCGGGGTTAATTCCCTGAAATGTGCCAGTAACTTTGAGCTCTCCATCTGTTATCTGTAGCTTGCTGAGCACCTTGGGGGAAATCAGATTCAACCCGGCCCCGCCGTCAACCAACATCTTTGTGACCTTGAGGTTGCAAATTGTTGGTGAAACCAACAACGGCAAGCACCCTACCACAATGGTGCGGTCAGGGTGATCCTCTTTGTCAAAGATGATGGGAGTGGGAGACCATTTGAGCGGTTTCCGCGAATCTGCCGTTGGCTCCACAACATTGAGCTCACGCGCCCATTGTTTCAGCTGGCGGTGAGAGGAGTGCAAGGATGCACCCCCGTCAATGCACAGGGCGTCAGTGGCTTTCTGGAACTCTTGCTCGCTGGTTTCCTCTTCATCCCCTTCATTGCTTTCGTCACCACATTCCTTCTTCTCATGACCTCTAGCAGGTTTCTCTTGACGTTGGGGAACCTTGCCGGGGCGGCCTCCTTGGCCCTACCCGCCAACGCCATCTTGGTCTCTCTCCTTGTCGCGCTTCTCGTACTCAGCTTTTTGCTTCTTCACGAGTTGCTCAGCTTGATGACACTCTTGGAGATCATGGCCCTTGGTTCGATGGATCTTGCAGTACGACCCATCTGCCTTCCCAGCCTTCTCGGCAGCCACAGCTTCCCGGCAATCAGTGCACGCGGCAACTTCCTTGCCGGGAGCCTCGGTTTTGGCCTTCTTGCCGGAACTAGGAGAGCTTGATCTTTCAACAGCCAGCACTGCTTTATCCTTGCGCTTCTTGTTGTGTTTCTTGTTCTTCTTCTTCTGGCTGGCAGCATTGTTGTCATGTTCTGAGTTGACGTCAACGCCATCCTCTTCTCCGGGGAGACGCCTCCCTTCCTATGTACGGGCACACTTATCTGCCAAGGTGTAAAGCTCGTTCATAGTCTTGGGCAACCAAACGTTCATTTTGGAACGTATCCTGCGGTTGCGCACATTGGACTGGAACGCGGCGATCACAGCTGCCGGGTGGATATCTGGAATGTTCCTGTGCACCCAGCTGAACCTCTGCATGTACTTCCGTAAACTCTCCCCTTCCTTTTGTGGAAGGAGCTACAAATCGCTGGGTCGCCCTGGTTCTTGATGGCCGCCCATGAAGGCACCAACAAACTCGTGGCACAGATCAGCCCAAGTCGAGATGGAGTTCTCCGGCAAGTGCATCAGCCACGACCTCACATTTGGCTTGAGCGCCAAAGGGAAGTAGTTGGCGAATATCTTTTCATCTCTTCCCCGGCAGCTTGAACAACAATGGTGTAGATGCTCAAGAACTCTGCCGGGTTTAGTCTTCCATCGTATTTTTCTGGTATCTCTGGCTTGAACGTACGGGCAGATGGCCAATGGACTCGCCGCAACTCACGAGTGAAGGCAGGACACCCAACCTCGAAGGGTAGGTATCCATCTCCACTGGGCGCAGGCTTGTCGACATTGGGGCCATCGCGCCTGTCGGACTGGAGGTGGGTTTCGCGGCGCCGTTCTATGGTGACGCGCGCGTCTTCCCTCCGCCTGTCCTCCAGGACCTGCCGCTGATCTCGATGGGCTCGAGGATCAGACGAAGCCATCGACACCTCGTCGTGTTCCTGGTTGTGTGACTCTAGTCGCGGCCCCTGCGCTGGCTGTCGTGGGGGGCTACACCATGAGGTTGGCCCTTTCAGCACGGCCAGCAGCTCAGGCCGTTGCCGCTGCCTGCGGATGCCGTGGCGAGCCCGCCCGTTGTGATCCCCCTGCCTTAGCGAAACCAATCAAACTCTGAATGGTGGCTCTCCATTCATCCATTTGGTCGGCAGCTGGCAGGAATCTCAACAGGAGCTGGGCTCGACCCATGGCCTCCGAAGCAGTGGTTGGCATGGATGACGACGCAGATCGCGATGTCGCCCGGCTCCTGACAGTATCGGCCATGGCGGCGTCGCGCTCTCGTTGTCGCGAGCCAGTCACGAGGGCGGTGTGATGATGAAAAGGACGCGCTTGGGGGTTGACGGCTCCGTTCGGCGCTTTGTCTTGATTGCCTTGTCCTGGGGAAGGCGTGCGTATAGTAGCTGCACCTGTATCTGGGGCAGCTAGGAGGTTGAGGTTCACGCCGGAGTGGGCGCCATCACTGCGGCTATGTTCTCCAGTGAGGTGGAGAGGTCGGAATTGGATGTTCCCCCTCCTGCATCTTGTGGAGCGTGGCCGCTGGGATGCTGTTGACGCTGTCCTCCTCCGGGGCCTCCCGTTCCCACCTCTGCCACGAGAGGAACGACGACGGCGCCGCCTGCGCTGGTCGCGTCCCCCGACGCCACCGCAGCCCCCATGGGATCGGTGGCAGCGTGTGAGGGGGCCTTTGAGGTGGAAGGACGGGCTGCTGCACCGGACTTTTTCTTGGGCGCCATGAGATATGACGCCGTTGTCGAAGGAGATGGGGATGAAGATCGATGTGCTGTTTACGTCCTATGGTTCGCACAAGCGATCCCCCTACCTGGCCTGCCAAAGATGTCATGGTTCGACACGATCACCTATGGGTCTATCGGCCCCTTTGTGGTTCGGCAAGGGTGAAGGGCACGTTGCACCAAGAGCGGAGGTCGTAGAGCAGCACGGCAATGGTGACACGGGTGGTTTTTACCCAGTTTCGGGCCGCCGCGAGGCGTAAAACCCTACTCCTGCTTTGGTGGATTGAGTGGTAGACCGTGGCGAACGCGTAGTGCTCAAACCCGGCAAGGTCGCCTCGGGGAGAGCAGCTACACGCGTATGAGTGTACAAGGGTCCGAATCCTTTCTAAGGTTGCCTCGACCCTCCTTTTATAGGTAAAGGGGTTACCACAGTGGCAAAACAGTCATTATCCAGTGATTAGATAGCCACAGTACTATCATACCTAACTCTGCAGACATGACAAGGTGCATTAAATGCACCGCTTAGTGTCACGTCGTGGATGCAGCCCGGCAAGCCTTGCCGTGCCATTCCACCACCTTCTCGCCTGCCTGCGTGACATGCCTCTGGACGGGTGTCATTTAGGGGTGATCTTCATCAGAAGTGGCTGCCACGTGCTGAATGACTGCGACTTATTCACTTGGGGGCTCGACACCGCACCTATAAGTGACTTGTGTCACTGTGAGGTGGAGTGGTGGAGCCTTGGCCGGATAACAGGCTGCCAGCGCCCCGGCAACCCTTGCCAGGGAGGTCTTGGGACTTGCTCTTGGGGTAACCTCGACCTGACCAGGCTCGCCTGCCCAGCAAGGGAGGCTTTTCCCTTGGTGATATCTTGCTGTCTTGGCTTGTCTTGGTCTCCTTGATCCGCCCTTTGATTCTTCAAAGAGATATCTCTCCCACTTGGCCTTGTCTTTGATGCTGGAACCTTGCCCTTGAGCCTGTGTACAGTCAGGGCAACATACACCAGGGTTTGTTGCACCGACAATGGGCTACTGTTCATCCAGCCTCCACCGACTACTATTCAACCAACCCTCCACGGGGTCCTGTTCATCCACTCCCAACCGGCTCGGGTGTGGCGGCCTCCTCGGGGTCCTGTTCATCCAGCGGCAACGGCCTACTACCACGGGGTCCTATTCATTCAACCCCCAATAACGGTCACTGTTCATCAAGAGGCAGGTTCGATTGGCTTCAGTTAGCAGTAGTAGCGAAGGAATTGCTCGGGTTTAGTTAGTAACAGCCAAGGGATCGATCGCTCGGGTTCAGTAACGTAGCTAGTGCGATCGCTCGGGTTCAGTTAGCCAACGCCTCGCACACACGCGCGTACACGAGAGAAACACGCAAACCACAGTGCATCGCTCGACCCCGACCACCCACCGTAACCGGTAACTCCTCGATATTTTCCTCGCCCTGGCTTCTACCATGATTTTTTCCATCATGGACGACCCAAAGAATGTCATGCAGGTGCGTCCCCGGCCCGCCCAGGACGAAAAGCCCATTTCCTGTCATGATTTTTTGTCATAGAAGTAGGAGCCCACCACATCTATGATGATATATGATTTTGTCGCAATTATCGTCATAGAAGTGTCATAACTAGTACAGAAAAAGTTTCCGTTAGGGCCAAAATGTCACAGATGTGTCTTTTTTTGTAGTGTCTTGCGGTTGTATCAAGCAAAATTTTCGACATGGGATTAAGAGAATTATGAAATATATGAAGAATTAATCATTCTTCCATCCATGGTTGGGGCACTTTTTTTATAGCCCCCTTCATGTGATCCCATGCAATCGCTAGTGGCTCTCGATCTTCCTACATAAAACCCGTGATCTCGATCGAAGTTTCATAAGTTTTGCATCAGGGCAAAACTTAGATAAAAAATTGCTACAACACGCATTCCATGAAGTTATAGTTCCTCCAGGCAAAGCTAGAAGACATTCTTTTTCTTTTCTTCTCAAGGAGAAAGGAAATAGACGCAACTTCAAAGCGTCCCGCTCATAATCCTAAATACGTATCATATCACACAACTCGGTAAAATTGTTTAAGTGCATGCCGGCATCCTCTTATGCGCGCCTCCAAATTGGTCTTCGTGAACCATTGTGACTAAGTGGCACTTATTTCATATTGTTCGGCAGCAACATCAGGTAGTGTGATTGGTGCACACAAAATTTTTCATTGGGAGCAAGAAAGTCTCCAAGTTTTCATGCCATGATAATTTTTTGGGGGTTTCGGTAACATAACTAGAAAAATAAATAAAGAGAAGAACAAAAACTGAAATAAATACTTCAATAAAAACTAATACAGTGACTAGTGACACAATTCCTCCCCAACAACGGCACCACAAAAGGTGGTTGGTGCCCTTTGAGATGCAGTTTGGATAGCAGAAGGTCCCCAGGCCTTTTTCCCAAGGAGTGACATTGAGTTATCGAACCCATGAGGGGATGTGCACTACGACAAGGGTTGTGGCAACTGATTTCTAATGAATTAAATTTCAGTTTTTCAATCGGACTTTTAGCAACTTTTTGGGTGTAAACACCAGTACGAAAAACAGGCATGGGTATGAGGTCTTACTCTCACAACCTTATATTTGTGTGTGTGATGTCAACTTGATAATAAACAAAGCTCTAGAAGACAACCGAGAGGATGTGGGGGATGTGTCCAAAGTATGTCTTGACCAGCGCGCTTACTCAATCAAGAGTCATTTGTCCAACCGATAACCCTTACCATCACGCGGGGTTACCTCGATTATTATGAATAAACATTCAGACAAAAGCATTGGGCGTTTATTGACTACACCTCATTCGTCTGCAAGGAATAGTTCTCCGCTAACTAACCCCTTCTCCTTGATCAATCTGTTGGAAATATGCCCTAGAGGCAATAATAAAGTGGTTATTATTATATTTCCTTAATCATGATAAAGGTTTATTATTCATGCTCTAATTGTATTGATCGGAAACTTAAATACATGTGTGAATACATAAACAAATACCAAGTCCCTAGTAAGCCTCTACTAGACTAGCTTGTTGATCAAAAGATAGTTAAGGTTTCCTGACCATAGACATGAGTTTTCAATTGATAACGGGATCACGTCATTAGGAGAATGATGTGATGGCCAAGACCCATCCATTAGCATAGCATATGATTGTTCAGTTTGTTGCTACTACTTTCTTAATGTCAAATACATGTTCCTTCGACCATGAGATCAGGCAACTCCCAGACTTCGGTGGAATGCCTTGTGTGTATCAAACGTCACTCCGAAGGTGTCTGTTGAGTTGGCATGGATCGAGATTGGGATTTGTCATTCCATATGACGCAAAGGTATCTCTGGGCCCACTCAGTAATACAGCATCACAAGAAGCTTGCAAGCAAAGTGACTAAGGAGTTAGTTACAAGATGATGTATTACGGAACGAGTAAAGAGACTTGCTGGTAACGAGATTGAACAAGGTATGGAGATACCAACGATCGAATCTCGGGCAAGTAACATACCGGCAGACAAAGGGAACTATGTATGTTGTCATGAAGGTTCGACGGATAAAGATCTTCGTAGAATATGTAGGAACCAATATGGGCATCCAGTTCCCGCTATTGGTTATTGACTGGAGAAGCGCCTCGGTCATGTCTATATCATTCTCGAACCCGTAGGGTCCGCACGCTTAACATTCGTTGACGATATAGTACTATATGACTTATGTATGTTGGTGACGGAATGTTGTTCGGAGTCCCGGATGAGATCACGGACATGACAAGGAGCTCCGTAATATTTCGGAGGTAAAGATTGATATATAGGATTATAGTATTCGGTCTCCAGAAGGGTTCTGGAATACACCAGATAATTATCGGATCATTGGAAGAGGTTCCAGAAGGCCACGGGAGTTGTTGGGCCTAACAAGCCAAAAGGAGGGGAGCACACCAGCCCACAAGTGGGCTGGCACGCCCCACCTCCTGGCCGTCGGCCCTAGGAAGGAAAAATGAGGGGCTGGCCCCCTAGTGCTTTTCTCCATGCAAGGAAGAAGGAGGGGGAGGCGCCCTAGGGGCCGCCAGCCCCCCTTTCCTCCCCACACGCGCCAAGTATTGAAGGGGGGCGCCTTGGCAGGCGCCCTAGGGTAGCCGCCAGACCCCTTGGGGCGCGCCCTAGGCTGTCGAGGACCGTGGTGTCTGGTACTGAAAACCGAGAAGGACTCTTCATTGCGTTCCAAACCGACTTTGAGGAGGCCCATTCTCCAAGAAACGACCCCAGGGCTCAACATATAAATAGAGGAGCAGGGCTAGCCCCTGGGGGACACCACGATTCACCAAGCCATGTGTCAGCGCCCCTCTCCCTCTAGTTCATCCTCCGCTCTAAATCCATTGTGCTTGGCGAAGCCCTGCGGAAATAGTTTCACCACCACCGTCACCACACCGTCGTGCTGCCGGAACGTGTGCTGAACATGGAGGTGCCGTACGTTCGGTGCTTGATCGGAACGGATCGTGAAGGTGTACGACTACATCAACCGCGTTGATAAATGCTTCCGCTTAGCGACCTACAAGGGTATGTAGATGCTCTCCCCCTCTCGTAGCTATGCATATCCATGGATAGATCTTACGTGTGCGTAGATTTTTTTTGTTTTCCATGCATCGTTTCCCAACAGTGGTGTCAGAGCCAGGTCTATGCGTACATGATATGCACGAGTAGAACACAAAGGAGTTGTGGGCGGTGATGTTCATATTGCTTACCACCTATGTCTTATTTTGATTCCGCGGTATTTTGGGATGAAGCGGCTCAGACCAACCTTACATGTCCATGTACATGAGACCAGTTCCACCAACTAACATCCAACTTGTTTTGCATAAAGGTGGCTGGAGGGTGTCTGTTTCTCCCACTTTAGTTGAATCTAATTTGACTACGGCGGTCCTTGCAGAAGGCTAAATAGCAACTTGATAATCACCATTGTGGTTTTGCGTAGGTAAGAACGGTTCTTGCTAGTTGCCCGTAGCAGCCACGTAAAACTTGCAACAACAAAGTAGAGGACGTCTAACTTGTTTTTGCAGGGTATGTTGTGATGTGCTATGGCCAATACATGATATGATATATGTTGATGTATGAGATGATCATGTTTTGTAATAAGTTCATGACTTGCATGTCGACGAGTACGACAACCGGCAGGAGCCTTATGGTTGCCTTTAATTATTGTATGACCTGCGTGTGAATCACTAAGCGCCATGTAATTGCTTTACTTTATCGTATGCATTAGCAATAGTTGTAGAAGCAATAGTTGGCGAGATGACCCCGACACAACGATGGAGATCAAGGTGTCGCACCGGTGACGATGGAGATCATGCCATTGCTTTGGAGATGGAGATCAAAAGCACAAGATGATGATGGCCATATCATGTCATATATTTTGATTGCATGTGATGTTTATCCTTTATGCATCTTATTTTGCTTAGAACGACGGTAGCATTATAAGATGATCCCTTCACTTAAATTCAAGATAAAAGTGTTCTCCCCGATTATGCACCGTTGCTAAAGTTCGTCGTTTCGAAGCACCTCGTGATGAGCGGGTGTGATAGAGTCTACGTTCACATACAACGGGTGTAAGCCAGCTTTTGCACATGCAAAATACTTGGGTTAAACTTGACAAGCCTAGCATGTATAGACATGGTCTCGGAATACTGGAGACCTAAAGGTCGAACATGAGTCATATAGTAGATATGATCAACATAGAGATGTTCACCATTGAAGACTACCCCATCTCATGTGATGATCGGACATGGGTTAGTTGATTTGGATCATGTATCACTTAGACAACTTGAGGGATGTTGATTTAAGTGGGAGTTCATTAGTAATTTGATTATTTGAACTAAAATTTATCATGAACTTAGTCCTAATAGTCTTTGCATATCTATGTTGTAGATCAATGGCCCGTGCTACCGTTACCTTGAATTTTAATGCGTCCCTAGAGAAAGCTAAGTTGAAAGATGATGGTAGCAATTATACGGACTAGGTCCATAACTTGAGGATTATCCTCATTGCTGCACAGAAGAATTATGTCCTTGATGCACCGCTAGGTGACAGACCTGCTGCAGGAGCTGACGCAGACGTTATGAACGTCTGACAGGCTCGATCTGAAGACTATTCGATAGTTCAGTGTGCCATGCTTTACGGCTTGGAACTGGGAATTCAAAAGCATTTTGAACGCCACAGAGCATATGAGATGTTCCAAGAGCTGAAGTTGATATTTCAAGCTAATGCCTGGGTTGAGAGATATGAAGTCTCCAACAAGTTCTTTAGCTGTTGGATGGAGGAGAACAGTTCTGTCAGTGAACACATACACACAATGTCTGGGTACCACAACCACTTGACTCGGCTGGGAATTGATCTTCCAGTTGAGAGTGTTATTGACAGAGTTCTTCAGTCACTGCCACCAAGCCTTAAAGGCTTCGTGATGAACTATAATATGTAAGGGATGACGACCACGATTCTCGATCTCTTCGCGATGCTGAAATCGGCGGAGGTAGAAATCAAGAAAGAGCATCAAGTGTTGATGGTTAACAAGACCACCAGTTTCAAGAAAAAGGGCAAGGGAAAGAAAGGGAACTTCAAGAAGAATGGCAAGCAAGTTGCCACTCCCGTGAAGAAGACCAAAGCTGGACCCAAGCCGAAAACTGAGTGCTTCTACTGCAAGGGAAATGGTCACTGGAAGTGGAACTGCCCCAAGTACTTGGCAGATAAGAAGGATGGCAAAGTGAACAAAGGTATATTTGATATACATGTTATTGATGTGTTCCTTCCTAGTGCTCATAGTAGCGCCTGGGTATTTGATACTGGTTCTGTTGCTCGTATTTGTAACTCGAAATAGGAGCTGTGGAATAAACGAAGATTGGCTAAGGACGAGGTGACGATGCGCGTCAGGAATGGTTCCAAGGTTGATGTGATCGTCGTTGGCACGCTACCTCTACATCTACCTTCGGGATTAGTTTTAGACCTTAATAACTATTATTTGGTGCCAGTGTTGAGAATGAACATTATATCTGGATCTTGTTTATTGCGAGACGGTTATTCATTTAAGTCAGAGAATAATGGTTGTTCTATTTATATGAGTAACATCTTTTATGGTCATGCACCCTTAGTGAATGGTCTATTCTTGTTGAATCTCGATCGTAGTGATACACATATTCATAATATTAATGCCAAAAGATGCAAAGTTGATAATGATAGTGCAACATACTTGTGGCACTGCCGTTTAGGTCATATTGGTGTAAAGCGCATGAAGAAACTCCATGCGGATGGACTTTTGGAATCACTTGATTATGAATCATTTGATACTTGCGAACCATGCCTCATGGGTAAGATGACTAAAACTCCGTTCTCCGGAACAATGGAGCGAGCTAATGACTTATTGGAAATAATATATACCGATGTATGCGGTCTGACGAGTGTTGAAGCACGTGGCGGGTATCATTATTTTCTAACCTTCACAGATGATTTGAGTAGGTATGGGTATATCTACTTGTAGAAAGACAAGCCTGAAACATTTGAAAAGTTCAAAGAATTTCAGAGTGAAGTGGAGAATCATCGTAATAAGAAAATAAAGTTTCTACAATCTGATCACGGAGGTGAATATTTGAGTTACGAGTTTGGCCTTCATTTAAGAAAATGTGGAATTGTTTCGCAACTCACGCCACCTGGAACACCACAGCGTAATGGTGTGTCCGAACATCGTAACCATACTTTATTAGATATGGTGCATTCTATGATGTCTCTTACTGATTTTCTGCTATCATTTTGGGGTTATGCATTAGAGACAGCCGCATTCAAGTTAAATAGGGCACCGTCTAAATCCGTTGAGATGACACCGTATGAACTGTGGTTTGGCAAGAAACCTAAGCTGTCGTTTCTTAAAGTTTGGGGATGCGACGCTTATGTCAAAAGGCTTCAGCCTGATAAGCTCGTACCCAAAGCGGAGAAGTGCGTCTTCATAGGATACCCTAATGAAACTATTGGGTATACCTTCTACCACAGATCTGAAGGCAAGGTCTTTGTTGCTAAGAATGGGTCATTTCTAGAGGAGTTTCTCTCGAAAGAAGTGAGTGGGAGGAAAGTAGAACTTGATGAGGTAGTTGTACCTTCTCTCGAAATGGAAAGTAGCACATCAGAGAAAACCGTTCCCATGATGCCTACACCAACCAAAGAGGAAGCAAATGATGATCATGGAACTTCAGATCAAGTTACTACTGAACCTCGTAGGTCGACTAGAACACGTACCGCACCAAAGTGGTACGGCAATCCTGTCCTGGAAGTCATGTTGTTGGACAACGGCGAACCTACAAACTATGAAGAAGCTATGATGAGCCCAGATTCCGACAATTGGCTTGAGACCATGAAATCTGAGATAGGATCCATGTATGAGAACAAAGTGTGGACTTTGGTGGACTTGCCCGATGATCGGCAAGCCATTGAGAATAAATGGATCTTCAAGAGGAAGACGAACGCTGATGGTAATATCACTGTCTACAAAGATCGACTTGTCACAAAAGGTTTTCGAAAAGTTCAAGGGGTTGACTACCATGAAACTTTCTCACCCATAGCGATGCTTAACTCTGTCAGAATCATGTTAGCAATTGCCGAATTTCATGATTATGAAATCTGGCAAATGGACATCAAAACTACATTCCTTAACGGGTTTCTTAAAGAAGAGTTGTATATGATGCAACCAGAAGGTTTTGCCAATCCTAAGGGTGCCAACAAAGTGTGTAAGCTCCAGCGATCCATCTATGGACTGGTGCAAGCATCTCGGAGTTGGAATATATGCTTTGATGAGGTGATCAAAGCATTTGGTTTTATACAGACTTACGGTGAAGCCTGTATTTACAAGAAAGTGAGTGGGAGCTCTGTAGCATTTCTGATATTATATGTGGATGTCATATTGCTGATTGGAAATGATATAGAATTTCTGGATAGCATAAAAGGATATTTGAATAAGAATTTTTCAATGAAAGACCTCGGTGAAGCTGCTTACATATTGGGCATCAAGACCTATAGGGATAGATCGAGACGCTTAATAGGACTTTCACAAAGCACATACCTTGACAAAGTTCTAAAGAAGTTCAAAATGGACCAGTCAAAGAAAGGGTTCTTGCCTGTGTTGCAAGGTGTGAAATTGAGTAAGACTCAAAGTCCGACCACGGCAGAAGATAGAGAGAGAATGAAAGTCATTCCATATGCCTCAGCCATAGGTTCTATAATGTATGCCATGCTGTGTACTAGACCTAATGTGTGCCTTGCCATAAGTTTGGCAGGGAGGTACCAAAGTAATCCAGGAGTGGATCACCGGACAGCGGTCAAGAATATCCTGAAGTACCTAAAAAGGACCAAGGATATGTTTCTCATTTATGGAGGCGACGAAGAGCTCGTCGTAAAGGGTTACGTCGATGCTAGCTTCGACACAGATCCGGATGACTCTAAGTCGCAAACCGGATACGTATTTATATTGAATGGTGGAGCTATCAATTGGTGCAGTTCTAAGTAGAGCTTCATGGAGGGATCTACATGTGAAGCGGAGTACATAGCTGCTTCGGAAGCAGCGCATGAAGGAGTCTGGATGAAGGAGTTCATATCCGATCTGGGTGTAATACCCAGTGCATCGGGTCCAATGACAATCTTTTGTGACAACAGTGGAGCAATTGCCATAGCCAAGGAGCCCAGGTTTCACAAGAGAACCAAACACATCAAGCGACGCTTCAACTCCATTCGTGATTATGTTAAGGATGGAGATAAAGAAATTTGCAAAGTACATACAGACCTGAATGTGGCAGACTCGTTGACTAAACCTCTTCCACGGGCAAAACATGATCAGCACCAAGACTCCATGGGTGTTAGATTCATTACTATGTAATCTAGATTATTGACTCTAGTGCAAGTGGGAGACTGTTGTAAATATGCCCTAGAGGCAATAATAAAGTGGTTACACTGGTACAACGAGGTGCTATACAAACGGTTTTAACCCCTTTCCGTGACAGCATTCTGAATCGTCGCCAAGTGAGTGTGTGCAATACGGGGGTCCTTCCCACATGACCCAGAAACCGTCGGGGATAGGCCCTCCGGTTACACACGCTGGGCAAAATGAGATCGTGTGCGACGGGCGAGCGATCAAATACAATTATACAGGCCCAATCGGTTCCGGTCGTAAGTACATCCCACACAGTTAGTCCCAGACAAACATTTCCGTTTGTATGTACATTCCACACAGTCAATCCAAGGAATACGTTTTCGTTATTATGTATATCCCACACACTCAATCCAAGAAGTACATTTCCGTTCTTATGTACATCCCACAAGTCAATCCAAGAAGTACGTTTCCGTTCGTATGTACATCCCACACAATCAATCGAGGGAAACGTTTCCGTTCGTATATACATCCCACACAGTTTTATGTATAGCCTCGTATGTGATAGGTGTAACGATCACACACGCTCTGCCTCGGTTAACCGTTTGCTTTTATTCAACTACATCACACACGATTTGATGAATAAAACTGAAAGGCATTGGGCTATCCATCACAACCGCTTTTACTGCTAGAACCGTTTGCAAAGTTCCATGACCCATTTAGCAGGTTTATTAGTTTACAATTAATAATTCTAGTATTACACAAATTCATATTTCATATCGAACAGTTGTTTGCCAATTTCATATCAGGCACATAAATATATTTTAACATCACAGTACAATAGCTACCTGAAAACAACGCAATACAGCATATAGCTAGTTCACCTTCATAAGAACAATATTAGAACAATATATTCATTTCCCTAATCGAGATCAACCAGTCTCGTCTTATCCACCTCTGCTTTTAGTTCAGTAAGAACCTATTTTGCACTGACCAACTGGGAAAGTGCCTCCTCCTTCGCCAACATCATCTTAGCAAAGTCTAATTTAAAAAATCTGAGCTCATTCTCCATCTTCCTATTTTTTCCCGCATCTTGAAATATTCTTCAGCGTTGACAACACTTTCTCTAAGCCTATCTCTGTTCTCTTCCTCATACATGCTCCAGAGCTTTGCTAGGCACATCTTCAAAGACGGTGGCCACTCTTGATCAACCCACTCCAGGTAAGAACACTTCCGTTCATCCTATAATATTTAAAACTAGATTAGTAACAATTGTAGGGGAAATGGGTTTCTAGCAACATAGAAAATCACCAAATACATATTTTAAAAAACTGAAGAAACAGGTCAATTATGACATATCTTCTCAAAAACATCAATGTGCAAATGAATTAATTGCTACTGAGACAACAACCAAATTCTGAAACATCAGAAGCTACAATAAACTACAACAACGCTACAAGTTCTTAGTCATGTACTATAAATAACAAATTGAACATTTTATGAGAAAGCTAAATATAACTGCAACAACATAGCGACAGTGTTTGGATGACATCAAATTGATACTAACAGGTGTGTACATGCACAAATTTAGTAACATAGAACTAATAGCACTAAGGCCATCCACTATGTATGCCAAAACTGGTGTCAAGACAACTGCTGCTACATTTCGCACCGGTGCGCTGCACTGGCGAGCTGATGCAGAGGAAAATTATCAGGGAACCGGACTACGAAGCACCTAGTTACTCCGATGCCCAGTTCCTTTGTGCCATAAAGTTTTTTGTATTTTACTGCTTGGCTGCTCGGATGTGTGGACCAAAGTTGGCTGCACAAACGGCTAAAGTGGTGCCAAATAATTTTTTAATGGCATCGCTGATGAGATGGCAACATTTTTAGATACTAGGTAGAAACCGTGACACAATCTTAATCACATCCAGAATAACATAACACAGTGACAGTGTCTGAATCACATCTAACAAATGATTTGTAACAACGATAGTGGGGCTAACCTTCTCTGCACATGCCAGAAACCTCCTCCCACTGTCCACAAATTCAAACGCAACTAACTTCATGCATGGAGATTGATGGTGACAACGAGCAGGTAGATCTTCAGCCACCCCGCTCCATTCATTGCAACTGATGGTCCTAGGGAGCTACAAGAGGAAGAAATGACTCAAATCGACTGCCAGGTTAAAATCCTTCATTCCAAATCATAACCCAAGAGAGAGAAGAGAGGCATACCCGGGTGGTGAAAGAGTCGTCTTCGGAGGAGGAACTGCTGGAGAGGTCATTGAAGAAGACCATGGCGACCGCGACGGTCGGATGTGAGACGGCGAGAGCGAGAAAGCAAGCGAGGAAGCGGCTATAGCTTGGGAAGGAAGAAAGGAGGTAATAGGGGAAATGTGACTTGTGGTCGGGGAGAAAAGGGGGTGGGGAGGGGGGGTAGATATTTCGGCGGTAGGCCAAAAATTTCGAAAGGTGGAGGGAAACTTTGCGCGGGGTGCCGCCGGACACCATTCACTTTGAACGAATGTGTGCATCGCAAATGATTCTTCTGCTTTACGCGCATGTGATGAGTTTAATCATTCAAATATTGGTGGAAATTTCCCTGGGTACCGTCCTCATCCACGTCATTGCATAATTTAACATCGCTTGCTAATTTGGGCACAGAAAAGAGCCTACAGCACACAGACCAAAGTTACTGAATCGAGCAATTTTAGTAATTAAACAGAGCCAGTTGACCTAAACATTTCTCTAACAAAAGACCAGCGTTATAAACAAAGGCTAAGTACGCATAATTTTAACAAAGCCGCTGCCACGCCGCCATAGGCCTCGCCGGTGTAAGATGAGACGTCGATGACTTATCCTAGCGACATGCCGGCGTTGGTGGACTCCGCGTCCCCCCGGCTGAAGTCGACCGTGTCGACGTCCTCGTCCTCGGCGCCGCCCTCAAGGTTGTAGTACTCGTAGTAGTGGCTACGCCAGAGCTTGCGCTGGTACTCCACTGCCGATTCCTCGACGGACAGGCTCTTCTCAACCTTGTCCTGAGCCACGCGCAACTCCTCCTCCCGGCGCTCCTCGATCTCCGCCGCCTCCTACATCTCCAGCTCCCGCTCAACGATCTCATGAGGAAGCAGGTGCTCCATGGCCTCCGCCGCCTTTTCGGACATGGGTTGCATGCTGGATTCCAAGGTGGCCTGGAATATCTTGGCGTGTGCGTCCTCGATCTTGGCGTGGATGGCCTCGACCCGGGCCAGGGCGACATCGGCGGCGCAGACGCCAGCTCGAGCGCTCTCGGCGTTTGCAGCCCCCGTCGCAGCTGCCGCAGACGCCTTGTCGGCGGATGCGGCCGCGCTCAATGTGGATGCGGCCATGCTCTCGGCGTAGGCCGCCGCGCTCTTGGGGCAGGCGGCGGCACTCGGGGAGGACGCGGCCACCGTATGGGCCCTCACGAAGCGTTTCCACGGCGTTATTCTTAGCAAGAAGGGGTTGCGGGAATGGGGATCTGGGATTCGTGGATTCGGGGGTGACCGACAACAGAGCAGACAAAGCCGGTGAAGCTTATGGAGGAAGACTTAAGTAGACCCATGAATTTTCATCGCAAACGGTCCCTACAACAAACTGTGTGTGATGTTATTGATATTTTGTATTAGCTGTAAAAGACGAATTTGGGGTACAGTGGCAACAGATCATGTTTTAAATATACGAGAAAATTTGGAGTACTAATACAACTGTCATGTCAAAATGTGGAAACTTTCAGGGGCCATTTTACCTTTTTAAGACATTTAAGTGATTTTCTAGCCATTTAATTACCGTAATTCAAATTTGAACTACATGTACATGCAACAACTAACCATAATGGTTTGAAAAGTCATATTTGAATGCTTGTGTGTGAGTTAATTCCATGTGCAGTAAATTGGACAGAATTTTCAAACATATTGGTGTCACGGCTTGGACACAAAGCATCGAGTGCCATGGCATTGAAATTCCAAAAAATTTAAAAAATGATCAGAAACACATGAAACCTTGCTTGACATAATGGCATGGCACCATGATGGTGTGGTAAAAAATATTGACCTGTTTGACGAAAGTTTGGACACACACCCCTCACAAACCGGAGCAACTCACTAGAAGGCTCGTGGTTCCGAGAGGACACAATGCATGTTTGATGACGAACCGGCGATGGCTTCCTCTTATGGCCTTCCAAATTTTTCTACAGTTAACGTGCACTAATACAACTGTCATGTCAAAATTTGGAAAATTCTAGGGGTCATTTGACCTTTTTAACACATTTAAGTGATTTTCTAGCCATTTAATGACCGTAATTCAAATTTGAACTACATGTACATGCAACAGCTAACCATAACGGTTTGAAAAATCACATATGTGTACTTGTGTGCGACTTAATTCCATGTGCAGTAAATTGAAAGGAATTTTCAAACATATTGGTGTCACGACTTGGACACAAGCATGGAGTGCCATGGCATTTAAATTCCAAAAAATTAAAAAAAGATCAGAAATACATGAAACCTTGCTTGACGTAATGGCATGCCACCAGGATGTTGTGGTAAAAAAATTGGCCTGTTTGACGAATCTTTGGACACACACCCTCATAAACCGGAGCTACTCACTAGAAGGCTCGTGGTTCCAAGAGGACACAATGCATCTTTGATGACGAACCGGTGATAGCTTCCTCTTATGGCCTTCAAAAAATTTCTACAGTTAACATGCACTAATACAACTGTCATGTCAAAATTTGGAAAGTTTTAGGGGTCATTTGACCTTTTTAAGACATTTAAGTGATTTTCTAGCCATTTAATGACCGTAATTCAAATTTGAACTACATGTATATGCAATAGCTAACCATAACGGTTTGAAAAATCATATTTGTGTGCTTGTGTGCGAGTTAATTCCATGTGCAGTAAATTGGAAGGAATTTTCAAACATATTGGTGTCACGGCTTGGACACAAGCATGGAGTGCCATGGCATTTAAATTCTAAAAAATTAAAAAATGATCAGAAATACATGAAACCTTACTTGACGTAATGGCATGCCACCAGGATAGTGTGGTAAAAAAATTGGCCCGTTTGACGAAACTTTGGACACACCCTCACAAACCGGAGCTACTCACTGGAAGGCTCGTGGTTCCGAGAGGACACAATGCATCTTTGATGATGAACCGGCGATAGCTTCCTCTTATGGCCTTCAAAAAATTTCTACAATAAATGTGCACTAATACAACTGTCATGTCAAAATTTGGAAAATTCCAGGGGTCATTTGACCTTTTTAAGACATTTAAGTGATTTTCTAGCCATTTAATGACCGTAATTCAAATTTGAACTACATGTACATGCAATAGCTAACCATAAAGGTTTTGAAAAATCATATTTGTGTACTTGTGTGCGAGTTAATTCCATGTGCAGTAAATTGGAAGATTCTCAAACATATTGGTGTCACGGCTTGGACACAAAGCATCAAGTGCATGCCATGGCATTTAAATTCCAATAAATTCAAAAATGATCAGAAACACATGAAACCTTGCTTGACGTAATGGCATGGCACCACGATGGTGTGGTAAAAAATTTGGCCTGTTTGACGAAAGTTTGGACACACACCCCTCACAAACCGGAACAACTCACTAGAAGGGGTGTGGTTCCGAGAAGGCGCAATGCATGTTTGATGACAAACCGGCGATAGCTTCCTCTTATGGCCTTCAAAAAATTTCTACAGTTAACATGCACTAATACAACTGTCATGTCAAAATTTGGAAAATTCCAGGGGTCATTTGACCTTTTCAAGACATTTAAGTGATTTTCTAGCCATTTAATGATCGTAATTCAAATTTGAACTACATGTACATGCAACAGCTAACCATAACGGTTTGAAAAATCATATTTGTGTACTTGTTGTATGCGAGTTAATTCCATGTGCAGTAAATTGGAAGGAATTTTCAAACATATTGGTGTCACGGCTTGGACACATGCATGGAGTGCCATGGTAACACAAAATAAGCATTCGTCCCTTATATGTGGAAAGAAAATGTAAATATCTGGCAAGACAACCAGGCCCCACACGATTGGCACTCTATTTTGCGCCTCGAGGTTTCAAAGGTGAGTGGCGCGGGTTATTAATCAGACGCGGTTCTGTATTGGAAACCGTCAGCTATTAAGTTCACACACGACTTTTGTTGCGGGAATCATGTGCAATTCAAACTACAGTACTCGTAAATTTCGGCGTCTGGTGTATGTACTGTTCCCGTCGATCTAGATTCCGGCCGCCAATAAATACTACCTTGCTCATGTCGTCCCGCCTGCATTCTCATTTACATCCTTCCCTCGCTCGCCCTCTCTCTCTCACACACACAAATCTCTGCCATGGCGCCGCCGATCTGCCCACGCGCCGACGAGGAGGCACCGCCCCCTGAGGACGTTCAGTCGAAGAGCAGCGACAAGGAGGACCCTTATGGGCCGGCGGACGAGGTTGCGCCGGACCCCCGAACTTTGGAGTGGTTTTGGGGCCAGTACAATCTTTGTCTGTGGAAATCGTTACCGCCGGTTGAGAAAGTCAGGCAAGTGGCATTCAAGATGGAGATGGTGGAAGAGGAAGCCAGGTACCAGGCGGCCTGTGAAGCCCGTGAAGCCCATGAGGCCGCTTGGAAAAAGGAGGCGGTGGAGCTTTGGGGGCGGGCACGTCGTCATGCGGAGGAGGTGTACGAAGACGGGTACTTCACGAGGAAGGTCAAAGGAGCTAGGCGCCTCATCGCTGCATGGAGGTGGGCCGAGAAGCTCCAGCGTGCCACCGACGAGGAGCTCTGGTGGGCGCCCAACGAAATGGCAAGATCGTTTGCGCTCGTCTGCCAGCAAGAGGTAGATCGGTACGTCAAGCGCTGCGAGGTGGAGGAGGCAGAGTACTGCCTCCGCGCTTGGAAGACGCCGCGCACCAGGGAGCTGCTGGCGAGGGGCTGCTGAAATACTGCCCCCAGGAGGGATTATTAGTTTTAGTATTGTTCGTTTTCAATTTTATGCATTGTACATGGTAGTTAAGTATCATCATGTATAAGTGATGATATTATATATATTCTGTGATGAACTAATGAACAATAAATATATATGAATTCCATTTTTCTATCTGTTTTCGTATACTAATTTGTATCTAGCTGTTATCATCCACATATACAGAATGGAAAGCATATATACACACATTGAAACAGAACATATAAGAATGGAAAACATACTACACACATTTAAACAAAGCAATCAACAGAGCAATATTATGATTGTTGTGAATACAGAACGCTCCACGTTGAAATGAGTCAAAAAAAAATAAACGTGTCCATGACCAGCAGCCCTTGCCTACGGTAGCTCTTGGCTCTGCCTGAACACGTGCAGGCGTTCGTCCAAGCGGTCGACACGCTCGTGGTACATCTGGAGCGCGATCTCCATCTCCAAGTTGGCTATTTCATCGGAGATCACCAGCTCGAGGATGCAATGGCCATGTTCCTCTACTACGCCCAGGTGGACACCTGGGCCCAGGAGGCGGTCGAGCCTAGCGACCAGCGCATTGACATTGAGTGGGCCGCAGACAAGGCGAACGGTGCGACCCATGCGAATGGTGCGGTGGCCGTCTGGTGCAAGTACGGCACGCCCGACTTCTGGTGCAAGTACGGCGCAGACGGCCTCTGCCCACTCCTGGCAAGGAGTGGGCGTACTGGGACGTGTACCCAGCTGCGATGCCCTATCGACAGCAGGCAAGCGATGATGGATCGGCTCTTGCTGTGCGGCGCGTCGCCCCTCTCGCTCTGCGGTGCTCCAACGGTCTCGCTGTGCGGCGAGCCGCAGCCTATCGGCGCGGACGCGCCTAGCTTGCTCTGCGGCGCACCATCGATCATGTTGTGCGGCGAGCTGCAGCCTCTCAGCGCTGACATGCCTATCTTGATCTGCGGCGCTAAAGTGCCATGCGCCAAGGGTCTGCTCAACCATGGAGATGATGCGCATCACAGTGTCGTCCATCGCGTTGCCGGGGAGCGCCTCGGCCTCGACGGGTCGTGGCGCCTTCTCGTTTTCCTCGTCAAGGAGGTTGATGCTAGAGGCGGAGCTTTGGTGGGTTGGCATGCTTGGAAAAGGTGGATGTGCTACAGGCTGCACTTGTTGCCTCGGTGCGTCACGCGCTGCCTAGGTTTATGCGCAATATCGCTGGGTGGCGGCGGGAAGCCGGTGAGAAAATGGCGGGAAACAGTGGCATGTTCATAAAACGCCATCAATTAATGGAAACTTAGCATAGAAGGAACATCAAGCTAGCACGACGCATGCGGGCACATTGCCCGCCCAAGGCTATGTTCCATATTCTTGTGTGCTCAACAGAGCACACTATCCATAGTAAAGAATACTGTTCCGTTTATCCTAGTAGAGCAGTGGCGGCAAGCATCACAAGAAAGTAGATGATGATCAGATGATCGTTTATCCTAGTTAATTATGCATGTAATAGTTTACTTTGGTGTGTGGAAATGTCATGTGTGTACTAGCCACCTATGTAATTGGATGTTTGCCGCTATCACACACATCTTGTTTACATGAAATGTTTCTGTTCTCTTGGATCAACACAAATAGTTTATCGGAATGAACAGTATGCCCTCCATTGCACACATCCTGATCTGGCTGAACCGTTTCTGTTGCGTTGCCTAATCAAAAACAGTTCATCCGAGTGAACCATACGCCGTATATCGCACACACCTTGATCTAGTTGACCGTTTCTTTTGTGTTGCCTAATCACAAACAGTTCATCCGAGTGAACTGTATGTCATATATCGCACACATATTCATTTCGCTGCCCATTTTTGTTGTTCTGCCTCATCGCAAACAGTTCATTGAACTGCACCTTATGCCCCGCATCACACACGTAACAAAAATCTGAACCGTGTTTGAAGTATCCGCCTCGCAAACATTTTGCACCTTTTTTGACGGGTTTTTTACATCACCGTTTGTGATTAATGCATTGCACAAAGTTTCATCGAAGGGTCTCTGATTGCAGTGTCGCATTAGCAGCATCCTGCAGGAGTGTTATTATTATATTTCCTTAATCATGATAAAGGTTTATTATTCATGCTATAATTGTATTGATCGGAAACTTAAATACATGTGTGAGCCTCTACTAGACTAGCTCGTTGATCAAAAGATGGTTAAGGTTTCCTGACCATAGACATGAGTTGTCATTTGATAACGGGATCACGTCATTAGGAGAATGATGTGATGGACAAGACCCATCCGTTAGCATAGCATATGATTGTTCATTTTATTGCTACTGCTTTCTTAATGTCAAATACATGTTCCTTCGACCATGAGATCATTTAAGGAGGAATGCCTTGTGTGCTATCAAATGTCACAATGTAACTGGGTGATCATAAATATGCTCTACAGGTATCTCCGAAGGTGTCTGTTGAGTTGGCATGAATGGAGATTGGGATTTGTCACTTTGTATGATGGAGAGGTATCTCTGGGCCCTCTCGGTAATACAGCATCACAAGAAGTTTGCAAGCAAAGTGACTAAGGAGTTAGTTACAAGATGATGTATTACGGAACGAGTAAAGAGACTTACCGGTAATGAGATTGAACTAGGTATGAAGATACCGACGATCGAATCTCGGGCAAGTAACATACCGACGGACAAAGGGAACTACGTATTTGTCATAAAGGTTCGACCGATAAAGATCTTCGTAGAATATGTAGGAACCAATATGGGCATCCAGGTCCCGCTATTGGTTATTGACCGGAGAAGCATCTCAGTCATGTCTACATCATTCTCGAACCCGTAGGATCCACACGCTTAACGTTTGTTGACGATATAGTATTATATGAGTTATGTATGTTGGTGACCGAATGTTGTTCGGAGTCCCGGATGAGATCACGGACATGACGAGGAGCTCCGGAATGGTCCGGAGGTAAACATTGATATATAGGATGATATGGTTGGGGCAAGGGGTAGGGCCCACGGGGTTTTAGGTCGGTGCAAAAGGAAGTTTTGCGGAGGTCAGGGACCAGACGTCGAGGACCGTGGCGTCTGGTACTGGAAACCGAGAAGGACTCTTCATTGCATTCCAAACCGACTTTGAGGAGGCTCTTTCTCCAAGAAACGACCCCGGAGCTCAACATATAAATGGAGGAGCAGGGCTAGCCCCTGGGGGACACCATGATTCACCAAGCCGTGTGCCGGCGCCCCCTCTCCCTCTAGTTCGTCCTCCATCCTAAATCTGTTGTGCTTGGCGAAGCCCTACGGAAATAGTTTCACCACCACCATCACCACGCCGTCGTGCTGCCGGAACTCATCTACTACTTCGCCTCTCTTGCTGGATCGAGAAGGCGATGATGTCATCGAGCTGAACTAGTGCTGAACGCGGAGGTGCCGTACGTTCGGTACTTGATCGGGATGGATCGTGAAGGTGTACGACTACATAAACCACGTTGATAAACGCTTCCGCTTAGCAATCTACAAGGGTATGTAGATGCTCTCCCTCTCTTGTAGCTATACATCTCCATGGATAGATCTTGCGTGTGCGTAGATTTTTTTTCGTTTTCCATGCAATGGTCCCCAACAGTGGCATCATGAGCCAGGTCTATGCATAGATGATATGCACGAGTAGAACACAAAGGAGTTGTGGGCGGTGAGGTTCATATTGCTTCCCACCAATGTCTTATTTTGAATCGGCGGCATTGTGGGATGAAGTGGCCCAGACCAACCTTACATGTCCACGCACATGAGACCGGTTCCATCGACCGACATGCAACTTGTTTTGCATTTAGGTGGCTGGCGGGTGTCTGTTTCTCCTACTTTAGTTGAATCGGATTTGACTACGGCGGTCCTTGCATAAGGTTAAATAGCAACTTGATAATCACCGTTGTGGTTTTGCGTAGGTAAGAACGGTTCTTGCTAGTTGCCCGTAGCAGCCACGTAAAACTTGCAACAACAAAGTAGAGGACGTCTAACTTGTTTTTGCAGGGCATGTTGTGATGTGATATGGTCAAGATGTGATGTGATATATGTTGATGTATGAGATGATCATGTTTTGTAATAAGTTCACGACATGCATGTCGATGAGTACGACAACCGGCAGGAGCCTTAGGGTTGTCTTTAATTATTGTATGACCTGTGTGTCAATCACTAAGCGCCATGTAATTGATTTACTTTATCGCTATGCGTTAGCAATAGTTGTAGAAGCAATAGTTGGTGAGACGACCCCGACGCAATGATGGAGATCAAGGTGTCACACCAGTAATGATGGAGATCATGCCAATGCTTTGGAGATGGAGATCAAAAGCGCAAGATGATGATGGCCATAACATGTCACATATTTTGATTGCATGTGATGTTTATCCTTTAAGCATCTTATTTTGCTTAGAACGATGGTAGCATTATAAGATGATCCCTTCACTTAATTTCAAGATAAAAGTGTTCTCCCCGAGTATGCACCATTGCTAAAGTTTGTCATTTCGAAGCACCTCGTGATGATCGGGTGTGATAGACTCTACGTTCACATACAACGGGTGTAAGCCAGTTGTGCACATGCAGAATACTTGGGTTAAACTTGACGAGCCTAGCATGTACAGACATGGTCTCGGAACACTGGAGACCGAAAGGTCGAATGTGAGTCATGTAGTAGATATGATCAACATAGAGATGTCCACCATTGAATACTACCCCATCTCACGTGATGATCGGACATGGGTTAGTTGATTTGGATCATGTATCACTTAGAAAACTTGAGGGATGTTGATTTAAGTGGGAGTTCATTAGTAATTTGATTATTTGAACTAAAATTTATCATGAACTTAGTCTTAATAGTTTTTGCATATCTATGTTGTAGATCAATGGCCCGTGCTTCCGTTCCCTTGAATTTTAACGCGTTCCTAGAGAAAGCTAAGTTGAAAGTTGACGGTAGCAACTACACGGACTGGGTCCATAACTTGAGGATTATTCTCATTGCTGCACAGAAGAATTATGTGCTTGATGCACTGCTAGGTGACAAACCTGCTGCAGGAGCTGATGCAGATGTTATGAATGTATGGCAGGCTCGATCTGATGACTACTCGATAGTTCAGTGTGCCATGCTTTACGGCTTAGAACCGGGACTTCAAAGATGTTTTGAACGCCACGGAGCATATGAGATGTTCCAAGAGCTGATGTTGATATTTCAAGCTAATGCCCGGGTTGAGAGATATGAAGTCTCCAACAAGTTCTATAGCTGTAAGATGGAGGAGAACAGTTCTGTCAGTGAACACATACTCAAAATGTCTGGGTATCATAACCACTTGACTCGGCTGGGAATTGATCTTCCAGTTGAGAGTGTTATTGACAGAGTTCTTTAGTCACTGCCACCAATCTACAAACGCTTTGTGATGCACTATAATATGCAAGGGATGACGAAAACGATCCCCGAGCTCTTCGTGATGCTGAAATCGGCGGAGGTAGAAATCAATAAGGAGCATCAAGTGTTGATGGTTAACAAGACCACTAGTTTCAAGAAAAAGGGCAAGGGAAAGAAAGGGAACTTCAAGAAGAATGGCAAGCAAGTTGCCGCTCCTGTGAAGAAGCCCAAAGCTAGACCCAAGCATGAAACTGAGTGCTTCTACTGCAAAGGAAATGGTCACTCGAAGCGGAACTGCCCCAAGTACTTGGCAGATAAGAAGGATGGCAAAGTGAACAAAGGTATATTTGATATACATGTTATTGATGTGTTCCTTACTAATGCTCGTAGTAGCACCTGGGTATTTGATATTGGTTTAGTTGCTCATATTTGTAATTCGAAACAGGAGCTACGGAATAAACGAAGATTGGCTAAGGACGAGGTGACGATGCGCGTCGGGAATGGTTCCAAGGTTGATGTGATCGCCGTCGGCACGCTACCTCTACATGTGCCTTCAGGATTAGTTTTAGACCTCAATAATTGTTATTTCGTGCCAGTGTTGAGCATGAACATTATATCTGGATCTTGTTTATTGCGAGACAGTTATTCATTTAAGTCAGAGAATAATGGTTGTTCTATTTATATGAGTAATATCTTTTATGGTCATGCACCTTTGATGAATGGTCTATTCTTGTTGAATCTCGATCGTAGTGATACACATATTCATAATATTGATGCCAAAAGATGCAAAGTTGATAATTATAGTGCAACATACTTGTGGCACTGCCGTTTAGGTCATATTGGTGTAAAGCGCATGAAGAAACTCCATGCGGATGGACTTTTGGAATCACTTGATTATGAATCATTTGATACTTGTGAACCATGCCTCATGGGTAAGATGACTAAAACTCCGTTCTCCGGAACAATGGAGCGAGCTAATGACTTATTGGAATAATACATACCGATGTATGCGGTCCGATGAGTGTTGAGGCACGCGGTGGGTATCGTTATTTTCTAACCTTCACAGATGATTTGAGTAGGTATGGGTATATCTACTTGATATAACACAAGTCTGAAACATTTGAAAAGTTCAAAGAATTTCAGAGTGAAGTGGAGAATCATCATAACAAGAAAATAAAGTTTCTACGATCTGATCGCAGAGGCGAATATTTGAGTTACGAGTTTGGACTTCATTTAAGACAATGTGGAATTGTTTCACAACTCACTCCACCTGGAACACCACAGCGTAATGGTGTGTCCGAACGTCGTAACCGTACTTTATTAGATATGGTGCATTCTATGATGTCTCTTACCGATTTGCCTTTATCAATTTGGGGTTATGCATTAGAGACAGCCGCATTCATGTTAAATAGGGCACCGTCTAAATCCATTGAGACGACACTGTATGAACTATGGTTTGACAATAAACCTAAGCTGTCGTTTCTTAAAGTTTGGGGATGTGACGCTTATGTCAAAAGGCTTCAACCTGATAAGCTCGAACGCAAAGCGGAGAAGTGCGTCTTCATAGGATACTCTAAAGAAACTATTGGGTATACCTTCTACCACAGATCCGAAGGCAAGATCTTTGTTGCCAAGAATGGGTCCTTTCTAGAGAAGGAGTTTCTCTCGAAAGAAGTGAGTGGGAGGAAAGTAGAACTTGATGAGGTAGTTGTCCTTTCTCTTGAATTGGAAAATAGCACATAAGAGAAAAACGTTCCCATGATGCCTACACCAACCAAAGAGGAAGCTAATGATAATGATCATGAAACTTTTGATCAAGTTACTACTGAACCTCGTAGGTCGACTAGAGCACGTACCACACCAGAGTGGTACGGTAATCCTGTCCTGGAAGTCATGTTGTTAGACAACAGCGAACCTACGTACTATGAAGAAGCTATGATGAGCCCAGATTCCGACAAATGGCTAGAGGCCATGACATCTGGGATAGGATCCATGTGTGAGAACAAAGTGTGGACTTTGGTGGACTTGCCCGATGATTGGCAAGCCATTGAGAATAAATGGATCTTCAAGAGGAAGACAAACACTAATGGTAATATCACTGTCTACAAAGCTCGACTTGTCGCGAAAGGTTTTCGACAAGTTCAAGGGGTTGACTATGATGATACTTTCTCACCCATAGCGATGCTTAAGTTTGTCAGAATCATGTTAGCAATTGCCACATTTCATGATTATGCAATCTGGCAAATGGACGTCAAAACTGCATTCCTTAACGGGTTCCTTAAAGAAGAGTTGTATATGATGCAACCAGAAGGTTTTGTCGAACCTAAGGGTGCTAACAAAGTGTGCAAGCTCCAGCGATCCATCTATGAACTGGTGCAAGCATCTCGGAGTTGGAATATACGCTTTGATGAGGTGATCAAAGCATATGGTTTTATACAGACTTATGGTGAAGCATGTATTTACAAGACAGTGAGTGGGAGCTCTGTAGCATTTTTGATATTATATGTGGATGACATATTGCTGATTGGAAATGATATAGAATTTCTGGATAGCATAAAAGGATATTTGAATAAGAATTTTTCAATGAAAGACCTCGGTGAAGCTGCTTACATATTGGGCATCAAGATCTATAGGGATAGATCGAGACGCTTAATAGGACTTTCACAAAGCACATACCTTGACAAAGTTCTAAAGAAGTTCAAAATGGACCAGTCAAAGAAAGGGTTCTTCCCTATGTTGCAAGGTGTGAAATTGAGTCAGACTCAAAGCCCGACCATGGCAAAAGATAGAGAGAGAATGAAAGTCATTCCCTATGCCTCAACCATACGTTCTGTAATGTATGCCATGCTGTGTACCAGACCTGATGTGTGCCTTGCCAAAAGTTTGGCAGGGAGGTACCAAAGTAATCCAGGAGTGGATCACTGGACAGTGGCCAAGAATATCCTGAAGTACCTGAAAAGGACCAAGGATATGTTTCTCGTTTATGGAGGTGACGAAGAGCTCATCGTAAAGGGTTACGTCGATGCTAGCTTCGACACAGATCCGGATGACTCTAAGTCACAAACCGGATACATATTTATATTGAATGGTGGAGCTGTCAGTTGGTGCAGTTCTAAGCAAAGCATCGTGGTGGGATCTACATGTGAAGCAGAGTACATAGCTGCTTCGAAAGCAGCGCATGAAGGAGTCTGGATGAAGGAGTTCATATCCGATCTGGGTATAATACCCAGTGCATCGGGTCCAATGACAATCTTTTGTGACAACACTGGAGCAATTGCCTTAGCGAATGAGTCCAGGTTTCACAAGATAACCAAACACATCAAGAGACGCTTCAACTCTATTCGTGAAAAGGTCAAGGATGGAGACATAGAAATTTGCAAAGTACATACGGATCTGAATGTGGCAGACCCGTTGACTAAACCTCTTCCGCGGGCAAAACATGATTAGCATCAAGACTCCATGGGTGTTAGATTCATTATAATGTAATCTAGATTATTGACTCTAGTGCAAGTGGGAGACTGTTGGAAATATGCCCTAGAGGCAATAATAAAGTGGTTATTATTATATTTCCTTAATCATGATAAAGGTTTATTATTCATGCTAGAATTGTATTGATTGTAAACTTAAATACATGTGTGAATACATAAGCAAATACCAAGTCCCTAGTATGCCTCTACTAGACTAGCTCGTTGATCAAAAGATGGTTAAGGTTTCCTGACCATAGAGATGAGTTGTCATTTGATAACGGGATCATATCATTAGGAGAATGATGTGATGGACAAGACACATCCATTAGCTTAGCATATGATCATTCAGTTTATTGCTACTGCTTTCTTAAATGTCAAATACATATTCCTTCGACCATGAGATCATGCAACTCCCGGATACCGGAGGAATACCTTGTGTGCTATCAAACGTCACAACGTAACTGGGTGATCATAAAGATGCTCTACAGGTATCTCCAAAGGTGTCTGTTGAGTTGGCATGAATCGAGATTGGGATTTGTCACTCCGTATGATGGAGAGGTATCTCTGGGCCCTCTCGGTAATACAACATCACAAAAAGCTTGCAAGCAAAGTGACTAAGGAGTTAGTTACAAGATGATGTATTACGGAACGAGTAAAGAGACTTACCGGTAATGATATTGAACTAGGTATGAAGATACCGACGATCGAATCTCGGGCAAGTAACATACCGACGGACAAAGGGAACTACGTATTTGTCATAAAGGTTCGACCGATAAAGATCTTCGTAGAATATGTAGGAACCAATATGGGCATCCAGGTCCCGCTATTGGTTATGGACCAGAGAAGCGTCTCGGTTATGTCTACATCATTCTCGAACCCGTAGGGTCCGCACGCTTAACGTTCGTTGATGATATAGTATTATATGAGTTTTATGTTGGTGACCGAATGTTATTCAGAGTCCCGGATGAGTTCACGGACATGACGAGGAGCTCCGGAATGGTCCAGATGTAAAGATTGATATATATGATGATATGGTTGGGCCAAGTGGTAAGGCCCACGGGGTTTTAGGTCAGTGCAAAAGGAAGTTTTGCAGAGGTCAGGGACCAAACGCCAGGGACCCTGGCGTCAGGCCCTGGGCCAGACACCGAGGCCCATGGCATCTGGGCCAGACGCCGAGGACCGTGGCGTCTAGTACTGGAAACCGAGAAGGACTCTTCATTGCGTTCCAAACCGACTTTGAGGAGGCTCTTTCTCCAAGAAATGACCCCAGGGCTCAACATATAAATAGAGGAGCAGGGCTAGCCCCTGGGGGACACCACGATTCACCAAGCCGTGTGTTGGTGCCCCCTCTCCCTATAGTTTGTCCTTCGTCCTAAATCCGTAGTGCTTGGCGATGCCCTGCGGAAATAGTTTCACCACCACCGTCACCACGCCGTCGTGCTGCCGGAACTCATCTACTACTTCGCCTCTCTTGCTGGATCGAGAAGGCGAGGACGTCATTGAGCTGAACGTCTGCTGAACGCGGAGGTGTTGTACGTTCGGTACTTGATCGGGACTGATCGTGAAGGTGTATGACTACATCAACCGCGTTGATAAACGCTTCCACTTAGCAATCTACAAGTGTATGTAGATGCTCTCCCTCTCTCGTAGCTATACATCTCCATGGATAGATCTTGCGTGTGCGTAGAATTTTTTTTGTTTTCCATGCAACGTTCCCCAACAGTGGTGGCTATGAGATGAGGTGGGAAATGGCGGCAACTAGGGTTGGAAGATTAGTTTTGGTTCTCCGTTTGCGAATGGTGCTCTCTCTGTTGGTATTCTGGTGAACCCTTTATAGAAGTTGGTCGGGTGGACCATCTGGTGCTGATGCCAGCTCGTACCATGCATCATCTTGCACTCTGTTGAGATAGGTCTGCCTCTTCCACCAAACTTCGTATTTCCTTGTGTGTGATGATTTAATTCCATGTTTAGGCCCTTTTCCCGTGGAAACACACTAAACAAAGGATTTCTCAATCTCTCGCATTCATTAGTCATTAGTGACAATATAAGGGATTATCCGTTTTAAACAACGGTGTGATGAGCGAAAAAATATCACTCATCACCATCTCATAAAGAATTGTGACAAATTTATAGGCCTAGAGCCTCAAGAAGATGCGGAATCGCTCCAGTGTTAGCATAGACAACACGTTGATGCCAATGTAGGCAATCATTGATTTTCCTCCACGTCCATCCCCACCTGTAATACACCAATGGTGATCATGCAGATGTGTCGTGAAGCCCAGCCAATCTTGACAGGATCTGAGTAAGTTATCATATTTACGCTCTACGTTGTTGCGTTATTTATTATGTGTTCAACCCGAGTCCTTGTTCGTTTCCAATGACATTGCCTTCAGGCGCCAAAAAACCTTGGAAAAGGCAATGAGTGTGGGAGAAATGAGCGATGGATTGCATCTCGATACTCTGGCAGCGGATAAAGCCCAAGTAGAGCATCCCTGGGTGGGGCAGGCCCCGGGCATATCAGAGCTGAGGGTCAAGAAGACGGTCCATTGTCCCTTAGGGTCGGGTTGCCGCTCGCAAGGAAGAAACCAAGCTGAGTAACATAACATTCCCCAGATGGTAGTGGCACGGGGCAGTGTAAGAATGTATGAGATGTACCTTTAACAACGGCGGCGCATGCAGAGCATGTGGAGTCATGAGCGATGTTCTGGTGTAACAAGTAGGCCTTGGAGTTTATCTTCTCACGGAATGAGTGTAACACCCGGATAATTAAGCTATAGTAATCTCATGTTAATGGTGCCATGTCACCACTTTCATCGTTGCTAAATCCCTCATTGATTCAAACCGGATCAAATTTAAATTTAAATTAAAGTCAATAAATAAAGTTTCAGATGTCAAAACTAATATGTTCAAAGTGTGGCAAATAATCCTTAGATAATATTGATGAAGAAACCACATTTTTATAAAGTGTTTAAATGTCCTAAAATAATTAAAATAGTGAACTAAACAATTAATTAAATGCCTTTTATAATTTATAAAATATTAAACTATTTTATTTGGTAGTCGAACTTTTTGTGGTAGTGGGCTAAGTTATAACACTAATTTAGAAGTTGGATTTATATTTTATAAAACTAAAATAATATGAAACTAAAAAGAAAACAGTAAAACAAAAATTAATAAAACAAAAGAAAAACAAGAAATAAAAAAGGGCCCCCCAACTGGGCCTCGGCCCAACTGGCCACTCCAGCAGTCGACCCAACCGGCCCACCCCGCTCGCCCGGCCTATAAGCCCCCCCCCCCCGCCCCGCTCCCCCCAAAATCTAAATCCCCCCATCCCCTGCTCTCTTCCCCCCCCGATCTGGTCGTCGTCCCCGACGCCGCCCCGTCGCCTCCTTGTCCTCCTCCCCAGCGGTCGTCCTCGAGCCTCATCGCCCCGATCCCCTGCAAACGGGGCTGAGCAGCCCCCTTTTTCCCCTTTGCCTCATCTCTCCCATTGGACGCCGCGGTCACCGCACCATGCCGCTCGCCGTCCGCGCTCACCCTGGCCACGCGCACGCCCCTCGACACTGCTCATCGTGCCCTCTGGTCGCGCCGTGCACCCTAGTGGCGCTCTCCCCGCGCCCGCCGTGGCCGCCGTCCCCGCTCCGCGCCCGCTTCCCCTGCCTGCCCTAGCCCCGCCCCGCCGCCGTGCCGCAGCCGCTCGCCGCCCGCCTCGCCTGCGCTCGCCTTCGCCCGCTTCTGCCGCTGCAGCCCCCTTCACTCGCCATCGCAGTCGTTCCTGCTCTGCGCCGCTCGGCTCGCCTTCGCCGACGCCGTCGCACGCCATCGCTGCTGCTGCTTCTGCCCCGTGCCGGCTTCGCTCACCGCTTGCCCCACCGCGCTCTCACTTGCCTAGGCCGCTACCCTACCCTGGCCTCGCCGACGCCCGCCGTCGCCCCCGGCCCCGGCTGGCCGCCGCCCAGGTTTGGCGCATGGCTTCGCTGCCCGCGTGCGTCGAGTTGGCGCCCGCGCCCGTTAACCCCCTCCCGTGGCCTCTTGGGCCACTGACGATTGGAGCCCACGACCGTGTCAAAACGAAAACAAAATTAAAAATATAAGTAAAAAAGAAATAGATAATAATAATAATATAATTAATTAATTAACTTAGCCTAATTACCTAGTTTAGTTAATTAAACTATTAGATTGGTTAAACAGTCAATGATAAGGGGGCCCACCCCCTGTTGATCAGTCAAAGTTTGACTGGTCAATTGGGACCCCTGGACACACATGTCAGCCTCTGTATACACTTCTGTGTACACAGAGCTAGATGCACATAGCTATTTGCATTTATTTTTGAATTAAAATAATTTCAGAAAATGATTAAAACTTTGAAAATCAATATAAAATAATCCGTAACTCGGATGAAAATAATATATACATCAAAGTTGCTCAGAAAAATATGACGAATCCGAATATGAGTTCCGTTTGTCTGTCACATGCCCCTAGCATGGCGAACATGGAACCGTCCCCTCCGTTTCATCTGACCAAAAAATGCCAAACTTCAGGAAAACATTCCCGGATGTTTTCCGTCCTCATTTGTATCACCTAGCACTGCGTTAGGTCACCCCTAGCACCGCTTATTGCCATGCCATGCATCGTGATGCATATGTTTGCATTGTATTTATTGTTTCTTCCCCCTCTTCTCTCCGTTTGACACCGAGACTGTCGTCGCTGCTACCCAGTACGACTACGATGTTGACGACCCGCCCTTCTCCGCAAAGCTTCCAAGCAAGCAAAACCCCCTTGGTTATTCTGATACCGCCTACTATTTCCTTCTACTGCTTGCATTAGAGTAGAGCTACAGTTACAGTCTTTTCGGTTTGATCCTATACTGCTGCATAGCTTGTCCTTGTTGCTACTGTTATTGATACTTTACCTGCTATCCTAAATGCTTAGTATAGGATGCTAGTATTCCATCAGTGACCCTACATTCTTTTCCATCTGCCATGCTATACTATTGGTCTGTGATCACTTCGGGAGGTGATCACGGGTATATATATACATACTATACATGATACATGTTGTGACTAAAGTCGGGTCGGCTCGTAGAGTACCCGCGAGTGATTCACGGACTAGTGGCTGAAAGGACATGTTTCCCGACGGCCCTCTCAGTGGATCTTTGTGGCAGAGCGACATGGCAGGTTGAGACACCTAGGTGAGAGGCGGGCCTGGTCCCTGGCCGTTGTTCGTCGTTATTTCAAAATAACACACTTAACGAGATTTGATATTTGATCTGAGTTGGTCGTTGGCCACGCACTAACCGCCACACGGGGACAGTTATGGGCACTCGGCGTCATATGTATTAGCCGAAGCTCTTCAGAGGTCAACGACTAAGCGGCGCGCGCCGGGTTGGACTAGTTAAGCATGCGCTTGTATATGGGGGCTAGGTCTGCTCACCGACAATGTTCGCAACATGCAGGAGTGCAAAGGGCGATGGGCCCAAGACCCCTGCGCGCTTAGGATGTAGACCGGCGTGCTGGCCTCTCTGTTGAGCCTAGGTAGGGATACGATGTGTTGATCTTCCGAGGCCGGGCATGACCCAGGAAAGTGCGCCATGCCATAGTGATCGAGTGTGTTGGGCAATGTGGTGCACCCCTGCAGGGAAGTTGATCTATTCGAATAGCCAAGTCCACAGTAACAGGACGACTTGGAGTTGTATTCCGACCTCTTACAACTAAAACCGGATACTTAATAAAACACACCCAGACAAGTGATAGATGCAACCCGGTGATCACTCTCTCATAGGGTGATGAGGAGAGGATCGTCGGGTAGGATTATGTTATACATTGATACTTGATACTATACCAGCTACTCTCTTCTACTGCTTCAGGATGGAGGCTGCCAGAAGCGTAGTCTTCGATAGGACTAGCTTCTCCCCCCTCTTATTCCAACATTCTACAGTCTAGTCCACAGATACTACCCCTTTATTGATAATGATGCATATGTAGTGTAGATCTGATGTAAGTCTTGGGAGTACTATGGATGAGTACTCACGATTGCTTTGTTACCTCTTTTCCCCTATACCCATTTGTTGCGATCAGTTGATGGAGCCCCGGAGCCAGCTACCACCGCCGACAACGACTACTACTACCCCGAGGGTGCCTACTACTACGTGCAGGCCGCCGCCGACCAGGAGTAGCTAGGAGGCTCCCAGGCAGGAGGCCTTGCCTTTTCAACTGTTGCTACTTTTGTGCTATCCTTCCTAAGGCATACTTGTTTAACTTATGTCTGTACTCAGATATTGTTGCTTCCGCTGACTTGTTTATGACCGAGCTTTTGTATTCGAGCCCTCGAGGCCCCTGGCTTGTAATATGAAGCTTATATGACTTTAATTTGTGTCTAGAGTTGTGTTGTGATATCTTCCCGTGAGTCCCTGATCTTGATTGTACACATTTACGTGTATGATTAGTGTACGATTGAATCGGGGGTGTCACAAGTTGGTATCAGAGCCGACTGCCTGTAGGAACCCCACTTTTCAACTCCTTGGGCGAAGTTGAGTCTAGTCTTTGGAAAACTTTTACTAACATTGTTGTGTGGCTTACGGGCCCACATCACAATTGGGTGGTATTAGGATCTTTTATTCCTCGTCTATACTCTGGGACTCTGATCTCTCTTCTATTCGGGTTAATTGATTTTTCTAACTCTAACTCTAGGTTCTCGTAAATACTTTCTCCCAGAGAGCCCCTCAGTCCAGATGATCGCTTGCTTCACCAGAAGATTCTGCAAATACTCTCTGATGTTCTCCCGAGAACTTGTGATCCCTAACACCAATACATCCCTATGGATAGCTACTTACACTTGTCGTCCATACCTTCCTTCCCAATTGCTCTTGTTATTACAAGATACCCTGAACTACTTTCCGCCGCTTCGAGAATCCTTTTGCCTACTGCCTTGCTGCTTTTCTCTGCATGAATACACCTACGAATAATTCCTCACACCTATCAAGGATTTGTACATCCCCAGTTATTTTGTGTTTCACAAATTACCCCGAAATGCTAATCGACCTTTCGAGAATCCTTTGGAACCTATTGCTTTGGAAAGTCTTGCGTGCCGGCATTATGGTTAAATCCATATGTCTAGCAATATCCATTAAAATTCTTATGATTACCATTCTGATCCTATTGATTCAAAATGTGTGCGAATGCATGCCTTCATTAGTTGACCCTTAGAAATTACTCTTCCAGCTCAGATGTCATTTCGGATATGAGCTGGTTTTCAGCCAATCAAACCTTGTCCGATTGTGCCTCTAAATCTGTTCATCTTACTCATACTTAATCAGAGCATCTGATTCTGATACATCAATCTGGATATCATAATTCCTTCATATTTAAGCATTGAATTATTCGAATGTTTCTATAGTCCAATGCCTTTACATTGTTTCTTCCTCTGATTGTGTGTGCTCACATCAGCTCCATTATGGACCGTCAGATCCTTTGTTGAATTATCATCCGACAATGTCCTTCGTATACAAAAACCTCAAGAAGTTCTTTCCCTGATACATAATGCCATTGGTAAATCCTATTCTCTGATTTGGCCAACCATGCTCTGCTTTCGAGCTGGTGATATTTACTCTTGAAGCTTGTGGTATATGTTTCTAAGATGCCCCGATGGGTTGAACCTATGCCTTCCTTAATCTGTGTGAACCCAAAAGTTTTCACGGGTCATACTCCTCTGGTAATTCACTAGGTAGATTTTCACACTCGAATAATTTTTAATAGGGCAGTGAATGAATGGTTATGCATTGGAGAAGTGGGAGTCGACCTTGAACTTTGTGTTCATGCCCATGGACACGATGTAGATCATATCATGGAAGCTTCTCTTAAATTAATTATTCCCTTGGTATAAGTTCATCTTATATCTGGGATCTGGTCTTTTGCAATCGTGGTTCCGACCATATTGGTCTTCTTTGATCCCTTTTCTCGGACAAGTTAAAGTACTTGCCTTCTACAGATCAATACACATGTCCAACCTTTATTTTGTCGTACCTTTGAGTATTACCCTCTGGTATCTTGATAATATCACAGAGCCATGTTTCTTATTGTGAGTCTTCTCCAAGTATTACATTCTCACCGATTCCAATTTTTCCTGGGTTCTGAGTGGTTAGACACTCAAGGACACCGATAACTGAATCGAGTCTGCACCGCGATTAAACAACTCTTTTAGTAATCCTCTTTACTTATGAGTTTGTACTCGATCACGTCATTCCTAGCCTGATCGGCTATATCATTATCGTGCTGATTTTAACTGTGCTACCTGGTCCTTATTCTTGGAGCACAAATTTCGACGATGAGCTAAGCATATGTCGATCTTCCTTGTCTTATCATTTCACCTCGAACAACAAGCTTGATTCCGAGTAGGTGTCGTACCCGTGATTCCAATAATCTTTCGCTACACCAGTCCTTTTGATTGATGCAGTCGCTGTTCGATTGCCTCTTCATGGAGCCTCTCGACAAAATTTGTCGTGATCATCATCAACATTTTGACTCTTTCCAGGATATCAATCGAATTCATGATGATAAGTACCATCCTCATCCCTTGGTAATTTGAGTTACCATCGACAACATCCTTACCTTCCTTTCATCACAAACTTGTTCATGTTATGGATGCACCTTGCTATCCAGCTTGTATTATGTTCTACCTTGAAGTATTACTGTCTTTTATGTCAAGGATGTGATGAGGATTGCTCCACCTCTTAAGAATTCTTGGTATAATGATACTTCTCACCATCTCCATTCTTTCTTGGTCCCCGTGTTGTTTCTAACCGGAATACCAACAAGTGAACGGGGATGCTTGGATTCAGTACTTCTAGCAACCCTATTGCTTTGAAGTTAATGGTCGACAGTTCATTCTTAGACTGATGGTTATTGAATCACCATTCTAACATTGATCGTGCTACCTAATCCCTATTTCCAAGTGCACTTTTCGATCAATGTTTAATCATGGATGTTTTCGTCGAGCGGCTATTACCTTGTTCACATATTTGTGGAAGACCATTTTTTTCGAAACCTCGATGAATTGTCGCTAAATCATCAGCCACCTTCTCATCTTCTCCATGGTTAACGATGAACTCTTGTTTTGGAAGTTGCTTCCATATGTCATTTCTCGAGAATCTTGCAACATCTTCTCGTTAATTTGTGTTGCACCCTTTTCTTCTCAGGCATACTAAGTCTGAGGTATCCCGACACCAATCAGATCTGAATATCGGTCAGATATGATGGTTGGAACATTTTCCAAGAGTTATAACATTGGTCTTTATATAACCCGGTAAGGTGATGTCATGCCTAGCACACCTGGACGGAGGACCTATTGTTATAGTATTAATTTTTTTTTTGCAAGGTTAGCCATTCTCCCATGAGGAAATTGTAAGACTTATTCTATAAGTTGTTCCTGATGAATCCTTTGTGTATCCATAGTCTGATCTTTACCTGATGACCATGTCAATGCTATCTCGAAGCATGCATGTGGTACTCCGATCATCAATAAGAACATTTGAAGCGCATTGCTAAATTTTCTTTATCAAATATCCAAACACCGTTGTATGGGTACTGTCATGAAATTCCTCTCCCCTTACCTAAATGGTCTTCTACTTTCTATCATGTCATGGATATCATGCTCTGCTTGTCCTTGGGAAGGATATACCCCTGATATATGTGTTTAAACACATTTTCCTTTCCATTGTTCTGTTTAATCTTATAATCACATTTTCCTTTCCATTGTTTTGTTTAACCTTTCTTGTGATCTATATGATCTAAGAAGTAATATTCTCCTGCTTATGTAAACACCTTGGTGTACGACCCTGTCAGTAAGACCCTTGTTTATAACATTCCGGTAACCACCGGTGGACGAGAACTTTGCCTATTGGTCCGCCTTGTTTCAACGAGTAGGAAAATGGTTCTCTTTGTCCCTCGCCCTTGGTACCAATGTTGTTGCCAACATAACTGGCAGGCTATGCTCTAACCTGCCTTGCTATCATGACCGTGCAAGATGTCAGTGCCCCTCCTACTTTTAACCCACATGGTGGGCCCGTAACCCACAGTTCCATATGATCGAACCTGACTCTCTTGTACATCCTTGATTCGAAGTATCCTTTGCACTGGACTTCGTATATAATTCACGAACTAATGTCCTAGGGATGATCTGTTCTAGTATCAGGCGCAATATTTTTTGTTGCTCTGAACCCCCTTTCACCTTCTGATTAGGCATCGAACGATTGCCTGCCCGCCCGAAACTTCTCATGGTACCTTCTTACTTTGCTCTAGATATTTTCTTAAGTTTAAATTTGGGAGTTACTTTACGCCAGCTCCACTGAGTTATCTCCCAGATAAGCAACCTTGTAGAGGTCCGTTCTTCTGAAGATACCCCTTGTCGCTTCGTAAGTACGGTGAAGATCTTGAAGGAAGAACGACAAATTCATCAAGATGCATTGATGCAGAGAAATGAAGACATCACAGAGGGATCAACTTCTTCGAGAAGAGCAACCAAGTCCAAAAAGATCCGTTAGAATTTCGTAACCAGAACTTTCCTCCTTACTCCACCTCTAAAATCTCGGGACGAGATTTCTTGTAGTGGAGGAGATTTGTAACGCCTGGATAATTAAGCTACATTAATACCATGTTAATGGTGCCATGTCATCACTTTCACTCTTGCTAAATCCCTCGTTGTTTCAAACCGGATCAAATTCAAATTTAAATTAAAGTCAATAAATAAAGTTTCAGATGTCAAAACTAATATGTTCAAAATGTGGCAAATAATCCTTAAATAATATTGGTGAAGAAACCACATTTTTATAAAGTGTTTAAATGTCCTAAAATAATTAAAATAGTGGATTAAACAATTAATTAAATGCCTTTATAATTTATAAAATATTAAACTATTTTATTTGGGAGTCAAACTTATTGTGGCAGTGGGCTAAGTTATAACACTAATTTAGAAGTTGGATTTATATTTTATAAAACTAAAATAAAATGAAACTAAAAAGAAAAATTAATAAAACAAAAGAAAAAAAATCAAAAGCCCTCCCCCAAAAACCCTAAATCCCCCGATTCCTTGCTCTCTTCCTCCCTGGATCTGGTCATCGTCCCCGCCGCCTCCTCGTCCTCCCCCCAACGGTCGCCCCCCGATCCTCCGGTCCCCTGCAAACGAGGGTGATCACCCCCCTTTTCCCCTCTGCCTCCTCTCTCCCGTTGGACGGCACGGTCACCGCGCCATGCCGCTCGCCGTCCGCGCTCACCCTGGCCACCCCGCGCGCCCCTCGACACTGCTCGCCGCGCCCTCTGGTCGTGCCGCGCACCCTAGCGGCAATCTGCCCGCGCCCACCGTGGCCGCCGGCCCCGCCCCGCTCCCGCTTTCCCTGCCTGCCCTGGCCTCGCCCGTCGTCGTGCCGCAGCCGCTCGCCACCCGCCTCTCTTGCGCTCACCTCCGCCCGCTTCTACCGCTGCAGCCCCCCTCACTCGCCGTCGCAGCCATCCCTGCCCTGCGCCGCACGGCTCGCCTTCGCCGACGCCATCGCACGCCGTCGCGCTCTCACTCGCCTAGGCCACTACCCTGCCTTGGGCTCGCCGACGCCCGCTGCTCCTAACGTTCGTCGTCACATGCAGCCCCGGCTGGCCGCCGCCCGCGCCCGTTAACCCCCTCCACTGGCCTCCTGGGCCACTGACGATTGGAGCCCACGCCCCTGTCAAAACGAAAAAAAGAAAATTAAAAATATAAGTAAAAAGAAATAGATAGCAATAATAAAATTAATTAATTATTTAACTTAACTTAATTAACTTAGCCTAATTACCTAGTTTAGTTAATTAAACGGTTAGATTAGTTAAACAGTCAATGACAGGGGGCCCACCCCCTGTTGATGAGTCAAAGTTTGACTGGTCAACTAGGACCCCCTGGACCCACATGTCAGCCTCTGTGTACACGAGTTGGGTGCACATAGCAATTTGAATTTATTTTTGAATTAAAATATTTTTAGAAAATGATTAAAACTTTGAAAATTAATATAAAATAATCTGTAACTCGGATGAAAATAATTTATACATGAAAGTTGCTCAGAAAAATATGATGAATCTAAATATGCCTTCTGTTCGTGTGTCACATGCTCCTAGCATAGCGAACATGGAACCGTCCCCTCCATTTCATCTGACCGAAAAATGCCAAACTTCAGGAAAACATTCCCGGATGTTTTCCGTCCTCGTCCGTATCACCTAGCACTGCGTTAGGTCACCCCTAACACCGCTTATTGCCATGTCATGCATCGTGATGCATCTGTTTGCATTGTATTTATTGTTTCTTCCCCCCTCTTCTCTCCGTTAGACACCGAGACCGACGCCGCTGCTACCCAGTACGACTACGGTGTTGACGACCCGTCCTTCTCCGCAGAGTTTCCAGTCAAGCAAAAAACCCCTTGATCATTCCGATACCGCCTACTCTTTCCTTCTACTGGTTGCATTAGAGTAGAGCTACAATTATAGTCTTTTCGGTTTGATCCTATACTGTTGCATAGCATGTTCTTGTTGCTACTGTTGTTGATACTTTACCTGCTATCCTAAATGCTTAGTATTGGATGCTAGTATTCCATCAGTGGCCCTACATTCTTGTCCGTCTTCCATGCTATACTATTGGGCCATGATCACTTCGGGAGGTGATCATGGGTATATATATACATACTATACATGATACATGTTGTGACTAAAGTCGGGTCGACTCGTAAAGTACCCGCGAGTGATTCCAGGACTGGGGGCTGAAAGGCCATGTTTCCCGACGGCCCTCTGAGTGGATCTTTGTGGCGGAGCGACAGGGCAGGTTGAGACACCCAGGTGAGGGGTGGGCTTGGTCCCTTGTCGTTGTCCGTGGTTATTTCAAAATAACATTTTAACGAGATTGGATATTTGATCTGAGTTGGTCGTTGGCCTATACGCACTAACCATCACGCGGGGACAGATATGGGCACTCGGCGTCGTATGTATCAGCCGAAGCTCTTCAGACATCAGCGACTGAGCGGCGGCGCGCCGGGTTGTACTGGTTAAGCCTGCACTTGTATAGGGGGGCTAGGTCTGCTCACCGGCTGTGTTTGCAACGTGCAGGACTGCAAAGGGCGATGGGCCCAAGACCCCTGCGTGCTTAGGATGTAGATCGACATGCTGGCCTCTCTATTGAGCCTAGGTAGGGCTACGACGTGTTGATCTTCCAAGGCAAGGCATGACCCAGGAAAGTATGCCCGGCCAGAGTGATCGAGCATGTTGGGCAATGTGGTGCACCCCTGCAGGGAAGTTGATCTATTCGAATAGCCGTGTACATGGTAACAGGACGACTTGGAGTTGTATTCCAACCTCTTACAACTAAAACCGGATACTTAATAAAACACACCCAGACAAGTGATAGATATAATCCGGTGATCGCTCTCTCACAGGGTGACGAGGAGAGGATCGTCGGGATGATTATGCTATATGTTGATACTTGATACTATACCAGCTACTCTCTTCTACTGCTTCAAGATGGAGGCTGCCAGAAGCGTAGTCTTCGATAGGAGTAGCTTCTCCCCCCCATCTTATTCCAGCATTCTGCAGTCTAGTCCACAGATACTACCCCTTTATTGATACTGATGCATATGTAGTGTAGATCTGATGGAAGTCTTACGAGTACTTTAGATGAGTACTCACGGTTGCTTTGCTACCTCTTTTCCCCCTATACCCGTTTGCTGCGATCAGTTGACGGAGCCCCGGAGCCAGCTGCCTCCGCCGACGACGACTACTACTACCCCGATGGTGCCTGCTACTACGTGCAGGTCGCCGACGATCAGGAGTAGTTAGGAGCCTCCCAGGCAGGAGGCCTTGCCTTTTCGACCATTGATACTTTTGTGCTATCCTTCTTAAGGCATACTTGTTTAACTTATGTTTGTACTCAGATATTGTTGCTTCCGCTGACTTGTTTATGATCGAGCTTATGTATTCGAGCCCTCTGGCTTGTAATATGAAGCTTGTATGACTTTAATTTGTGTCTAAAGTTATGTTTTGATATCTTCCTGTGAGTTTGTGATCCTGATCGTGCACATTTGCGTGTATGATTAGTATACGATTGAATCGGAGGCATCACAATGAGAATAGAAGCCAACCAAATATCTTGACCTTGAGTGGTACCCGAGAAGACCAAATGTTGAGTGTCTTGGCGTTGAGATTAGTTCATACAGATCTAAAATATGTCATATAATAATTTGATTATTTAGTGCCAAAAAATTGGTATTATCTCTTTTCGAATATTTTTTGATTTCTTTACACACGTGTCACATAGTAAATTTGGTATTATCTCCGTTGAATGAACGCGCAATGTTCTCCATACATCATCATATTGTAATAATTTGTCTATTTATAGAGTGTAAAAGATATATTACTTCTTGTCCGGACTCCAAAATGCTGGAATTTTGTACATATTTTGCACCAAGAAATTTAATGGCAATACCGAAATACTCCGTACAAAGTGCTCAGCCAAAGGTGCTAGAACTGGGACACTGCGCGCCTCATCACTTCCCCTAGCTATCATTAAAGGTGTTCAGAAGAGCTCGTCTCCTCTCTCTCCCTCCGCGTTCTTATCAGTACGTTGTCCGCGCCTAGGCACCAAAGTCCAAAGCAACAGCCATAGCTCGATCTCGATCCCCGGCGCGACGAAAGAAAAAGAAGCGGCGGCAGGTCGATAGGTCGATCAACTAAGGTGGATCCCCGGAGGCATGGGAAGAGGCCCCTACCCGCCGACGAGGAGGAGGAACAGCCGCCACCGCCGCCGTCAGCAGCCAAGCACGAGCAGGTGGAGGAGCAGCCGTATCACCACCTCATCGCGCACGCTCTGCAGAAGCAAGGAGCTGCCAGCGCCGGCGGAAGCTCGGGAGCAGATGCGGCCGACCCTTCCCCGTCACCGGAGGCGTACGCGCAGTACTACTACTCGGCGCGCGCCGACCACGACGCCACCGCCATGGTCTCCGCTCTGTCCCACGTCATCCGCGCCACACCGGACCAGCAACAAGCCTACTACCCCGCCGGATCCGCCGCTGTCTCAGGAGAACAGAAGCATCAGCACGATGCGGCGGCTGCCGCGGCCATCGCTGAGGAACAAGGTAATCAACAATAGCTACTAGCATCCATCGATGTATCCAAACGTAGTCTTCTTTTGTCCGTGTGCACGTCGGATGGCGAGAGCATAGCACGCGCGCCTTCTGCTAGATGAATCGCAGCCCACGTCGATCGATATAACTACTAATTTCCTTGTTTTCTTCATCCAATATGTGGCGAGCTTAATTTAGTGGTAAAATGGCTGTATAAACTCTGGAGAGAAGTACAATAATTTTGCCTGTTTCGTGCACGAAGATACGCTAGCAGCGAAGTGCTTAAATTCAACTCCTCGCCTTATTCAATCCTGCACGAATATTTTATGCGCATACGTACGTGTATGGTAAGTGTATTACGTTAGCTCTGACGAAACCACAAATTAATTATCAATTGTGTTCATCTGGGGGATGTGGCTGCAGGGAGGAAGCGGCACTACAGAGGGGTGAGGCAGCGGCCATGGGGAAAGTGGGCGGCGGAGATCCGGGACCCCAAGAAAGCGTCTCGTGTGTGGCTCGGCACCTTTGACACGGCTGAGGACGCCGCCATCGCCTACGACGAAGCGGCGCTGCGCTTCAAGGGCACCAAGGCCAAGCTCAACTTCCCCGAGCGCGTCCAGGGACGCACCGACCTCGGCTTCGTCGTCACGCGCGGCATACCCGACAGATTGCAGCAACAACAACACTACCCCGCCACCGTGGGGGCGCCGGCAATGCGGCCACCGCCGCACCAGCAGCAGACCGTGGTGCCGTACCCTGACCTCATGCGGTATGCACAGCTGTTGCAGGGAGCTGGCAGTGCCGGGGGCGCTGGCAACCTGCCGTTCGGCGCCATGTCGCCCCCGTCGATGTCCTCGTCGTCGCCGCACATACTCGACTTCTCGACACAGCAGCTCATCCGAGTGAGCCCGGCGTCTCCCGCGGCGGCAATATCGAGCTCAGGCACAACGGGGCCGTCCACCTCATCGTCCACGACCACGCCATCGTCGCCAGGTGCTGCATGGCCGTACACTGGGGAGCACAAAAATAATAAAGACTCGTAAGAGATCAGTGGATCGAAGGTGCTTGCGATCCATCGGGATATGTCTTAGCAGTAGATGAGGAATACGCATGCATTCATCATGCAATAAGGTGGGTAAGTGTTGGTCAATTTATTTTGCTGTTGAACATTTCTTTCCTTCTTCTGATCCCCAAATTTGTTTATCTAAAGCTCTTGTTTTGTTTATTTTTACTTTAATAATGGGTGGTTTTTTTTTTTGCGGGTAATCGGTGACTCTTAACTAGCTAGGTACTAGTTGTACTAAATTAATGACAACTAACATAGAACAGAGGGAGACCTTGTTCCTTGCTTAATCGTTTATCGTCTCTTCTCTTTTATGAAGTGTACATAAGTCTAAGATGAAAGTACATCCATTTAGTACCAATACCTTTGGATTGTAGACACAAAACTCAAGTCAAATAGTTAAATATCAGATGACTTTAGGAACATTGTTTGCAAAATTAAGCTCATAGAAAAAAGGGGAACCTTCTCAATTTTCTGACAATTAACCTAAAATTTTGACTTTGTGTGTGCTGATTATTCTTTTATAACCTCTTGCATTGAGCATTTGTTCTTTCAATTTGTCAGCTAATATGACATACTTCCTCCATTCCACAATGTAGTGCCTATAGATTTTTGTAAAAGTCAAACTTTGCCAACTTTGACCAAGTGTATAGAGAAAACTGTCTACATTTACAGTACCAAACATGTACATTATGAAAATATAACTCATGATGTATCCAATGATGTGCATTTGGTATTCTAGATGTACCTACTTTTCTCTATAAATATGGTCAAAGTTTGTAATGTTTGACTTTTGTAAAAATCTATAGGCACTACATTATGGAACGGAGGGAGTATATCAACCATGCATTCATGTGCCATAGAGTTGTTGCAGGTATGTACATGCAGCATTTTTCAAACTCAAAGTATGAGATATACTTTCATAAGAAATAAAATGGAGAGAACCATGCATTCATGTGCCATAGAGTTGTTGCAGGTATGTACATGCAGCATTTTTCAAACTCAAAGTATGAGATATACTTTCATAAGAAATAAAATGGAGAGAACCGTAACGAGAATATAATCTAGAATATATTGTGAAGGGCATTTTGTATTAAGTGCACATCCATGAGTACTGGTACTAATTACTAACCAAGTTTGCTGAAGTCATCGCTTGCTTTAATCACCAGATGCTAGCACTATCATGCATCTTTTTTGTTGCGAGTAAACTACCATGCATCTATATGATGGTGATAATGACACGAACATGCGTCTGACACGTGCATATCTTCAGTTTCTAGTTTGTTAGTAGTAGATATATACGTGGGTTTGTAATTTGGTACCCATGTGTCGAGCTTTATTCTACGTACCAACTTCTTGCCGGCACTTATAATGGGATGATACCAACGAAGGTATGGAGGAACTTATAACATATCATCCCCATCCCGTGCTTCTAGAAGAATATGGCCGATATTGTACTCCCTCGGTTCGGAAATACTTGTCGGAGAAAGGGATATATCTAGACGTATTTTAGTTCTAAATGTATCTATTTTTATTTATTTATCCGACAAATATTTTCGGGCGAAGGGAGTACCGACTAAATGCCGAACTACATGCATGCATGCATTCAGCTGCATATGTTTTTCTATTGGCGTGTCAACCCAACTGTCTAGCTAGAGTATGGAGTAGTGGTAGTAGCGTAATGTCCAGCTATGAATGAAGATACACTCAATTATTTGTCCTTATCTACTCCCTCCGTTCTTAAATATTTGTCTTTCTAGAGATTTCAAATGAACTACCATATACGGATGTATATAGACATATTTTAGAGTGTAGATTCACTCATTTTACTCTGTATGTACTCACTTGTTGAAATCTCTAGAAAGACAAATATTTAGGAACGGAGGGAGTAACACGAAACTGCTTAGACACAGTCCCAACGTTAACATTAACTACTAACTCATTCGTTATTCGGCACAAAGATTAGCATGTTGGGGTGGCCATCTTTCCCTTTTTTGCTTTAATAATGGGTTCAAGTATCAAAATTTGACACGGAGGTTTCCCCTTGGGTTTGGTCGTGCTACTGCATGCTACCTGGCAGCTAGCCGGGACATGGGAAAGAGCCAGCTTTCGGTGTTAGGCATGAGTTGTATACACACACACACACACACACACACACACACACACATATATATATATATATATATATATATATATATATATATATATATATATAAGTAACATACGTACGTTCAGATCGAATTCAAACTCATCATTTATCAAAGGAAAGGGGAGCATATCTAAGAGCCGAAGCTTTTTAGACACGCTGTGCCCGTGTGTTCCCCTGGTCTTCCACGCATTCATGTCGGATGAGAATGACACCTAACTTTTTATGATCATGTATTGTGGGAGGGCAGAAGGCAAAATAGATTAACGACAATCTAACTTGTACTATATTCTTACAATCTAGCTTCTTGATCACAATCATGTGGCATGCCTAACTAGCTAATCAAGGCCTAGACCTAACATATGCCTAACTAGTATTAGTACTACATATATTCATATGTTGTAATCGTCATTTGGAATCCCATTTTCATGATCGAACCTTGAAGTTGGTTCAAATCGACGGAAGTTTTTGTGGTTCGGGCGGATTCCAACGTGTTGTTAAAAATAATCTGGATAGCAATGTGGGGACAAATTGATGCGAGGTACTACTTTGGTGATCTAAAAGATTTTATAAAAGTTTACAAAGGGACTACATTTTACTCTCTTGTTCATCATACATCATATATGTAGATTTCAACCACATTTACATGATTGCTGTGATATACTCACTCTACCTCAAAATAAGTGTCATTGATTTAATACAGTACTAAATCAACGACACCCATTTGGGGACGGAGGGAGTACTAGCAAATTGTGAATAGGTTTGTTTCCCTCTCTTCATAGAGCACAAACTAATGGACGGGCATATCTGGCGAACGTTCGCCTGACAGTTGAGAACCTGGGTGGCTTTTTTGCAAAACTGCCATGACATCTGTCTAATTTTAGTGTAAAAGGTCACTCAAAACTGCACCATTGGATCCAGATCATGTGGCAGTTAGGGGGGGGGGGGGGGGGGGGGGGGGGGGGGGGGGGGGGGGGGGCTACCATTTCCGCAACTAATTTCCCTTTCGTGAAATTATTATTATTTTCCTGTCATCTCAGAGAATATGCACATGCATTGAATGTGAACAGGAATCTGGTTCTGTGCTTTACCAAGTCGTACTGTAGAAAGAAGGTGCGGTATCCACGGAATTAGATTGTGCCGTCATTTTCAGAAACATGTGGAAAATCACCCTTCAGTTTATGCACACATTCTAGTGTACTGTATTTTTTTTTTTTTGCCGAAAGTGTACTGTATTATTGTACTTCCTCCATTCCTAAATGTAAGTTTTTCTAGAGATTCCAATATAAACTAGATACAAATATATATAGACGTAATTTATAGTGTAGATTCACTCATTTTACTTTGTATATAATTTATATTGAAATCTCTAAAAATACTTATTTAGGAACGGAGTAAGTAGGTGCGACGACATGGGCAGCCTCGAAAACCAGAGGAGGAAGAGGAGGAACCGGTGAATAACGTGCGCGAGTGGGCGTTCGATACGTCTCCGCAACCCAAACCAAGGAAAGCCAAGCAAGCACGCCTGCACGTGCACGTCTACGTAGTATGTCGGTGTAATGTACGCATGCGGCGTGGCGAGTGGCAAACTACAAGCCGACGCGTCGATCGGATAATTGCAAAGCTGATCTGGTGGTGGGCCGGCTAGCTATTGCTGGGCCAGAAGCTCATGCACGCCTGCTTCGCCTCCGTGTGGGCCACCGTCTAACCGCCTCCTAGGTAGGCGCCGGACCATGCATGCACGCCGCTAGCTTTGCCTCTTGCTGCGAGACTAGTAGTAGCTACAGAGGCCGACCCCTAAAAAAAAAGTAGATACAGAGGCCAAGGGGAGATTCACAGAGGCAATACACTTCCCACTTCTGGACTACGTACTATAGTAGTGTCGGACGGGCAAAGGATGCGCCAATTCACGCCGGTGATGAGATACCGCCGACCAATCGATCGCGCTGGACGGATGGCCGACAGACGGACCATGTGAACGTACGTACAAAACGTATCGCGCTGGACGGATGGCCGACGGACGGACCATGTGAACGTACGTACAAAACGTCAGTGTAGCACCTCGACTCTCTTTTCATACGTTTTATAGAAATAGATACTCCATGCATGTTAAAGCAAAGCATGAAGGCCGTTGCTGGATCAGACGTGCGCGTGCACTCTCGGCCGATGCCTACACCAAGAAAACGAGAGATCGACAGCGCCCGGCCGGCACTATTTCAACTGGAAAAACTCCGTGCAGTACTGGGGCTAGCTCAAGAACGTGCAGCTAGCAAAAACCGTGCTAAATGTGACTATGTAAGAGTGAGGGTCCTCAAGGAGATCGATGGATGTAACCGGCCGCCAGTTGAGTCCACGCAAAGAACACTGTGATACAGATACAGATACAGCGACCTTTCAGCAGAAAATGTCTAACGAAACGAAATCGATCGGTCGATGGGTCGCTCGCTCCCGAACATTTCGTAGTACCACCGGACTGTAGCAAGCCACTGCTACTCCTAGTATGCTAGTGAGATTTGAGTGATGCTTTTCCAAAAGGAAAAAGAAGGAAAAAATATCGAGTGATGGGATTGGAGCCGGCCGGACAGAGACCAACTCAGGCTCCACCAAGTGGCGATGTGGCAGATAGCATGGCGATGTCACATTGACCCGTATCAGGCAGGCAATCCGTCTCTTTAATTTGGCACTTGTACCAGGTACACGCATGCACGCAGTGGTCATTGGCCTAGTCAAAGCGACAAAGTTTTAGGCTTCACCCGTTCGTGGCGGACAGCAATTCTTCCTCTATCTAATCCTATCTATCGCAACGTAGCGCCGGCTCGCGCACGTACGTCCCTCTCCCGTGAAGCCATGTGAGGCTGCGGGTTGCAGCTTTACGCACGTCTCGAGTTGGTTCAAAACTTTCGGCTCGCCCGACGGCGCAGTTCAGTCCCGGCGCCTTTTCAACCTTGGCGGCCGCGCCTTCTCGCCCTAGCATTCACACCGCGGCTGCTAAATGGCTCGTGTACTCGCGGACTGGTTAGAGCAGTCGTCGCAAGAGCATCTCCAAAGCAGATGATGTAGATTTTGGTGCCCAAAATTGATTTTAGGATAGGAGAAAGAAAAAAATTACACGGGGAAACAGTTATTGGGCACCAGAAATTTTTCTGCCGTAACAGATAATATGAAAACGGATGCCATAAAAATGTGGGCATTTTTAACTTTCAAACATTTTAAATCATGTTCAATACAATAATGTCAAACTCATATCAAATTAATCCAAAACAAATAAGACACAAATAGTACTTACTTATTACATACTTCATCAATCTCTCAAAATAGTCTTTCGCCCCGCTTTATAAATAAAGCCAACATCCATAAGCATCAATGACGGTTGGGGTATCAACACAATCACGCCCAAAGAAAACACAAAAGAAATAAGAAAAAAAATACCGCCTAGTGGCACCAGGCTCAACAGTCCCGCGGAGAGGAGAGACGGCGGGCAGTAGCCAGAAGCGCATCCAGCATGAACTCAAGACGGTCGCGGACCCGCTATCTATATAATGGGTGTCAGTTCTGCAAGAAAGCAAGAAATTTGAAGAACGAGTCAGAGGCACGTGGAGGGATGACCATCTCAATCCCCATTTTATTACGCGTCGTCCATAATGTCAAAGGCATCATCGCAAACACAAGGCAGAATAGGCGGCGCTACCGCCCGGTTTGGTTAGCTCTTGTTTATAGGAATCCCGCAAGATCCGGGGCCTCCCAGTCAGGCTCCAGGGCCTCACACGCATGGATGTAACAAATACTTGTGTGGGAGGTCTCAACCTATGTTCATATTCTATTTGAGGGTGGATTCAAATTTTGGAATTGAAGCTCATTTTCTGAGAGAGAATCAAGAGAAGAGTCATCCTTTTGGTCCATTTCTGTTTAGGCAATCCATGTATTATGGCGTGCGCGCGCGAGAGAGGGAGTCTTTGTGTGTGAGATATAAGGGGTGTCAAAGCGAGACCTAAAGAGAGAGGGGGATATGCATGTTCGAAAAAGTGAGTGTGTGTGTGTGTAAGAGAGAGGAGTGTCCAAAAGACACACACACACACACACACACACACACAGAGAGTGTGTAAGAGAGAGAGAAGGGGGGGTGCATGTTTGAAAGAGAGAAGGGTGTGCGTGTCCGAAAGAGAGCGGGAGACAGACGAAGACCTATATATAGGGTATAGACATATAGGGGATCGACGGAAATAGAAAGGGTTAGGGGAGAGAAAGGGAGAGTGAGAGTGTGTGTGCGGAATGGAGGGATAGAGACTTATACAGAGACAATGTGTGTTTGCATGTGAGAGACATAGACCTCAATAGCTTAGCTGGCTAGGGGGTGTAAGGGGTGTGTGTGTGAGAGAGAGGGGGGAGAGAGAGAGAGACCTTATTATATACATAGGGTTCGGGAGAAGGAGAGATGGGTGGTGTGTCAATGAGAGAGCTGGCTAGCTAGGAAAAGTGTTTGTGTTTGTGTGTGTGCGAGGGAGAGAGAGAGAGAAAGAGACACGGAGAGGAGAGAGGTGTGTGTGTTAGAGAGAGAGGGGTGTTCATGTGTATGTTAGAGAGAGAAATTTGGCTGGGTAGAGACTGTGTGTGTCTGTGTCGGGTTAGATCTAGAGAGGTGGGGGAGTGGGGAGAGAGGTCGGTACGCGTGAGTGTTTGAGAAATAGTGCATATGTGTGTTGTGATAAAGATGGACCTGGGATAGTTATGGATCTAGCGACCAAGAGGGAGAGAGACCTAGGGAGAAATATACAATCCCGGAGGGGAGAGAGATACAGAGGGAGAGAGAGATACCTATATCTAATTCACTATGGGGGGAGTGGGTATGTGTTGTGTCTGAGAGAGAGCCGACACGGGGAAAGTGTGTATGTGTGTGTGTGTGCGCGCGCGCATGAGAGAGACTCCTTGCAGAAATTGAAGGGGGATATAGAGATGGGGGGGGGGGTGTTACTACCAAATCTATGTTATTATGTGATAAAAACCCTGGTGACGAAAAAAAACACCACATAAAAATATTTTCTGTGACGGTAAACTGTCACTAGCTGTTTTCCCCCGGGCTAGCGCCCTCGGCAACTTTGGTGATGTTCTCGCCTGATTTTCGGTGATGTATTTGGCCGTCATTAGGCATGTTCATATTCTGCGACGATTTGTATGTCACGGAAAATGTTCAGCGGGTCACTAGAAAAACAAAATGTTCGGCGCATTAGAAAAATGATAAAAAAATGGTGTAGTGGTGTTCAGAACATAGTACCGGGTTTTTCTGCCATGGCAGAGTTTATAACATATTAGAATCAAATTTTTAGGGGCTATGAGTTGATATGCACGTGTTGAAATTCATTGATTTTTTCATACGTGCTGTCATTGTAGTGAACTATGAGAGCATGAACGGGAAAATATGATCACATAGAATAATATAGCAATAAAAGTTCTAAACTTCACTTGAAATAGTGTACGGCAAGAGCAAAGGGGCGGTCAAGTTAGATAAATACTACAAAAGGTCATAATTTTTAAATACTACTTAATAGGCCTGACCATAGAACATACTTGTGCATCATCATCACTTCAGTACCAACACTAGCATAAAACATGACATACAGAGATGGACGATCATGAGGCAACACGACAGAAAGACATAACTACTACTCATCTGATTCAGCAACAGTGAAACCGAGGAAGAGAAAACTCCCTGCACGTCCATGGTGGAGCACGAAGATCGTCATGTCTCCAATATTCATGTCGTACATGTCAACTACTTTGCTCTACCCATTAAGGACGATGCTTCCATCGTTTGCTCCTAAAGCCGAGTATGAAGTCGAATTGATGTTGACTCTAGGATGGAGAATAGTGGTCAGTTCACCATTTTCACCCATCTCCTTAGGTGCATCATGTTGCGGGGATATCTAGTAGAAGAACACAATTTGAACATTGCAAGCAATCACTTAATTACCTGGAGTATCTGAAGATAATGAGAGTAGCTATAATTTTAACCATGAGTTTGCTGTCAATGTTGGTCTTGTTCAAAGTATGCAGCAGGGGCACGTAAGAATGATCTCTTGGCCCAGCATTGTAAACCGTCCAGGAGCATCCAAATTTGATCAACAAAGCCGATGACAAACCACATTCCCAGCTTACTCTACTGCGATCAGTAACCTCCATGTAGTCTATAAACTGTTTTGTTACAATATCAATTTCGTAATAAGCTGTCAAAATATTTGTAAATAAGTTTAGTTAAATATAGCACCCAGATGAAATGTGATTATTTAAATTTAGCTATAAATGTTGTTACTTAAAATTGATGGATATTTGCTAGAATACTTAGACGGATGAGTTATTGGATCATTTCTCAAACATACCCGGAGGTGACGTTTAGGTTTTCCACCTAGTCTGAGGTACAGTTCCATACCTACTTTGAACTGCTACACTTTGGCAAATTCTTTGCAAGTACGTCCTATGAAAAGGGTCATATCCTCTTCGTTCCTGATCTTGCATACAAAACAAAATCCCTCTGTTGTCTTCAGGTGGACTTGTAAAGTGGTCTTGGAAGATCTGTTTATACACTACTTCTCTAGAAGTTCGTCTCTTGCAAAGCAGGGGATGTATTGAGCACAGTTCAGAGATTTCTTAAAAATATTTAGTCTGTTTATCGAGCCGTTACCATTTATGAAGGTGCTAAATACCATTTCCGACAGTGCATACTACAACTTTTGAAAGTGATCAAAAACATTCTTAAATGAACATTGGATATCAGAAATTTGGTTCTGAATTTGTTACTTTCAAAAATATTTATAAAAATTTCAATGTTGCAACAGAAATCAGGAATTTTCTATATGGTATTCCTACCGCTCGGAAATAAGTGTCATGGTTTTAGTTCAAATTTCAACTAAAACCACGACACTTATTTCCGATTGGAGGGCGTAATAACATAGAAGAAAATTTCAGATTATACATAGGTTACTCGTGCCATCTGAAGTCGGACTAAGTAGTGAATCTAGCAATATGTGGCATATGTACCAAGGGGCTACTATAGGTTTTTACCAAATTTAGTCAGGTGTATCTATTTTTAGATATTTTCATTAAAAGCATGATTTATGTTCAACTCATGAGCAGACTTCCAACTTATGAACCGATCATCAAATCCATCTGCATATGTGTTAAAATCCACATGTAGAGAATTTTCACAACTTACCAAACACTTGAACGACATGTACGTTTGATAAACTTCAAATCTTAAAAACATACCGTAATTTCTTTGAATCCTTGTGGAAGCGTCATGTGGAGTCACTTGTCCTTCAGAACATACGGGAGAGCGCAGAGATTTCAGGTGTCCAAACACTTCCGGCAATGCAAATCCAGACCATCGATTATATCATAAATAGCATATGGAGATGATTTGTAGTGGATTCAGGTGATTTGCATTCGATTAGGAGATATAGATGAAGACTTACCTTTAATTTGTCGTACTTGAACCCGACCGACTAGTGTTTTTGGGGACAGGAAGTCCCAAAACACGACAAGCGGTGACGATAGGTGGCTACCCTCGTCGACATAATTAATCTATGGGGAAGGATGGCGGCTGCCCTCATCGTCGTAGATGAACTTGCAGCGAAGTATGGTGGTGATACGCGCCGGCGAGATTCTAGATTTGGGATTATACGTGGGCGAGAGGGGGTTTCAGTGAAGGAGATGAACAGAAACGACAAAGCTGATGGGACTATACACGTGCATCTCTCTGGTTTGGGCCCACTTGTTTGTTGTAGCACAGAAATATTAGGATACAAAATGCAACATATAATTTGTAATCAAGGAATAAGAAAAATACATGTAAAATAACAAAACATGTAAAAACATTTTTTTCTTTTTATTTGGAACTTTTGCATTCAAATCAAATCACAGTGAATCAAACTCACGCGAAAAATATCGCCACTTGGAAGGTGTAGCCAAAAAGATTGCAAAGAATGCAACAGACCGCCTTGAATCATTAAAATAACTAAAATACATTCCCAACAATTTCAAAACAAGGACCTTAAAATTATTCCCAAAAAAATTCAAAATAATGAAGTGTACCCCATTATTTACATGTAAAATTTGAATAATTTTTTCACTGCAAACACCCCATTATTTGCATACACCTTTCACTTGTTACGTGTAGTGCCAAAAAGTTTGCAAAGAATGGAACATACCTTGAAATCAATAAATCTGCACATTATATGTAAAATAAGAAAAAAATTAAGCACCACTTTTCTAGGTGTAGCAACATTTTTTTTGCAAATAAAGCAATAGACTGTCTTGAAATCAATAAAATAACTAAAATATGTTCCCAAAATTTTCAAAACAAGGACTTGAAAATTATTTTAAAGGATGTGATGGGTCTATGTAAATATTTACACAATGTTTACAATGAGTCATCACATCAATTAAATCAACCTCGAGGTATAGCCACTTCCCAGCCGATCACGAATCCTCACACTGCTCCATCCATAGCACGCTTAATATTTGTGTTCACTTGGGGATGAGCTACTAGAAGGGAAGATGCACCTTCCTGATATGGGTTGTCTATCAGACCTATGAGACATTTACAAATATTGACATGTAAAATTTGTAAAGAATGCAACAGACCTTGAAATCAATAGACATTCACATTATATGTGAGACATTTTCATATCACATCATAGTGGACCAAACTCATATCACATCATTGTGGAATAAACCCATGTGAGACATTTTCATGAATGCATGTCATGCATGGAAAATTTGTCATAAAGTTTGCAAAGAATGCCACAACCTTCTTGAGACCAATAAACAGGCTCATTATATTTGAAAGAACAAACAAATTGTTCTCAAAATTTGCAAAGACAAGGACTTTGAGGTTAATTTAATTGACAGGGCGGACCATTCCAGACATTTAAATGTGCATAGTTCATAGAACTATAGACATTTAAAGGTTTATAGTGGTCCATCGCATCGGCTAACTTTGTCTTGAGGTATAGCCACTTCCCAGCCGGTCACTCATCCTCTAACTACTCCATCCACAACACACTTAACAATTGCGTTCTTTTGGATGAGCCGGCGAAAGGAAAGCCGCACCTTGCTGATATGATTTGCCTCTTCGCATCCTTTATGACGTACCCAGAAGACTGCGCGCCGCTGATACGTCCCAATGTATCTATAATTTTTAATTGTTCCATGCTATTATAGTATCAATCTTGGTTGTTTATTATGCAATTATATATCATTTTTTGGGACTAACATATTAACCTAGTGCCCAGTGCTAGTTGTTGTTTTTTCTTCCTGTTTTTGGCTTTTCAGAAAATCAGTACCAAACGGAGTCCAAACGCTAAGGAACTTTTTAATGATTTTTTATGGACCAGAAGGGGCCCTAGAAGCTTCGGGAGAAGACCTGAAGAGTCACAAGGGAGCGACAAGCCTGCGAGGCGCGCCCCAGGGGAGCGCCCCCAGGCTTGTGGGCCCCTCGTGGCAACTCTTGACCTAATTCCAGCCATATATATAAGTTCCCAAATATTCCCAATACATCATAGAGCCACCCAAAATACTTTTTCTGCCGTCGCAAGTTTCTGTTATTCGGAGATCCCATCTTGAGACCTTTTTCGGTAGTATGCTGGATGGGGAATCGATCACAGAGGGCCTCTACATCAACCTTGTTGCCCTTCCGATGATGTGTGAGTAGTTTACCATAGACCTATGGGTCCATAGCTAGTAGCTAGATGGCTTCTTCTCTCTCTTTGATCTTCAATACAATGTTCTCCTCGATGTTCTTGGAGATCTATTCATTGTAATACTTTTGCGGTGTGTTAGTTGGGATCCGATTTATTGTGCGCTTATGATTAGATTATTCATGAATATGTTTTGAGTCTTCTCTGAACTCTTTTATGCATGATTGTTATAACTTTGTATTTCTATCCGATCTATCCATTTGGTTTGGCCAACTAGATTGATTTATCTTGCAGTTGGAGAGGTGCTTTGTGATGGGTTCGATCTTGCAATGCTCAATCCCAGAGGCAGAAAGGTACATGACATGTATTTGTATCGTTGCCATTACGGATAAAAAGATGGGGTTTATTCATATTAATTGGGTTTACTTTGTCTACATCATGTCATCTTGCTTAAGGCGTTACTCCATTCTTTATAAACTTAATACTCTAGATGCATGCTGGATAGCGGTCGATGTGTGGAGTAATAGTAGTAGATGCAAGAAGGAGTCGGTCTACTTGTCTCGGACGTGATGCCTATATACATGATCATTGCCTTGAATATCATCATAACTATGCGCTTTTCTATCAATTGCCCAACAGTAATTTGTTTACCCACCGTATGATATGTTCAAGAGAGAAGCCTATAGTGAAAACTATGGCCCTCGGGTCTATCTTTATCATATACTAAAATCCAAAAATAACTTGCTGCAATTTATTTACTGTTATTTTATTTTGTGTTTTTGTTTATCTATCTATCACTACGAGATTTGATCCTTGCAATTAACCGCCAGGGGATTGACAACCCCTTGTTTGCGTTGGGTGTAAGTATTTGTTATTTTGTGTGTAGGTGTTGTTCACGAGGTCTTGTGTGGTTCTCCTACTGGATTAATAATCTTGGTTCTTAACTGAGGGAAATACTTATCTCTACTGTACTGCATCATCCTCGCCTCTTCGAGGAAATCCCAGTGCAGCTCACAAGTAGCAGGAAGAATTTCTAGCGCCGTTGCCGGGGAGACATCACCAAAACCTATCAAGTACCATCGCATAAACTTTCATCTCTTTGCATTTACTTTCATTTGCCATTTGCCTCTCATTTTCATCTCCCCCACTTCTAAAACATTTTCACAAAAACACAAAATATTTTTCGTTTGTCTTTTTGCTTGTTTGCTTGCTTTTTCGCTATGTTTCGAGAAAATTACCATGATATCTCTTATCATAAAAGGTTGGCCAAAATCGAGAAAAATACCAAGGATTTCATGTTTACGTAATTTGAGCACAATAAATTCTTTACTAAAGAACTTAAAGAACATTCTACCTTATTAGATGCTATTGGAAAACAACTCGATGATGTTAATAAAGAAGTTGCCAATCTTCAATCTCAGCTTGCTCTTACTGAAAATTTGCTAGGATAAGTTTCTGATACACAAAGTACACTAGTGATCAAAATGGTAGCTAAGCCGGAATCTCTTCCACTTGGTAATGATGAAGATATTAAAATGATTGGTGTCTCACCCATTGAGTCCTTGTTTAGCAATATAAATTTGATTAAAAGGGGACTGAAGATGAGTCAACTTTAGCTAGGAGGCGTCCCCATTGTTCGGAGGGTGAAAATCTCAATGATTTTTTTTGATAAAAGTGGGTTTGGAGAGGTCAAAACTTTAAATAGTGATGTGCCCACTACTTTGGATTTCAAGGATTTTAATTATGATAGTTGTTCTTTAATTGAGTGTATTTCCTTGTTGCAATCCATGCTAAATTCAGCCAATGCTTATGAACAAAATAAGGCTTTTACTAAACATATTGTATATGCTATGATGAAAACTTTAGAAGAGCTAGAATTGGAGGTTTCAATACCTAGGAAATTATATGTTGAGTAGGAACCTACTATTAAAGATAAAATTAAACATTATGAGTGCAATGCTTTATGTGATTTGGGTGCTAGCGTTTTCACAATATCAAAATCCTTATGTGATGTGCTAGGTTTTACCAATATGGATGAATGTTCTCTTAATTTGCACTTAGTGGATTCCACTATTGTGACGCCCCCGACTCAATCGTACACTAATCATACACGCAAACGTGTACGATCAAGCACAGGGACTCACGGGAAGATATCACAACACAACTCTAACACAATTTAAATGGAGATCCACAATATTACAGACCAGGGATCCGAAGATCCGAATACATAAGTCAGTCATACAAATATTATCTGAGTACAGACATAGTTAGACAAGTTTTGCCTTAAGAAGGCTAGCACAAACAGCGACACTAGATCGAAAGGCGTTGGCCTCCTGCCCGCGAGCCTCCGATCCTACTCCTGGTCGGCTGGCTCGATCCAGTAGTAAGTGCCCTCTGGACCCTCCTGGTAGTAAGCTCCGGTGGTGGCATCTGGCTCCTGGACTCCATCGTCTGATGTATCATCAAGGTGGGGTATGGGGAAAAGAGAAAGTAAAGCAACCGTGAGTACTCATCCGAAGTACTCAGCAAGCAAGGATCTATACTACATATGCAACATTATCAATGGAGAAAGGCTGTATAAGTGGACTGGGTTGCAGAAATGCCAGAATAGAGAGAAGGCCTAGTCCTATCGAAGACTAGCATCTTCAAACATCTTCTCGAGGCCATCATCTTGCAGCAGTAGAAGAGAGTAGAATAGCATTTTATTTAGCAAACATGTTGAAGTACAGCTTAAAGATCCTTCCTCGACTCCCAGCGAGAAAGCGATCCCGAAGCTTCAATTAAGTAGCAAGTATCCAGTTCAAGTAGTAGATCGGGATACACAAACTGAGCGTCCTTTACCGTAGGACCGGCTATCGATAGATGATTCATCCCTGCAGGGGTGCACTACTGTTACCCAACACGCTCGATCAACTCTGGCCGGACACACTTGCTGGGTAATGCCCGTCCTCGGAAGATCAACACGAAGCAGCGCTCTACCTAGGCTCGGTAGAGAGGTCAGCACGCCGGACTAACCTATGCACCCAGAGGTCTTGGGCCATCGTCCTGGGCACCCTGCGCGTTGCGAGACTGGCCGGGGTGCAGGCGCGACACTGAGCTCGTCAGTGAAGTATCCAGCCCAATCTCGATAATCAGCCCGCACGGTGAATCATGACATCAGACGAGCTTTCGGGAGAAACGTACATCGCAGAGGGTCCCATAACCATTATCCCGCGTGGTGGTAGTGCGTATAGGGCACGTCGACCCACTCAGATCACACACCCAAATCCAATAGGCTCAATTAGTATCACGCGGAGACAATCAAAGTCACAGATGCTCCGCCACAATATCACACTCGAGTGCCCTTCCGGCACACCCGACATCATAGATCCCCAGCGGGTACCCACTAGGGTGGACCCGCCTGTAACAAAGGTCAAGTAACCGTGTGGTCATAACATCAAGGGGGAAACCCGAGGAATCACCCTCGGTGGATTCCACTCGATGAAATCATCAGGGTGAACGTATGAGGCATCACCCTTGAGGTTCACACTGAGGGGTTGCACGACTGAGTCGTATCGGAAGTGGAGAAGGAGGAATCACCCTCGATGACCACGACCGGACAGCTACACTGCAGAGTATTCATCGGGAGTGCGTTACGAGGTATCACCCTCGGCACTCGATAGTAACTAAGCAGAGTCGTACAACTAAGGGGGGTGTGAAGTGAGGTGTCGGTCTCTGGTCGACGATCATGTTGATCGGGTCGTCGATGATCAAGCAGGGGCAACAAGGATAAGGTGGTGGGGTCACTGATGGTTCACTACCAACCTATCCTAAACAGTTTATCATAGGCAGGTAAGGTAAACAATCTTGACACCAGTCCGGTGTAGGTACAACAGCAGGCTATGCATCAGAATAGAAGCAACCATTAACAAGTAGCAAAATCTAATGCAAGCAGGAGAAATGGAAGTTCTAGGCTCAGCCGGATGGAGTCCAGTGGCCATCCGTCGGAGCGGAGCCCGCCGAGGGGAAGATGGGCGATATCTGGATGCTACAGGGGGGGGGGGGGGCTTGCTGGTTGCTCTGGCAAGAGAGAGAGATCGCCAACGGGCTGCTCGTCGGTAGTGTAGTCGTACCCAGGTGCAGCGTCGTCGGTCTCGGCGTCTATCGAGAGAGAGAAGGAGGGGGAGAGAAACAATAAATTCACGGCAATAATGCAAACAATATGTATGACATGCCTAAATGATATGCCGGGGTGTTCTACTGCCTAACTAAATGATTTAGTTAATTTAGGAATTTATTCGGACTTATTTAATTGAAGTTGGGCACTATTCCTTTATCGAAATCGGTCTAAAAGTTCAATGTTCATATAGTTATGGGCGTCTGACAGGAATACGGAGGACGTATTCGGGTTCGTATCGAAATTCTGAGCAAGTTTCATGTATAAATTATTTTCATCGGAGTTACGGATTATTTAATATGATTTTCTAAAGTTTTTATTAATTTTTGGAATTTAATTATTTATTTAAATTAAACATTATTCGAAACAGTGGTTGATGACGTCAGCATGACATCATGCTGATGTCAGCACAATCTGACAGGTGGGGTCCACCTGTCATAGACTGTTAGGCTAATCAGGGTTTAATTAACTTAACTAGTGATTAGGTTAATCTAATTAGGATTAATTAAACTAATTAATTAATTAATTAATTAATAATTTTTATTTTCTATTTTTCTTAATTCGTTTTAGGGGCTGGGCCCCATCTGTCTGTGGCATAGGGCGCGGGGGCCCCACTGCGCAGTGGCACGGGGGCCACGGGCGCGGGCGCGTGCGCGTGCGCGTGGGCGCGCGACAGGGGCATGGCGAGGCGCGGCAACGGCGCGGCGAGGGGCTGGCAGGAGCGGGCCGCAGCCGCAGCGGAGCAGCACTGGGCGAGCAGCGGCGCTAGGCGAGCAGGGGCGGCGCGCGGGCGGTCGGCAGCAGCGGCGCGTGGCGAGCGGGTACAGGCAAGGAGCGGGCGCGCGCGGCGGCACGCCGAGCAGGGCAGGGCCACGGTGAGCGCGGTCGGCGCGGGCGCGCGCGAAGCTGCGGCGAGGTGAGCGAGCAGCGGCGGTGACCAGGGGGCGACGGGGTTCTCACCCCCGATGCAGAGAAGAGGGCGGCGAGGCTCGATGGAGCCGGCGATGGCGAGGCGGGGCAGTGCAGTCGGGCGAGGGGCGGCGGTGGGCGATGGGGTCGAGCGGCGTCGGCGCTGGCGAGGCAAGCGCGGGCGCTGGCCCGATCCAGAAATGGATCGGGGGGGGGGGGGAAGGGGGGGGGGGGGGAGAAAGCCGAGGGGGGGAGTGTCAGTGGGGTGAGAGTCGGGGGTCCCCCAGGGAGGCCATATAGGCGCGGGGTGGGCCGGCTGGCTGGGCCTTGGCCCAGTTGGGCCGGGGGTTTTTTTTTTCTCTGTTTTCTTTTGCCTTTTTCTTTTATTTATTCATATTTCTCTGTTTAGTAAATAGTTAGGCCTCAAAATGATTTTTGTAAAACATAGGAATTGTTCCAAAAATTACTAGGCATCCTCTACCACTGCCAAAAATTAGTTTGGAGTCAACTGGACCTCACACAAATTTTATAATAAATAGAATGTATTAAACCTTGCTGTTTTGGTAATGTTAGAGCCACCTAATTAATTTGTTAATTGTTGGTTACAATTTTAGAATATCCTCTGGAATATTTGTTATTGATTGAACATTTTAGTTTCTATGTTGGATAACTTTTATTTTCCACTTTCATTTAAATTTGAATTTGAGTTAGGAGTTGAAATGCAATATGATGCTAATGATGATTATGCACTGTTAAACATGCTGACATGTCATTATCAAAAGTGATTACTATGGCTAATGACATGGGGTGTTACAACTATTAAGAAACCTTTGGGTAGAATAAATGATGCTCTTATTCTTGCAAATAGGAATTATGTGCCCATTGATTTCATTGTGCTCGATATTGATTGCAATCCGTCTTGTCCCATAATACTAGGTAGACCTTTCCTACGAACCATAGGTACTATTATTGATATGAAAGAAGGCAATATAAGATTTCTATTTCCATTAAAGAAAGTAATGGAACACTTCCCTAGAAATAGAATTAAGCCACCATATGAATCTATTTTGAGGTCCACCTATGGAATTAATTTAAAGGATGACAACACTTAAAACTATGCATTACACCTAGCTAGGGGCGTAAAACAATAACGCTTGTTGGGAGGCAACCCAATAGCTATCTTAGTTTTTCTTGTTACTTTTCTATTTTTTGGTGTGCACACAATTATGCTACTGTTATGGTTTTATTTTTGTGTTTAAATTAGTGGTTGTGCCAAGTAAAGCCTTTGGGATGATTTGGTTGGTAGTTGATTTGATTCTGTGAGAAAACAGAAACTTTTGCACCCAGTAGCAGAATTGTTTAGATTCACTGGAACATGGTAAATTTTGAATTGTTTACACATGATTTATATACAAATTTCCCACGTTTCCTAATTTTCGAAATTTTTGGAGTTACAGAAGTATTGCGCTTAGCCAGATCATTACAGACTGTTCTGTTTTTGACAGATTCTGTTTTTGTTGCATAGTTTTCTTGTTTTAATGAATCTATGGATTGTATCGGGGGTATAAGTCATGGTGAAGTTAGAATACAGTTGGTATTATGCAATAATAAAATATGAATTGGATTACAACAGTACCTAAAGTTTATGATTTGCTAGTTATACTAACAGATCTCACGAGTTTTCTGTTGACTTTTGTGTGCTGAAGTTTTCAAGTTTTGAGTGAGATCGCGATGGATGAAGGAATTGAGAGTGGTAAGAGCCTAAGCTTGGGGAAGCCCAACGCACCCCAAGGTGATATTCAAGGAGACCCAAGCATCTAAGCTTCGGGATGCCTCGGATGGCATCCCCTCTTTTGTCTACCAACCCTAGGTAAATTACATGGAGCTATATTTTTATTCATCAAATGATATGAGTTTTGTTTGGAGCGTCGTGTATTATATGAGTCTTTTCTTTGTTTGGTTTTTAGTTTGCCACAATCATCTTTGCTGAACACACCTTTTTGAGAGAGACAAACATTATTCGTGATTTGTTAGAATACTCTATGTGCTTCACTTATATCTTTTGAGCCAGGCAGTTGCTCTAGTGCTTCACTTATATCTTTTAAAGCATGATCATGGTTATATTTTAAAGAAATAGTTGCACTCTCATGCTTCAATTATATTATTTTGAGAGTTTGATAAATAGTAATGGAAATTTGCACGGGTTATGAATTTGGTCCTAATATGATAGGTATTCAAGAGGGATATAATAAAAACTTTCATGTAGATCACTAAATATGATAAGTTTGATTCCTTGCAACAGTTTTGCAATATAAAGATGGTAATATGTGGTAGGTACTAGTGAATTATTGTGGCTTAGTAAGAATATTGGTGTTAATGTTTATGATTCCCGAAGCATGCACGTATAGTCTCTCGTTATGCTAAGAAGTTGGAGCACGATTTATTATTGAGTGTCTTCCTTTGCGTGAAGGTCGGGCGTGCGCGATGGTTAACTCCTACCAACCTCCCCACTAGGAGCATGCGTAGTAGTATTTTGCTTCAAGGGATAATAAACTTTCGCAATAAGTATGTGAGTTCTTTATGACTAAGGTGAGTCCATGGATTATACGCACTCTCACCTTTCTGCCATTTGCTAGCCTCTTTGGTACCTTGCATTGCCCTTTCTCACCTCGAGATATGGTGCAAACTTCATCGGTGCATCCAAACCCCGTGATATGATACGCTCTGTCACACATAAGCCTCCTTATATCTTCCTTAAAACAACCACCATACCTACCTATTATGGCATTCCCATAGCCATTCTGAGATATATTGCCATGCAACTTCCACCGTTCCATTATTATGACACACATCATCATTGTCATATTGCTTTGCATGATCATATAGCTGACATAGTATTTGTGGCTCAGCCACCGTTCATCATTTTTTATACATGTTACACTAGACCATTGCACATCCTGGTACACCGCCAGAGGCATTCATATAAAGTCATATTTTGTTCTAGTATCGAGTTGTAATTTTGGGTTGTAAGTAAATATAAGTGTGATGATCATCATTATTCATTATTAGAGCATTGTCCCAAGTGAGGAAATAAAAAAAGAAGCCAAAAAGAGCCCAACGAAAAAAAGAAAAAAATAATAAATGAGAGAAAAAGAGAGAAGAGGCAATGTTACTATCCTTTTCCACACTTGTGATTCAAAGTAGCACCATGTTTTTCATATAGAGAGTCTCCTATGCTTCACTTTCATACAACTAGTGGGAATTTTTCATTATAGAACTTGGCTTGTATATTCCAATGATGGGCTTCCTTAAATGCTCGTGGTCTTCATGAGCAAGCAAGTTGGATGCACACCCACTTAGTTTTCTTTTTGAGCTTTCATACACTTATAGCTCTTAGTGCATCCGTTGCATGGCAATCCCTACTCCTTGCTTTGACATCAATTGATGGGCATCTCCATAGCCCGTTGATTAGCCTCGTCGATGTGAGATTTTGTCCTTTTTTGTCTTCTCCATATTAATCTCTACCACCATATTCTATTCCACCCATAGTGCTATATCCATGGCTTGCGCTCATGTATTGCGCAGGGGTTGAAAAAGCTGAAGCGTGTTAAAAAGTATTAACAAATTGCTTGGCTGACATCGGGGTAGTGCATGATTTATACTTTGTGTTAAGAAGATGGAGCATGACAAGGCTATATGATTTTATAGGGATAGCGTTCTTTAACATTGATATTTGAAAGGCATTATTGTTTGTTGGTATGCCTGAGTATTTATGTCTTTATGTCAATTTATAGACTATTGCTTTGAATCATTTGCATCTTAATATTCATGCCACAAAAGAGATTACATCATGAATATGATAGGTAGCATTCCACATCAAAAATTCTATTTTTATCATTTACCTACTCAAGGATGAGCAGGAATTAAGCTTGGGGATGGTGATACATCTCTAACGTATCTATAATTTTTTATTGTTCCGTGCTATTACAATATCAATTTTGGATGTTTATTATGCAATTATATATCATTTTTGGGACTAACCTATTAACCTAGTGCCTAGTGCCAGTTGCTGGTTTTTTGCTTGTTTTTGGCTTTTCAAAAAATCACTACCAAACGGAGTCCAAACGCTATGAAACTTTTTGACGATTTTTTCTGGACCAGAAGGGACCCTAGAAGCTTCAGGAGAAGACCGAAAGGGTCACTCGGGAGCGACAAGCCTGCGAGGCACACCCCAGGGGGGCGTCCCCAGTCTTGTGGGACCCTTGTGGCACCTCTTGACCTAATTCTAGCTCTATAAATCCCCAAATATCCTGAATACATCAGAGAGCCACCCAAAACACTTTTTCCGCCACCGCAAGTTTCTGTTCTTCAGATATCCCATCTGGAGACCTTTTCCGGTACTCTGTCGGAGGAGGAATCGATCACGGAGGGCCTCTACATCAACCTTGCTGCCCTTTCGATGATGTGTGAGTAGTTTACCACAAACCTACAGGTCCATAGCTAGTAGCTAGATGGCTTATTCTCTCTCTTTGATCTTCAATACAATGTTCTCCTAGATGTTCTTGGAGATCTATTCGATGTAATCCTTTTTTGCGGTGTGTTTGTTGGGATTTGATGAATTGTGGGTTTATGATCAGATTATGCATGAATATTATTTGAGTCTTCTCTGAACTATTTTATGCATGATTGTTATAGCTTTGTATTTCTCTCCGATCTATCTGTTTGGTTTGGCCAACTAGATTGATTTATCTTGCAACGCGAGAGGTGCTTTGTGATGGGTTCGATCTTGCGCTGCTCAATCCCAGTGACAGAAAGGAACATGACATGTATTTGTATCGTTTTCATTAAGGATAAAAAGATGGGTTTTATTCATATTAATTAGGTTTACTTTGTCTACATCAGGTCATCTTGCTTAAGGCGTTACTCCGTTCTTTATGAACTTAATACTCTAGATTCATGTTGGATAGCGGTCGATGTGTGGAGTAATAGTAGTAGATGCAGGCAGGAGTTGTTCTACTTGTCTCGGACATGATGCCTATATACATGATCATTGCCTTGAATATCTTCATAACTATGCGATTTTCTATCAATTGCCCGGCATTAATTTGTTTACCCACCATATGCTATGTTCAAGAGAGAAGCCTCTAGCGAAAACTATGGCCTCCGGGTCTATCTTTATCATATATTAAAATCCAAAATACATTTCTGCAATTTATTTACCTTTATTTTATTTTGTGTGTTTGTTTATCTGTCTATCACTACGAGATTTGATCCTTGCAATTAATCGCCAAGGGATGGACAACCCCTTGTTTGGGTTGGGTGCAAGTATTTGTTATTTTGTGTGTAGGTGCTATTCACGAGGTCTTGCGTGGTTCTCCTACTGGGTTGATAACCTTGGTTCTTATCTGAGGGAAATACTTATCTCTACTGTACTGCATCATCCTCTCCTCTTCGAGGAAATCCCAACTCAGCTCACAAGTAGCAGTCGCCGGCCCAATGCCATGTCGCCCATGAATCTAGAATATTCCAGCCCTTGTCTAGCCGCTTTTCGCATTTTCCCCTGTCTTTTGCCGCCCATCCACCTATGGAACCACCTCTCGCCAGCCATTTTCGGCGAGCAAACACTGCACATACCAGCCCCCGACCATTGTTCATTTGAAAATCACCATCTGCAACAACATCGATGGTAGATGGAATCACCTGATTTCCAGCTGTGCATCTAAATGACCTAATCCCTCTCCGCCTCGCTCCCCATATCCCCTGTTAGATCCTTTTCTGAAGGAGCTTTAAGCCGTGCGCCGTGAGGTTGCACAAGAGGAAGCCTTGATGTTGGAGGACCCTGCGGTGATGGAGACTGATGATGAGGGTGAGGAGATGGAGATAGACGACTATGGCTACGATGAGGCGGAGGCAGCGGTCAATGATTTGGTTCCGGCGATTAAGGCCTAGCTACCTCCAATGGTGGAGGAGGAGTTGCATCTATCCGCCGCCCTGTAGGTATCGTTCGAGACCCTCATCACTGATCAAACTGACTGTGAGACGGACTCATCCGTCAGTACAAAACACATGCTATTTTGCGACGTTTCACTTGTGTCAGATAAAACCATTTTTCATCACCAAATATGGTCTGGTGAATTTTTTTTATCGTCACCGCCACTATCACTAAAGCGTCGTCACAGAAAATAAATTCTCGATGGTACCACTTCCTCCGCCACGCAAGATCGTGCCTTAGGTGACAATTCGTCACTGATAGCCGTTTCGGTGATGGCCCAAACTGTCACCTATGATAGGCCAATCTGTCACCTAAGATTGTTTTTGGTGATGATAATCCATCACCAGTAGTTGGTCCGCGGGTTTGACCGGTCAATGATTCTGACAACTAGGGCCAGCAGTTGTTCACGTGGCTACTTCCATGTGGGTCCACCATAGGTTTTATTGCCGACGGTCCCGTTAGTAATAAGTTGGGTGTCAGCTTTGTCCGATCAACGCTGTTGACTGATAAGTCTCCAATGTATCTATAATTTTTGCTTGTTCCATGCAGTTATATTATCATTCTTGGATGTTTTACAATCATTTTATAGCAACTTTATATCATTTTTTGGGACTAACCTATTGACATAGTGCCCAATGCCAGTTGCTGTTTTTCTTGTTTTTTACTTCGCAGAATATCAGTAACAAACGGAGTCCAAACACAACGAAACTTTTTGGAGATTTTTTCTGGACCAGAAGACACCCAGTGGGCCAAATAAGTACCAGAGGAGAGGCCCGAGGTGAGCACAAGACACCTGGGCGCGCCAGGAGGCCCAGAAGCGCCCAGGTGGGTTGTGCCCACCTCGGTGACTTTCCGCACCACCTCTTCGCCATATAAATTCCCAAATATTCCAGAAACCCTAGGGGAGTCAACGAAACACAATTCCAGCCGCCGCAAGTTCCAGAACCACGAGATCCAATCTAGACACCATCACGGAGGGGTTCATCATCCTCATTGGTGCCTCTCCGATGATGCGTGAGTAGTTCACCATAGACCTACGGGTCCGTAGGCAGTAGCTAGATGGCTTCTTCTCTCTTTTTGATTCTCAATACAATGGTCTCTGGGAGATCTATTTGATGTAACTCTTTTTTGCGTGTGTTTGTTGTGATCCGATGAACTTTGAGTTTATGATCAGATCTATATCCATGAATATTATTTGAGTCTTCTTTTGATCTCTTATATGCATGATTATTTATAGCCTCGTATTTCTTGATCAAATCTTTGGTTTAGTTAGGCCAACTAGATCATTTTTTCTTGCCATGGGAAGAGGTGCTTTGTGATGGGTTCGATCTTGCGGTGTTCTTTCCCAGTGACAGAAGGGGCAGCAAGACACGCCGTTGCTATTAAGAATAACAAGATGGGGGGCTATTCCTACATGAATAGACCCCGTCTACATCATGTCATCGTTCTTATTGCATTACTCCGTTTCTCCATGAACTTAATACACCAGATGCATGCTGAATAGCCGTCGATGTGTGGAGTAATAGTAGTAGATGCAGGCAGGAGTCGGTCTACTAATCTTGAAAGTGACGCCTATATATTGATCGTTGCCTTGGATATCGTCATAATTATTCAATCTTCTATCAATTGCCCAACAGTAATTTGTTTACCCACCGTATGCTATTTTCTCGAAAGAAGCCACTAGTGAAATCTACGGCCCGTGGGTCTATTCTTTATCATATTTGCTTTGAGATCTATTTTTATTCGCTTTTATTTTTAGATCTATTATTCCAAAAAACCAAAAATACCTCGCTGCATTTTTTTATTACTTATTTTATTCCGCGTTTTATCGAGAGCTATTTATCCAATCTATCACAAATATTTTCCCGTTAACTCAGCAATTTCTTGCACCGTTACCCAGGAGGGATTGACAACCCCTCTTACGCGTTGGGTTGCAAGTATTTCTTCTTTGTGTGCAGGTACCGTTTACATAGTGTTGCTTGGTTCTCCTACTGGATTGATACCTTGGTTTCATAACTGAGGGAAATACCTATCGTAGATGTACTGCATTGATACGTCTCCAACGTATCTATAATTTTTGGTTGTTCCATTCAGTTATATTATCATTCTTGGATGTTTTACAATCATTTTATAGCAACTTTATATCATTTTTTGGGACTAACCTATTGACATAGTGCCCAGTGCCAGTTGCTGTTTTTTGCTTGTTTTTTACTTCACAAAAAATCAATACCAAACGGAGTCCAAACGAAGCGAAACTTTTTGGAGAATTTTTCTGGGCTAGAAGACACAAGATGGGCCAAAGAAGCACCAGAGGGGTGCCCCGAGGGGGGCACAACCCACCTGGGTGCGCCTGGGGGCCCAAGCGCGCCCTGGTGGGTTGTGCCCACCTCGATGGCCTCCCACACCGCCTCTTCGCCCTATAAATACACAAATATTTCCAAAAACCCTAGGGGAGTCGACGAAACACAATTCCAGCCGCCGCAAGTTCCAGAACCACGAGATCCAATCTAGACACCATCACGGAGGGGTTCATCATCCTCATTGGTGCCTCTCCGATGATGTGTGAGTAGTTCATTGTAGACCTATGGGTCCGTAGGCAGTAGCGAGATGGCTTCTTCTCTCTTTTTGATTATCAATACAATGGTCTCTTGGAGATCTATTTGATAACTCTTTTTGCGGTGTGTTTGTTGGGATCCGATGAACTCTGAGTTTATGATCAGATCTATATCCATGAAACTTATTTGAGTTCTTTGATCAATTTTATGCATGATTGCTTATAGCCTCGTATTTCTTCTTCGAATCTTTGGTTTAGTTAGGCCGACTAGATCGATTTTTCTTGCCATGGGAAGATGTGCTTTGTGATGGGTTCGATCGTGCGGTGTTCTTTCCCAGTGATAGAAGCGGCAGCAAGACACGCATGTATCGTTGCTATTAAGGATCACAAGATGGGGGCTATTCCTACATGAATAGATCTCGTCTACATCATGTCATCGTTCTTATTGCATTACTCCGTTTCTCCATGAACTTAATACACTAGATACATGCTGGATAGCGATCGATGTATGGAGTAATAGTAATAGATGCAGGCAGGAGTCGGTCTACTAATCTTGGACATGATGCCTATATAATGATCATTGCCTGGATATCGTCATAATTATTTGAGGTTCTATCAATTGTCCAACAGTAATTTGTTTACCCACCGTGTGCTATTTCTTGAGAGAAGCCACTAGTGAAATCTACGGCCCCCGGGTCTATTCTTCATCATATTTTCTTTCCGATCTATTATTTGCCACTTTTATTTTCGGATCTATTATTCCAAAAACCCAAAAATACCTTGCTGCACTTTTTATTTGCATCTTTTATTTCGCGTTTTATCGAGATCTATTTATCCAATCTATCACAAATTTATCTATCTTTTTACCCGTAGAGGGATTGATAACCCCTCCTAATCGTCAGGTTGCAAGTATTTGTTATTTATGTGCAGGTATCGTTTACATAGTGTTTCTTGGTTCTCCTACTAGATTGATACCTTGGTTTCATAACTGAGGGAAATACCTACCGTAGTTGTGCTGCATCATCCCTTCCTCTTTGGGGAAATACCGACGTAGTTCAAGCGACATCAAAAGGAATTTCTGGTGCCATTGCTGGGGAGACATCATCAACATCTATCAGGTTCCTAATCACAAATCTCATCTCCTTGCAATTTACATTATTTTCCATTTGCCTCTCATTTTCATCTCTCCCACTTCACAAAAATTTGCCATTTTATTCGCCCTCTTTTTCATTCTCCGTTTTCTCGTCAGATCTGTTTTTGTGTGCGATCTTGTTTGCTTACTTTTTCACCATGGCTAGTTCTTCCTCTATTGCTTGTACCCATGAGAATGAAGTTCTTAACTTTAAACAAAGGGGAGGGGAGAATTTAAAAGATGCTTGGTATAGAATTTGCAATGCCCATAATAGATCTATTCATAAGCAATCTACCATTGTTCTTCTTCGCAGTTTTTATGTGGGCATTACCACTTGGTATAGATTTGTCCTTGATACGATTACCAGTGGAAATTTCTTGATGTGTCCATCTTTGGATGCTTTTAATGCTATGGGAAATCTAGTGGGTTCACCACCTCTCACTATTAATGAAACTATTTCAACACTTGAGCATGTTATGCAAAGGCTAGATGCTATTGAAAAGAAAATGCTTACTGAAGAACATGTTGAAAACTTGGATAAAAAAATGCATAATCTTGCTAGTAAAATTGGGTTAAAAGCGGGGGAGGTTTTTAAGTTGCTAAAGGAAAAAGGAACCGTAATTCACGAAAGCATTGAAGAAAGGTCTTCTCGGATTGATAAGTTGGAAGAAATTTTCTGTATTTTGAGCTCGGCTTTTGCTTCTGCTAAAACTATTGAAAATACTCTAGTTAAAATTAGTAAGATGACTCAAGTCACTAAGAATAAGGGTGCAACTTCTAATAATAACAAGGAAGGTCTTAGGATGATTAGCATTCACCCCGACTTTGTTGAAGTTGTGAAAAACCCTACTTGCAAGAATAAATCTTTCAATCTCATTCCTAGGAGTATTGTTATTGAAAATCTATATGCTAAATCTTGGAAGAATATTGGTTGTGTGATTGAGGAAGTGGAAACTAAGGATGACAATACTTAGATCTACGCATTATGCCTAGCTAGGGGCATAAAACGATAGCGCTTGTTGGGAGGCAACCCAATGAATAAAATTTATTTTTACCTTTTTATTTCTGTTCTTGAGTGTTTGCACAATTATGCCTCTGTTATTATTTTGTTTTTATGTTTTAATTAGTGTTTGTGCCAAGTAAAGCCTTTGGGATAGCTTTGGTAATAGTTGATTTGATCCTGTTGAAAAACAGAAACTTTTGCGTCCAGTAAAATAATTGTCTAAATTCACAGAAGCGACGAAAAATTCTGAATTGTTAACACATGATTGATATACAAATTTCCTCTGTTGTCATAATTTTTCAGACTTTTTGGAGTTACATAAGTATTAGAACAATTCGCATCTTTACAGACTGTTCTGTTTTTGACAGATTCTGTTTTCTTTGCATTGTGTGCTTATTTTGACGAATCTTTGGATTGTATCGGGGGGTATAAGCCATGGAAAAGTTATAATACAGTATATATTATGCAATAACAAAATTTTAGTGGGTTTTCTATAGTACTTAAAGTAAAGATTGGTTTTCTTATACTAACGGATCTCACGAAGGTTTTGTTAAGTTTTGTGTGATTGAAGTTTTCAAGTTTTGGGTGAGATCACGATGGATGAAGGAATAAGGAGTAAGAAAATCCTAAGATTGGGGATGCCCCATGGTGCCCCAAGTTAATATTCAAGAGAAACAATCAATTAAGCTTGGGGATGCCCCGAGTGGCATCCCCTCTTTCTTCTAACGACCATCAGTATTTTACTTGGAGCTATATTTTTATTCGTCTCATATCAATAGTTTTGCTTGGAGAGTCTTGTATTATATGAGTCTTTGCTTTTTTTGCTTTTTAGTTTGTCAGAAGTATCCTTTCTGGACACACCTATTTGAGAGAGCCAAAATTATGTTATGATTTAATTGAATTGCTCTTTACGCTTCACTTAAATTTTTTGAGCTATGGAATTGCTCTAGTGCTTCACTTATATCTTTTTGAGCACGGTGTGCTTTAATATTTTTTGAATAAATGATCTCATGCTTCACTTAGATTTATTTGAGACTTAGTAATTTTTAAAGAAATTCTCTCATGCTTCACTTATATTATTTTGAGAGACGAAAATTTTTATGCTCATGTTCCGCACTTAGATTTGTTTGAGCTTGTCAAAAGCAATTGCAATATATTAAAATTAGTCCCAAAGTGATAGATATTCAAGAGGGATACAATAAAAACTTTCATGAAGATCATTGGACAAAATAAACTCGATTGTTTGTAGTAGTTTTGAGATATGATGATAGTGATATGTGAGTCATGTTGGTGAGTAATTATGCTTTAGTAAGAATATTGGTGTTAAGGTTTGTGATTCCCTACGCAAGCACGAAAGTCAATAGTTATGCAATGAAATTACATCCTACTTGTGGTGCATTATTCGGTGTTAGTTATGCTTAATGCTCGCTTATGGGATATTTTGTTTCTTGGTTGGATGCTTCTCAATATTTTTGCTAGCCTCCATTTGTACTAAGTAGAAATACTACTTGTGCATCCAAAATTCTTTAAACTAGTTTTGCCACATGAGTCCACCATACCTACCTATATGCGGTATTTCCATGCCGTTCTAAGCAAATTTGTATGTGCCATCTCTAATTTTCAAAATGAATTTCCTTTTTGTGTGCCCGTACCGCTCATGAAGCGGCATGGGGTGGCCAATATTTTCCATGTTGGATGTGTTATTCTTAAGATGAGTGTTTATTCACTTATCATTGCATGAGAGTGCGGCGGTAATAGGGATGCCCAGTCCCGAAATGAAAAAGAAATTTACTTTATGTTGTCAAATAATAAATTCCATGGAAAGTGTTGGTATGGAGGGCACCCGTGGATACGGCTAGCCATGGAAAGTGAAAGAATGATGGAAAAAGGAATAAACTTTATTTTCTGTTTGAGAACCGCCTATGATATATCTAGCATGGAAAGTGTTGGGAATTACCCGGTTGTTTTCGTTGACGGGAAAAGTATGCCTCTCAAAAAATTTATCTCTCAATTTAAGCTTTGAGCTCTGGCACCTCCACAAATCCCTACTTCCCTCTGCGAAGGGCCTTTCTATTTACTTTATGCAATTTTTATTTTATTTTGAGCCTCCATCTTCTCTTATAAAGCACCAACTAAGGGGCACTATGATTGTACTTGAGCATTGGGTATAGCTAATATGCGAGTGTGTTTCATGATTGGATCAATGATTCAGCATGATGGTCTAGTGAGAACTTTCTTTAGTGTTTATATTTTGAAAGACATGGTTGCTTGTTGATATGCTTGAGTATTGAAATCTTCATGTCAAAACTAGACTGTTGCTTTGAATCATATAAAAGTCCAAATGTCCCTTCTACAAAAGAAAAAGAATATGTGATGAACATATTAGGCAGCATTCCACATCAAAAATTCTATTTTTATCATTTGCCTACTCGCGGACGAGTAGGAATTAAGCTTGGGGATGCTGATACGTCTCCAACATATATATAATTTTTTGCTTGTTCCATGCTATTATATTATCATTCTGGGATGTTCTACAATCATTTTATAGCAACATTATATCATTTTTTGGGAATAACCTATTGACATAGTGCCCAGTGCTAGTTGCTGTTTTTTGCTTGTTTTTTACTTCGCAGAAAATCAATACCAAACGGAGTCCAAACGCAGCGAAAGTTTTTGGAGAATTTTTCTGGGCCATAATACACAAGTTGGGCCAAAGAAGTACCAGAGGGGTGCCTCGAGGGGGGCACAACCCACCTGGGCGCGCCTAGGCCCCTAGGCGCGCCCTGGTGGGTTGTGCCCACCTCGGTGGCCTCCCGCACCGCCTCTTCACCCTATAAATACCCAAATATACCAAAAAACCTCGGGGAGTCGACGAAACACAATTCCAGCCGCCGCAACTTCCAGAACCACGAGATCCAATCTAGACACCATCACAGAGGGTTCATCATCCTCATTGGTGCCTCTCCGATGATGTGTGAGTAGTTCATTGTAGACCTACGGGTCCGTAGGCAGTAGTTAGATGGCTTCTTCTCTCTTTTTGATCTCAATACAATGGTCTCTTGGATATCTATTTGATGTAACTCTTTTTGCGGTGTGTTTTTTGGGATCCGATGAACTTTGAATTTATGATCAGATCTATATCCATGAAAGTTATTTGAGTTCTTTGATATCTTTTATGCATGATTACTTATAGTCTTGTATTTCTTCTTCGAATCTTTGGTTTAGTTAGGCCGACTAGATCAATTTTTCTTGCCATGGGAAGAGGTGCTTTGTGATGGGGTTCGATCGTGCGGTGTTCTTTCCCAGTGACAGAAGGGGCAGCAAGATACGCATGTATTGTTGCTATTAAGGATAACAAGATGGGGGATATTCCTACATGAATAGATCTCGTCTACATCAAGTCATCGTTCTTATTGCATTACTCCGTTTCTCCATGAACTTAATACACTAGATGCATGCTGGATAGCGGTCGATGTGTGGAGTAATAGTAGTAGATGCAGGCAGGAGTCGGTCTACTAATCTTGGATGTGATGCCTATATAATGATCATTGCCTGGATATCATCATAATTATTTGAGGTTCTATCAATTTCCCAACAGTAATTTGTTTCCCACCGTGTGCTATTTCTTGAGAGAAGCCAGTAGTGCAATCTACGGCCCCCGGGTCTATTCTTCATCATATTTGCTTTCCGATCTATTATTTGCCACTTTTATTTTCAGATCTACTATTCCAAAAACCCAAAAATACCTTGCTGCAGTTTTTTATATGCATCTTTTATTTTGCATTTTATCGAGATCTATTTATCCAATCTATCACAAATTTACCTATCTTTTTACCCATAGAGGGATTGACAACCCCTCCTAATAGTCGGGTTGCCGTATTTGTTATTTGTGTGCAGGTACCGTTTACATAGTGTTGCTTGGTTCTCCTACTGGATTGATACATTGGTTTCATAACTGTAGCGACCCGACCCGAATGGATCAAAGTCTCTGTGCTTAAGTGTCATCCCTGGATCGGTATGCTGACACACACAGTACTCGAGGATTTATAACAGAGGTAAATCACATGTATAAAGTAACGTAAATACTATTACCTCAATCCATATAGCGGAAGTAACAACAAGGTTGTGGATTCCCATCAACACCAACGGCAAAGTTGAGTGTAGAAATCGTAACCCTAACGTATCACTTACTCGTCGTAAGAATTCCTGCAACATGAGACGTTGCAGCCATGTAGGTCAGTACATTGAATGTACTGGCAAATTCACACCATAGGATAATGATGAATAATAGCTATCACTATATGCATATTTGGCTGGTGGAGGCTCTAGGTTTAACATGATTTTGCGAAAAGCTAATTTTTTTTCCTACAACAAAGGAATTTGTTTTATTTAACTATCATGGTGGTTGAAACATTGAGAAGGTAAAACCCCCTCTCAATCCCAATTAAAAGTAATCATTAATCCCAACAAATTAATTTAGAGTGATGGGATTCAATATGAAAATCCAAGAACCAGATACTCAAGATGTCCATAACCGGGGACACGGCTAATCATGATTAGTTTGTACACTCTGCAGAGGTTTGTGCACTTTTCCCCACAAGACTCGATCTCCTCCGTTGGATTTCTCGCACTACATGGTGTTTGAGAAACGGATGACCGAGACACAGTCTTTCAGAAACATTTACTCTTTACTCTGGGTAGACAGTTACACCTACTTTCCCCTACATCTGCTAGCCTACCACTGAAAGAGGTCATGTAACATACTCAACTATGCTAGAGCCCATAATAGCTTGTGGCTGCACACGGAAGTTTCTAGCATGAATAATCTTATGATCCCTTTGAGCCTGGGTGGCGGACCGTAGGAGGATCACACGGTATATCCCCGGGATCTCCTAGGACAACACTGGTATATCCCCAGGTGCCCAAACAAGCAATCCACCCAGATGTGTATTAAAGTTGCCACCTTAAGTTGAACCATTAATTAAAAATCTCACATCTGTCATGGATACACTCAAAACCCAATCCACGTCTACGAGCAAAGCATGGCAACATAAGCATAGCGTGGAAGTAACTCCCAAGGGTTTTATAATAAAAGGGCAATAGGTTCTACCTCATCATCTACTTCCCAATACCCACAAGTTAATCACATCCTAGTCATGTAGTGTTTGAGGATAAAACTAATGCATAAAAACTGGGTATAGAAGAGTATGATCAAAGTGTGAACTTGCCTTGTACTGTTGATGAAGATCCTTCGCACTCATAATTCCTGATAGTTCTACTCGTCACACTCCGTTCAATCTAACGTGAGCAAGCAATTGCATACATAAGCACTCATGCAAAAGAATCGAAGAAAAGATCTCGAAAAACTTCGAAAACTAGCAATTAACTCTTGCAACAGAAAACAATTTCTAACAGTACCAAAATTGGGTGGATTTGGTCTTATCAGAAAGTTTAGGTCAAGAGCTTCAATTAGCAAAAAGAATCAATTAAATCGGAGTTACGAAACTCAAGTTATAGCCAAAACAAGTTTGAATATGAATCTGAACAAATTTCGAAATTTGAAAGTTGCAAAAAGTTTATTTGATAGATTCACTAGAAAGGTGGAATCAAGTCAAAAATATTGGCGTTGGTTTCGTCTAATTTGGATGAACGAGTAAAAAGTTATGGCTATTTGAAAAATCAGGGCCAAGCTGTTTTACGGAAGAAAAAGAGTTATGGCTAAAAGAATTCTAGTCCTAAAATGTAAATACAAGGACTAATTTATAAATCTAATTATTCTACCGTACTAGTCTAGAAATAATAAGCTACGGGAGTATATAAAAAAATACGAAGAAAGATACCTTTATAAGGTAGGGAAAAGATGACTTCCGAGAGAGAAGACAACTTTCAGAAGTCCCGCCGGAGAGAAGAAAAATATTTTTATTTAGTGAATCTAGTCAAACCAAAATATATTGATTTAACCCGAATCGGATGATTTTTGGAGGCTCTATGGGTCTATATTTATAGGTGGAAAGGAGGCTTAGAGGTCAAAAGCTAGGCAATGTGGGACTAAACGTAAACAAAAGGCAGACGAAAGATATAGGAAAAACAAAGAAAAGAAACGACGCCGCATGGGCCTTCGGCCGGCCTGCGCGTGTGCGCGCATGTGTGCGTGCGCGGAGTTTTTTTTTTTTTAACAGAAAATAAATAAATTAAAGGACAACTGGAAAAATAATATAGTCCGACCTGCTAGCTATGTTGCGCACGCTGGCGAAGGATAGCAGTCGGTCGCTCGTACAGTTTTTTTTTTTTTAGAATAAAAACAAAAAAAGGTAAATGGAAAATAAGAAAATTTCCATAGGCATATTATATATCAAAATTTTCAGAAAAAGATTTCCTAAAAGTTGAACATATTTTCAGCGGCAAATAAATTTCACAAAAATTTAAATAAAGCAAACAGTGCTACTGCTGCAATAATACCTAATAAAAATCATTTTAAAAATACCAAAATGATTTCAAATTTATTTCCCTCTAATTTTATATTGAAGGGAATCATTTTACCCTAATTTCCATATATTTTATTTTTGGATAAAAATAATTTGAATAAAAACCAAATAACTCCAAATTGAAAATAATTTCAAAGGGACTTTAAATTTGATTGTTTTAAACTTCCAACTCATATTTCATATAATTTGAAGAAGTCATTTTATCTCCTCTCATGAAAATCATTGAGTTGCATAAAGTTTTCGAATTTGGAATATTTCCAAATGGAATTCAAATCTTTTCAAAACCCTTTTCATTTATTTAAATGGAAGAAGTGATATCATCTTCACTCTAGGGTTTTGTGATGAAATGAATATGAATTCATGGAGATCATAAATGCAAGGTGAAAGTTTTGGGAAAGTCATTTTATTCCCTCTCATTCAACTTTCAAAAAGTTTCCAAATTTCACTCAATTTCACACAAGCAACCACACCACAATCAAACAATCAATCAAAACTATTTATTTAATATAACATTCCAAAATTTAGAATTTTGGGATGTTACAATAACTGAGGGAAATACCTACCGTAGCTGTGCTGCATCATCCCTTCCTCTTTGGGGAAATATCGACGTAGTTCAAGCGACATCATGCATCATCCCTTCCTCTTTGGGGAAATACCGACACAGTTTCAAGCGACATCAAAAGGCGCCATTGCCGGGGAGACATCATCAACATCTATCAGTTTCCTAATCACAAATCTCATCTCCTTGCAATTTACATTATTTGCCATTTGCCTCTCGTTTTCATCCCCCCCCCCCACTTCACAAAAATTTGCTGTTTTATTCGCCCTCTTTTTCTTTCGCAGTCTTCTCGTCAGATCTATCTTTTTGTGTGTGATCTTGTTTGCCTACTCTGTCGTTATGGCTAGTTCTTCCTCTATTGCGTGTACCCACGAGAACGAGGTTCTTTATTTTAAACAAAGGTGAGGGGAGAATCTAAAAGATGCTTGGTATAGGATTTGCAATGCTCATAATAGATCTGTTCGTAAGCAATCCACTGTTGTTCTTCTTTGCAGTTTTTATGTGGGCATCACCACTTGGTATAGATTCATCCTTGATATGATTACCGGTGGAAATTTCTTGATGTGCCCATCTTTGGATGCTTTTAATGCCATGGGAGATCTAGTAGGTGCACCACCTATCATTATTAATGAAACAATCTTAACTCTTGAGCATGTTATGCAAAGGTTGGATGCTATTGAAAAAAGATGGTCACATTAGAGCAAATTGAAAACTTGGATACAAATATGCAGAAGCTTGCTAATAAATTTTGGTCAAAAGCGGGCGATATTTTCAAATTACTAAGGGAAAAGGAAACCATAACTAATGAAAGAATTGGAGAGAGTCCTTCTCGAATTGATAAGTTGGAAGAAATTTTTAGCAATTTAAGCTCGGCTTTAGATTTTTCTAAAACTATTGAAAAAACTCCCGTAAAAATTGGCAAGATTACTCATGTCACTAAGAACAAGGGTGCAACTTCTAATAATAACAAAGAAGATCTTAAGATGATTAGTATTCACCCCGACTTTGTTGAAGTTGTGAGAGACCCTACTTGCGAGAATGAATTCTTCAATATTATTCCTCGAAGTATTATTATAAAAAATACGCATGCTAAATCTTTGAAGAATATTTGTTGTGTAATTGAGGAATTGGAAACAAAAGATGACAATACTTGAATCTATGTGTTATGCCTAGGTAGGGGCATAAAACAATAGCGCTTGTTGGGAGGCAACCCAATGAATAAAATTTATTTTTGCCTTTTTATTTCTGTTCTTGAGTGTTTACACAATTATGCCTTTGTTATGATTGTGATTTTTTTGTTTTAATTAGTATTTGTGCCAAGTAAAGCCTTTGGGATAGCTTTGCTGATAGTTGATTTGATCATGTTGAAAAACAGAAACTTTTGTGTCCAGTAACAGAATTGATTACATTCACATAAGCGATAAAAATTATGATTTTTTTACAAAAGATTGATATACAAATTGCCTCTGCTGTAATAATTTTTCAGAATTTTAGAAGTTACGGAAGTATGGGAACAATTCTCATCTTTGCAGACTATTCTGTTTTTGACAGATTCTGTTTTCTTTGCATTGTGTGCTTATTTTGATGAATCTATGGATTGAATCGGAGGGTATAAGCCATGTCAAAGTTAGAATACAGTATATATAGTGCAATAAAAAAATTTGAATGGGTTTGCAACAGTACTTAAAGTAAAGATTGGTTTTCTTATACTAACGGATCTCACGAAGGTTTTGTTAAGTTTTATGTGATTGAACTTTTCAAGTTTTGGGTGAGATCGCGATGGATGAAGGAATAAGGAGTGAAAAGAGCCTAAGCTTGGGGATTCCCCATGGCACCCCAAGTTAATATTCAAGGAGAACCAAGCAACTAAGCTTGGGCATGCCCAGGAAGGCATCCCCTCTTTCTTCTAACGACCATCGGTATTTTACTTGGAGCTATATTTTTATTCGTCACATATCATGAGTTTTGCTTGGAGCGTCTTGTATTATATGAGTCTTTGATTGTTTTGCTTTTTAGTTTGTCACAAGTATCCTTTTTGTACACACCTATTTGAGAGAGCCAAAATTATGCTATGATTTGTTAGAATTGCTCTTCATGCTTCACTTAAATTTTTTGATCTATGGAATTGCTCTAGTGCTTCACTTATATCTTTTTGAGCACGGTGTGCTTTAATATTTTTAAAGAAATACTCTCATGCTTCACTTAGATTAATTTGAGAGTTAGTAAATTTTTGAAGAAATTCTCTCATGCTTCACTTATATTATTTTGAGAGACGAAAAAATTTATGCTCATGTTCTTCACTTAAATTTGTTTGAGCTTGTCAAAAGCAATTGCAATATATGAAACTAGTCCCAAAGTGATAGATATTCAAGAGGGATATAATAGAAACTTTCATGAAGATCATTGGACAAAATAAACTTGATTCTTTGTAATAATTTTGAGATATGATGATAGTGATATGTGAGTCATGTTGGTGAGTAATTATGCTTTTGTAAGAATATTGGTGTTAAGGTTTATTCGGTGTTAGTTATGCTTAATGCTCGCTTTTGTGATTTTTTGTTTCTTGGTTGGTTGATTCTCAAGCTTTTTGCTAGCGTCCACTTGTAGTAAGTAGAAATACTACTTGTGCATCCAAAATCCTTAAACCCTATTTTGCCATATGAGTCCACCATACCTACCTATATGCGGTATTTCCATGCCGTTCTAAGCAAATTTGTATGTGCCATCTCTAAATTTCAAAATGAATTTACTTTTTGTGTGCTCGTACCGCTCATGAAGCGGCAGGGGGTGGCCAATATTTTCCATGCTAGATGTGTTATTCTCAAGATGAGTGTTTATTCACTTGTCATTGCATGAGAGTACGGCAGTAATAGGGATGCCCAGTCACGAAATGAAAAAGAATTTTACTTTATGTTGTCAAATAATAAATTCCTTGGAAAGTGTTGGTATGGAAGGCACCCGTGGATACGGCTATCCATGGATTGTGAAAGAATGCTGAAAAAAAGAATAAACTTTATTTTCTGTTTGGGAACCGCCTATGATATATCTAGCATGGAAAGTGTTGGGAATTACTCGATCGTTTTCGTTGACGGGAAAAGTATGCCTCTCAAAAAAATTATCTCTCAATGTAAGCTTTGAGCTCTGGCACCTCTACAAATCCCTACTTCCCTCTGTGAAGGGCCTATCTATTTACTTTATGATTTTTTTATTTTTTATGAGTCTCCATCTTCTCTTATAAAGCACCAACTAGGGAGCACTATGATCATACTTGAGCATTTTATGTAGCTAATATGCGAGTGTGTTTCATGAATGGATCAATGATTGAGCATGATGGGCTAGGGATAACTTTCTTTAGTGTTGATATTTTGAAAGGCATGGTTGCTTGTTGATATGCTTGAGTATTGAAATATTCATGCCAAAACTAGACTATGGCTTTGAACCATATAAGAGTCCAAATGTCCATGCTACAAAAAAAATATGTGATGAACATGTTAGGCAGCATTCCACATCAAAAATTCTATTTTTATCATTTACCTACTCGAGGACGAGTAGGAATTACGCTTAGGGATGCTGATACGTCTCCAACGTATCTATAAATTTTGCTTGTTCCATGCTATTATATTATCATTCTTGTATGTTTTACAATCATTTTATAGCAACTTTATATCATTTTTTGGGACTAACCTATTAACATAGTGCCCAGTGCCCAGTGCCAGTTGCTGTTTTTTTCTTGTTTTTTACTTCGCAGAATATCAGTAACAAACGAAGTCCAAACGCAGCGAAACTTTTTGGAGATTTTTTCTGGACCAGAAGACACCCAGTGGGCCAAAGAAGTACGAGAGGGGAGGCCCGAGGTGAGCACAAGACACCTGGGTGCGCCAGGAGGCCCAGGCACGCCCAGGTGGGTTGTGCCCACCTCGGTGACCTCCCGCACCGCGTCTTCGCCCTATAAATTCCCAAATATTCCAGAAACCCTAGGGAAGTCAACGAAACACAATTCCAGTCGCCGCATGTTCCAGAACCACGATATCCAATCTAGACACCGTCACGAAGGGGTTCATCATCCTCATTGGTGCCTCTTCGATGATGCGTGAGTAGTTCACCATAGACCTACGGGTCCGTAGGCATTAGGTAGATGGCTTCTTCTCTTTTTTTGATTGTCAATACAATGGTCTCTTGGAGATCTATTTGATGTAACTCTTTTTTGCGTTGTGTTTGTTGGGATCCGATGAACTTTGAGTTTATGATCAGATCTGTATCCATGAATATTATTTGAGTCTTCTTTTGATCTCTTATATTCATGATTATTTATAGCCTCGTATTTCTTCTTCGAATCTTTGGTCTTGTTAGGCCCACTAGATTGATTTTTCTTGCCATGGGAAGATGTGCTTTGTGATGGGTTTGATCTTGCGGTGTTCTTTCCCAGTGACAGAAGGGGCAGCAAGACACACATGTATCGTTGCTATTAAGGATAACAAGATGGGGGCTATTCCTACATGAATAGATCTCGTCTACATCATGTCATCGTTCTTATTGCATTAATATGTTTCTCCATGAACTTAATACACTAGATGCATGCTGGATAGCGGTCGATGTTTGGAGTAATAGTAGTAGATGCAGGCAGGAGTCGGTCTACTAATCTTGGACGTGAAGCCTATATATTAATCATTCCCTTGGATATCGTCATAATTATCCGATCTTCTATCAATTGTCCAACAGTAATTTGTTTACCCACCGTATGCTATTTTCTCGAAAGAAGCCACTAGTGAAATCTACGGCCCCTGGGTCTGTTCTTTATCATATTTGCTTTAAGATCTATTTTTATTCGCTTTTATTTTCAGATCTATTCTTCCAAAAAACCAAAAATACATTGCTGCACTTTTTTATTACTTATTTTATTTCACATTTTATCGAGAGCTATTTATCCAATCTATCACAAATATTTTCCCGTTAACTCACCAATTTCTGGCACCGTTACCCAGGAGGGATTGACAACCCCTCTTATGCGTTGGGTTGCAAGTATTTGTTCTTTGTGTGTAGGTACCATTTACATAGTGTTGCTTGGTTCTCGTACTGGATTGATACCTTGGTTTCATAACTGAGGAAAATACCTACTATAGCTGTACTGCATCATCCCTTCCTCTTTGGGGAAATACCGACGCAGTTTCAAGCGACATCACTGACATATGGGCCAGAATATCCTAACGTGGTTCCTTACATGTGGGACCAGACCTTGTTTTTTCCGTGACAATGTTGTCGTTTGATCGGTCAATGATGCTGGTGTGTGGGCCCATTGTAGTGCTGACGTGGATGCTAGCGAGCGGGTCCATACATGGGTGACGTGGCTTCTTACTTGTTGGTCCATATGGTTGTGACGGCGTGCATATCTGTCATAGTTTGTATGTGTGGTCAATTTTTTATATTGCAATTGGCGGGCATATTTGATACAAAATTGTAATATTTGATAATTTTAATATGAATTTTTGCAACTTTTGAAGTTTAATGCAAATTCGGCTCCTGCTATTGTTTTTAAACCTCAAACTTGACAATTGTCAAACAGAATGAGACATGAGAATAACCAACCATGGGACCGAACCGCAATATAAAATTGGACTCATGAATTAATTTCATTGCTCAAATGTACTCATGGGATCCTGGCGATGCAATCCTGGCGATGAACTTTAGCATTGCATCAATATCATCAAGCCTCTTTTCGAGAGCCAAGGTTTTCTCTTCCTTCACATTATTAATGAGTTCAGGTTCTTCTTGTTGCTGTACTAGGGTAGTGTTCATAGATTCAAGACAATTATGCATATCTAACAGGGCCAATTTCAGAGCTTCAATTTTAGCATGTTGCTCTGGCAGGGCCTTCTTAACACCTTGTAGTACTTTTCAGTGCTCTACAAGGGTAATCTTCACATATTCTAGGCCATACTACGTATCTGGCATGAGATGCTTCACAACTTCACGTTCTTGCTCATGCTCTTCCAGGGCCTTCTTCACAGTTTGAAATTGTAGCTGCTGCCATGCTAGGGCCTTCTTCATAGCATCTAGTTCATCATGCTAGTTTTCCAAGGCGTGCTCGATGGCTTCTGGTTGTTCCTGCTGCACTACCAGGGCATTGATGACTACTTTAGATTGTTGTTTCTGGGGCCTTGCAGTGAGGTCATCATTTGAGAGTCCTAACTTTTCCTATAGAGAAATTTATAGAGTTAAAACATATCAAAGAATTCCAAATTGTAGATGCATCTACCATAGTATACGATGGTAGGGTGAACAAAGACAGTCTTACTAATTAAGTGTTTACAGAAAATAGTTCACCTACTCACCGATTGAACCCTCTTTCTCTTCAATGAGCTTGAGCTTATGTATACATCTAAAGTAAGAGACATGACTTTTTTGAACTCTTCATGTACCATCTGTATACCCTTAGTCGCTACTTCAAGTTGATGGCGATAATATTCCCGCCATAATGTAGTTGAACACATTAGATTGTAGGCAACTTGCATTACGTATGCATGTCAGAGAAAGTCAACATATTCTATTGATAGATGAAGAGTTTGCAATAACAATGTCCTCTACATCTGTAGTTGTGGCCAGATCTACGTCTTTTTGTTCACTTTCAATGCCACAGTCTATCAGGTCTTCTTAATGGCATGGATAACAAACATGACCTCTGATATCTGAGAACGCAGGGAAATCTGCGGGACGACCGACAAAGCAAGGTGCGGACTTGGAAAACTCTTCCTGTCAATATTGGTTCTTCTTTTTCATGCCTTCCCTAATCTTCTCCCACTTTGTTGGTAACATGTCAACATCTGCTGAGTAAACATGATCACTTGTTGACAATAGGTACGATACGAGACGGTGATAATTTTAAATATTGGTGCCATAATAAGTAAGTATTTGAGTACGTACATTAAGATCAAGGAAATGAAATAGTAATAAGAACCCTAGCTAGATTGACCCACAGTCTTAACCCGAATAAGAACCCCAAATTATAAATCTTGTAAAAGCAACAACAACTTTCACATAAAAGTAAGTAGACGCGCAGTCTGACTAGGATTGAGATAATGGGGTAGGCATACCATGAGAGTGAACGGGCCTGAGCCGAATGTCGTCGGTCAGTTGCGCCTCCATGGTGACCGAACGATTTGTGGTGGCGGAGCGAGAACCACCGGCCGGGAAGGGAGTGGATCTATAGGTGAAGAGGGAGATATAGGAGGCGACGTCTCCTTTCTTGGAAGGGGACGTGGTTGTTGTTTAAATAAGAGGCATGATTTGGGGATGTTTGGGGTTAGTTTTGTGGGGCGTTCGAAAATGAGGAAACATGCATGTACATGTTCTAAGATCCAGGAAATGAACTAGCAATTGGTATATTGTCAACATGGATTAGTTGATAACAAAAGCATTTTGAAAGAACATACGGACTAAATCGGAAGAAGATATACTCGGAGATTGCATAAACAAGCTGCTGACCAATGAACCCTAGTTAGAATGACATGTGGTGTTAAACTGCATAAGAACGCTAACTTTTTTATTATTGTAATAAAAAATAGCACTTCAAAGAGAACTCGTCAATTAGGATGAGATCTTGGGGTAGTTTTACCAGCAGAGCAAATGGGGCCGAGCCGGACGCTATCCATCGCGAGTGCCTCCCTGACCGAACGATTTGTGGCCATAGCCACAGAGATCAAGCGGTGGGGAGGGAGATGGATCTGGCGAAAAAGGGAGGGAGAGGGAGGAAGGGAGGGAGAGAGAGAGAGGAAGAGATCAAGTAACGTGTTCCTCACTTATTTAAGGTGAGACCAATAGGTTAGCAATTCACGATCATTTTTTTCATGCGTGTAACTTGAAGAAAGCACGTTCATCATGTGAAGTGTCACGACTATTTACATTCAAGTACCCCGTGCCAGTTGTCACGTCATACATTGAGATCCTACTTTGCATGCCGCAAGGAGTCACCATCAGAAGGATTTGAGAGAGTATGAATCTGAAAATGCCACTACTCCAGGAAGCTGCTAACGCACCACATGAATCAGAGACCCTTCAACCAAACTGTGTGTTATGCATTAATCGCAAACGGTGTTCTATTAAAACAGTCACCAATAAGACGAACAGTGTGTGATGGCAGACACATCAAGCACGATTCAGATTAGAGTTGCATGTGTGATACGTGGCATACAATTGATCCATACGAACTATTTGCGATGATCAGAACAACAGAAACGGTCAGCCAGGTCAAGGTGTGTGTGATATACGGCGTATAGTTCACTCGAATGAACTGATATGTCTCCAATGTATCTATAATTTTTTATTGTTCCATGCTATTATAGTATCAATCTTGTATTATATACATTTACAAGCAATCATATATCATTTTTTGGGACTAACCTATTAACTTCGTGCCCAGTGCTAGTTGCTATTTTTTGCCTGCTTTTGGTTTTTCAGAATATCAGTACCAAACGAAGTCCAAATGCCACTAAACTTTTTGGAGATTTTTTTCTGGACATAAGAGACCCTGGAAGCTTTGGGAGGGGAAAAGAAGATGGAGCAGTGGCCCACGAGGCACCAGGGCGTGCCCTGGTGGCTTGTGGGGCCCACGTGGCTCCGTTTGACCTAACTTTGCCTCTATAAATTCTCTAAAATCGGGAAACCAACAGAGAGCCACCCGAAATACTTTTTCTGCCACCGCAAGTTCCTTTTCTCGTGAGATCCCATCTGGAGCCTTTTCCGGCACTCCGCCGGAGGGGGAATCTATCACGGAGGGGCTCTACATCAACCTTGCTGCCCTTCCGATGATGTGTGAGTAGTTTACCACAGACCTACGGGTCCATAGTTAGTAGCTATATGGCTATCTCTCTCTCTTTAATCTTCAATACAATGTTCTCCTTGGTGTTCTTGGACTTCTATTCGATGTAATCACTTTTTGTGGTATGTTTGTTGGGATCCAATGAAATGTGAGTTTATGATCAGATTATACATGAATATTATTTGAGTTTTCTCTGAAGGCTTTATGCATGATTATTATAGATTCACATTTCTCTCCGATCTATTGATTTGGTTTGGCCAACTAGATTGATTTTTCTTGCAATGGGAGACGTGCTTTGTGATGGGTTCGATATTGCGGTGCTCAATCCCAGTGAGAGAAGGGGGCATGACATGTATTTGTATCATTGCCATTAAGAATAAAAAGATGGGTTTTATTCATATTAATTGGGTTTACTTTGTCTACATCATGTCATCTTGCTTAAGGCGTTACTCCATTCTTTATGAACTTAATACTCTAGATGCATGCTGGATAGTGGTCGATTTGTGGAGTAATAGTAGTAGATGCAAAATTGTTTCGATCTACTTGTCTGGGACGTGATGCCTATATACATGATCATTGCTTGGATATCACCATGATTATTTGGTTTTCTATCAATTGCCCAACAATAAAAAATTTACCCACCGTATGCTATTTTCAAGAGAGAAGCCTCTAGTGAAAACTATGGCCCCCGGGTCTACTTTTATCATATTAAAAATCCTACACAAACCTTGCTGCAATTTTACTTTATTTATTTTATTTTGTATTTTTGTTCAATCTATCTATCAGTTACTACACAATTTTATCTTGCACGTAACCGCCAAGGGTTTGCCAACCCGTTGTTCGCGTTGGGTTTCAATGATTTGTTATTTGTGCTGCTAATGACGTGTTGCTTGGTTCTCCTACTGGATTGATAACATTGATTCTTAACTGGGGGAAATACTTATCTCTACTATACTGCATCATGCTACTTCTTGAGCTTGCGTTGGGTTTTCCCTTGAAGAGGAAAGGGTGATGCAGCAAAGGAGAGATAAGTATTTCCCTCAGTTAAGAACCAAGGTATCAATCTAGTAGGAGGAACACACAAGTCTCCAATAATTGCACCTACATAAACAAACAAATACTTTCACCCAACGCGATAAAGGGGTTGTCAATCCCTTCACGGTTACTTGCAAGGATGAGATCTGATAGTGATAGATATAAAAGATAAGTAAAACAAAAGTAAATAAATTGCAGCAAGGTATTTTTGTGTTTTTGATTTTATATATCTGAAAATAATATGATAAAAGATAGATCCGGGGGCCATAGTTTTCACTAGAGGCTTCTCTCTTGAAAGAAAGCATACGGTGGGTAAACAAATTACTGTTGAGCAATTGATAGAAAAGCGCAAAGTTATGATGATATCTAAGGTAATGATCATGTATATAGGCATCACGTCCGTGACAAGTAGACCGACTCCTGCCTGCATTGATGACCCACAAGTATAGGGGATCAATCGTAGTCCTTTCGATAAGTAAGAGTGTCAAACCCAACGAGGAGCAGAAGGAAATGACAAGCGGTTTTTAGCAAGGTAATTTCTGCAAGCACTGAAATTGTCGGTAATAGATAGTTTGATAGCAAGATAATTTGTAACAAGTGACAAGTAGCAATAGTAACAATAGGTGCAGCAAGGTAGCCCAATCCTTTTTGTAGCAAAGGACAGGCTGGAACGGTCTCTTATAATAAGCAAAGCGTTCTTGAGGGCACACGGGAATTTCATCTAGTCACTTTCATCATGTTGGTTTGATTCGCGTTCGCTACTTTGATAATTTGATATGTGGGTGGACTGGTTCTTGGGTGTTGTTCCTACTTTAACAAGCCTCCCACTTATGATTAACCCCCTCACAAGCATCCGCAACTACGAAAGAAGAATTAAGATAACAATCTGACCATAGCATTAAAGATATGGATCCAAATCAGTCCCTTACGGAATAGCGCATAAACTAGGGTTTAAGTTTCTGTCACTCTAGCAACCCATCATCTAATAACTACTCCACAATGCATTCCCTTAGGCCCAAAGATGGTGAAGTGTCATTTAGTCGATGCTCACATAACACCACTAAGGGAATCACAACATACATATCATCAAAATATCAAACAAATAATATTCATGCTCAAGATCAGAGGGATATTAAATAGCATAATGGATCTGAACATATAATCCTCCACCAAATAAACCATCTAGCATCAACTACAAGATGTAATCAACGCTACTAGTCCCCCACAAGTACCAATCTGAGGTTCCGATACAAAGATTGAACACAAGAGATGAACTACGGTTTTGAGATGAGATGGTGCTATTGAAGATGTTGATGAAGATTGGCCTCCCAAAGATGAGAGGGTTGTTGGTGATGACGATGGCTTCGATTTCCCCCTCTGGGAGGGAAGTTCCCAGGACGGAACCGCTCCGCCAGAGGGCAAAGGTGCTCCTACCCAAGTTCCACCTTGAGACGGTGGCGCTCCGTCCCATAAGTCCTCTGCTTATTTTATCTAGGTCAAAAGACCTTATATACCATAAGAAGGGCACCAGAGGTGGGCCGAGGGGCCCACTACCCACCAGGGCGCGCCAGGGGGGTCTGGCATGCCCTGGTGCCTTGTGGCCACCTGGCTGCGCCCTCTGGTAGTTCTTCTCTCCAATATTTATTTTATATTCCAAAATAATTCTCCATAAAATTTCAGCTCATTTGGAGATGTGCAGAATAGGTATCTCTGACATAGCTTTTTTAGGTCCAGAATTCCAGCTGCCGGTATTCTCCCTCTTTGTGTAAACCTTGCATACTATGATAGAAAATGCATTAGAATTACTCCATAAAGTGTTATAAAGCATAAAAACACTATATATAACAGTAGGAAAACATGATGCAAAATGGACGTATCATGCATCTACTACTATTACTCCACACATCGACTGCTATCCAGCATGCATCAAGTGTATTAAGTTAACAAGAACGGAGGAACGCCTAGGATAGATCCAATCAATATGAACAAACCCCATATTTTTATCCTTAGTGGCAACAATACAAATACGTGTCATGTCCCTTTTTGTCACTAGGATTGAGCACCGCAAGATTGAACCCACTACAAAGCACCTCTCCCATTGCAATAAAAATCAATCTCGTTGGCCAAACCAAATCAATTGATCGGAGACAAATACAAAGCTATCTTAATCATGCATAAAATAGTTCAGAGAAGACTCAAATAATATTCAAAGATAATCTGATCATAAATCCACAATTCATCGGATCTGAACAAACGCATCGCAAAAGAAGATTACATCAAATAGATCTCCAGGAACATTGAGTAGAACATTGTATTGAAGATCAAAGAGAGAAGAAGAAGCCATCTAGCTACTAGCTATGGACCCATAGGTCTGTGGTAAACTACTCACACATCATCGGAAGGGTGGCAAGGTTGATGTGGAAGCGCTTCGTGGTCGAATCCCCCTCCGGCAGAGTACTGGAAAAGGTCCCCAGATGGGATCTCACGAAGACATAAACTTGCGGCGGCAGAAAAGTATTTTTCATGTGCCCTCTGGTCTATGGGGAATATTTAGGTATTTATAGAAGAAGAATTAGGGCTAGAGGTGCCACAAGGGGGCCCACAAGCTTGTAGGGCGCCCCCCTAGGGCGCGCCCTATGAGTTTATCATTTCCTCGTGGCTCTTTTGGCCTCCTCCCGAAGCTTCCATGGTGTCTTGTGGTCCAAGAAAAATCGTCAAAAAGTTTCGTTCCGTTTGGACTCCGTTTGGTATTGATTTTCTGTAAAGACAAAAACAAGGAAAAAACAACAACTGGCACTGGGCACTGGGTTAATAGGTTAGTCCCAAAAAATGATATAAATTGCATAATAATGCATAAAAAACATCCAAGGTTGACAATATAATAGCATGGAACAATAAAAAATTATAGATACATTGGAGACGTAGCAGGCATCCCCACGCTTAATTCCTGCTCGTCCTCGAGTAGGTAAATGATAAAAACATAATTTTTGATGTGGAATGCTACCTAACATGTTTATCATGTAATCATTCTTAATGTGGCATGAATATTCAGATCCATAAGATTCAAAATAAAAGTTTAATATTGACATAAAAACAATAATACTTCAAGCATACTAAAAAGCAATCATGTCTTCTCAAAATATCATGGCTAAGGAAAGTTATCCCTACAAAATCATATAATCTTGTCATGCTTTATCTTCATAACACAAATTATTTATCATGCACAACCCCGATGACAAGCCAAGCAATTGGTTCATACATTTTAATGTGTTTCACCTTTTTTAACTCTCACGCAATACATGAGCGTGAGCCATGGATATAGCACTATGGGTGGAATAGAATATGATGTTGGAGGTTGTATGGAGAAGATAAAAAAGGATAAAGTCTCACATTGACGAGGCTAATCAACTTGCTATGTAGATGCCCATCAATTGATGTCAATGCAAGGAGTAGGAATTGCCATGCAACGGATGCACTAGAGCTATAAGTGTATGGAAGCTCAAAAGAAAACTAAGTGGGTGTGCATCCAACTTGCTTGCTCATGAAGACCTAGGGCATTTGAGGAAGCCCATCATTGGAATATACAAGCCAAGTTCTATAATGAAAAATTCCCACTAGTAATATAGGAAAGTGACAAAATAGGAGACTCTATATCATGAAGAACATGGTGCTACTTTGAAGCACAAGTGTGGAAGAGGATAGTAACATTGTCCCTTCTCTATTTTTCTCTCATTTGTTTTGTTGGGCACTTTGTCTCTTTTTTTCTTGGGCTCTTTTTGGCCTCTTTTTTTTTCTTCCAAAGTCTCATCGTGTTGTGTGGGGGAATCATAGTCTCCATCATCCTTTCCTCACATGGGACAATGCTCTAATAATGATGATCATCACACTTTTATTTACTTACAACTCAAGAATTACAACTCGATACTAGAACAAAAATATGACTCTATATGAATGCTAACGGTGGAGTACCGGGATATGCAATGATCTAGCGTGACATGTATAAAAAATATGAACGGTGGCCAAGCCACAAATACTGTGTCAACTATATGATCATGCAAAGCAATATGACAATGATGGTATGTGTCATAATAAAATGAAACGGTGGAAGTTGCATGGCAATATATCTTGGAATGGCTATGGAAATGCCATAATAGGTAGGTATGGTGGCTGTTTTGAGAAAGATATAAGGAGGTTTATGTGTGAAAGAGCGTATCATATCACGGGGTTTCGATACAGTGGCAAAGTTTGCACCAGAACTCAAGGTGAGAAAGGGCAATGCACGGTACCGAAGAGGCTGGCAAAGTGCGGAAAGGTGAGAGTGTGTATAATCCATCGACTCAACATTAGTCATAAAGAACTCACATAATTATAGCAAAGGTTTATTAGCCCTCGAAGCAAAGTACTACTACGCATGCTCCTAGGGGGATAGATTGGTAGGAAAAGACCATCGCTCGTCCCCGACCGCCACTCATAAGGAAGACAATAAAAAATAAATCATGCTGCAATTTCATAGCATAACGAGAGACCATACGTGCATGCTTCGGGAATCACAAACCTTAACACAAATATTCTTACTAAACCACAATTACTCACTAGCATGACTCTAATATCACCATCTTTATATCTCAAAACAAATGCAATAAATCAAACTTCTCATATAGTCAACGATCTTCATGAAAGTTTTTATTATATCCCTCTTGAATACCTTATCATATTAGGATTAAATTCATAACCTAACCAAATTGCCATACTATTTATAAGACTCTCAAAATAATATAAGTGAAGCATGAGAGTTCATCAATTTCTTTAAAATATAACCACCGCCGTGCTCTAAAAGATATAAGTAAAGAACTAGAGCAACTACCTAGCTCAAAAAATATAAGTGAAGCACATAGAGTATTCTAATAAATTCACAATTAATGTGTGTCCCTCTCAAAAGGTGTGTCTAGCAAGGATGATTGTGGAAAACTAAAAATAAAAGACTCAAATAATACAAGACGCTCCAAGCAAAACACATATCATGTGGTGAATAAAAACATAGCCTCAAGTAATTTACCGATATATTGAAGACAAAAGGGGGGATGCCATCCGGGGCATCCCCAAGCTTAGACGCTTGGTTGTCCTTGAATATTACCTTGGGGTGCCTTGGTCATCACCAAGCTTAGGCTCTTGCCACTCCTTATTCCTTAGTCCATCGAAACTTTACCCAAAACTTGAAAACTTCACAACAAAAAAACTCATGAGATCTGTTTGTATAATAAAACAAATCTCCACTTTTAGGTACTATTGTAAACTCATTCCAATTTTCTATTTGCATTATATATACTATATTCTAACTTCGCCATGGCTCATACCCCCCGATACTACCCATAGATCCATCAAAACAAGCGAACAACACAATGAAAACAGAATCTGTCAAAAACAGAACAGCCTGTAAATACCCGAATTAAGATCATACTTATATAACTCCAAAAATTCTGAAAACATAGGAAACGTAGGAAATCTGTATGTCAATATTGTGTAAAAAATTCAGAATTTTTCCACATTCCAGCAAATTTTAACAATTTTTCTACTGGACGTAAAAGTTTTGTTTTTTCTCAGAGTCAAATCAATGATCTTCCAAATCATCCCAAAGGTCTTAATTGGCTCAAACACTAACTAAAATACTAAAAAAATCATAATATAGGTATAATTGCATGTTTATTGAAAAACACAAGAAAGAGCAAAACCATAAAATAAAATTGGGTTGCCTCCCAACAAGCGCTATAGTTTTACGCCCCTAGCTAGGCATATTGCATAGATTTAGGTATTGTCATCTTTGGTATTCAATCCATAAGTGGCCATCATAATAGATTCATATGGCAACTTAATTTTCTTTTTGGAAAGTGTTCCATGCCTTTCCTTAATGGAAATTGAAATCTAATGTTTCCTTCTTTCATATCAATAATAGCACCAATCGTTCTAAGGAAAGGTCTACCAAGAATAATGGGGAATGTAGGATTGCTATCTATATCAAGCACAATAAAATCTATGGGCACATAATTCCTATCTGCAACAATAAGAACATCATTAATTTTCCCATAGGTTTCTTAATAGTAGAATCCGCTAAGTGCAAATTTAAAGAACAATCATCAAGTTTATGGAAACCTAGCACATCACATAAAGTTTTTGAAATAGTGGAAATGCTAGCACCCAAATCACACAAAGCATTGCACTCAAAATCTTTAATCTGAATTTTAATAGTAGGTTCCCATTCATCCTATGCCTTTCTAGGGATTGAAACTTCCAACTCAAGTTTTTCTTCAAAAGATTTTCATCATAGCATCAACGATATGTTTAGTAAAAGCCTTATTTTGATTATAAGCATTAGGTGAATTAAGCATAGATTGTAACAAGGAAATACACTCAATCAAAGAACAATTATCATAATTAAATTCCTTGAAATCCAAAAGAGTGGGCTCATCACTAGTTAAAGTTTTGACCTCGCCAAACCCACTTTTATCAATTTTTCATTAAGATCTTCACCCTCCAAATTATTGGGACGCCTTCTACCTAAAGTTGACTCCTCTCCAGTCTGTACTTTATCAAGTTTTATATTAGCAAACAAAAATTCAATAGGAGTCACACCAATCACTTTAAGATCTTCATCATGATTCAAAGATTCTGGTTTAGCAGCCATCCTATTTATTAACGTAGTTTTTTTATCAGAAATTTGACCTACTAAACTTTTAATATGAACGAGTTGAGATTTAAGACCTATAACTACCTTATTAACATCATCAAGCTATTTATTGATGTACTCAATCATAGTAGATTGTTCTTTAAGCTTGTTCCTAAAGAAAATATTATGCTCAAATTGCAAAGACATGAAGCTTTCTGCATTATTTTCAAGCTCTTCCAACTTTCTATGGTAAGGATAATTTTTTTTAAATTGATACATGATGAACAAGCAAGTAATCTAGCACACAAGCAAACAAAAAGTGAATGAAAAAGCGAATGGAAAGAAGGCAAATAGAAAAACAAATATTTTTGTGTTTTTCTGAAAACGTTTTAGAAGTGGGGGAGAGCAAATGAGAGGCAAATGGCGAATAATGTAAATGCAAGAGATGAGAGTTTATGATGGGTACTTGGTAGGCTTGATGTTGATCCTCCCCGGCAATGGCGCCAGAAATTCTTCCTGCTACTTCTTGAGCTTGCGTTGGTTTTTCCCTTGAAGAGGAAAGGGTGATCTAGCAAAGTAGAGATAAGTATTTCCCTCAGTTAAGAACCAAGGTATCAGTCCAGTAGGAGGAACACACAAGTCTCCAATAATTGCACCTACACAAACAAACAAATACTTGCACCCAACGCGATAAAGGGGTTGTCAATCCCTTCACGGTTACTTGCAAGGATGAGATCTGATAGTGATAGATATAAAAGATAAGTAAATGTGCTAAATAAAATAAAAGTAAATAAATTGTAGCAAGGTATTTTTGTGTTTTTGATTTATAGATCTGAAAATAATATGATAAAAGATAGACCCGGGGGCCATAGTTTTCACTAGAGACTTCTCTCTTGAAAGAAAGCATACGGTGGGTAAACAAATTACTGTTGAGCAATTGATAGAAAAGCGCAAAGTTATGAAGATATCTAAGGCAATGATCATGTATATAGGCATCACGTCTGTGACAAGTAGACCGACTCCTGCCTGCATCTACTACTATTACTCCACACATTGACCGCTATCCAGCATGCATCTAATGTATTAAGTTAACAAGAACGGAGTAACGCATGGGATAGATCCAATCAATATGAACAATCCGCATCTTTTTATACTTAGTGGAAACAATACAAATACGTGTCATGTCCCTTTTTGTCACTGGGATTGAGCACCGCAAGATTGAACCCACTACAAAGCACCTCTCCCATTGAAAGAAAGATCTATCTAGTTGGCCAAACCAAATCAATAGATCGGAGAGAAATACAAAGCTATCTTAACCATGCATAAAAGAGTTCAGAGAAGACTCAAATAATATTGAAAGATAATCTAGTCATAAATCAACAATTCATTGATCTCAACAAACGCACCGCAAAAGAAGATTACATCGAATAGATCTCCAAGAACATCAAGGAGAACATTGTATTGAAGATCAAAGAGAGAGAAGAAGCCATCTAGCTACTAGCTATGGACCCGTAGGTCTATTGTACACTACTCACACATCATCGGAAGGGCAGCAAGGTTGATGTAAAAGCGCTCCATGGTCGAATCCCCCTCCGGCAGAGTACCAGAAAAGGTCCCCAGATGGGATCTCACGAAGACAGAAACTTGCCGCGGCGGAAAAGTATTTTTTGGGGTGCCCTCTGGTCTACGGGGAATATTTAGGTATTTATAGAAGAAGAATTAGGGCTAGAGGTGCCACAGGGGGCCCACAAGCCTGGGGGGCCCACCTAGGGCGCGCCCTCCGAGCTTGTCATGGCCTGGTGGCTCTTCTGGCCTCTTCCCGAAGCTTCCAGGGCGTCTTGTGGTCCAAGAAAAATCATCAACAAGTTTTGTTCCGTTTGGACTCCGTTTGATATTGATTTTCTGTAAAAATAAAAACAAGGAAAAAACAGCAACTGACACTGGGCACTAGGTTAATAGGTTAGTCCCAATAAATGATATAAAATAGCATAGTAGTGCATATAAAACATCCAAGGTTGATAGTATAATAGCATGGAACAATAAAAAATTATAGGTACATTGGAGATGTATCAGATAGCACAGTAGGTTCAACCAGAGCTGTAAAAAAATAGTAGTTCTTAGTAGCCCCCAAGCCTCGAGTCGGTGTAGAAAACTTACTTGAAGGTCGTCTGCACAATATGCTACTTTACAAACGAATATCCAGTAGCCCTAGGCCTTAAGGAAGTTTTTTAATAAAATTGAATTTAGGGTCATCTGAGCATTTTTGTACATTCGAATATCCAGTAGCCCCCGAGCCTCATGTTGCATTTCGAAAAGAAACCGTGTGAGGATCAAATTGATCCGATTTCGGGCTTCTGTTTGTATTTAACTGTGTAATTGTGCAGATCACTACTGCTCACGCTTCGATAAACTCGTTGGAGCCGGAGACCAAGCGATGGCTTGTTGCGACCGAGGAAGAAGCTCGGCAGCTCAAGGCCACCATCACTTCAGTTCAAGGTATATTTTCTAGAAGGTGCTTGTACAATCACTCATGAATTTAATTCGGAGTACTTTTATGACCGTTCCTTTGACGTTATAGATGCCAAGCTACAGGTTGCCGACCTTCGGGTCAAACTGAAGAAGACCTAGGTCGAGGTTGATGCTCTAAAGGAGCAGGCCAAGGAAAGCATCGACCTACTTTGAAAGGGGCAGGAGGTCCACGAGGCCGAGAAGGTGTGGGCGGCTATGATGTCGCTTGAACTACGTCGGTATTTCCCCAAAGAGGAAGGGATGATGCAGCACAGCTACGGTAGGTATTTCCCTCAGTTATGAAACCAAGGTATCAATCCAGTAGGAGAACCAAGCAACACTATGTAAACGGTACCTGCAAACAAAGAACAAATACTTGCAACCCGACGATTAGGAGGGGTTGTCAATCCCTCTACGGGTAACGGTGCAAGAAATTGTGAAGTTGACGGGATAAAAATTGTGTAGATAGGATAAATAGATCTCGATAAAATGCAGAATAAATAAGTAACAAAAAATTGCAGCAAGGTATTTTTGGGTTTTGGAATAATAGATCTGAAAATAAAAGCGAATAAAAATTGAACTCAAAGCAAATATGATAAAGAATAGACCCGGGGGCCATAGATTTCACTAGTGGCTTCTCTCAAGAAAATAGCACATGGTGGGTAAATTTTTTACTGTTGGGCAATTGATAGAAGATCGAATAATTATGACGATATCCAAGGCAATGATCAATATATAGGCATCACGTCCAAGATTTGTAGACCGACTCCTGCCTGCATCTACTACTATTACTCCACACATCAACCGCTATCCAGCATGCATCTAGTGTATTAAGTTCATGGAGAAATGAAGTAATGCAATAAGAACGATGACATGATGTAGACGAGATCTATTCATTTAGGAATAGCCCCCATCTTGTTATCCTTAATAGCAAGTATGGCCTTCCCCGAGCTGGCGCAAGTTTGGCATCTACTAGCCGCCTTTACCGACCTGCCTAGCAGCGCCGCACAGGCGTACCACTATTATAGTGGCAGGCTCAATAATGAGGAGAAGCGGCTATTTTGGCTCTAGTTCCAGGACTCATCGCATCCTACCCCTATTGGCGACAAGCTGAAGCAGCTCGAGGAGTTGCAGAAATTGGCGCGCCCGACGATGGAGACCCTCTTCAAGTACCTCTGGCGCTCGGAGCCCCTGCTGACTAGCTACTTTGAGCTGGTTCGGTGCCTTCAAGAGGCCAAGGCGCAAATGGGGAAGGTCTCGGCATGCTGAGAAGGAGCTCGATGGCCTCGGCCATGATGAAGGTTCACTACTCTGACCGCAACTCCACCAAAATTGTTGAGAGAGGCTTGCTGGCCGATTACCGCAGAGAGCTTCATCCCGTGGACTTCTTCAAAGAAGTGATGCCTACCGCTCGTTTATCCGACGGGGACTGCAAGCTTGGCACCCTCATAGATAATCTGTGAGGGGTATTTGTAAATCTTGGTATGCCATGGGTTATCTTGTAAAGACGATGTTACTCTTGCCCGGCTACTTTTGTTTAATGCCTTTAATATGGAAAATGAAGTAAGCTCGTTATATTTTAAACTTAAGTGATTTTGACTCAATCATGACTCATGTGTGCACTGTTGGCCAGTCTTCGACCTCTGCCCCTAGTTTTAGCTTAGGGTGCTTTTCCAATAATGGACCTTAGCCGACATCTCGGTGCCCAGAGGCGACCAATTTGGAAAAATGAGGCAACCTGGATTATATAGCTGAAGCAGACGCATATTAGAGAAATATAATAGTTTTGGCAAGTAAATAGCCCCCTGTCCCGAACCTTGGGATCCGATATGGTCTTGGCTCCAGCCCTCGGATGTACTGAGTATATCGGACAAGATCTGCTTGTGACCTGCTCGAGGAAAAATCATGTGCTTTATGCATACCCCTCTATGTGGGTGTATTCATTCCCGACCTGCCAACCAAGTTAGTGTGTTTTGTGACAGTTGGCTTTCGGCTTCTCCCACCTGAGGTGCTTTAATTACCAGTTAATCTAGAAGCAACAAACACAGAGGTGCTCCTGGTACACCCTTAGACAAACTGGCGAAAATGTAAGGAGTAAACATAGGAGCTAGGCAACCCAACTATTGACCAAAGACACAAGTCATAATGGCGTAAGGCTCGAGGAAGTCAGCGTCTACTCCTTGGAGTTTCCGACGATCAGTGAATTGAGCCGCTATGCAGCCCCTGAGTTATCAGTGTGGTCGTTTGATGACGACCAATGTGGCTTTACAGCTGAGTACAATTCTTAGTTGTAGCTATCTATGTTGAATGAGACTAAGGACGCACGAACAATGTATACACAACTCGGAATTTAAGGTGTCTATTATTCAATTCAGACTAATTACAATTGTAATGATCGAGCTATAACTAGAGATACATGCTTAGGAGTTGCAGAAACTTGCTACCCTATAGATACGTTCCAAGGTCCACGCTTCCGGCTTCATGTCTAGAGTTGCCTTCTTGCGACGTCCTCCATTGGGGTCCCTGTCCAGCCAAGGATTGCAGCCTCTCCCTCATAGCTAGGGTTTGCGCTGCGTTTTCGTCTAAGTTGAGGAGTGGAGCTTGTTTTTACTTTGGTAGTATGCACACAGCTAGGGCGAGCATATCAGTGTTTCTATGTGGGGGGCTGCTACACGACCCCTGTCCACTTTTGTTTGGCCATGGTTTTTCCTTATGATACCCTAAAATGTATAATGTTGGTATCGAATTTGTAGTTTGACACTTTTGTCCGATTCAGAGCTTGATGCTAATTTCCGAGGATGCTAAGATAATGATGGTCTTATCGCCTGCACATCCTCTATTGTGTGTGCTCCACCATCCCCCATGGAATTTTCAATGCAAAGTTGTGGTACTGAGGAACATAGTTCTCAGCATCATGCATGATGAGATGGAGCGTGTACCCCTATGTGGGTGTCTCCTCCGCAGCTACCAAGGTGGTGTCCAATTTGTCTTTCGGGTGCATCTGGTGTACGCAGGAGTCATCGGCAGGTGTACTTGGAACAAGTCTCCGCTGTTTCATCGGGTCGAGGCTGCTTGATCTAGCCTATGCTTTTGACGCTTCCTCATCGGCTTGTACTTCGACCGCAAAGGCCGCGGTCTACTCCTCCGTTTGAATGAGCATTCCATGTTGCTATCCACCATTATAACGCCATAGGGCCCGGGCATCTTCATCTTTAGATAAGTGTAATGTGGCATGGCATGGAAATGGGCGAAGGCCATTCTCCCTAGGAGTGTGTGGTAGCCACTCCTGAAAGGGACGATATCGAAGGTTAACTCTTCGTTCCGAAAGTTCTCGGGTGTGCCGAAGACTACGTCTATGCTTACCCTGCCCGAGAAGTATGCTTCCACTCCCGGTATGGTACCCTTGAAAGTGGTGTTATTGGGTTGGATCTGTGATGAGTCTATATACATCTTCTTGACGGTGTCTGCATATATAAGGTTGATACTGCTGCCACCATCCATGAGAACTATAGTCAGATGAAAGCCATCGACTATGGGGTTAAGGACCAGAGTTGTTGTGACCCAGTGGCGGATGCTGGTTGGATGGTCACATTGGTTAAATATGATCGGGATTTCCGACCAGGGGTTGTATTTCATCTCGGCAGACTATAAGGCATAAACATCACAGAGTGCGTGTTTTCTCTCCTTTTTGGTGACATAAGTTGCATACATCATGTTCACGTGTTTTACCTTTGGAGGGAATTGATTCTGGCTGGCATTGCTCGACCCGAGGCGGTCTCTTTCCTCGTTATTACGTGGCTGTTTTTTGCCCTGATTTTCGGCTGCCACCATACAGGCCTGCTTGATCACCCAGCAGTTCCGCTTAGTGTGGGTAGCGGGTTTCTTGGGTTTGACATGCATGGCGCATGGTTGGTCTAAAATCTTATCCAGTTGCGAAGGACCTCCTTTTCCACCTTGGAAGGGCTTCTTTTACTACCTCCTCGTTGGTTGCCAAAACCAGCGTTGACCTTGCCGTCCTCGGCGTCACTGTTGCTACCTCTATGATGGCGCCTGTTCATGTTACGCCAAGGTTTCCCATTTCCATCGCGCACCTTGGAGGTGTTGGGGTTACCGTTGCGAATATTCTTCCGAACTAACTAGTTATCCTGACCCGCCCAAAATCGACTCATGCGCTGCGTGAGGCTTGCCATCGTTCTCGGCTTCTCGTGCCCTAGCTCTCTGGCTAGCCATTCATTGCTTATGTTGTGCCTAAATGCCGCAATTGCCTCTAGCCTAGGCAGTCAATTATCTGGTTCTTCTTTGTCAAAAATCTATTCCAGAATTTTTAGACTGATTCTCTCGGCTTTTGCACAACATGATCCAAGTCATCGGCATCCGGAGGTCAAACATTGGTGCCCTAGAAGTTGGCCCGGAATTCATCCTCGAGGTCCCCCCAGACATCGATCGAATTCTCGAGAAAGCTGTTAAGTCAATGCCGAGCTGAGCCTTTGAGCTTTAGAGGTAGGTAATTAATGGCGTGGAGTTCATCTCCGCCTGCCATGTGTACTGCCATGAGGAAGTCCTCAATCCATGTGGCGGGATCCATTGTTCCGTCGTATTGCTCCATGTTTATGAGTTTAAACTGCTGAGGAAACTGGTGTTGCATAATCTTTTATGTAAAAGCATTGAGAATGTGCAACACCTCCGACCCGAGCAGTGGCGTGGTGTACATTAGGTACTGTCACGTTGCCATCACGTGTGTAGTCGCGTACATTGCCATTTTCGCTAACCAAGCCAGGTATCCCGCTTGTCCAACAGGTGGTTGTTCTCTTGACTTGTAAATTGACCGATGTTGGACGTCGGACCTTAAGGGCCTTTTCTCCTTCAGGGCATACTTTCGTGTAACCCACAGTGGTTTTACTCGACATCAGGCTCCGAGTGCCTCAGGGACATTCTTGGCAGCGCATGTTGGCTGATCTCTGCCCCGAGGAGGACGATCGAGGGTTTCAACCCAGTCAAGTGTTGAAAGCGTTATCCTCGGCCTCCGTGTCCAACTCATTCAATAAGTTTCTACGGGGCCAGATCGGTTAGCCCAGTCTATTGGAGCTTGTCCTCGAATGCTTGCTCGGCCCTAAGGAGCTCGACCCATCTATCGTTTAAAACATCCTCTTCGGTGTTGAGCCGTTGGGACTTTTTCTTGATGCTCTTGGTCATGCTGGCCAATCATTTGCGCAGTTTTTCTTTTCTACCGGTGGAGTTGGACAACATGTAACATGTAAGAGCAACTACAGCCAGGCCTCTCATACCCGTCTCAAACGCCCGGGCAGGCTGTCCGGTCAGCGACCAGTCACAAAAAATCGACCCAACCGGACCTCTCAAATTGCAGACAAACGCCCGGGCTGGCCGGCACGCCTGATATCCAGCCCAAATATAGGGTGGATATGGAGCAGCCCAGGCACGCCAGGGCGCGTCCGCCTGACAGGCCCGGCCCACCACGGACCCCACAAAAAACCCCAATCCGGGCAGCAAGCTCAAACCCTAGCTCACTCTATCGCCCTCTCGCTCCGTCCGTCCACTCCTCTCCCTCTTCGGTTTCAATCCCATCCACCACGATGAGCAGCTCCGACACCGAGTCTGGCTCGGAGGTCGACTATGAGGAGGAGATGGCCCACCGCATTGCGCAGGAGCGGTCGAAGGTGGAGACCGGCGGCAGCTCCGAACCTGGAGCGTCGCCGCACCTCCTGCGCCGGTGCAGCGCGGACACCGGAGCTGGACCCTCCCGGCCGGCGCGCAGCAACGCCCGATCAGCACAGTCCGCGCCGGCCCCGCGTCGTCTCCTTCCCCCGCTAGTCGCTCCTGCATGCGGCCAGCGCTAGGTGGTTGTGCCCGCGCCTCCAGCCCGCACGCGCACTCCGGAGTCAGAGGTGTCAGGGTTACGATCCTGACAATGAGTACTAGGGGTACGAATAAGGGGCAGAACCTAGCTGCGGCACAGGTGCAACACTCAGTGTTTAACGAGTTCAGGCCCCTCTCGGCGGAGGTAATGATACGTCTCCAACGTATCTATATTTTTTATTGTTCCATGCTATTATATTATCTGTTTTGGATGTTTTATATGCATTAATATGCTATTTTATATTATTTTTGGGACTAACTTATAAACCTAGAGCCCAGTGCCAGTTTCTGTTTTTTCCTTGTTTTTGAGTTTTACAGGAAAGGAATACTAAACGGAGTCCAAACGGAATAAAACTTTCGCGATGATTTTTCTTGGACCAGAAGACACACGTAGGACTTGGAGTGGAAGGCAGAAGAGTCCCGAGGGCTCCACAAGCCCTCAGGACGCGCCCTAGGGAGGGGCCTGGCTTGTGGGCCCCACGAAAGTCCTCCAACAATAATCTTTGGCCTATAAATTCATAAATATTCCCAAACCACCAGAAGCGTCCACCAAAATACTTTTCCGCCACCGTAACCTTCTGTTCCTGTGAGATCCCATCTTGGGGCTTTATCCGGCATCCTACCGGAGGGGGATTAGATCATGGAGGGCTTCTACATCAACTCTATTGCCCTTCCAATGAAGCGTGAGTAGTTTACCACAGACCTACGGGTCCATAGCTAGTAGCTAGATGGCTTATTCTCTCTCTTTGATCCTCAATACCATGTTCTCCCCGTTGTTCTTGGAGATTTGTCCGATGTAATATTCTTTTGCGGTGTGTTTGTCGAGATCCGATGAATTGTGGATTTATGATCAGTTTATTTGTGAATATTATTTGAATCTTCTCTGAATTCTTATATGCATGATTTGATATCTTTGTATTTTTCTTCAAATTATCGGTTTGGTTTGGCCAACTAGATTGGTTCTTCTTGCAATGGGAGAGGTGCTTAGTTTTGGGTTCAATCTTGTGGTGTCCTCACCCAGAGACAAAGTAGGGGTAGCGAGGCACGTATTGTATTGTTGCCATCAAGGGTAAAAAGATGGGGTTTTCATCATATTGCTTGAGTTTATCCCTCTACATCATGTCATCTTACTTAAGGCGTTACTCCGTTCTTATGAACTTAATACTCTAGATGCATGCTGGATAGCGGTCGATGTGTGGAGTAATAATAGTAGATGCAGAATCGTTTCGGTCTACTTGACACGGACGTGATGCCTATATTCATAATCATTGCCTTGGATATCGTCATAACTTTGCGTTTTTCTATCAATAGCTCGACAGTAATTTGTTCACCCACCGTATTATTTGCCTTCAAGAGAGAAGCCTCTAGTGAAACCTATGGCCCCCGGGTCTATTTTCCATCATATATTTTCAGATCTATAAACCAAAAACCCAAAAATACCTTGCTGCAATTTATTTACTTTTATTTTGTTTTATGTTTTAGTGAGCTTTTATATCTATCTCTATCAGATCTCACCTTTGCAAGTGGCCGTGAAGGGATTGACAACCCCTTTATCTTTTTGCGTTGGGTGCAAGTGTTTGATTGTTTGTGCAGGTGCATAGATTGGAGACTTGCGTGTATCTCCTACTGGATTGATACCTTGGTTCTTAACTGAGGGAAATACTTATCTCTACTTTGCTGCATCACCCTTTCCTCTTCAAGCGAAAAAACTAACGCAAGCTCAAGAAGTAGCATGAAGAATTTCTGGCGCCGTTGCCGGGGAGGTTCTACATCAAGCCTACCAAGTACCCACCATAAACTCTCATCTCTTGCATTACATTATTTGCCATTTGCCTCTCGTTTTCCTCTCCCTCACTTCTAAAACATTTTCAGAAAAACACAAAAATATTTGCCTTTTTATTCACCTTTTCTTTCGTTTGCCTTTATGTCTTACTTGGCTCGTGGTATAATTGTGTGTTTATTGAAAATCAGAAACAAAAAGGTTTATGGATCCACTTGAAGTTTTCTACTTGGATCATCTTCGATCCATATGTGCTCGTGCTGAAACCCCAACTAGTTTAGTTGAGGGAAAATCTTTAGATGAGCATGCTCATTTTATGTGTCACCATTTATCTGAAAATGGGAGACTCTTATGGAATCAAATAAATTGTTTGCTATGTTATGCTTGGAATCTTTGTGAACGTTGTGATTTTACTTGTTGTCCTAAGAACCCTAAAAAACACCTTCCCTACCTATGTGAGTTTAATGATAATGAAATCTTATCTTCTTATGAAAAGGGTGTTTATAGTTACTATGATATCGAACAAATTGAAGAATTTGTTACTTTTAAGGGTGCTTATGAAGTTGCTTCTTTGATTGAAAAGTATGATATTACTCTCTACAAATCTGAAATTTTTGACATACTTAAATATTGCTATGAAAACTATGCTCATAATGCCTATGTTAAGGAATTTATTGAGAGAATGACCGTTGCTTTGGAAGAAAATAATGATATGCATGAATCTATAGATAATTATGATTCCGATGATTTGATTGAGATATCCTCCCTTGATGAACATGATGCTTGCTATTTTTATGGCCATGATGCCAATATTAATTATGCTTATGAAGATGAACTTGCTATAGTTCCTTATGGTAAACAGGAAATTATTGCTATTGCACCCATACTTGATAGTTCCTTGAATCAAAAGCATGATTGCAATGATGTTACTATAAATTCTATTAATGTCAATTGTGCTAATAATATGCAAAACCCCAAGCTTGGGGATGCTAGTTTTGCTATGTCCACTACTTATTGCAATGATCATGATTGGGGTGATAATGCTTCTTATGATCTTGAAAATTTATTTAAGCCTCATGATAAATATGTTTGCAATAATATTGAAAGTGTGTTTGGAAGAGTGTCAACTTTAGGAAATAATGATCCCACTACTTTGGAGTATGATCAATCTTATGAAATTTTTGATAAAAGTGGGTTTGGAGAAGTCATGACTTTATTTGATGATAGTCCCACTATTTTGGAAGAGTGTCAACTTTGCATGCATGTGGATCATGAAGAGAATATTTTATGTGATAGTTATATTGTTGAATTTGATTATGATACTACATGTAATTATTATGAGAGAGGAAAATATGGTTGTAGAAATTTTCATGTTACTAAATTACCTCTCGTTTTGTTGAGATTGCTATTGTTTCTTTCTTCTTCCTTGCATATGCTAGTTTTTGCTTGTCTTGATAATTTGTTTGCTTATAAAATGCCTATGCATAGGAAGTAAGTTAGACTTAAACTTGTTTTTCACATGCCACATGATGCTCTCTTCGTGTTTCAATTGCTATCTTTCATGTGAGCATCATTAAAATTATCAACGCCTAGCTAAAAGGCTTTAAACAAAAGCGCTTGTTGGGAGACAACCCAATATTTTTATTTTCTGTTTTTATGAGTATACACATTATTAACTCTGTATTAATTGTGTTTTGGTGTTTTAATTAGTGTTTGAGCCAAGTAAGACCTTTGGGATGGCTTACGGTGATAGTTGATTTGATCTTGCTGAAAAACAGAAACATTTGCATCCAGTAACAGAATTGTTTAAATTCACTGGAGCATGTAAAAACTCTGAATTTTTTACACAAGATTTATATCCAAATTTTCTATGTTTTCCAAATTTTCAGAATTTTTGGAGTCACATAATTATGAGAACAATTCAGATCTTCTCAGATTGTTCTGTTTTTGAAAGATTCTGTTTTCTATGTGTTGTTTGCATATTTTAAGGAATCTATGGGTAGTATCAGGGGGTATGAACCATGGAAAAGTTGGAATACAGTATATATTACACCAATATAAATAAATAATGAGTTCACAACAATACCAAAAAGTGGTGATTTATTTTCTTATACTAACGGATCTCATGAGTTTTCTGTTGAGTTTTGTGTTGTGAAGTTTTCAAGTTTTGGGTAAAGATTTGATGGACTATGGAATAAGGAGTGGCAAGATCCTAAGCTTGGGGATGCCCAGGGCACCCCAAGGTAATATTCAAGGACAACCAAGCATCTAAGCTTGGGGATGCCCCGGATGGCATCCCCTCTTTCGTCTTCGTCTATAGGTAAATTTACTTGAGGCTATATTTTTATTCACCACATGATATGTGTTTTGCTTGGAGCGTCTTGTATGATATGAGTCTTTGCTTTTTTTTAGTTTGCCACAATCATCCTTGTTGTACACACCTTTTGAGAGGGACACGCATGAATCATGAATTTATTAGAATACTCTATGTGCTTCACTTATATCTTTTGAGCTAGGCAATTTTGCTCTAGTGCTTCACTTATATCTTTTTAGAGCACGGCGGTGGCTTGATTTTATAGAAATTGTTGAACTCTTATGCTTCACTTATATTATTTTGAGAGTCTCTCTAAACAGCATGGTAATTTGCTTAGGTTATGAATTTAGACCTAATATGATGGGCATCCAAGAGGGATATAATAAAAACTTTCATATAAAGAGCGTTGAATACTATGAGAAGTTTGATTCCTTATGATTGTTTTGAGATATAAAGATGGTGATATTAGAGTCATGCTAGTGAGTAATTGTGGATTGGTAGAAATACTTGTGTTAAAGTTTGTGATTCCCGTAGCATGCACGTATGGTGAACCGTTATGTGATGAAGTCGGAGCATGATTTATTTATTGATTGTCTTCCTTATGAGTGGCGGTCGGGGACGAGCGATGGTCTTTTCCTACCAGTCTATCCCCCTAGGAGCATGCGTGTAGTACTTTGTTTCAATAGCTAATAGACTTTTGCAATAAGTATGTGAGTTCTTTGTGACTAATGTTGAGTCCATGGATTATACGCACTCTCACCCTTCCGCCATTGCTAGCCTCTCTAGTACCGCGCAACTTTCGCCGATGCACTAATCCCACCATATACCCTTCCTCAAAACAGCCACCATACCTACCTATTATGGCATTTCCATAGCCATTCCGAGATACATTGCCATGCAACTTCCACCGTTCCGTTTATTATGACACGCTCCATCATTGTCATATTGCTTTGCATGATCATTTAGTTGACATAGTATTTGTGGCAAGGCCACCGTTCATATTTTTATACATGTATCTCTTGATTATTGCACATCCCGGTACACCGTCGGAGGCAGTCATATAGAGTCATATTTTGTTCTAGGATCGAGTTGTAATTCTTGAGTTGTAAGTAAATAAAAGTGTGATGATCATCATTATTAGAGCATTGTTCCATGTGAGGAAAGGATGATGGAAGCTATGATTCCCTCACAAGTTAGGATGAGTCTCCGGACTTTACAAAAAAAAGAGGCCAAAAGAACCCCAAACAAAAAAAAGAGAAAAGAAAAAAAAATAAGAGAAAAGAGAGAAGGGGCAATGCTACTATCCTTTTACCACACTTGTGCTTCAAAGTAGCACCATGATCTTCATGATAGAGAGTCTCCTATATTGTCACTTTCATATACTAGTGGGAATTTTTCATTATAGAACTTGTCTTGTATATTCCAATGATGGGTTTCCTCAATTTGCCCTAGGTCTTCATGAGCAAGCGAGTTGGATGCACACCTACTTAGTTTCTTTTTGAGCTTTCATAAACTTATAGCTCTAGTGCATCCGTTGCATGGCAATCCCTACTCACTCACATTGATATCTATTGATGGGCATATCCATAGCCCGTTGATATGCCTAGTTGATGTGAGACTATCTCCTTCTTTTTTTCTTCTCCACAACCGCCATATTCTATTCCACCTATAGTGTTATATCCATGGCTCACGCTCATGTATTGCGTGAAAGTTGAAAAGGTTTGAGAACATCAAAAGTATGAAACAATTGCTTGGCTTGTCATCGGGGTTGTGCATGATTTAATACTTTGTGTGATGAAGATGGAGCATAGCTAGACTATATGATTTTGTAGGGATAACTTTCTTTGGCCATGTTATTTTGAGAAGACACGATTGCTTTATTAGTATGCTTGAAGTATTATTGTTTTTATGTCAATATTAAACTTTTGTTTTGAATCTTATGGATCTGAATATTCATGCCACAATAAAGAAAATTACATGGATAAATATGTTAGGTAGCATTCCACATCAAAAATTCTGTTTTTATCATTTACCTATTCGAGGACGAGTAGGAATTAAGCTTGGGGATGCTTGATACGTCTCCAACGTATCTATAATTTTTGATTGTTCCATGCTATTATATTATCTGTTTTGGATGTTTATATGCATTAATATGCTATTTTATATTATTTTTTGACTAACTTATTAACCTAGAGCCCAGTGCCAGTGCCAGTTTCTGTTTTTTCCTTGTTTTTGAGTTTTACAGAAAAGGAATACTAAACGGAGTCCAAACGGAATAAAACTTTCGCGATGATTTTTCTTGGACCAGAAGACACACGTAGGAGTTGGAGAGGAAGGCAGAAGAGTCCCGAGGGCTCCGCAAGCCCTCAGGGTGCGCCCTAGGGGGGCATCCCCTGGCTTGTGGGCCCCACGGGAGTCCTCCAACCCTAATCTTTGGCCTATAAATTCAGAAATATTCCCAAACCTCCAGAAGCGTCCACCAAAATACTTTTCCGCAGCTGTAACCTTTTGTTCCCATGAGATCCCATCTTGGGGCCTTTTCCGGCATCCTGCCAGAGGGGGATTCGATCAAGGAGGGCTTCTACATCAACTCTATTACCCTTCTGATGAAGCGTGAGTAGTTTACCACAGACCTACGGGTCCATAGCTAGTAGCTAGATGGCTTCTTCTCTCTCTTTGATCCTCAATACCATGTTCTCCTCATTGTTCTTGGAGATCTATCCGATGTAATATTCTTTTGTGGCGTGTTTGTCGAGATCCGATGAATTGTGGATTTATGATCAGTTTATTTGTGAATATTATTTGAATCTTCTCTGAATTCTTATATGCATGATTTGATATCTTTGTATTTCTCTTCGAATTATCGGTTTGGTTTGGCCAACTAGATTGGTTCTTCTTGCAATGGGAGAGGTGCTTAGTTTTGGGTTCAATCTTGCGGTGTCCTCATCCAGTGTTAAAGTAGGGGTAGCGAGGCACGTATTGTATTGTTTCCATCAAGGGTAAAAAGATGGGGTTTTCTTCGTATTGCTTGAGTTTATCCCTCTACATCATGTCATCTTACTTAAGGCGTTACTCCGTTCTTATGAACTTAATACTCTAGATGCATGCTGGATAGCGGTCGATGTGTGGAGTGATAGTAGTAGATGCAGAATCGTTTCGGTCTACTTGACATGGACGTGATGCCTATATTCATAATCATTGCCTTGGATATCGTCATAACTTTGCGCTTTTCTATCAATAGCTCAACAGTAATTTATTCACCCACCGTATTATTTGCCTTCAAGAGAGAAGCCTCTAGTGAAACCTATGGCCCCCGGGTCTATTTTCCATCATATATTTTCAGATCTATAAACCAAAAACCCAAAAATACCTTGCTGCAATTTATTTACTTTTATTTTGTTTTATGTTTTAGTAAGCTGTTATATCTATCTCTATCAGATCTCACCTTTGCAAGTGACCTTGAAGGGATTGACAACCCCTTTATCGCGTTGGGTGCAAGTGTTTGATTGTTTGTGCAGGTGCATAGATTGGAGACTTGCGTGTATCTCCTACTAGATTGATACCTTGGTTCTTAACTGAGGGAAATAATTATCTCTACTTTGCTGCATCACCCTTTCCTCTTCAAGGGAAAAACCAACGCAAGCTCAAGAAGTAGCAGGTAACAGCCCTACGTCTTGTGCCCTAAGGCTTGGTTTTGATTTGACGGGTATGGTTACAAAGGTTGCTCGACCCTAGCTCAGGTGGTGGAGTGCGGCTTATATAGAGTGTGCCGTAGCCCCATGTCCTCCATGTCGCCAGGGCACTTAATGACATTGATTGCGTCAGTTACAGGTGTAAAGAGCCTCTACTACAGCAGTTACAGGTAACAGTAGTCTTGACTCCGCCTTAAGGGTGACTTACGATTCCTCGACCGTTGCAGCTCCCACACCATCCCTTCACCTCTTTAGTCTGAGTGGTGGTTGTCCAGCTGAGTGACGGGTGGTTGTCCAAGTGATGTTGAGCTATTCGAGTGGACTTACTGATATATGCATCTGAATGTTGGTATGGTCCAGGGACCTACCCATGGTGGTGATGGGTCCCATGTGGCTCCTATATGATGGGTCCTTGACCCTACCTGTAATAAGTGACCTCATCATTAGCCCCCTATGTCGGTGTCAAAACCGACGGATCTTGGGTAGGGGGTCCTGAGCTGTGGATCTAGGATCAATGGGGAACAAGGGACGATGAACATAGTGTTTACCCAGGTTCAGGCCCTCTCGAAGATGTAAAACCCTACGTCCTGCTTGATTGTATTTGATGTATGATGTGATTACAGAGTAGATCTACCTCGAGATCAGATGAGCTAAACCCTAAGTCGATGAGGTGATGAATGTAGCTCTAGCCCTAAAGACTAAAACCCTCCGGCTTATATAAGCACCGGTAGGTTTAGGGTTACATGCGATCATTTACAAGGAGGGAAAGATTCTGCCTAATCCTGGCTTGGAGGGCACACCACGACTCCGAAGATTCCTATCCGGCCATGGATCCGTACTCTAGCTTGGCCGCATAGTAGCCCATCAATCCGGCCCAAACATAACAGGCCGGCAGCCCGACGAGCTCTTAATCCAGGACTCCCTCAGTAGCCCCCGAACTTGCCTCCAACGCCAGGGCTTGTGTCCGGCATCCGCACACCTCGTGGTCTTCGGCTTGCGAGGTGAGTTCTTCATCGTGTCATGTACATGCTCGGAGTCAAGTGTTGTTCGGAATCTGAAGCGTCCATTTTACTTGGCTCCGAAGGCAAAAAAACCGTTCCAGTGTGAATAGTGCCCTCGTGTGAAAACTTTTTTCTTTTTAACGAAGGGTCATGACCGGTCATAATGCCGAGTGGATAGCAGTTCTCGATGCACGGCTCAAGGCCGCCCCCCTATTGGCACATTTCATTAAGGCAGAGACCATGCCCCATTTTTAGGGGATATGAACAATGATTTCGATTCCCCACCCGTGCTTAACGTCGCGAGAGTATCGGAAAGTGGAGAAGCCCACGGCGTGAAAAGAGGAACCCTTGGCTCTTCCGTGGCCTATAAAGAGGGGGATTGCTACAGTTAGCTTCATACACCTTCTTCCACCTTCCGCTACTGCTTGTGCAATCCTCCAGAGCTCCAGCGCCTTGTCTTTCTGCTCCACGATGAATCCCACCCTGCCCTCCCCAGCCATGGCCGGATTCGGTGCTAACGACAAGTGGGACGCCTCCATAGTCACCAACAACGACATCTTGGAGCTGAAGTGGGCCGGCTACTTGTCGGCTGACATCGCTCATCGGGCCCCTGAAGAGGGCCAAATCATCCCCACGCCCAAGCCGGGCAAGATGGTCGTATTCCTCCCCCATTTTATCCGGGGACTCGGATTTCCTCTATACTCCTTCGTGAGGGGGTTGATGTTCTTCTACGGCCTAGATTTCCATGATCTAGCCCCCAATTCCCTCCTCCACATCTCGGCCTTCATTATTGTCTGCGAGGCCCTCCTCCACATCTTGGCCTTCATTATTGTCTGCGAGGCCCTCCTCCGAGTCTAGCCACACTTTGGCCTATGGCTAAAGGTGTTCAACGTCAAGCCCAAGGTGGTTGGCAGTGCCCAGGCAGACTGCGGCGGGGCCATGATCAGCAAGCTGACACGGGTCTAGTGGCCGGAGGGCAGGTTCATCGACACCGTCAAGGTGTGGCAAAAAGAATGGTTCTACATCACCGAACCAAGGGATGCTGCCTGGACGGCGGCTCCTGATTTCAGATCAGGACCCTCAGCGAGATTGGCCTCATGGACTACGAAAAGTCCGGACTGGGGGTCCACCACTGACGTGAAGCTGCTGCAGAAACGCGTCATCAACATGATGGAGACCGGCGCTAGGCTGACCAACGTGGTCCAAATAATGCTCAAGCGCCGGCTCCTTCCTTGCCAGCAAAGGGCCAAGCTGATGTGGGCATACAAGTCCGAAGACCCGTCCACCGTGCAGTACCTCTTCGGTACAACCCACGACAAGGCGTGGGGCTTGCTGTTCAAGCCTCAAGAGACATGGCCAGCCGAGGAGGAGGACATCGGCCTCGACGCTGCGACCACCCCGACGGAGGTGAGTGGCCCCTGTCAGCTGACATGTGTTCGGATAATCATACCGTGCATAATTTGGTCTAAGCCTCTCTTTACGGATTTTTGCAGGGCTGGCTCAAAAAGGCTGAGAAGATCAGCAGTCAGGCGCCGCTGCCCGAAAAGACCCGATCGGCTCAGCTAGAGAAGCCGCTGGCTGTGGTGCCTTACAAGGCACCCGACAAGAAGGGCAAGAAGTAGAAGGATGTACCAGATGCCAGGGAATGCCTCCGCCGAAGAGCTCATCCGGACACTGATACGTCTCCGGCGTATCTACTTTTTCGAACGCTTTTGCTATTATTTTGGACTCTAATTTGCATGATTTGAATGAAACTAACCCGGACTGACGCTGTTTTCAGCAGAACTACCATGGTGTTTATTTTGTGCAGAAATAAAAGTTCTCAGAATGGAACAAAACTTTTTGGAGAATTTTTATGGAATAAAAGAAAAGTACTGGAGCCAAGAACCACCGGAGGGGGGCCCCTAGGTGGGCACAACCCACCAAGGCGCGCCCCCCTCCAGGCGCGCCCAGGTGGGTTGTGCCCACCTGGTTGCCCCGCAGACCCTGACTCCAACGCTATAAAATCCTTTTGTTGGAGAAAAAAATAAGGGAGAAAGAATTATCACGTTTCACGATACGGAGCCACCGCCACCTCCTGTTCTTCATCGGGAGGCCAGTTCGGGAGTCCGTTTGTGGCTCCGGAGAGGGGGATCTTCGATCTTCGTCATCACCAACCCTTCTCCATCGCTAATTCCATGATGCTCCCCACCGGGAGTGAGTAATTTCTTCGTAGGCTCGCTGGTCGGTGAGGAGTTGGATGAGATTCATCATGTAATCGAGTTAGTTTTGTTAGGTCTCGATCCCTAGTATCCATTATGTTCTGAGATTGATGTTGTTATGACTTTGCCATGCTTAATGCTTGTCACTTTGGGCCCCGGGTGCCATGATTTCAGATCTGAACCGTTTATGTTATCACCATTATATCTATGTTTTAGATCCGATCTTGCAAGTCATATTCACCTATTACGTGTTATGATCCGTAAACCCCGGTGTGACAGTAATCGGGATACTTTCCGGTGATGACCGTAGTTTGAGGAGTTCATGTATTCACTATGTGTTAATGCTTTGTCCCGGTTCTCTATTAAAAGGAGGCCTTAATATCCCTCAGTTTCCTTATGGACCCCGCTGCCACGGGAGGGTAGGACAAAAGATATCATGCAAGTTCTTTCCATAAGCACGTATGACTATTTACGGAATACATGCCTCTATTATATTTATGAATTAGAGCTAGTGCCGTATCACCCTAGGTTATGACTGTTATATGATAAATATCATCCAACAAATCCACCGATCAAATGCCTACGAATTTACCACATATTGTTCTTGCTAAGTTACTATTGCTGCTGTTACTGTTACAACTGCTACAAAATCATTGCTATCACTATTACTGTTACTGTTACTATCATCACTACTATCATATTACTGTGCTACTGATCATATTGCTACAGATAATTAATCTCCAGGTGTGGTTTTATTGACAACTCAGCTGCTAATACTTGCAAATATTCTTTGGATCCCCTTGTGTCGAATCTATAAATTTGGGTTGAATACTCTACCCTCGAAAACTGTTGCGATCCCCTATACTTGTGGGTTATCAAGACCTTTTTCTGGCGCCGTTGCCGGGGAGCATAGCTATATTTGTTGAGTCACTTGGGATTATTATCAATTTATCACCATGAAGAATCTGAAGGATACCAAGACTAAGATTTTTCCCTCTAAGATGAGGGGAGGTAAGGAACTACCATCACACTCTGCACTTGATTCACCTTCTATTTTGAGTAGACTTGCAACACGACCACATGCTATTAATTCTGATATGTCGCAAGTTATTGATATGCTACTTCTGCTATGAATGTTACTCATGATGATGCTAGTACCTTGCTTGATGATAATATGGCACTAGGTAAATTTCTTGATGAATAAATTGCTAGAGCTAAAGATATTGAGAATGCTGAAACTGATGAAGTACTTGAAACTAAAAATCTTTAAACGCCTATTAGGCCTAGATCTCCTAGATATGAATTGCCTAAGTTACCTGAAGGTTATGTTATGGATGAGGAGACAGCTGCAGATTTTCTTGCTTGCAATGATAGAGATGACCTTAAGAAATTATTATGCAAACTGAAAGAGAAATCCTTGAATGCTAGAATGAAATGTGATCCTAAGTTTGCTACTTCACCTATCTTTGTTGATGACAAGGATTATGAATTCTCTGTCGACCCAGAGTTAATTACTTTGGTTGAATCTGATCCCTTCCATGGCTATGAAACTGAAACTGTTGTGGCACACCTTACCAAATTAAATGATATAGCCACCCTTTTTGCTCATGAGGATAAAATTCGCTACTTCTATATTCTCAAATTATTTTCGTTCTCATCAAAGGGTGATGCTAAGATATGGTACAATACTCTTGCTCCTGGTTGTGTGCGTAGCCCCCAGGATATGATTTATTACTTCTCTGAAAAATATTTTCCCGCTCATAAGAAACAAGCTGCCTTACAGGAAATATTTAACTTTGTGCAAATTGAAGAAGAGCGTCTCCCACAAGCTTGGGGGAGGCTTCTCCAATTGCTTAATGCTTTGCCTGATCATCCTCTTAAGAAAAATAAAATACTCGATATCTTCTATAATGGACTAACCGATGCTTCTAGGGACTTCCTAGATAGTTGTGCTGGTTGTGTTTTCAGGGAACAAACTATTGAACAAGCTGAGGAATTATTGAATAATATATTGAAAATTATGATGATTGCACTCTTCCTGAACCACCACATAAGCCCACTCCAAAGAAGAGGGGTATCGTATATCTCAGTCCGGAAGATATGCAAGAGGCAAAGAAATCTATGAAGGAAAAGGTATTAAAGCAGAGGATGTTAGAAATTTACCTCCTATTGAAGAGATACATGGACTTGACACACCACCACCCAAGGTGGTAGAGGTAAATTCTTTAATAAAATTTGATGAAAGTGACATCCCTTACAATAAACATCCTAGTCAATGCCTTTATGAGTTTGATAACTACATTAGAAAACAAGATCACTTCAATGAAAATGTTATGAAACAATTGAAATGTAATTCTGATATGATTGCTCGCTTGAGTGACTTGTTATTTAGAATCTCTAATGATGTTAGAGGTGTAGGAAAACATGCCTCTATGGTTCAAACTCAACTAGAACAAGTTGCTAAATCTCAAAGAGAGTTGCTTGATGAAATGAATAATAATATAAATGACTTTGCTGTTAGAGTAGCAACAAGAGGAGGTAAAATGACTCAGGAACCACTTTATCCTGAAGGTCACCCTAAAAGAATTGAACAAGACTCTCAAAGAATCAACACTGATGCACCTAGTCCATCTAAAAAAAAGAAAAAGAGAAATGATAGGACTTGCATGCTTCTATTGAACCTGAGATGGAAAAACCTCCTGATAATAAAGATGTTTCTATTTCTGATGCTGAAACTCAATCTGGTAATGAACATTCACCTAGTGATAATGAAAAAGATAATTATGATGTTCATGAAGATACTCAACCAGACAATGATAAACAATCAGATAATGATGTTGAAATAGAACCAGCTGCTGATCTTGATAACCCACAACCCAAAATAAAAGATATGATAAAAGAGACTTTGTTGCTAGAAAACATGGAAGAGAAAGAGAACCATGGGTTCAAAAACCCATGCCCTTTCCACCTAAATCAACTAAGAAAAAGGATGATGAAGAATTTCAACGCTTTGCTGAAATGCTTAGGCCAGTCTTTTTGCGCACTCGCTTGACTGATATTTTAAAGATGGCCCCTTATGCAAAATATATGAAAGACATCATTACTAATAAGAGAAAAATACCGGAAGCTGAAATCTCCACCATGCTTGCTAATTATTCTTTTAAGGATGGAGTACCTAAAAAACTTGGAGACCTAGGAATACCAACTATACCTTGCTCCATCAAAAGAAATTATGTCAAAACTGCTTTGTGTGATCTAGGAGCTGGTGTTAGTGTTATGCCTTTCTCCTTATATAAAAGACTTGATTTGAATAAACTCACACCTACTGAAATATCTTTGCAACTGGCTGACAAATCAACTGCCATACGTATCGGTATTTGTGAGGATGTACCCATTGTTGTTGCAAATGTTACTATCTTAACTTGCTTTGTACTTGAGATGCCCGAGGACGACAACATGTCGATTATCCTTGGTAGACCCTTTTTGAATACTGCAGGGGCTGTTATTGATTGCAACAAAAGCAAGGTCACTTTTCATATCAATGGTAATGAACACACGGTGCACTTTCCAAAGAAACAATTCCAAGTGAATAGTATTAATGTTATTGAAAAATCTCCGACACTCACTATTGAAGTTTTCAACTACCTCTACCTACTGCCAAAAAGAAATATGAAATGCTTATTGTTGGGGACATGCATATCCCCGTTGAGGTAACTTAGTGTTTTACGAAAGTTCTTCGGTTTTTGTAAATATGTTTAACCTAGTATCCATGATTCAGCCTATTATGATCAAACATGTTTGCAATGACAATTAGAGATTATAGTTTCTCATGCCATGCTTAAGTAGTTAGGAGTGGATAATGATTTATCTTGGATGTCAACATGCATTAAAATGATTGTGATGTGGTATGATGATATGGTATCCTCCTCCGAATGCTTCGAGTGGCTTGACATGGCACCTGTTCATGCATGTAGTTGAATCGAAACCAACATATAGCCTCTACGATATTTATGTTCATGGTGTTCATATCCTACTCATGCTAGTATCCAATGTTACTTATGCATAATGCATGTTCATGACCGTTTTCGCTCTCTAGCTGGCCGCTTCTCAACCTATTTGCTAGCCTTCGCCTGTACTAAGCGGGAATACTGCTTGTGAATCAAAATCCTAAAACCCAAGTTATTCCAGATGAGTCCACCATATATCTACCTATATGCAGTATTACCCTGCCGTTCTAAGTAAATTTGCATGTGCCATCTCTAAAAACTTCAAATAAACATCCATTTTTGTGTGCCTGGATTGTTCATGGAGCGACAGGAGGTAGTCAGTATCTTCCGTGCTAAGAGGGTTATTCTCATGATGAGTGTTTATTCACTCGTCCTTGCACGAGAGAGGCGGTAATAGGGATTCCCAGTCCTGAAATCAAATTGCAAATAATTAAACAAAACTCCCCCAGGACTGATGTTGGTATGGATGGTACCCGTGGATTCGGCTAGCCGTGGAGTGTGTTTGTTGGTGGAGGGGGAGTAAACCTTTAATTTTATCGCTTGGTAACCGCCACTAATGTGTTTAGCATGGAAGATATCGATAACTAATGGTCACGAAGTAAACAGGAAGGGTGCATTTCTCAACATTTCATTTATCTCTGTTTTAAAAATCTGAGCTCTAGCACCGCTGCAAATCACTGCTTCCCTCTGCGAAGGGACTATCTATTTAATTTTATGTTGTGTCATCACCTTCTCAAATAAGCGCCAGACCTGAGAGCACTATTGTCATCCTCATGCATTGTGTATAGCTAATGTTGGATGCATCATGACTGGATCTTTTCTACCATGAATTACGATGTTTAGTCACTGCTTGAACTTTGGAGGTGCTCTGCATTTATGTTTTGCGGTCTCAGAAAGGGCTAGCAAGATACCACTGTTGTCATATTATATCACCATTGTTTTGACAGAGTGTTGTCATTTGAGATATTTTATTATTGCTCGCTAGTTGCTTATGCCATTGATATGAGTTAATATAACTTTTAAGAGTTATTGTTGACATGGTTAGTTATAATCTTTCCTGAAAACCTGGGTGCTACTTAAGCTTATTTATGTAAACAAGAACAAAAGAGTTCATAAAAGTTTTTCTTTTTCACTTTCAGTTTATCAACTGAATTGCTTGAGGACAAGCAAAGGTTTAAGCTTGGGGGAGTTGATACATCTCCGGTGTATCTACTTTTCCTAATGCTTCTGCTCTTGTTTTGGACTCTAATTTGTATGATTTGAATGAAACTAACCCCGACTGGCGATGTTTTCAGCAGAACTACCATGGTGTTGTTTTTGTGCAGAAATAAAAGTTCTCCGAATGGAATGCAACTTTTTGGATAATTTTTATGGAATAAAAGAAAAATATTGGAGCCAAGAACCACTGGAGGGGGGCCCCTGGATGAGCACAACCCACCAGGGCGCCCCCCCTCCAGGCGCGCCCAGGTGGGTTGTGCCCACCTGGTGGCCGCAGACCCTGACTCCGACGCTATAAAATCCTATTTTTGGATAAAAAACAGGGAGAAAGAATTATCGTGTTTCACGATACGGAGCCACCACCACCTCATGTTCTTCATCGGAATGCCAGATCTGGAGTCCGTTTGGGGCTCCGGAGAGGGGGATCTTTGATCTTCGTCATCACCAACCCTTCTCCATCGCCAATTCCATGATGCTCCCCACCAGGAGTGAGTAATTTCTTCGTAGGCTCGCTGGTCGGTGAGGAGTTGGATGAGATTCATCATGTAATCGAGTTAGTTTTGTTAGGGCTTGATCCCTAGTATTCATTATGTTCTGAGATTGATGTTGGTATGACTTTGCCGTGCTTAATGCTTGTCACTTTGGGCTTGGGTGCCATGATTTCAGATCTGAATCGTTTATGTTATCACCGTTATATCATATTCACCTATTACGTGTTATGATCCGTAAACCCCGGTGTGACAGTAATCGGGATACTTTCCGGTGATGACTTAAGTTTGAGGAGTTCATGTATTCACTATGTGTTAATGCTTTGTTCTGGTTCTCTATTAAAAGGAGGCCTTAATATCCCTTAGTTTCCTTATGGACCCCGCTGCCACGGGAGGGTAGGACAGAAGATGCCATGCAAGTTCTTTCCATAAGCACGTATGACTATTTACGGAATACATGCCTACATTATATTTATGAACTAGAGCTAGTGCCGTATCGCCCTAGGTTATGACTGTTATATGATGAATATCATCCACCGATCCAATGCCTACAAATTTACCACATATTGTTCTTGCTAAGTTACTACTGCTGCTGTTACTGTTACGACTGCCCCAAAATCATTGCTATCACTATTACTGTTACTGTTACTATCATCACTACTATAATATTACTGTGCTACTGATCATATTGCTGCAGATAATTAATCTCCAGGTGTGGTTGAATTGACAACTCAGATGCTAATACTTGCAAATATTCTTTGGCTCCCCTTGTGCCGAATCTATAAATTTGGGTTGAATACTCTACCCTCGAAAAATGTTGCGATCCCCTATACTTGTGGGTTATCAGACACCTGGTCCAGAGGTGCTGTAGCCCTGTCTTCTCAGTACGGGGACGAAGACGAGGACAAGGAGGAAAGTGCCTCCTCGCATTCCAAAGAGAGGGCGGCGTCCAAAGAGGTCGAGGAGATACCGCCCCCTCAGGCCCCGAAGAGGCAGTGTCGGCCTAAGGTGATCCTGCCTGACAGGTCGGACTCCGATGAGGAGTCTGAATCATCCGAAAAGGTTCCAAAGAGGGAACCTAGGGTCAAACCCACTACAAGAAATATGTCAACTTGCGACCATCACTATTGGTCGCTAAATGGTCATTGTTTTTCATTTGTGACCTTTTTATGACCAAAAACAATTGGTCAAAAGCTGACCGTCTTTAATGAAAATTAACGACCTTCTCTGTGATATGGTCATAGAAGGCAACGACCAAAACAAAAGGTCGTTGGTCCTATGACCTTTTGTTTTGGTCGCTGGCTGTTTGCCCAGGCCACATCGGATCCGATGTGGCAAATTTGCGACCAAATGAAAAGGTCATTGATTAGAATCAGCCCGGTCCAATTTGGTGTTTTACATGGGCCAAGCCCAACAATTCAGCCTATTTGTGTTTTTTTCTAGGGATAATTGGTTTTATACCGTTAGTTGTGTCCCCCTCGTCAGGATTGCCCCTAGTTTCTGAAAACACGTGGTCTTGGCCGACCCACTTTGGCGTCTTGTGCTTTTGCCCTTTGACCGTTTGACCGTCACTTTGAAAACTTCATAACTAATTCATACTAAATCAGAAAAATGCAAATAAGATACCAAAATGTTCCGAAAAACATCACCTGTATGTCAATGTCACTTGCATTGATGACAAAAGTGTTGGTAAGTGCCCATCCGAGTTTTAGCTCTTATTATACCACCATGAACAGTAAAATCTAAAAATGTTCAAAAATTTCAAGAAAAAGTTGGTGGCAAAGAATGGCAAATGTGTTAAGTGCTTGCCAAGTTTCATCAGGGAATGACATTCGTGGAAGTCGTGGCAAAAAAACTATCTATTTTTGATTGTTGATTTTTTTGCCACGACTTCCACGAATGTCATTCCCTGATGAAACTTGGCAAGCACTTAAAAATTTGTCATTCTTTGCCACCAACTTTATTTATGAATTTTTTTAGATTTTCCTATTCATGGTGGTATGATAAGAGCTAAAACTTGGATGAGCACTTTCCAACACTTTTGTCATGAATGCAAGTGACATTGATATACAGGTGATGTTTTTCAGAACATTTTGGTATCTTATTTGCATTTTTCTGATTTAGTATGAATTAGTTATGAAGTTTTCAAAGTGACGGTCAAACGGTCAAAGGGCAAAAGTACAAGACACCAAAATGGGTCGGGCAAGACCACGTGTTTTCACAAACTAGGGCAATCCTGACGAGGGGGACACAACAAAGGGTATAAAACCAATTATCCCTTTTTTCTATTAATTTTGGTCAGCCACATGGGCCAGGCCCAACATTTCAGCCTTTTTATTTCCAGGGCCGTGATCCTTTTTTGGACCATTTCTTTTTTGTGTCGCAACTATTTCTCAATTGGGCCTAGGCCTTTTACAGTTTATTTCCTTAATTTTTAGTTTTTTTCCCTGTGAATATTATTTGGAAAATGACCTTTTTAGATGCCAAATACTATTAGGTCCCACTTGTCAGGTTCTAATTAAAGATAGCCTAGGTTTCACTTTCCTCACAATTATTTCAGTCAGAATAGCAAACAAATGAAAATTATCAAACCACATGCCAAGTTTGCTAATAGCACAATCTTTACATAATTCATTTCACCATTACATGTGATACTATCACAACATATAACTACTACTACAAATATACTCCTGACTTCTTCACTTTCAGGCTGGAGCTCCTTAAATGAGACCAAACACCATTTCTGGATATGTTCGTATAGGCTGAACGAAGGCATCTAACAATAAACCAAAAGAGTTAGAAACAAAATAAAAACAAATATAGAAAGCAGCTAGGGACTAAATCATGAAGCATCTCTACATGTAACATGTAACATGTAACAGTAATAACCACAAGGACTAGCTCACAGAAACAACACAAGAGACATGAACGCGCAGTTGTTGCATGAATACCAAAACTCCCTGAATACCAGCAACACTAGTACATATGTGATCATCAACCACATAAGCACAAGCATGCAAACACACATCTCATCCCAACCTAAAACTAGAAACAGTAGCAGCCGTTCATTTTTTACAAATGAAAATGGCTAAATTCTTAGGAGGATTCTTCATTTGGTGAACAAGGAGGCTATGTTCACAAACACTAGTAACTAGTTTACTGAACAACGAGCGGATTGCAAAAACAGAGCAGCGGTAACTTGAAAAAAATGCTTATTGGGTGTGAGCGACCTTGTGTGGAGTTGACAACGTTGCCGTCGAGGTCCAGGTCATTGTCCTCCTCGTCCATGGAAGGACGGCACCTGCTGCATCCAAACCAAACAAAAAAATAAATAAGGAAGGCTTGACAAATAGAGCAAGCAAGAATTTAACTTATAATGCTATGTATTGCCCTGCTGCATATACATATCAATTGTGTCATGATGGGGGGTTCAGAATGTACACAACATATTTATGTCAAATGGTTGATTATTCAGAGAAGTTAAACTAAGTGCAGGTCACCCAAAACTAAATTTCTTGCAATCCAAACAATACAAACAACATGGAGATGGTTGCATAGATACAAATCCATGTGGTAGCAGCAAAATTAACCAATTTGGAGCTCATCTTCTCTCTCTCTATTTGGTACTAACTAACTAAATAAATAAACTGGACTTGTTCATACAAATCCTTCTTGAATTCCTTGACACAACCAAGATTTGCATCAACTATTTCTCAACTTAGCAGCAGTAGCAAGCAGAGGAAGATAAGAGGGAGATGGAGATGCTACCTGTCGTGGTGGGTCGGCGTGGACGTGCTTGAGCTCGGGGCAGGACCTCTTGGTCGCCCTAGGAGCAGAGGAGCAAACCCCTCCTGCCCCTCCTGCTCGAGCAGAGCACAGCATAAGAACCCACCTCCTGCATCTCACGTTGCTTCTCCAAAACCCACCTCCTGCAGCAAGATCCATGGGTGTCCTGCAGCACAGCAGAACACGAAGAATAAAGCAACATACACTGTGGTCAGTGTTCATCCATGGCTACCAGATCGGATCAAATTGAAGAGAGAAGGGGAAGGGAAGGGCTACCTTGAGGATCGAATCTAATCAGCACCGCCGCCTTCATGGTGTTCGGAGACCCGTGGCCGGTGTGTAGCCACCGGAAACCCTAGGCAGGCCACGCGATGAGTTGCATGACCTCCGAGTCGTTCCACGGGGAGAAGTTTGCCCGGTGCCACTCTGGTCAGGCTCCATCTTCCAGCTACTGCGATCGATTAAAGTCAAAAAACTCATGACAAGCAATTTAGATAGAGACGTGCCGGCTTCAACAAAGGAATCATAACTTGCACCCTTCTTCAGTAGTGTAAAATTAAGCTGTGCGGTTTCATAGTTACCTGTGACTGGGAATTCAGAATAACTGGTCCATAAAAACTAAAATAACTACTACTATAGTAAACAGTGGACTGTCGAGATGTAATATAGGGGAGCTGTGATAAGCTGCTAGAATATGCAGACATAACATAGCTCAGAAATAGGGCAAGTGCAGTGAACTTAACATTTATTGCAAGCCTCAGACAGACATGAGGTAGCTAGAGACGTTCATGTTTCAGCAAAGGAATCATAAGCTGCACACTTTCAGTAGTGTAGAATTTACATAGTATTCGGCAGCATGCAAATTCAACTTTAGTGCTTCAAACAATTTAGTTCTCTAGATAACGTGTTCTACCAATTATGTAATCTTACCAAATGGATGGTCATCCAGCTTTACTCATACATGGGATCATATTTGTATCTGATTTGTATAATGAGTCTTTGCATAGGGATAAGTTAGGGAAGCTAGTGTAAGCATTAGACTCTAGCAGTACTGAAACAGTTCCAGGAAATAAAAAACTGCTGCCGGTTTTCAGAATAGATGCTCACATGAATCATTGGTTAATCTTGAACGAACCTTCAGCTCAGAGAAGTCCAAAGACATTGTGCACCACCATGGCACCATCGACAGCAACAACTTGTAGCTATGATTTCAGAATAGATGCTCCAAGTCCTTATAGCACAGATCCTACCAATAAATTTCACAAGGGAGCGTAATTTTGAATTTTGACAAACAGTTTAACAAGTTTATTAAAATTTTGCATCACATGGATAAATAACATACAAATATATATATATGGTATAGCATACAAAGACGATTCTAATTTCTCACACTTCCATTATCTTCTCAGATAATGTGTTCCTCGATTTCTAAATCAGCAGGTAGTCTTTAAACATTATAATATGATTGCAAAAGAGGGAATAGTGATTCAGAGAAAAAGAACAGAAAACATCGGAAAATTGCAACAAAACACATGAAGAACGATAGCTAGCTCAATGAAGGGACCATAGGAATGATCTCAATTAGGACTTGTCCAAGAAGCAAGTCGGACCACTTCATTACAACAATGGTCGCACCTCTATTTTGATTTTTCACTACTCAGACTAATCAATGAAAGAAAAGCCCTTTTTTGCAGGGTATTAAAGAATAGCGGCATGTGCCCCTATACGAGGGTGGTGGCAACCATTGATCACTATCTTGGACAGATGGAAAGATCTTTTGCACAAAATTTAACAGGGAAATACAAGTGCAAGATCTTTTCTCGTCTATTACTACTACACAGGCCGGACAGGATCAGGTGGCTGCTTAGCTCTATTGATTTCAGGAGGCGGCAGTAGCAGCATGCGCAAGGTGTTTGGTCCAAGGCACAAGGTAGAATCCCATAGGCAAAAACTAATACGCCCGCTAGAATCCTGAGCAGGCACAAGGTAGAACAAACGAAGTTGGGGTTTGGTCCAAGGCACCAGAACCTAACTTGCCCCGTGAGTGCGACCCAATAGGGCGCCAGTGGTTAATCGGCTAGCTAGACGGGGTGCAGACAGAGGAAGGAGAGCCGGCCAGCAGCAGCCGCCAAAAGACAAAGCACGAGAGGGGATCCGATCGGAACCTCGGCCGGCCGGCCAGGGCTGGAGGAAGGGGTTGGGGGAATCCATACCGGAGAGCAGAGGAGGCTTCCGTCACGGTCGCAGTCGTGGATGAGATCAGAGACACGGACGAGATCAGAGAAGCTGTGCCCGACGAGGGGATGAAGATGAGCTTGACGAAGAAGCCAACGAATCCCATGACGACGAACCCGATCACCGTCTGTGCCGCCACCTTGGTGAACTCTACGCGCCATATCAGCGTCAGATCTGGCGTCAGGTCCGGAACAAGGAGAGCGAGCGAGAGTGTCCTTACCCTTGCGGTCAGGCTTGTGGCAGCGCTTGACGAGGCGGACGCTGTCCTTGGCGAACTCGGGAAAGGAGGCACGCCGCCACGGAGAAGGGGGATCCGACGGGTTGTGGCGTAGGTTGAGGTACGGGTGTAGGGTTAGGGAAGGGAGGTGGCTTGGGGTGGCGATGCGGTGGGGAAGGGAGGGGGTCGGGGTGGCGATGCGGTGAGGAAGGGCGCGGGGAGGCCATGGATGCGGTGAGGAAGGGCTCGCCGGTGGAGCTGATGGGAAGGCGGCGGCGGCGATCTGGAAGGGAGGAGGGGTGGAGACAGAGAGGGGTTTGCGGTGGGGTGGAGACAGAGAGGAGTTTGCGGTGGGGAATGGATAGGTGGATGGATGGATGTGGGATGCGGAGATAGATGGATGGATGGATATGTGCCATGTCATTGATCCATGGCACAAATGTCTCCACCAATGAGAATTAAGCGCATGTAATTGTGTTTCTTCTTTAGTTTCTCTTATATATTTTTCATCAATTTAAAGAACCTATCAAATATTTATTGAAAAATGGCACCATTTTATTTTTCAAAAATATTAGACCATATTTATGTCCAATTAACTAGATGATTGTGTGTTAAAAACTTTTCATCAGCCTCCCATCAAATTGACAAATTTCTTCCGATTTAGTAGGAAACGGGTCAAATTTGAACTACAGCCGTCACATAGTTTGCTCTTTATTTTTTGCAGAAAACTACAAAAGTATCTATTTAATCAAAGATACACCAAAAGTTTTCCAAGATTCAACGCCTAGCTATGAACGGTCATGCCTGCTGTTTTGACCATGTTTTGAAACGGGCATAGGAAATAAAAAAAAACAAAAAAATTGAAAACCTTTGCATTGTGCTATTATATGTGACCTAGTTACCAGGAAAAATAAACAAGCTTGGACTACGGCAAATGTCTTAAAAAAGTGTTCTCAGAAACGAGTTATCATGTATGAATATCAATGGCTTTCAAGCCAAATGATCAATGTTATGGCAGCATTCATGGCATAGTTTATTCAAATGATCTCATATTCTGCACAAGGGTGCATCCTGGAATGGCAAACAATGTTGCCTAAGGAAGTTTTCATTTTCTTTGGATGAAAAATTCATTTTTCATTTTTTGAGTGCCCAAAATGAGTTTTTTTGTGAAGGACCTACCATATATTTGTTACAAAATTGTACCAAATCAATTTTCTAAAATACTAGGACATATTTAATACACAATTTACAAAACGGTTGGGTGTTAAAATCTTTGATCCACCTCTCGTGAAAAAGACAAATTTCCGCTGATTAAGTAGGAAGCGGGTCAAATTTGAACTGCAGCCGCCTCATAGTTTGTTCTTTATTTTTTCAAAAAATCATTTATAGGTACATAAGTATCTATTTAATTAGAGAAACACCAAAAGTTTTTCAAGATTCAACCACTAGCTAGGAACGGTCATGCCCGCCGTTTTGACCGCATTTTGAAATGGGCATAAAAAATTCAAAAAATATCAAAAAAATTGGAAAACCTTTGCATTGTGTCATTATATGCGACCAAGTTGCCAGGAAAAATAATAAACTTGTAATACGATAATTAGTTTAAAAAAGTGTTCTCAGAAATGAGCTATCATGTGTGAAGATTCATGGCTTTCAAGCCAAATGACCAATCTTATGGCCACATTCATGTCATAGTTTGTTCAAATGATCTCATATTGTGCACAAGGTTGCATCTTGGAATGGAAAACAATGTTGCCTAAGGGAGTTTTCATTTTCTTTGGACGAAAAATCAATTTTCCATTTTTCGAGTGCCCAAAATGAGTTTTTTTGTGAAGGACCTACCATATATTTGTTGCAAAATTGGACCAAATAAATTTTCTAAAATACTAGGACATATTTAATGCACAATTGACCAAATGGTTGGGTGTCAAAAGATTTGATCCACCTCTGATGAAAAAGACAAATTTCCGCCGATTTAGTAGGAAGCGGGTCAAATTTGAACAACAGCTGCCTCATAGTTTGCTCTTTATTTTTTCCAAAAATCATTTATAGGTACATAAGTATCTATTTAATCAGAGAAACACCAAAAGTTTTCCAAGATTCAACCACTAGCTAGGAACGGTCATGCCTGCTGTTTTGAACGCATTATGAAACGGGCATAAAAAATTCAAAAAAATCAAAAAATTGGAAAAACCTTCACATTGTATCATTATATGTGACCAAGTTACCAGGAAAAATAATAAACTTGTAATAAGGCAATTCTTTAAAAAAAAGTGTTATTAGAAATGAGTTATCTTGTGTGAAGATTCATGGCTTTCAAGCCAAATGATCAATCTTATGGCCACATTCATGGCATAGTTTGTTCAAATGATCTCATTGTGCACAAGGGTGTATCTTGGAATGGCAAACAATGTTTCCTAAGGGAGTTTTCATTTTCTTTGGACGAAAAATCAATTTTCCATTTTTTGAGTGCCCAAAATGAGTTTTTTTGTGAAGGGCCTACCATATATTTGTTGCAAAATTGGATCAAATCAATTTTCCAAAATACTACGCCATATTTAATGCACAATTGACCAAATTGTTGGGTGTCAAAAGTTTTGATCCACCACTGGTGAAAAAGAAAAATTTCCGCCGATTCAGGAGGAAGCGGGTCAAATTTGAACTGCAGCTGCCTCATAGTTTGCTCTTTATTTTTTCCAAAAATCATTTATAGGTACATAAGTATCTATTTGATTAGAAATACATGGTTTGGTGGTGATACATTGAGGTTTGGATGGTGGCCAAGGGCCCCAACTCCAGAGCACGTAAACTCGCATGTCCGCCGCGTGGTCACCGCGTGACCGTGGCGTTGCCACGCATTCTGGGCGGCCTAGGCATGTCTAGTGGGTTGGGTACTCCCCCGGTAGGTGTTAGGAAGAAGAAGGCAATATAAGAATCTCACGAGGAGACTGAACTAAGCTCAAACATGAATTAGCAGCCAAGTGTTTGATTAGTGGTAGGGAAAATGCACATGGCCAATGGGCCTAAGGTTTGGCCAAGGATGATCATCTACTAAGGACACTTTCTTCGAAAATTTGCAGCTCAAATGGAGGAGCCTAGGCATCACTTGCTTTGCAAAGTACCACACTAGACATAAATATGAATGTTGAAGCTTGACTCAAATGAATGAATGGATTGATCTGAAGTTTGGAGGAGGATGATAATTTGGGCATATGAAGGCACTGTAAATATTTCATACCATTTGGACAAATAAAAATGGTACTTCCTTCACAGTGCTCTCCACTGAACAGAAAATTGGGAAAAATGTTGAGGGAAATTGAATAGATTAAATGAGCTACAATTTGGTGGAGGGAGGTTATATGGGTAGGGTCATGTCCTGGTAAATTTTCAGCAATTATAAATTAACATAAAATATAGTTGCTTCACAAACTGAAAATATTACCAGAAACAAAGATTGGATGGTGAGCTCACATGGATTGTTAGATGGGGCTAAAATTTTGTGGAGAGATATGATTTGGGAATATAGAAGATGTGGCAAAAATTCAGCTCATTAGGATATGCCTACCTAGTACTTCCTTCACAACGGTTCTAGCTGAACAGAAACTTGGAAATTTGCCGAGGAAGATTTATGATGTCTGCTAGAACTACGTCGGTTTTTCCCCAGAGAGGGAGGGATGATGCAGCACAGCGACGGTAGGTATTTCCCTCAGTGATGAGACCAAGGTTATCGAACCAGTTGGAGAACCACGCAACACCACGTAAACAGCTCCTGCACACAAAGAACAAATACTTGCAACCCGACGTAAGAGAGGGGTTGTCAATCCCTCACGGGTAAAAGGATCGGTAAAATTGTAGTAGATTGGATAAATAGATCTCGCGGGAATGCGAGATAAAATAAATAAGTAAAAATTGCAGCAAGGTAATTTTGTATTTTTGGATTAATAGATCTGAAAATAAAAGTTGCAAATAAATAAAAGAGCGAATAGCAAAATAGATCTTGAAGGCAAATATATTAAAGATGAGACCCGGGGGCCGTAGTTTTCACTAGTGGCTTCTCTCGAGAAAAATAGCAAACGGTGGAAACAAATTACTGTTGGGCAATTGATAGAACTTCAAATAATCATGACGATATCTAGGCAGTGATCATTATATAGGCATCACGTCCAAGATTAGTAGATCGACTCCTGCCTGCATCTACTACTATTACTCCACACATCGACCGCTATCCAGCATGCATCTAGTGTATTAAGTTCATGGAGAAACGGAGTAATGCAATAAGAACGATGACATGATGTAGACAAGATCTATTTATGTAGAAATAGACCCCATCTTGTTAACCTTAATGGCAATGATACATACGTGTCGTTTCCCTTTCTGTCACTGGGATCAAGCACCGTAAGATCGAACCCATCACAAAGCACCTCTTCCCATAGCAAGATAAATAGATCAAGTTGGCCAAACAAAACCCAAATATTGGAGAAGAAATATGAGGCTATAAGCAATCATGCATATAAGAGATCAAAGAAGACTCAAATAACTTTCATGGATAAAAAGATAGATCTGATCATAAACTCAAAGTTCATCGGATCCCAACAAACACACCGCAAAAAAGAGTTACATCATATGGATCTCCAAGAGACCATTGTATTGAGAATCAAACGAGAGAGAGAAAGCCATCTAGCTACTAACTGCGGACCCGAAGGTCTACAATGAACTACTCACGCATCATCGGAGAGGCACCAATGAGGATGATGAACCCCTCCGTGATGGTGTCTAGATTGGATCGGGTGGTTCCGGAACTTGCGGTGGCTGGAATTGATTTTCGTCGACTCCCCTAGGGTTTCTGGAATATTGGGGTATTTATAGAGCAAAGAGGCGGTGCAGGAGGCGGCCGAGGTGGGCACAACCCACCTGGGCGTGCCTGGGACTCCAGGCGCGCCTTGGTGGGTTGTGCTCCCCTCGGAGCACCCCCCAGGTGCTTCTCCAGCCCACTGGATGTCTTCTGGTCCAAAAAAAATTCACAAAAAGTTTCACTGCGTTTGGACTCCGTTTGGTATTGATTTCCTGCAATGGAAAAAACATGCAGAAAACAACAACTGGCACTGGGCACTATGTCAATAGGTTAGTACCAAAAAATGATATAAAATCATTGTAAAACATCCAAGAATGATAATATAACAACATGGAACAATAAAAAATTAGAGATACGTTGGAGACGTATCAGCATCCCCAAGGTTAATTCTTGCTCGTCCTCGAGTAGGTAAATGATAAAAATAGAATTTTTGATGTGGAATGCTTCCTAACATGTTCATCACATATTCTTTTCTTAATAGCATGGACATTTGGATTTTTATATGGTTCAAAGCAATAGTCTAGTTTTGACATGATAACTTAAATACTCAAGCATATCAACAAGCAACCATGTCTTTCAAAATATCAACACTAAAGAAAGTTATCCCTAGCCCGTCATGCTCAATCATTGATCTATTCATAAAACACACTCGAATATTAGCTACACCCAATGCTCAAGTATGATCATATAGTTGGTGCTTTATAAGAGAAGATGGAGACTCAAATTAAAAATAAAAATTGTATAAAGTAAAGAAAGGCCCTTCGCGGAGGGAAGTAGGGATTTGTAGAGGTGCCAGAGCTCAGAGCTTGAATTGAGAGATAAAAACATTTTGAGAGGCATACTTTTCTCACCAACGAAAACGACTTAGAGCTCCCAACACTTTCCATGCTAGATATATCATAGGCGGTTCCCAAACAGAAAATAAAGTTTATTCCTTTTTTCACCATTTCTTTCACTTTCCATGGCTAGCCGTATCCACGGGTGCCCTCCATACCAACACTTTCCAAGGAATTTATTATTTGACAACATAAAGTAAATTCATTTTTCATTTCGGGACTGGGCATCCCTAATACCTTTGCCGTACTCTCGTGCAATGACAAGTGGATAAACACTCATCATGAGAATAACACATCTAGCATGGAAAATATCGGCCACCCCTCACCGCCTCGTGAGCGGTACGAGCACACAAAAGAGAAATTTATTTTGAAAATTAGAGATGGCACATACTAATTTGCTTAGAACGGCATGAAAATACCGCATATAGGTAGGTATAGTGGACTCATATGGCAAAACTGGTTTAAAGGGTTTTGGATGCACAAGCAGTGATCATACTTAGTGCAAATGAAGGCTAGCAAAAAGATTGAGAAGCGCCCAACCAAGAAACGAATAATCTCGTAAGCAAGCATTAAGCATAAGTAACACCGAATAATGCACCATAAGTAAGATATAATTTCATTGCATAACTATTGACTTTCGTACTTGCATAGGGAATCACAAACCTTAACACCAATATTCTTACTAAAGCATAATTACTCATCAACATGGCTCACATATTATATCGTCATATCTCAAAACTATTACTAAGAATCAAGTTTATTTTGTCCAATGATCTTCATGAAAGTTTTTATTATATCCTTCTTGGATATCTATCACTTTGGAACTAGTTCCATATGGTGCTTTTAATAAGCTCAAACAAATATAAGTGAAGAACATGAGCATAATATTTCTTTCTCTCAAATTAATCTAAGTGAAGCAAGAGAGAATTTCTTCAAAATTTTACTAACTCTCAAATAAATATAAGTGAAGCATGAGAGCATTTCTTCAAAAATAACAAAGCACACCGTGCTCAAAAAGATATAAGTGAAGCACTAGTGCAATTCCAAGGCTCTAAAAATTTAAGTGAAGCATAGGAGCAAGCATAGCATAATTTTTGGCTTTCTCAAAAAGGTGTGTCCAGCAAGGGTTCAAGACATAAAATAAAAAACAAAACAAGCAAAGACTCATATCATGCAAGACGCTCCATGCAAAACTCATAATATGTGACGAATAAAAATATAGCTCCAAGTAAAATACCGATGGTCGTTAGAAGAAAGAGGGGATGGCACTCGGGGGAATCCCCAAGCATAGTTGCTTGATACTTCTTGAATATTACCTTGGGGTGCCTCGAGCATCCCCAATCTTAGCCTTTTGCTACTCCTTATTCCTTCATCCTTCGTGATCTCACCCAAAACTTGAAAACTTCAATCACACAAAACTCAACAAAACCTTCGTGAGATTTGTTAGTATAAGAAAACCAATCTTTACTTTAAGTACAGTAGAAAACCCATTCAAATTTTGTTCTTGCATTATATCTACTGTATTCTAACTTTTCTATGGCAAAAACTCTTCAAAGGAAACAATAGATTCATCAAAATAAGCACACAATGCAAAGAAAACAGAATCTATCAAAAACAGAACAGTCTGCAAAGATACGAATTGTTCTCATAGTTCTGTAACTCAATTTTTTTTGAAAAATTAGGACAACATAGGAAATTTGCATATAAATCTTTTGTAAAAAAATCATAATTTTTTGTCGCTTCTGTGAATTTTCAAAATTGTTTTACTGGACGAAATTTTTTCTGTTTTCCAACAAGATCAAATCAACTATCACCCAAATCATCCCAAAGGCTTTGCTTGGAACATACACTAATTTAAACCACAAAAACACATATAATCAGAGGCATAATTGGGTATTTTATTGAAAACAGCAAGAAAACCAAAAAGCAAAAAGATTCAAGTTGGGTTGCCTCCCAACGAGCGCTATCGTTTTACGCCCCTAGCTAGGCATAACGCAAAAGATCTACGTAATGTCATCTTTGTCCTCCAACTCCTCAATCAAACACTTAGAATTCTTCAAGGATTTAGCATATAAATTCTCAACTCCAATACTTCTAGGCACGAGATTGAAAAATTCATTCTTGCAAAAAGGGTCTCTTATCACTTCAATAAAATCGGGATGGATACTAATCATCTTAAGATCTCCTTTATCATTGCTAGAAGTTGCACCCTTGTTTTTAGTAACTTGGGTAGTCTTTCAAAATTTTAATGGTGTTTTGGCGGAAGCAAAAGCCGTACTTAGATTACTAAAGATTTCTTCCAGTTTATCAATCCGAGACGGGCTTTCTTCAATTCTTTCATGAATCACGGTCCCCTTTCCTTTTAACAACTTAAAAACTTCCCCCGCTTTTGACCCAAATTTAGTAGCAAAATTATGAATCTTTTTATCCAAGTTTTCAATATGTTCTTCGGTAAGCATTTTCTTTTCAATAGCATCTAGTCTTTCCATAACATGCTCGAGAGTCAAAGTTGTTTCATTAATCATAAGCGGTGGTGAACCCACTAAATTTCCCATAGCATTAAAAGCATCAAGAGAGGGACACATCAAGAAATTTCCACCGGTAATCATATCAAGGATGAATCTATACCAAGTGGTGATGCCCACATAAAAACAACAAAGAAGAACAACGGTAGATTGCTTACGAATAGATCTATTATGAGCATTGCAAATCCTATACCAAGCATCTTTTAAATTCTCCCCTCCCCTTTGTTTAAAGTTAAGAACCTCATTCTCGGGGGTGTACGCAATAGAGGAAGAACTATCCATAACGACAAAAGTAGTCAACAAGATTGCACACAAAAACAGATCTGACGAGAAAACGGCGAACGGAAAAGAGGGCGAATAAAACGACAAATTTTTGTGAAGTGGGGGAGAGGAAAACGAGAGGCAAATGGAAAATAATGTAAATTGCAAGGAGATGAGATTTGTGATTAGGAACCTGGTTGACGTTGATGATGTCTCCCCGGCAACGGCGCCAGAAACTCCTCTTTATGTCTGCTAGAACTACGACGGTTTTTCCCTAGAGAGGGAGGGTTGATGCAGCACAGCAACGGTAGGTATTTCCCCCAGTGATGAGACCAAGGTTATCGAACCAGTAGGAGAACCACGCAACACCACATAAACAGCTCCTGCACACAAAGAACAAATACTTGCAACCCGACGTAAGAGAGGGGTTGTCAATCCCTCACGGGTAAAAGGATAGGTAAAATTGTAGTAGATTGGATAAATAGATCTCGCGGGAACGCGAGATAAAATAAATAAGTAAAAATTGCAGCAAGGTATTTTTGTATTTTTGGACTAATAGATCTGAAAATAAAAGTTGCAAATAAATAAAAGAGCGAATAGCAAAATTGATCTTGAAGGCAAATATATTAAAGAAGAGACCCGGGGGCCATAGCTTTCACTAGTGGCTTCTCTCGAGAAAAATAGCAAACGGTGGAAACAAATTACTGTTGGGCAATTGATAGAACTTCAAATAATCATGACGATATCCAGGCAATGATCATTATATAGGCATCACGTCCAAGATTAGTAGACCGACTCCTGCCTGCATCTACTACTATTACTCCACACATCGACCGCTATCTAGCATGCATCTAGTGTATTAAGTTCATGGAGAAACGGAGTAATGCAATAAGAACGATGACATGATGTAGACAAGATCTATTTATGTAGAAATAGACCCCATCTTGTTATCCTTAATGGCAATGATACATATGTGTCGTTTCCCTTTCTGTCACTGGGATCAAGCACCGTAAGATCAAACCCATCACAAAGCACCTCTTCCCATTGCAAGATAAATAGATCAAGTTAGCCAAACAAAACCCAAATATCGGAGAAGAAATATGAGGCTATAAGCAATCATGCATATAAGATATCAAAGAAGACTCAAATAACCTTCATGGATAAAAAGATAGATCTGATCATAAACTCAAAGTTCACCGGATCCCAACAAACACACCGCAAAAAAGAGTTACATCATATGGATCTCCAAGAGACCATTGTATTGAGAATCAAACGAGAGAGGGAAAGCCATCTAGCTACTAACTATGGACCCGAAGGTCTACAATGAACTACTCACGCATCATCGGAGAGGCACCAATGAGGATGATGAACCCCTCCGTGATGGTGTCTAGATTGGATCTGGTGGTTCTGGAACTTGCGGTGGCTGGAATTGAGTTTCGTCGACTCCCCTAGGGTTTCTGGAATATTGGGGTATTTATAGAGCAAAGAGGCGGTGCGGGAGGCGGCCGAGGTGGGCACAACCCACCTGGGCGCGCCTGGGCCTCCAGGCGCACCCTGGTGGGTTGTGCTCCCCTCGGAACACCCCCAGGTGCTTCTCCGGCCCACTGGATGTCTTCTGGTCCCAAAAAAATCCACAAAAAGTTTTGCTGCATTTGGACTCCGTTTGGTATTGATTTCCTGCGATGTAAAAAACATGCAGAAAACAACAACTGGCACTGGGCACTATGTCAATAGGTTAGTACCAAAAAATGATATAAAATGATTATAAAACATCCAAGAATGGTAATATAACAGCATGGAACAATAAAAAATTATAGATACGTTGGAGACATATCAATTTACCAGGCAAATGGAGCTGAATATTGTCATGAGGCAATGATTTGGATAGTAAAGAATGCTATTTTTTTTTAGGAATTTTGGGAATGACAGAAATATAGGCTGCTTCACAACCTAGGGCAAAAATTGACACATAGACATGACACATAGGCAAAACTGATGACATGGCGCCTAGTCATAGGAATGCACCACAATTTACAAGGCTATGACCATCTATATTGGTCGTTATCAGCTAGAAATAAGGCAGCGGACCAGTGCTGTTTGCTTTACGACCATTTCGTGTAAGGAAATTACGACCTTTTTGACCAAAATGGTGGTTATAGTTTAGGGTTTGGAGCCCCCCGAACAGCTTTTGACCAATTGGTCTCAAATGGTCAGAGATTTATGACCAATTCTTCCAGGGTCACTGACAGAAGGTCACAAGTTGACATATTTCTTGTAGTGACCCCCTGCTGCCAGGTATGTATTTTGGCGTTTTTAGTCGCTTTATTTTTAACAATTCCTTACTCATGGAAGCTGACCGTGTGTCATCACAGCCCACCGCGCGGCCATCCCGCCGAGCAGACCTCGGAAGGGACGTCTCCACCAGCCGACCTGGCGGACATCGGATCCGCGTCGTGCTCTGCGCCTCCCCCGATCCCCGAAGAGGTCGGGGAATTGCTGTCCCGAAGGACCCTTCCCCCTCCGAACACGGGGGAGGAGGGCGACGCTACCATGGCTGAGGCTGACGCCTCGGTCATCGAAGACCAGGAGGGTGCGTCCCTCCTGGCTAACACGGGAGGGGGGCCCGGACCATCCGGACCCCCTCAGCCGTCCGAACACGAGCCCCCAAGGCCCTCGAAGGCGTCGGTTCCTCCTTCCGACAGGAAAGGGGTTGAGGGCTCGACGCCCGCACTGAACACCTCCAACCAGGCGGCGGCGGGATGGCCAGACATGTTGGAGGAGTTGGTGAACAACTCCTTCATCGTCGACGGGCACCGCTCCCTTATGGGTGCGGTTTTACAGTGTGTTCGGTCCGTCCAATCCAGACTAAAATAAGTCAAGTAATACTCTTTTCCCATAAAGTGGTTTCAACCCTTAGTTTCCATGATAGAATAGGCCGTATGTATAACAGCCCCCGAGGCTCTGCAAGAATTACAAAGGAACTTGTGGAGGATCCAATTTCTATAGGCCAATATTTAAAGTAGTGTGAACTTTTTGATGTCATAGGCATCTTCCTTGGCCGCGGCACTAGAGGAGATGGATCAAAAGCTCAAGCGCTCCGATGGAGAGCTTGACCTTGTCAACAAGCGGCTTGATGAGGCGCAAGGCAAGCCCTTTGTTAAGATGTATGATTGCTTATTGCCGGATACTTACTTTCCGGACTGCATGCTAATCATATAATATGCGGATATTGCCGCTGCCGCCGTCGAGGTAGAGGTCTTGAAGGCGGCCTTGAAGTAGGCCAAGGCCGAGGCGGCCGCAGAGAAAGCGGCCGCCGCAAAGGCGGTGGCCAAGCTTGAGAAGGCCAAGCTTGGTGGTGAAAAGCATGAGGCTCAAGTAGACGAGGTACAGGTGGAGCTCAAGGATGCCGTCAAGAAATTTGAGGCCCTTGAGAAGAAGCAGGAGGAGCGGTCTTCTGAGCTATCCAAGGTGGAGAAGGAGCTCCAGGAGGCAAGGACCAAAGTGCGAGGTGTCCGGGAAGAGCTCCGCCAAGTGGGGTAAATCACAGATGGTAAGAAGTACTTACTGCAGAGTGTGTTTGGAGGCAACAGGTTCGCCTTGCTGACGCGGGTCTGGCGCTCCACAGGCATTTTCGCCGAGCTTCCGAAGTGTGCGGCTGCTGCGGCGGAGCACTATGCGGTGCAGGAGGAGGATTCGATACGGCGGCTCTTCTGGTCGCAGTTTCAGGCGCCCGAACACCCTTAGCTCCTCAGCAACCAAATGAAGCAGTTGATGGAGCTGCACCGGATGGCCGAACCAGCCTTGAAGGACCTTTGTGTCCGACTATGGCCTAATGAGCCTATTCTGGACAGCTACTTTGGCTTGGTGCAGAGGCTGCGTGAAGCACTGGCGCGGATCGATACCATAAAGCGATCCGCGTGCCTTGAGGGTGCGAGGCTGTCCTTCGCGAAGACCATATTGCATTGGCCGAAGATCAAGCCGATGGATATGGCCATTGGTCCTCCGCCAGCTGGAAAGGAGCACCGCCACCCCGAGCTATACTTTGACCGAGTTATGGAAGGTGCTCGAGCGATAGAGGGTCAGTGTTCAAAGGATGTAATCATTGAATGATTTTGTGTCCAGTTGCCATCCGAACATGTTGCTTTATAGTGCGGCCCATTTGTATGTTGACAATGTTACTGTTTAATTTTGACTCCTGTGCGGCTGTTTTATTATTCTGAAAGTTACCAGTCGTCGGCTTCAGCCCCCAAGCTAATAGGACGAGGGGTGTTTCGTCTCTGCACTATTACCCTTAGCCAACGTCTTGGTGCCCGAAGGTGGTAGTGCGAGAGAGATACCAGGCAATTGGACTATGCGGTTTTATTGCTTTCACTTTGCCATAGGAGCTTGATAACGGGGACTAGTGACTAGCCCCCAGGGTTTTGCGGTGTACAAGGGGGCCGAGGCTTGCCTGAGTGACCAGTTGGTTTGTGCTAAGACGAACCCTGCGTATGAAATGGATAAATCACCAACGATTTTTTAGTTGTAACACTTGTCATCGGATCACTGACCAGTTCGGGCTTACTATGACGGTCAGTTTTTGGCTGTCTCCCCTGAGGTACTTAACTGGACTAACCAGAAGTACAATCGCAGGGGTTCTCCCGTTGCCTTCTTAGCCGAACATGCGGAACGTAAGGAGGCAAACACAGGAGCCGGGCAACCCAACTATTGACCCAAGACATAGTTCGGTACCGATGCATATAATGCAATATCCGAGACGCCGAGCACAGTACGAGAAGTGGTGCCAGACTTGGTATGTTAGGCCGATTGGAAAAAATCAAGCCCTTGGTCAATTAGCTGAGTTGTATTTACTACGCATTGTGTGCCTGCCTAGCTGTTCGTAGAGCAGAAGAAAAAGGGAAAGAAGAAAGAAAGGCTGGATGATTCTGATGCCTTAACACTGTAGAAGGTGTTTTTAACTTTCATAGGCTCTGGACGTTAATCCGTACAATTCGAACTGCTGTAGCATTTGTACAATTAGTGAAAAAAGAAATTTGACAGAGAAAGGTTTACACAAGGCCTTGATTTGTGGGTTGAAGCCTCAACTGTGCCCTGTTGCATGTTTGCGCCTTTACTTCTGCATGATGGATGGTTTTGAGGTGGTCATCCATGAACATCGTGCGCGGGCGAGGGATGCCTGTAGTACGGACTTTGAAGATGTAGCCCTGTCGAATATAGCTTGATGCTGAGCAAGTCCGGAACCGTACTCTTGTAGGGATGCCGTAGTTCGGTTGCCCGAACACGTGGTGATATGGATTCGATGTCAGTCCCCGCAGCCGCCCAAGGTATCTCGAGCGCGAAGTTGTGCTGACGAGGCATGTAGAGCGCGACGGAGACGAGCATGCCGTGGGGCACATGTCCCTATTTGCGGCGAACGCAGGCGGACTCCCATGACGGGGATCGGGCTCGGGCCCGTTTGGCCTTAACGGCGGGCTGATACTTCGGCCCGTTGGCGACGGCTTAGTCTTCGGCTGTCAGGGCTGCGGTGTATTCCTCAGTCCGAAGTGAGCGCTCCGTGTTGCCATTGATTGTTATGACGCCCGAGGGGCCGGGTGTCTTCAGCTTGAGGTAGGCGTAATGCGGGACGGCGTTAAATTTGGCGAACACCTTTCGGCCGAGGAGGGCATGATAGCCACTGCGGAATGGAGCGATATCAAAGGTCAAATTTTTGCTTCGGAAGTTATCCGGTGAGCCGAACACCACTTCAAGAGTTACCATGCCTGAGCATCGGGCTTCTATGCCCGGAATAACCCCTTTAAAAGAGGTCTTACTGGGTTTGATCCTTGACGGATCGATCCCCATTTTTCTCACTGTGTCTGCATAGATCAGATTGAGGCTGCTGCCCCCGTCCATAAGGACTCTCATGAGGTGGTACCCATCGATAATGGGGTCCAGTACCAGGGCCGCTGAACCTCCGTGCCGGATACTGGTCGGATGGTCTCTGCGGTCAAAGGTGATCGGGCAAGCTGACCACGGGTTAAATTTCGGCGCTACGGGTTTGACTGCGTATACGTCCCGCAGCGTACGCTTCCACTCCTTCCTTGGTATGTGGGTGGCATACATCATGTTCACCATCTTGACCTCAGAAGGGAAGGCTTTTTGGCCTCCACTATTCGGCCTGCGGGGCTCTTCGTCGTCCTCGCTTCGTGGGCTTATGCCCGAGTCTTTGGCTTGAAGCTTGCCAGCCTGTTTTATCTCCCAACAATTTCGGTTGGAGTGGTTGGTGGGCTTCTCCATGGTGCCATGATTCTGGCAGGGTCTGTCCAGGATTGTGTCCAGCTTGGTTGGCCGTCATGGTTGCCTTTAGAGGGCCTTTTTCGTGACCTAGACTTTTGATTACGGAATCCGGCATTTACTGTCGTCTCCTTAGTTTTGTCGTCATTGTGGCGGTGCTTGTTCTTATTCCTTCGAGGCTTCTCGTTCCTGTCCCGGACTTCTGATGTGCTGGGGGTATCAGGATTGGTGCATTTACGGGCCAGCGAGCTGTCCTGTCCGGCGCAGAAGCGGGTCATCAGGGAGGTAAGTGCGGCCATCGTTCTCGGCTTGTCTTGGCCGAACTGTCGTGCTAGCCATTCATCCCGAATACTGTGCTTAAAGGTGGCTATTGCTTCGGAGCCCGGGCAGTCAACGATTTGGTTTTTCTTGGTCAAAAACCGGTTCCAAAATTGCCGAGATGACTTGCCGGGTTGCTGGTTTACGTGGCTCAAGTCATCGGTGTCCAGGGGCAGAACATAAGTGCCTTGAAAGTTGGCTTGAAAGGCCTCCTCAAGTTCTTACCAACATCCTATTGAGTCTTCAGGAGGGCTGTTCAGCCAATGTCTGGCCGGACCCTTGAGCTTTAATGGTAGGTACTTGATGGCATGGAGGTCATCTCCTCGTGCCATGTGGATGTGCAATAGAAAGTCTTCGATCCATACTGTAGGATCTGTTGTCCCATCATAGGGCTCAATGTTCACATGTTTGAAACCTTCTCGGAATTCGTGTTGCATCACTTTATGTATGAAGCAAAGGGGGTGCGTGGCACCCCTCACTCAGGCTACGTCGCGCCGGAGGTCCTATGCCATCCGAGCTCGTTGCACTTCCCGAGCTCTATCGTTTTGGTCTAACCAGGATTTGTATCCGTCCTGTCTAGCAAGAGGGTCCCTTTTGGGACCGTAAATGGACCTTGTCAGGCATGCCCGAGCGTCTAGGTCCCGGCGGAGGTCGTACTCATAGCCTGACCGTAATGGTTCCTTACCTTGACGGTGAGGGTGGGTGGTAGGTTTTTTGGCTTGAACGACTGTCTGATCCCGTCCTCGAGGGGGCGGTCTGGTTGGTCTGCCTGAGTGTACCTTGGAGGTGCTGGCTCTACGGCCTCGTCGTCGAACTGTGGCAGTAGCTTCCGCTTCGGGTAGCTTTTCGTCTGTTGCTTGTGGTCGTACTCCTCTTTGGTGTCCAGGACTTTAGTCCACCTCTTGTTGAGCGTGTCTTGTTCGCCCTTTATTTTCTGTCGTTGTTTCTTCAGACTGCACACGGTAGCGACGAGCTGCCGCTTGAACCGCTCTTGATCCAGCGGATCTTCAGGGATGATGAAATCTTCGTCACCCAGACTCACCTCCTCTTCTGAGAGGGGGAGGTAATTGTCGTCTTCAGAGTCATCGAGATGTTCTGGATCGAGTAGATCCTCATGCTCCTCACGCTCCTCGTGGTTGACTTGTGGTTGTTTGTCGGCTTTGGGGTTGAGGTTGTCCGCATTATCCGGGGTGGCATTTTCTCCGGTGTCCGTGTTGCTCGTGTGGCTTCAACGTGCCTTGGAGTGGCGGCGCTGTCTGCGGTGCTTCGGCGGCTCCTCACTGGGCCTGCCATTATGCTTCCCGGGGGTGCCGTCATCTCCCTTTGGGCTGTCTACCATGTAGACATCATAGGTGGATGTGGCCGTCCAGCGGCCGGTGATGGGGGAGCGGCGTCAATGCAAGCCGTGGCTCCACTGTACTCATCCATGTATTCGATATTTTCCGAGGTTAATCTAGCATGTCGGTTAAATCTTCGACAGTGGATACTAAGTGGGTGGTGGGTGGGGCGCAAAATTCCCCAAGATATGCCTCGAAGGGGTGTTGAACGTGATCTGAGAACAGGTCCTCCCAAATAACCATCTTCTGGATTCGGTCCAGCGCCTTGTTTAACAGGGCGAGGGTCGCTGGGCTTGTGTGCAGTGGGAATTCGGGACTGAACTCCGGCGTAGTGGGGCAAGGGATAATCTGTGCCCCAACTGGGTTTTGGTTCTCAAGGGCCGAATTGAGCTCGGGGCTCGGGACCGGACAGTCATCGGAGACTGAAGGCGGCCCTGGTCCTTGAGCACTGTTTCCATACTGAGGCTCGAGGCCAAGTTGATTTGGGCCAGGAGTAATTCCTGGCTACCGATCGTCGACTCGTCGCAAGGGCTCAAGGCCAGAGGAGTGTCGTGAGGAGAGGGTTCAGCCGAGAGTGACTCTCGGTGTCCGAACCTTACTTCCGCATTGAGGCCTAAAGATGGGTCTTCGGCGGGTATTGTGAGCGTGGCTGGAGGGGATTCCTGGCCTCCGCTCAAGGTGGAGCCGTCCGGGCTCAAGGCTGGCTGAAGGACTAGGGCCGATCCATAGATCTGATCGATGAGAGGCTCCAGAGCGGGCACAGTGAGGCCCATGGGGGTGCGGGGAGAGGTTGCGAATCCGGTGAAGACCAGATCGCCTCATACATCCGCAGCATATTCCAAATTGCCGAATCGAATTCGATGCTCGGGGGCGAAGTTGTTGATTTGGTCTAGATGACCAGTTGGGTTGGCGTGCAGCATGATGCTGCCGAACGCGAAGAGTTGGCCGGGGACGAAGAGGTCCCCGGAGCTGAAGCCCTCTCCGATGATCAGGCGAGCCATCTATCCTTGGGCGATCCAGCAGCAGAACTCGCAATGAAAGCACCAATGCCGGTGTCAAAACCAGCGGATCTCGGGTAGGGGGTCCCGAGCTATGGATCTAGGATCAATGGGGAACAATGGACGATGAACACAATGCTTACCCAGGTTCGGGCCCTCTCGAAGAGGTAAAACCCTACGTCCTGCTTGATTGTATTTGATGTATGATGTGGTTACAGAGTAGATCTACCTCGAGATCAGATGAGCTAAACCCTAAGTCGATGAGGTGATGAATGTAGCTCTAGCCCTAAAGACTAAAACCCTCTGGCTTATATAAGCACCGGTAGGGTTAGGGTTACATGCGATCGGTTACAAGGAGGGAAAGATTCTACCTAATCCTGGCTTGGAGGGCACACCACGACTCCGAAGATTCCTTATCCGGCCATGGATCCGTACTCTAGCTTGGCCCCATAGTAGCCCATCAATCCGGCCCAAACATAACAGCCCGAGGACCCCTTAATCCAGGACTCCCTCACCCGAATCGGTTGAGGTTTCGTAGGACAGACGGGCCGATCCTTCGGTTAAGTTTGAGTGCTGCTGGATCACTCGGAATATGTTTTCGAGTCGTGGTTCGCTGTTCCCTGGACGAAAACACAATGAATTCTGGACTACAAGTTTACCCAGATGATCGGGTGCTGTTGATTGCCGAGAAAAACCCAGTGGCATTCAATTGTCTCTTAGAGGAGATAGACTTGGGGCCCGAGTGAGTGAATGCCACTATAACTAGAGTAGCGATGCCGGCGCGTGGTCTGACTCTCCGGAGAGGTGCCAATCCTTATCCCAGGGGAACGCCAGCATAGGCCTTCTATGAGTCCAGATTTATGAGTCATGCGCCTTGGAGCCTACTGAAAGGGCTAAATCAACCCGCGGAGGGGCGGTAAGCTTGTGTCATAGCAATCCTGAAGAGGACTTCAGTCGGGTGTTTAGCGTGGCCGAGCGCACGGGTCCCCATGGAGGGTGGTCAGTCGGACTGACATGCGTCTGATGTCGCTTGAACTACGTCGGTATTTCCCCAAAGAGGAAGGGATGATGCAGCACAGCTACAGTAGGTATTTCCCTCAGTTATGAAACCAAGGTATCAATCCAGTAGGAGAACCAAGCAACACTATGTAAATGGTACCTGAACACAAAGAACAAATACTTGCAACCCGACGCTTATGAGGGGTTGTCAATCCCTCTTCGGGTAACGGCGCCAGAAATTGTCAACTCGACGGGATAAAATTTGTGTAGATTGGATAAATAGATCTCGATAAAACGCAAAATAAAATAAGTAACAAAAAAGTGCAGCAAGGTAGTTTTGGGTTTTTGGAATAATAGATCTGAAAAGAAAAGCGAATAAAAATTGATCTCAAAGCAAATATGATAAAGAATAGACCCGGGGGTCGTAGATTTCACTAGTGGCTTCTCTCAAGAAAATAGCACACAGTGGGTAAACAAATTACTGTTGGGAAATTGATAGAAGATCAAACATTTATGATGATATCCAAGGCAATGATAAATATATAGGCATCACGTCCAAGATTAGTAGACCGACTCCTGCCTGCATCTACTACTATTACTCCACACATCGACCGCTATCCAGCATGCATCTAGTGTATTAAGTTCATGAAGAAATGGAGTAATGCAATAAGAACGATGCCATGATGTAGACGATATCTATTCATGTAGGAATAGCCCCCATATTGTTATCCTTAATAGCAACGATACATGCGTATCTTGCTGCCCCTTTTGTCACTGGGAAAGAACACCGCAAGATCAAACCCATCACAAAGCACCTCTTCCCATGGCAAGAAAAATCGATCTAGTTGGCCTAACTAAACCAAAGATTCGAAGAAGAAATACGAGGCTATAAATAATCATGCATATAAGAGATCAAAAGAAGACTCAAATAATATTCATGGATATAGATCTGATCATAAACTCAAAGTTCATCGGATCAAAAAAAACACACCGCAAAAAAGAGTTACATCAAATAGATCTCCAAGAGACCATTGTATTGAGAATCAAAAGAGGGAGAGGAAGCCATGCCTACGGACCCGTAGGTCTATGATGAACTACTCACGCATCATCGGAGAGGCACCAATGAGGATGATGAACCCCTCCGTGATGGTGTTTAGATTGGATCTCATGGTTCTGGAACTTGCGGCGGCTGGAATTGTGTTTCGTCGACTCCCCTAGGGTTTTTGGAATATTTGGGAATTTATAGGGCGAAGAGGCGGTGCAGGAGGTCACCGAGGGGGGCACAACCCCTTGGGCATGCCTGGGCCTCCTGGCACGCCCTGGTGGGTTGGGCCCACCTCGGGCCTCCCCTCTGGTACTTCTTTGGCCCACTTGGTGTCTTCTGGTCTAGAAAAAATCTCCAAAAAGTTTCGTTGCATTTAGACTCCGTTTGGTACTGATATTCTGTGAAGTAAAAAAACAAGCAAAAAACAGCAACTGGCACTTGGCACTATGTCAATAGGTTAGTCCCAAAAAATAATATAAAGTTGCTATAAAATGATTGTAAAACATCCAAGAATGATAATATAACAGCATGGAACAAGCAAAAATTATAGATACGTTGGATACGTATCAGCATCCCCAAGCTTAATTCCTACTCGTCCTCGAGTAGGTAAATGATAAAAACAGAATTTTTGATGTGGAATGTTGCCAACATGTTCATCACATATTCTTTTCTTTTGTAGCATGGACATTTGGACTTTTATATGGTTCGAAGCAATTGTCTAGTTTTGACATGAAGATTTCAATACTCAAGCATATCAACAAGCAACCATGTCTTTCAAAATATCAACACTAAAGAAAGTTATCACTAGCCCATCATGCTCAATCATTGATCCATTCATGAAACTCACTCGCATATTAGCTACATCCAATGCTCAAGTACAATCATAGTGCCCCTTAGTTGGTGATTTATAAGAGAAGATGGAGACTCAAATAAAAATAAAAATTGCATAAAGTAAATAGATAGGCCCTTCGTAGAGGGAAGTAGGGATTTGTAGAGGTGCCAGATCTCAAATCTTAAATTGAGAGATAATTTTTTTTGAGAGGCATACTTTTCCCGTCAACGAAAACAACTGAGTAATTCCCAACACTTTCCATGCTAGATATATCATAGGTGGTTCCCAAACAGAAAATAAAGTTTATTCCTTTTTCCATCATACTTTCACATTCCACGGCTAGCCGTATCCACGAGTACCGTCCATACCAACAATTTCCTAGGAATTTATTATTTGACAACATAAAGTAAATTTCTTTTTCATTTCAGGACTGGGCATCCCTATTACCGCCGTACTCTTGTGCATTTACAAGTGAATAAACACTCATCTTGAGAATAACACATCTAGCATGGAAAATATTGGCCACCCCCTGCCGCTTCATGAGCGGTACGAACACACAAAAAGGAAAATCATTTTGAAAATTAGAGATGGCACATACAAATTTTCTTAGAACAGCACAGAAATACCGCATATAGGTAGGTATGGTGGACTCATATGGCAAAACTGGGTTTAAAGATTTTGGATGCACAAGTACTATTTCTAGTTAGTACAAGTGGAGGCTAGCAAAAAGATTGAGAAGCAACCAACCAAGAAACGAAAAATCACATAAGCGAGCATTAAGCATAACTAACACCGAATAATGCACCACAAGTAGGATGTAATTTCATTGCATAACTATTGACTTTCGTGCTTGCATAGGGAATCTCAAACCTTAACACCAATATTCTTACTAAAGCATAATTACTCACCAACATGACTCACATATCACTATCATCATATCTCAAAACTATTACAGAGAATCAAGTTTATTTTGTCCAATGATCTTCATGAAAGTTTTTAGTATATCCCTCTTGAATATCTATCACTTTGGGACTAGTTTCATATATTGCAATTGCTTTTGACATGCTCAAATAAATTTAAGTGAAGAACATGAGCATAAAATTTTTCGTCTCTGAAAATAATATAAGTGAAGCATGAGAGAACTTCTTCAAAAATTTCATAACTCTCAAATAAATCTAAGTAAGCATGAGAGCAATTTCTTAGAAAATATTAAAGCACACCATGCTCAAAAAGATATAAGTGAAGCACTAGAGCAATTCCATAGCTCAAAAAAATTAAGTGAAGCATAAAGAGGAATTCTAACAAAGCACAGCATAATTTTGGCTCTCTCAAATAGGTGTGTCCAGAAAGGATACTTGTGACAAACTAAAAAGCAAAACAAGAAAAGACTCATATAATACAAGACCCTCCAAGCAAAACTCATGATATGTGACGAATAAAAACATAGCTCCAAGTAAAATACCAATGGTCGTTAGAAGAAAGAGGGGATGCCTTCCGGGGCACCCCCAAGCTTAGTTGCTTGGTTCTCCTTGAATATTAACTTGGGGTGCCATGGGGCATCCCCAAGCTTAGTCTCTTTTCACTCCTTATTCCTTCATCCATCGTGATCTCACACAAAACTTGAAAACTTCAATCACACAAAACTTGAAAACTTCAATCACACAAAACTTAACAAAACCTTCGCGAGATCCGTTAGTATAAGAAAACCAATATTTATTTTAAGTACTGTTTCAAACCCATTAAAATTTTGTTATTGCATTATATATACTGTATTCTAACTTTGACATGGCTTATACCACCCGATACAATCCATAGATTCATCAAAATAAGCACACAATGCAAAGAAAACAGAATCTGTCAAAAACAGAATAGTCTGTAAATATGCGAATTGTTCACATACTTCTGTAACTCCAAAATTTCTGAAAAATAGGAAAACAGAGGAAATTTTTATACCAATATTTTGTATAAAAAAATCAGAATTTTTCGTCGCTTCTGTGAATTTAAACAATTCTGTACTGTACACAAAAGTTTCTGTTTTTCAACAGGATCAAATCAACTATCACCAAAGCTATCCCAAAGGCTTTACTTGGCACAAATACTAATTAAAACATGAAAAAACACAATCATAACAGATGCATAATTGTACAAACACTCAAGAACAGAAATAAAAAAAGCAAAAAAAATTATTCATTGGGTTGCCTCCCAACAAGCGCTATCGTTTTATGCCCCTAGCTAGGCATTGATAATTTTGATGATGCTCGCATGAAAGATAAGAATTGAAACAAAAAGAGAGCATCATAATACATGTGATAAACACATTTAAGTCTAACATACTTCCGATGCATAGGGATTTTATAAGCAAACAAATTATCGAGACAAGAAATATATAGCATATGCAAGGAAGAAGTAAGAAACAATAACAATCTCAACATAATGAGAGGTAAATTAGTAACATGAAAATTTCTACAACCATATTTTCCTCTCTCATAATAATTACATGTAGGATCATAATCAAATTCAACAATATAGCTATCATATAAAATTTTCTCTTCATGATCCACATGCATAAAAGTTTTATAATCTTCCAAGATAGTGGGATTAACATCAACTAAAGTCATGACCTCTCCAAACCCACTTTCATAAAAAAATTCGTAAGATTGAACACTCTCCAAATATGTGGGATTATTTTTACCTAAAGTTGACGCTCTTCCAAACCCACTTTCAATATTATTGCAAACATTATTATCAATATCATATTCATCATGAGGCTTGAATAAATTTTCAAGACCATAAGAAGAATCACCCCAATCATGCACTACTGGAATCAGGAACTTTGCCGTCTGCCATGGCTGACGGCAAAGGCATGCCTCGCGGACGGCAAAGGCCTTTGCCGTCAGCCAGCAGCCGGCACCACATCCGGCTAAACGAACTACGGCAAAGGGCACTTTGCCGTCTGCTGGCAGACGGCAAAGATGCAAAGGCCTTTGTCGTCAGCCAGCAGACGGCAAAGGGCATGGACGGCACATGTTAGGCTTAGGTCCGTTAAGGGGTTAACGGCGTGCTTTGCCGTCTGCTGGCAGACGGCAAAGACCTTTGCATCTTTGCCATCTGCCAGCAAACGGCAAAGTGCCCAAATAGGCCAGCCCAGGTGCCCCCCCAGGTAGCTGCCACGTGGCTTGCTATGCCATCTGCTGGCAGATGACAAAGATGCAAAGTTCTTTGCCGTCTGCCAGCAGACGGCAAAGCAACCACATAGGCCAGCCCAGTGCCCCCAGGTTGCACAGGTAGCTGCCACGTGGCAGCTATCCTAGGTAGTTATGCCATTTTTTAGCTAACTAAGCATATTAAGTCATTTTGGAGGAAAAAGTGCTAAGTATAGGTCATTTTATAGCTATCCTAGGTAAAATATGTCATTTTGGAGCTAAGTAAGGTTATTATGTCATTTTTGAGGAAAATAAGCTAATTATAGGTCATTTTGGAGCTAAATAGGTCATTTCTTAAGCTAAGTATGCATTTGTTAAGCAAAACACTTGGGAAAATTTACCATCATCACGGAGGTGAAGGACGGTCGGGGTTGCGCCAGTGCCAGACGGAGAAGGATCGGTCGATGCTTGTCGGGAGGCATGCTGCACCAAAGATCATTTGCAATGTCTCGTTAGCATGATGCAACTCAAATGTGAATACTAGTAACTAATGACCATTCAAATGAAACTCACCATGGCCGCTATACCAATTTGGGGCATCGGCGGAGGGGTCTGACTGTTGCTCTGGCACACGGACTGCACATTTTGTTTTCATGAGTCACTCATATTAGTTAGTAATGAAACGAACATTACGTGCATGATTTGGCTAATATGGATGAGAAACTTACCACGAGGAGCTCGTATAGGGCCCGGTGAGACGCGTCGTTCCGGTTCCTCTCCTCCTCCAACAACCTAGCCATCCTCTCCTCCATGTCCCTCTCCCTCTCTGCCGCCTGCCTGTTTGCCTCTGCCAGAAGCTCCTGGGCCCTAGCCTCGATGGCGAGCTCCATTGGCCGTGGACGAGGCCTTATCTCAGGATCGGAGCTCGTCTGGCACTTCTTGATCTCCGGGAGAGTTCTAGGACAACGTATCAGTCCATCCCCAATGGCTACCGAGCCATGGTACCTCCCGCCACCAGATATCATCACGAGCTCTGGATCAAAAGGACTCTGGCTCGGGTTGAAGTCCTCCCCTTTCCTCGTCTTCCCAACATCTCTGTACCTCACGAGCTTGTTGTGGGAGGAGATGTTGGTGAAGCTCTCTGGATGATCGAGGTCAGACTCAGAGAATGCCTTGGCCTTCTTGTACGGGGCAGTATGGGCCATGGCATAGAGGTCAAACACCGGTGGCACCTCCTTCTTGTAGTGTCGCGCCTAAAAGAGATGAACAAAATATTAGTTAAGGGCTCAAGCTAGCATGAAGAATGAAATTGCATGAATCGTGAAGCAAACCACATACCTAGTTATCCCTGTACTCAAACAGGTTGGAGCTCCCTTGATGGTGTGGCACACCTTGCATTTGGGCACGCTTATCCTTGGCCTTGTTGTGGACGGCTAGCCATTGGGGAGAGCACCACTCATCCACCAACGCCTCCCAACAGTCCATCATATCTGCACACCATCTCGGGGGCACCTAAGTTAGTCAAGAGAAATTTCAGCGCTACGCCTACGAATCAAATCAAGAAAACTAAGTACAAGTGCTTAAGAATAGGTAATTACCTTCATGTACTTCTCCTTACTCAGAAACTTAACGCGGCACTTCTTCTTGGACCTCTTAATACCAGTCGAGGCGTAGTAGTCTCGAACAGCCTGCACCCGAGCCTCGTGTCGTAAGTTCTGAAGTAGGCGCTTGCACTCGGCTTCGACAACCATAGCCGCGGCATCCTCATGTTCCTCAAGACACCTGTAGAAGGTCTACAATCAAACAAGACAAAACTGATTAGTACAATCACTAGGTACTGTTGATTTTTAATTCTGTAAATGAGAAATTACCCAAAACATCCGGATCACAATGTCGGCCACCGTATCGCACAAGACACCGTCAACCCTCTCCTCCGGCGGGGCCGGGGTAGCCAAGTACAGCTCCCAGCTCAGTGCTAGCTGTGGAACCTGACCCTCACCGGGCAACGTGACCCACCCCGGGAAGTTCCGCCGGCAGAACACACCAAGGACCTAGTTGGGCCTGCAAACACCAGGGGCGTGTTTCCAACCCCTGCAGTATGGCAAGGCCAACACATTAGAGATTAATTTGAAGAAACGTGAAGGCAAAATGTTAAAAAAGAGTAAATGCACTTACTTCTCCCCAGTAGGCGCAATCAACCACCTCTGATCGCGGGTCGTCGGCACGGGCGGGAGCTTTGTACCACCACGCTGGTAGACCTTGCCCCCCTCAACCAGCTCGCCCTCGCTATAGCTATCCTCAGAAAAGCTGTCCTCGCCACCATCAGCATGGCCACTAGCCTTCGGAGTCACGTGGGACGAAGACTCTGGGACCCGAGTCTCATGGGACGAAGACTCTGGGACCGGAGTCTCGTGGGACAAAGACTCTGGGACCCGAGTCTCGTGGGACGAAGGCTCGGCGACCCGAGGCTCGTCGGCCCGAGGCTCATGGACTTCAGTCCGAGACGGGTCCACCTCAGACGGAGCAGTCCTGTGGTCGGGAGAATCAGCTGGGGGTGGCGGTGAAGAAGGCGTAGCAGCCTTCCTACCTCTCCCGCCGCCACGTCCACCTCTAGCACCCCTCTTCGTCTTCCCTCGACCTCTCCCGGCTGAAGAAGAAGCGACCGCCGGTGGTGTCTGCATACTGTCTAGCAGCGCTCTTCGGAGGTGCTGGGGTGGAATGGAAGCACCCCTCCCAGCACGCGCCGAGGAAGGAGGCTCAGAGCGCTCTCGCCCGCGCCCACCATCTATCAACACCTGCAATGACAAAGAGTAAATGAAATTAGTACAACATAAACATAATAAAAAATCTAAGTGTATCATCATCATGAACATAATAAAAAATTGAATACCTAATAACATGAACTAATTAATAATATATATATTTACATAATAATAATTGAATACCTGACATTACTAATATTACTCTTCATCGTCTATATATGCTCCGGGATCAATAAATGCATCATCATCATCACTATCAGTAATGACATGCTCATCATCATCATCATCAATAAATGCATCAACATGTGGAAGGCCTCCTTTACGTAATCGGTCAAGCATTGATCGGTCATCCGCAGTAGTAACCTCTTCTAGTTCCGGCTCAAGGGTGAAGTCGGATTCATTGTTGCTGTCTACTTCAATGTTCTGGGGTGAAGTAGAGCGGTTCTTGAAACGTTTTTTGGAAAGACGTGTTTCTTGGAAGAATTCTCCTTCATATGTGTCTGGGTTAATGTGAGGATCATAATCCTCTTCATTGGGGGGAGGTGGTCTAACACGTGGTGGCACTTCATAAACGACATCCCAACCATTGAGATTTGGATCACTTTGACAGGCCCACGGTAGATAGAAAACTTGGGTTGCCTGTTGAACCGTAATATAGACATCGGGAACATCCAAATGGGTGCTTTGTTTGATTACCTCTAGCCCTATATGTTCATGAGTCCTTCTAGTCTCCTTCGGCTGGAACCAATAACATTTGAAGACTACGACGTTTGGTGGGTTTGCACCATAGAATTGAAGTTCATAAATTGCTTCAACTCTTCCATAATACTCGGTATCTCCTTCGCCGATAGCAGAGACACAACAATTTGTAGACTTTCGGTCGGCCATAGATAGCACTTTGCCATAGGTATGAAAGCAATACCAGTTGATGTCGTATTTGTTAAATGAACGGACCTTAAAGTCAAAACCATTAGCGACTTGTCTCAATTCGGTGTCCATAATCTCTGAATTATCCTACAAGTTTAATATGAAAGGGTTGTTGCATTAGCCGCAAATTAGACGAAGAAATGAAATGGTCTAATGGAAATTACCGTTTGTTTGAACCAAGAGATGAAACCGGGATAGCCGCCTCCATGCTTTGCCAGAAGCTCATACTCTTCGACGGAATCCTTTTGGATCACCGCTCCATACAAGAATTTGGTGACGTATCGACTGTATCAAGTATATCTGGGAATAAGAGCAGCTCAAAGGAATTAGAAGTTGCGAAACAATGTACCGAGAACTTACTCGATGTACGGCCGCACTTCTGTTAGGTTGTTGAAGATATACAACGAAATGGTCCGGCATTCTTCGACATCCAACGTTAAGGAATTAGAAGCACCGGCTGGTGCGAGATTCCCTTTGAATAGGCTGAGGTTGGATCCACCCTTTTTAGGGTCACCAGCATTGTACCGAGGCTTCGGATTATGCAAATGACAATTTTTGGCTTCGTAGTGTGCTGTCACAAAGTTTGCCGCCTCCTCAGTAATGAATGCCTCGGCCATCGATGCTTCAATTCTACGTTTATTTTTACATTTTACTCGAAGCATCTTCTGCATCCTCTTAGTTGCGTAGCACCAACGATTTTGCACGGGCCCCCCCAATCTTGCCTCGGTCGGGAGATGCAAAATCAAGTGCTGCATTGGATTAAAGAAGCCCGGCGGAAAGATCTTCTCTAACTTGCAGATCAACTCCGGCGCCAACTATTCCATTTCTTCTAGCAGGCCAGGCGATAGTTCTTTAACACAAAGAACACGGAAGAAATAGCTCAGCTCTGCGAGTACTAGCCATTCATCCTTAGGGATGAAGCCACACAATATCACCGGCATTACCCACTCAATCCATATGTGCCAATCATGACTCTTGAGACCAAATATCTTCAATTTTTCAAGACTCGGTCCCCTCTTTTGATTCGCTGCATACCCATCGGGGAACATCATCTACATTTTCACCCACAAGATAATTTCCCTCATAGCTGGCCTTCCAAGATTGAACCATGCCTTTGGCTTTGTCCATTTCTGCTTTCCTTTCGGTGGTTGCATGTTTTGTAACGGTCTATCACATAGCGCCTCCAGATCGACTCTAGCCTTAGTATTATCCTTTGACTTCCCCTCTATGCCGAACAATGTACGAAAAAGTGCCTCGGTGTTATTCTTTTCAGTGTGCATCACGTCGGTGTTGTGTGGGCAAAGGAGGTCTTTGAAGTAAGGTAGATCCCACAAGCATGTCTTGTGAGTCTAGGTGTGTTTCGAATTATACCCCTTGAAATACCCTGGACGCTCTGGATCTGGCTCAAGAGCATTTAACTGATCCAGGGTCTCTTGGCCTGTCAACGCAGGTGGTGCAGAGTTTTTGACAACTCTACCTTTGATGAAGTTCTTCTTGTCTTTCCTGAACTTATGGCGAGGATCCAGGAACTGTCTATGCAAGTCGAAGCAAGAAAACTTGCGACCGGCCTGAAGCCAACGGAACACAAGAGCTCCCTTGCATGTGGGGCACGGGAACCTTCCATGCACACACCAGCCAACGAATAGCGCATACGCCGGCAAGTCATGCGACGAGTACATGTACCAGACACACATTATGAAGTTCTGTTTGCTAAAGGCGTTGTATGTCTTGAACCCATTATCCCAATCTTCGTGCAATTCGTCCTTGAGCGGCTGCATGTACACATTCATATTCTTCCCCGGATAGTTGGGCCATGGAATTATCAACGTCAGGAAAATGTTCTTTCTTTGCATAATCTGTCCGGGGGGGGAGGGAGATTCAGTGGAATGACAAATACGGGCCAACAACTGTATTGGGCTGCCATCAGACCAAACACACTGAACCCATCCGTGCTGATGGCAACTCAAGGATGCCTTGGATCTGCCGCTTTTGCCGCATGTAATGCATCGAAGCGCTTCCACGCTTCACCGTCCGATGTGTGCACCATCATCAGCTTCCCATCTGCATCTACTTGGGTTCTTTTGCCCGTTTTGTGCCATGTCATCTATCTAGCTGTCTCTTCGACCATGAAAAGATGTTGAAGTCTTAGTACGATTGGCATATACTGAAGAACATTAATGGGGATTTTGGTCTGCGTCTTCTCACCCATACCATTGTCTACCATAACATACCTGGATGACTTGCAAATGGGACAATAGTTCAAGTCCACATACTGAAGCCTAAATAAGGCACATCCTTTCTCACAGGCATGTATCTTCTCATAGGGCATCTTAAGAGCACGGAGGATTTTGTCTGACTGGTACAGGTTTGCAGGTAGTACATGGCCTTTGGGTAGACAACGTCCAAATACTGTCATCATCGTGTCGTAGCATTCTCTGCCCAAGTTGAATTGAGCCTTCAGAGCCATTATTTGTGAGATGGCATCCAGCTGACAAAGCTCAGTGTGCTCATGGAGAGGACGTTTTGAAGACTCCAACATTTCATGGAAGGCCTTTGCAGATTCCTCCATCTCATCGTCCGAGTCCCCAGCATCATCAAAGTTTTGCACCATGTCTTCCATCCCGGTACCATGCTTGTCGGTGCGACGACGAACCACCTCAGCTCTGGCACATTTGGCAGACTCACCATGAAATGTCCACCAGACCGTATAACCAGGCGTAAAACCAAACTTCTGCAGGTGTTTACTCATTACAAGCTCGTCCCTCCTATGATAGTTGTCGCACCGGACACAGGGGCACCAGCTTATTCTCTGGCCATTTGCAAATGCGGCTCTCACAAACCCCCTGGTTTTTGTTAACCATTCATCGGTCATGTCTTTCTGACTAGTGTGACCGGTGTACATCCACGCACGATCACTCATATTGCATAGCTACTGGACACACAAGAAATATATACATAATTCAGCAAACCAATATCCATCAGTTAATGGAGTTCGTCACTTTTATTACGTCCATGCAACCTAGACGCTAATAGGTAAAGATAGGTCCTAATCCCACCCAAGTATGTGTAGATTGGGTTCGTTTTCCCATGCTCTGCTTTGGATCCGACGCAAAATTTTGGCAGCACCTCCCGCTGTTCTCCTGATACACGTCTCGGCAATAAGCAGAGATGATGTGTACCCGGAGAACAATAGGGAGGCACTAACAAAATTCTGCATCGGATCCGGAGCAGAGCATATGGGAAAACGAACCCAATCTACACATACTCGGGCTGTCCATGGATAACGTTGGACAATTGGAAAGAATCACGGTTATAAATATGCAAATGCATGCATATTTATAGATGTAACCCTTTTGAATGGGAGACGCATAGTGGTCATGCATACTGATGATTGAAGACACCTATAGCTAGCAAGTTTCATTGGCACGAAGACCGGAACAGAGGAAATGAAGGGGGGGGGAGGAGATGTCATTTGTGCTCACCCACGAACGCAGGGGCGGAGCTCGTTGAACGAACGGGAAGGTCGTTGAACACCAGATCCTCACAGCAACGAAACAACTACACATTTAAAACCACCTGATCAACACAAATATGATGTTTTTTATCACAAAATCAAAAAATATATGACCTAACTCATAATTCACAAATATATGACCCCGTCGGCCTCTAGAAGGCCGAAGAGCACCTTTTCGGGAGGTGTCTGGGGTCGGGGTGTCGGGGGTGTCGTGTCGGGGTCGGGGTGCTATGTCGGGGTCGGGGGTGCCGTGTCGGGGTCGTGGTGCTGTGTCGGGGTGTCGTGTCGGGGTCGGGGTGTCGGGGTGTCATGTCGGGGTCGGGGTGTCATGTCGGGGTCGGGGTGTTGGGGTCAGGGGGTCGGGGTGTCAGGGTCGGGATGGCAAATCCTCGACCCCTCGACCCCTTGGCGACCCTTGATCCTCGACCCCTCGACCATCGACCCCTTTTCCCCTCGACCCTCGACCCCTCGACACCTCGATCCTCAACCCCTCGACCCTCGACTCCTTTTCCCCTCGATCCTTGACCCCTCGACCACTCGGCGACCCTCGACCCCTCGGCGACCCTCGACCCTCGGCGACCCTCTTTTTCTACTTTTCCTACTTCTTTTTTCATCTTCTTCTTCTACTTCTTTTTTTTTCATCTTCTTCTTCTTCTTCTTTCTTCTTCTTCTTCTACTTATTGTTCTTTTTTTTCATCTTCTTCTTCTTCCTCTTCTTCTTCTTCTTCTTCTTCTTCCTCTTCTTCCTCTTCTTCTTTTACTTCTTTTTTTTCATCTTTCTTGTTTATTCTTAAAAAACAGAAAAAAAACATAAACTAACCTAAACTAAATCTAAACTAAACTAACCTAAACTAAACTAAACTAACCTAACCTAAACTAAACTAACCTAAACTAAACTAAACTAAACTAAACTAAATCTAAAAAACAGAAAAAAAAAACACAAGAACTCACCTCCGGCGAGGTCGGCCCGTGGAGGCAGGCCACGGGGTGGGGGCGCGGGTTGAGGAAGGCCGCGGGGAAGGACGGCAGGGCGCGGTGCGGCTCCGGCGGCGGGGTGGGGCGGCGCGGCGTGGCTCCAGCGATGGGACGGGGCAGGGCGGCCGCCGCGGCCTGTGTCCGCTGGGCGGGGTGGGCGGGCGGGGCGGGCCGGCCGGCCGGCGATGGGGCGGGCTCCGGGGGGCGGGGCTGGCCGGCGGCGCCTCGAGCTCCGGGGGTGGCGCGGGCTGCCGGCGGCTCAGGCACGGGGGTGGCGCGGGTGAGGTGAGGGGGGAGAGAGAGAGGGGCGGGGCGCGGGGTGTCGGTGTCAAAACCGGCAGATCTCGGGTAGGGGGTCCCAAGCTGTGTGTCTAAGGATCGATGGTAACAATGGACAATGGGGACACGAATTTTACCCAGGTTCGGGCCCTCTTAATGGAGGTAAAACCCTACGTCCTGCTTGATTGTATTCGATGAGTATAGAGGTTACAAGAGTTGATCTACCTCGAGATCGTAATGGCTAAACCCTAGCTGTCTAGCCTATGATTATTCTGATAGCCTCTATAGACTAAACCCCCTGGTTTATATACACACCGGAGGGGCCTAGGGTTGTACAGAGTCGGTTTGCAGAGGAAGGAAATAACACATCCGGACACCAAACTTGCCACCCACACATATGGGAGTCCTACCAGGACACGGGGGATAGTCTTCTGCTTTATCTTCACGGCCCAGCAGTCCGGCCCATATCGAATTATCTGGACACCCGAGGACCCCCTAATCCAGGACTCCCTCAGTAGCCCCTGAACCAGTCTTCGATGACGATGTGTTTGGCACGCGGATTATCTTCGGCATTGCAAGGTGGGTTCCTTCTCCTGAATACTTTAAGTTAGCTTCCTTCATAGAGGAACTGTATCCGGCTCTGCACAATTAATACAACCCTTAGCCACGAAGGTAAGATGTCAAAATAGGAACAGTATCTTTTACTGACAACTTTTTCGGCGAAGCATCACACTTGACTCTTTAACATTTTGACCCGTTTTCACGCCTCCTGTTTTGCGTTTCGAGGCCTAGCCCTCATTGGCACATCCCGTCAAAACATAAATCATGCCCGTCCATTACGGGATTCTCATCAATGTGGTTTGGGTAACCCAACCGCACCTTACGCATGATCTCGTTGGGAACAGGCAAGGTTTATGGCTTGACAAGGGGACATTTGGTTTTTTCACCGCCTATAAGAGGATAAAGACCCCTCCTTTTTCCCCACACCTTCTTCTAGCTCCTGTCTTCCAACCTCCAAGCTCTAGCGCCAACAACTTCGATCTTTCCCACCGCTGCCACCCTCCCCAGCAATGGCCGGGTCCGATTCCAAGGGCAAGTGGGAAGCCTCCTCCGTCACCGAGAAGGACATCAAGGATCTCCGGAGCGCGGGCTATCTGTCCGCGGATATCGCGCATAGGCTCCCTGACAAAGATCAGGTTATTCCAACTCCGGAGCCTGGTGAGAGGGTCGTGTTCATCCCCCATTTCCTCCGAGGGCTAGGGTTTCCCCTCCACCCCTTCGTCCGAGGCCTCATGCTCTACTACGGGTTAGATTTCCACGATCTAGCCCCAAATTCCTTCCTCCACATATCGGCGTTCATCGTCGTGTGCGAGGCTCTTCTCTGCATCCCCCCACACTTTGGCCTGTGGCTCAAGGTCTTCAATATGAAGCCGAAGGTGGTTGAAGGACAGCATGCAGACTATGGCGGGGCCATGGTAAGCAAGCTCCCCAACACCGTCTGGCCCAAAGGGGCATTTGTGGAGACAGTCAAGGTGTGGCAACAGGAGTGGTTCTACATCACCGAACCCCACGACGCCCACTGGGCGGCCACACCTGACTTCAGATCCAGACCCCCCACGAGACTTACCTCATGGACCGCCAAGGGCCTTGATTGGGGGTCACAACCGGAGGTGCAGATGCTACAAAAGCACATCTCCAACATGTTAGGTGCAAACACCGGTCTCACAAACGTGATTCAGGTGATACTCTTTCGCCGCACTCTTCCCTGCCAACTCTGAGCCTCCCCCATGTGGGAGTTCAATCCGGAGGAGCCACGGACCCTGAAGCGCTTATTTGGCACCACGCATGAGGACATAAGGAAGCAGCTCTTCAAGGCCCAGAAAACATGGCCGAAGAAGACCGAGGACATCAGACTCGACATCAAGAACCCGGCCTCAGTGGTAAGCATAACTTTTCCGAAGACTTATCCGGTCAATACTTCAGATATACTGTAGATTACCTTGCCTGCCTTCCGTACAGGGCTGGACGACAAAGGCTGAGCGGATCAATTGTCTGGTACCGCTGCCTGAGAACCCGGCCACACCCCAGCTAACGGAGATGCTGGTCCCGGCGCCCTATCAGGCGCCGGAGAAGAAGGCCAAGAAGAAGAAGGGCAAGGAGGCCAAGGGCAACCCCCACCACAAAGGTCCTTCGGACGCAGTGTCCAGAGAGACCGAAGCCCTCTCTTCCCACGAAGAAGATGAGGAAGAAGAGGAGGAGGAGGTGGAAAGTGACTCCCCTCATAAGGGGAAGAAGAAGAAGAGGGCGGCCTCCGAAGACCCGGAGGGCGAGGTGCCCAAGAGAGGGAAGGTGACCCTCCCAGACAGTTCGGACTCAGAGTCTGAACTAGTCCCCAAGAGACCTCCCAGGGTGAAGCCCCTGGCCGAATCATAAGTATTCAGAAACTTACTCATTTATCTTCGGTCTACTTGCTGTTATTGTATAAGTTATTTTTGTTATTCGCCTTTTAGCCCTCCCCGTAAGCTTCTGCAAACCCCATTATCAGAGGGGAACTCTCTACCACCCGAAAATGGCAGAGAGTGACATGCCGCAGCGAGCCCCCTAGCCTATCACCATGGAGGACACCGAGGTGTCATCCCAAAGGACCTCTCCTGGCAGAGGGAGGGCGAACGAGGCCGTCGAGAAAGCGCCCGAGGTTAATACCTCGGTCGCCGAAGACCTAGGGGAGGCGACCCTTATGACAACCGACGGTGGGGACCCACGACAATCCGGGCCCCAGCCGGACACCATTCCAGAGACCAACACGGCTCCGGGATTGGATAAGCAGCCCCCTTTGAAAGAGGGGCTAGGAGCATCAGCTCCATCAGCGACCTCCACTAATCCGGAGGCGCCCAACGCTCTAGAGGAAGCACTGCAGTGTGCTTCCATCGTGGCGGAGCACCGCACCCTGATGGGTGCGGTGGTGGAGAAGGTTTAGTCTGCTAAGAGCGGACTGAACGAAGCCTTCACCAGCCTACTGACAGGCTTTGAGGTATGCGACGTAATGTTCTAAAAACTTTTCATATAGAGTAATATACATGTGTACAGACAGTAGCCCCTGAGGCTCTGTTCAGTTAAAAGAAACTGGACAGAGGATCCATATAGTATTTGGGAGAGTTAACCTGTTGTGCTGTTATTGTAACAGGCTTCCCGGTTGGCGGCAACCGCCCAGGCCGCAGAAGTTTCCGAACTCAATCGGAAGCTTCAGGTGGCCGATGAGGAAATCGACCGCATTAATAAGCGGTTTGATGAGATGCAAGGTATGCGTATAATGTTAAAAGTTTATTTTGATATCAGAAGTGATATGTATATTTAGAGATTAACTCATGGAATGCCTTGATTATAATCACAGCTGGCGCAGCCGAGGTCGAGACCCTCAAAGGCGCCCTTGCCTAGGCCAAAAAAGAGGCGGAGGCGAATAAGGCAGCCGCTGACAAGGTGGCTGCCGAACTGAAGACCGAGCAAGATGCCCGCCGCCAACACGAAGCTCGGGTGGCCGAAGTAGAGCAGGAGCTGAAGGATGCCATCAGCAAATGCGAAACTTTGGAGCAGAAGACTTCGGACCCATCGACCGAGCTCGCCAAGGCTCTCCATGATGCCAAAGAGGCGCGGATCGAGTCCTGGAGTGCTCGTGAAGAGATCCATCAGGCGAGGCAGATAGCGGCTGGTAAGGCCTTTCTTTTGCAGAGTATCTTTGGAGGTCAGAGGTTTGCTTTACTCACCCGAGTATGGAGTTCTCCAGCCGCGTTTGCGGATCTTCCTAGGAGTGCCGCCAATGCCGCACAGTTCTTCCGAGCCCAGGAGGGGAACTCAACCGAGAAGCTATTCTGGTCGCAATTTCTCACGCCGGAACACCCGACGCCTCTAAACGACCAGCTGAAGCAGCTGACGGAGCTGCATAGGGTGGCAGGTTTGGCCATGACGGACCTGATAGTCCAGCTCTGGCCGGCTGAGCCAATCCCTAGTAGTTACTTCGGTTTGGTGAAGCGGCTTGTCGACGCGCGGCCTCGGATTGATGCATTGAAGCACTAGGCCTGCATAGAGGGTGCCTGGATGGCCTTCGCCCACGTCAAGATGCAATGGGCAAAGATGAAGGCCACCGAAGTGGCAACCACAGGCCCGCCCGAAGGCAAAGATCACCGGAAGCCGGAGAGGTACTTCGATGACGTCCTAGAAGGAGCCCGAGTGATAGAGGGTCAATGCTCTAAGGACGTAATATTTGATTGAGTGTGTTCGGGTTGTACAAACAATGTGATGAACCCATGCTGTTTATATATCTATGTTTGCGCCTTTTGTTTCAAGCGATTTTTCCTCCTGTGCGGCCGTTTATTGTTTTATTTCTGAAAGTTGCCAGTCGTCGGCTTCAGCCCCCATGTAGATGCTACAGGGGTGTTCGGCGTAACGCGTGACCACACTTTATCCAACGTCCTGGTCCGTAAAGGAGGTGTTCGCGTGGTGAACCAGGCAAACAGACTATGCGGCTTTATTACTTTCACTTAGCCATAGGAGCTTGACTGTGGAGCTAAGTACTAGCCCCTTGTGCGTGTGCGGCTATCCGGACTACGGTGCCTTTTCCACGCGGCTGGACAAAGACCAGCCCCTCGTATAACACGGAGTGAATCGCTAATGATTTGTAGTATAATACTAAGTCGCCGAATCGCCGACCAGCTCGCGCTTATCATGACAGTCAGTTTTTGGCTTTCTCTACTGAGGTACTTGACCGGACAAACCAGAAATACAATCGCAGTAGTTCTCCCTTTACTACCTTAGCCGAACGAGCGGAACGTAAGGTGGTAAGCACAGGAGCCGGGCAACCCAACTATAGACCAAAGACATGATTCAGAGCCGATGCATATAATGCAATATCCGGGACGCCGAAGAATACCCTATAGGTGTTCGGACTTTGAAATGTGCAGGACCGAATACAGCCCCCGGTGTTAAGGCCAGACTAAAGCACGTGTGGTAGTCTAAAGTAGGGAGGGCATACAGATGACAAAAATAAATGAGTGCCAAACAAAATTGGTGATCAACTACTTCCTTTATACCCTGATGAGTACGTCGAGCCGTGTTATTACAGATAATGCCATAAATATCGAGGCTATTTTACATGCCAAAAGTTTACACAAGGAAAAGGTTTACACAGGGCCTAAAAGTAGTGGTTAGAAGATCCCACTGGTGCCCTGCCGCACGTCTGCGCCGTTTCTCCTTGGTGGGAAATCCTTTAAGAGGAGGAGGTGATGGTCGTCTGTAAGAAAGAGGGACCTGGAAAAGAGCCTCCGTAGATCAGGTAGGTTTTTTAACGAACCTATAGGGAAAAAATAGTTGAGGTCCGAATAGGGTCAAACCGTACTATGGACCTTTTCCGCAGTGTGCCTCCGGCGCTGCCCAAGGTATTTTAAGCGCGTAGTTATGTATGCGCGGTATGTATGCCGCAACCTTATGGGGCGGTCGGCGGAGGCTAAACTGCTATTTAAGCTCCGGCTCCTTCGGGCTATCGCATTGTAGTGCGGATCGGACTCGCTTAGCAGAGTCGTGGGTCTTGATGACCGATGGGTTGTCCGGCTTGATGAGGCCGCCCTGTACTTCGGCTGCTAGGGCCGCAGTATGCTCCTCAGTACGGAGGGAGCGCTCCATATTCCCATTTACTGTGATGATGCCACGAGGTCCAGGCATTTTGAGCTTTAGATAAGCATAGTGCGGGACCGCATTAAAGCGGGCAAAGGCCATTCGTCCAAGCAGTGCATGATAACCACTGCGAAAAGGGACGATGTCGAAGATCAAGTCTTCGCTTCGGAAGTTATCTGGAGAGCTGAATATGACTTCCAGTCTTAAGGAGCCCGTGCAGCGGGCCTCCACGCCAGGTATCACTCCTTTAAAGGTAGTGTTGCTAGGTTTGATTCTTGACGGGTCGATACCCATCTTACGGACAGTATCCTGGTAGAGCAAGTTGAGGCTGCTGCTGCCGTCCATAAGGACTCTAGTAAGATGGTATCCGTCAATGATAGGATCGAGTACCAGGGCCGCCGAACCTCCGTGACGGATACTGGTTGGGTGGTCCCTGCAATCAAAGGTGATCGGACAAGCCGACCATGGGTTGAATTTTGGGGCGACAGGCTCTACGGCGTAGACGTCCCTTAACACGCGTTTGCGCTCCCTCTTGGGGATGTGGGTGACGCAGATCATGTTCACTATTTTTACCTCAGGGGGAAACTGTTTCTGTCCCCCTGTGCACGGTGGGCGAGGCTCATCATCGTCCTCGCTTGGAGGTCCTTTCCTCTTATGTTCGGTGTTTAATTTATCGGCCAGTTTGAAAACCCAGCAGTTTCTGTTGGTGTGGTTGGCAGGCTTGTCAGGGGTGCCATGAATCTGGCAGGGTCGATCCAGTATCTTGTCCAAGTTGGATGGACCGTCCCTAGTACCTTTGAATGGCTTCTTCCGCTGACCGGGTTTAGAGCCACTGAATCCGGCGTTTACCGACGTATCCTTTGTTTCTTCGTTGTTGTTCCGGCGCTTGTTTTTGCTGCGTCGTGGCCTTCCATTGCCGTCCCGGGCCTCATAAGTGCCGGGGTCGCTGGTACTGTTGCTTCTACGAGCCAACCAGCTATCTTCGCCCGCACAGAAGCGGGTCATGAGTGCAGTAAGAGCTGCCATGGTCTTCGACTTTTCCTGACCGAGGTGTCGGGCGAGCCATTTGTCATGGACGCTGTGCTTAAATGCTGCTAAGGCCTCGGTGTCCGGACAATCCACGATTTGGTTCTTTTTAATTAAGAGCGGATTCCAAAGTTTGCGAGCGGACTCTCCGGGTTGTTGAATTATGTGACTCAGGTCATCAGCATCCGGTGGCCGGACATAAGTGCCCTGAAAGTTGTCCCGAAAAGCATCCTCTAAGTCTTCCCAGCTTCCAATGGAGTTCTCTGGGAGGCTGTTCAACCAGTGCCGTGCTGGTCCTTTCAGCTTTAGAGGGAGGTATTTAATGGCGTGGAGATCGTCTCCGCGAGCCATGTGAATGTGGAGGAGAAAATCTTTAATCCATACAGCGGGATCTGTCATTCCATCGTATGGCTCAATGTTTACGGGTTTAAACCCTTCCGAAAACTGGTGCTGCATTACCTCATCGGTAAAGCACATGGGGTGCGCGGCACCTCTATACCGGGCGACATCACGACAGAGTTTCGATGACATCTGTGTTCGGGGCTGATCCCGGATTTGGTTATGTTTGTCGTTCCAGGCCTGGTGGCCGTTATCTCGTGCTAGAGCATGTCCTCTTGATCCATAGATTGATCTGGTCTGGTCGACTCTATTGGTCAGGTCTTGACGTAGGTCGTACGTGTAGCCAGGAGCTGTTTTCTCCTTGACTCTACGGCGAGGGGGCGCGGGCTGATGTTCAGCATAATTGGCCGTTTTGTCCCGTCCACGTGGTGGTCGGTCCGGTTGATCGGCATGATTGTATTTTGATGGTATTGGCTCAAAGGCCTCCTCATCAAATTGTGGCAGTAGCCTGCACTTAGGATAGCTCTTTGTTTGGCGCTCAAAGCCATATCCCTCTTCAGCGGCCAGGACCTTAGTCCATCTGTCGTTGAGCGTATCCTATTCGGCTTGAATCTGCTGTTGTTTCCTTTTTAGGCTTCATGCAGTGGCGATTAGCCGTCGCTTGAAGCGTTCTTGTTCGAGGGGTTCCTCTGGGATGATGAAATCTTCGTCACCGAGGCTAATATCCTCTTCGGAGACAGGTAAGTAGTTACTATCTTCCGAATCCCCGTGATCGGCAAGTTCGTCGGGGTTGACTTGACCCTCTTCCCTCTCATCCTACTCGAACGCAGGCTCAGCAGGGTGGTCGGAGTCTTCGGCGTTGTCCGGAGTGTCATTATCTCTGGTGCCGGTATTGATTTCCCTTGCCCGACGCGATCATGAGCGGCGCCGCTGACGCCGGCGTTTTGGTGGTTGGTCGACGGGCTTCTCCTCATCTGGATCTTGAGTGCCATCGTCGTCCTTCTTTTCAGGCGTGTACACCATGTATACATCATAAGTAGAAGTGGCTGCCCAACGCCCAGTGATGGGCGGGTTTTGGCCTGGTTCAACTCCGACATCGTCGTCCATGCCATCGATGTCTTCGGAGGCATAATCTAGCATGTCAGTTAAATCCTCGACAGTGGCTATTAAGTGGGTGGTGGGTGGGACGCAAAATTCCCTACTCTCAGCCCCAGTTCAAGCTGGGCGCAGTTCGGAGGTGATACTTCCGTGATGGAGAGAGATTGCATTAGGTCCAGTGTTTCGTTTGAGAGTGAAAGCTGGACAGGCGTCTGAGGATCTGCGGAGCTAGGTTCAGTAATAACCACTTGACCGAGCCCGATAGACGCAGACCTCGAGAGTTCGGAGTTGACGTCCAGAGGCGAATCCGGCTTCCCGATGACGGGGAGAGTTCTGTTTGACTCCGGGTCCGCCGACGGCATGGTTGCATCTGGGTCTCCGGCTAGAAGCTCCGTAATGGGAGAGAGTCCGGCGGGGCTCCCCCCCGTCTTCGGACGAAATGTTCCGCTTCGGATCTAAGGCCAGGGCGGGCATGATAGTCGATACCTGGACGGGATCTGATAGCGGATCCGAAGGGCCTTCTTTGTATGGGTGGGGAGCGGCGGCCGAGGCCGTGAACCCCTCGAAGATTAGATCTCCTCGGATATCGGCGATGTAGTTCAAACTTCCAAACCTGATCTGGCGACCAGGGCGTAGTGTCGACCTGCTCAAGGTGACGGATCGAGTTGGCACGTAGTACGAAGCCACCAAACACAAAGAGTTGACCAGGGAGAAAAGTCTCCCCGGAAATAGCGTCATCATCGATGACAAGGCGAGCCATCGATCCTTCTGTCGACAACACAATAGAACTCTCAATGAAAGCACCAATGTCGGTGTCAAAACCAGCATATCTCAGGTAGGGGGTCCCAAGCTGTGTGTCTAAGGATTGATGGTAACAATGGACAATGGGGACACGATGTTTATCCAGGTTCGGGCCTTCTTAATGGAGGTAAAACCCTACGTCCTGCTTGATTGTATTCGATGAGTATAGGGGTTATAAGAGTTGATCTACCTTGAGATCGTAATGGCTAAACCCTAGTTGTCTAGCCTATGATTATTCTGATAGCCTCTACAGACTAAACCCTCGGTTTATATACACACTGGAGGGGCCTAGGGTTGTACAGAGTCGGTTTGCAGAGGAAGGAAGTAACACATCCGGACACCAAACTCGCCACCCACGCATATGGGAGTCCTACCCGGACACGGGGGATAGTCTTCTGCTTTATCTTCACGGCCCATCAGTCCGGCCCATATCGAATTGTCCGAACACCCGAGGACCCCCTAATCTAGGACTCCCTCACGGGGCGCTGACCGTTTTTAGCTAGGTCATTTTTTGCCGTCTGCTAGCAGATGGCATAGAAGCTTTGCCGTCTGCTAGCAGACGGCAAAGAGCCTAGCTAGTGGGGTGAGGCCGGGGGGGAACGGCCATTAGCTTGGTCACTTTCTTTGCCGTCTGCTAGTAGATGGCATAGAAGCTTTGCCGTCTGCCAGCAGACGGCAAAGCTTCCATGCCGTCTGCTAGTAGACGGCAAAGAAGTGGCTGACGGCAAACATGATCTTTGCCATCAGCCAGTTCTTTGCCGTCAGTTTTTTGTAAGCTGACGGCAAAGACCTTCTTTGTCGTCAGCCAGCAGACGGCAAATAACTGGCTGACGGCAAAGACCCTAATTCCAGTAGTGATGATCATTGCAATAAGTAGTGGACATGGCAAAATTAGCATCCCCAAGCTTGGGGTTTTGCATATTAGTAGCACAATTGACATTAATAGAATTTATAGTAAAATCATTTCAATCATGCTTTTCATTTAATGAGCTATCATGAATCACTTCATAAATTTCTTCATCACAATTTTTAGATTCACGAATCTCAAGCAAAACTTCAGAAAGATAATCTAGTGCACTCAACTCACTAGCAATTGGTTCACCATGATTGGATCTTTTAAAAAGATTAGCAAGTGGATGGGGACCATATCAATAGATTTTTAGCAAGAGAAGATGCAAGTATATAGAAGGCACGTGGACACATAAGCAAACAAAAGATCAAACAAGAAAAAGGCAAACGAAAAGAAGGCGAATAAAAAGGCAAATATTTTTGTGCTTTTTGGAAAAATGTTTTAGAAGTGGTGGAGATGAAAACGAGAGGCAAATGGAAAATAATGTAAATTGCAAGGAGATGAGATTTGTGATTAGGAACCTGATAGATGTTGATGATGTCTCCCCGGCAACGGCGCCAGAAATTCCTTTTGATGTCGCTTGAACTACGTCGGTATTTCCCCAAAGAGGAAGGGATGATGCAGCACAGCTACAGTACGTATTTCCCTCATTTATGAAACCAAGGTATCAATCCAGTAGGAGAACCAAGCAACACTATGTAAATGGTACCTGCACACAAAGAACAAATACTTGCAACCCGACGCTTATGAGGGGTTGTCAATCCCTGTTCGGGTAACGGTGCCAGAAATTGTCAAGTTGACGGGATAAAATTTGTGTAGATTGGATAAATAGATCTCGATAAAACGCGAAATAAAATAAGTAACAAAAAAAGTGCAGCAATGTATTTTTGGGTTTTTGGAATAATAGATCTGAAAACAAAAGCGAATAAAAATAGATCTCAAAGCAAATATGATAAAGAATAGACCCGGGGGCCGTAGATTTCACTAGTGGCTTCTCTCAAGAAAATAGCACACGGTGGGAAAACAAATTACTGTTGGGCAATTGATAGAAGATTGAAGAATTATGACGATATCCAAGGCAATGATCAATATATAGACATCACGTCCAAGATTAGTAGACCGACTCCTGCCTGCATCTACTACTATTACCCCACACATCGATCGCTATCCAACATGCATCTAGTGTATTAAGTTGATGAAGAAACGGAGTAATGCAATAAGAACGATGACATGATGTAGACAAGATCTATTCATGTAGGACTAGCCCCCATCTTGTTATCCTTAATAGCAATGATACATGTGTGTCTTGCTGCACCTTTTGTCACTGGGAAAGAACACCGCAAGATCGAACCCATCACAAAGCACCTCTTCCCATGGCAAGAAAAATTGATCTAGTTGGCCTAACTAAACAAAGATTCGAAGAAGAAATACGAGGCTATAAATAATCATGCATAAAAGAGATCAAAAGAAGACTCAAATAATATTCATGGATATAGATCTGATCATAAACTCAAAGTTCATCGGATCCCAACAAACACACCGCAAAAAAGAGTTACATCAAATAAATCTACAAGAGACCATTGTATTGAGAATCGAAAGAGAGAGAGAAAGCCATCTAGCTACTGCCTACGGACTCGTAGTTCTATGATGAACTACTCACGCATGATCGGAGATGCACCAATGAGGATGATGAACCCCTCCGTGATGGTGTTTAGATTGGATCTCGTGGTTCTGGAACTTGCGGCGGCTGGAATTGTGTTTCGTCGACTCCCATAGGGTTTCTGGAATATTTGGGAATTTATAGGGCGAAGAGGTGGTGCGAGGGGTCACCGAGGGGGGCAGAACCCCCCTGGGCGCGCCTGGGCCTCCTAGCACGTCCTGGTGGGTTGTGCCCACCTCGGGCCTCCCCTCTGGTACTTCTTTGGCCCACTGGGTGTCTTCTGGTCCAGAAAAAAGCTCCAAAAAGTTTTGCTGCATTTGGACTCCATTTGGTACTGATATTCTGCGAAGTAAAAAAACAAGCAAAAAACAGCAAGTGGCACTGGGCACTATGTCAATAGGTTAATCCCCAAAAAATGATATAAAGTGGCTATAAAATGATTGTAAAACATCCAAGAATGATAATATAACAGCATGGAACAAGCAAAAACTATAGATACATTGGAGATGTCTCAGCGTCCTTTAGGAAAGGAAACGTGGGTAACCAATCGGATTGATTTGTCCCAGAAATCTCTGGATTTGAATTTGTGCATGCGCGCGCAGAAGCGGTAACGATGTGCGTTAGTGGGGAAAGTGGGGGCATGGTTCCTCGATTCTTGTGCATGAAATTTGCCACGTGTAGCGTCTTCTCTGCGCGATGCCCTGCTGCACGCGTCGTTGATCCGGAGATCTGTGGTGCGAGATCTGGCTCGTGATTTGATTTGTGCTATAAAAGATTTGGAGACTGAGGCCAAGACCCCAGATCCCCTTTTCTCCGTTCCGGCTCCTCCGCTTCTCCTCTCCACTCGAGCGCTCAGACCTCCCTTAGCAATGGCGAAAGACTCCACGGCCAAGGCGGAGAAGGCGAAGAAGACCGGGAAAGCCACCTCCTCCGGCTCTGGAGCAGCAGCTGGAGGCGCATCGAGGGAGTGGATCCCTTCGCGCGTCTCGGCCAAGCGGCTGGAAGAGCTTGTGACGGAGGGACTCATCCCACGGGACGGGTGGTGCCGTTCGGGCACGGGGGAGGTCGAGCCGGCGCCGCAGGAGGACGAGCGCATCCTGCTGGTCACCCACATTATGAGGGGATTCTCAATGCCTCCCCACCCTTTAGGTGACGAGGGAGGAGAAGACAGATGTCGGTATCTTAGTCGTTGCCCTTGTAAGTGCCGTGAATATCGACGTGAACGGGGTGGATCTGCTGGAGACGTTCCTCACTCGGCGGATCCAGCCACTGCAGGCCAGGGCCCACCTGATGTGGATGTACGAATGACCGAATGACCCCACCCGGGTGCACCCGGAAGAGCTCACCGAGATGGACGTCGGGGCCAAGATCCGAGCAATGACTTGTGCTCGAGACAACCCGAGGGGGGCTAGGAGGGTGCCCCCGTACTCCAAGGACCTGCAGCCCCTAGAGGCACGCATCTGGTGGTCGGTCGGATTGTCCATGTGTTATTCCTTGTGTATCTAATTCCAGCATTGTAATGTGTTTCTTTTCTTCAGGATTTTCAGAAGATGATCTCTGAGATTCCGGCGGTTGACCGATCGCCCGAGGACGTGACGAGTGACACCGAACATCACTACTCTGATGAGTCTAACGACGACGACAAAAGGGACGAGGACGAGAGCTTGGAGAAGGGTGAGGAGGCCGAGTCCTCCCCATCCTATGAGGCTCCAAAGGAACCCTGCACCCAGGCGCAGCACGATCCGAGTGGCAAGGCAGGGGGAGCTTAGCAGCTGACCACTTCAGGACGGGCGACTCGTAGCTCGAAGCGCTCGCGTGTCGAGGTGGAGAGTTCCGCTGAGAAGCAGCCCAAGCAGGTTGCGCCCAAGCCTCGGAAGGCCGCGGTACCTCGGATCAGGGTGACGGTGCCCGTGGCTTCAACGTGAGTGTTTTTGTCGATTCTTTGTATGTTCTTGCATTGACTCGACTGACGGTTGAGTGTTCTTGAACTCTGCAGCAATGAGATCTCGACAACATCGACAGACCCGCATGCTCATAAGCGGGACCAAGGTGACAGTGACGCGGCAACGGTGACGCAGCGGATGCCGCCACTTCCAAAGATATTTTCTCGCCGACTGGTTATTGATGTCTAGAACATGTTCGAGTGAGTTCCATTAGCTTCTCTGACTCACATGCTTGCGCAGCTCCACCCGAGGTCATCTAGCTGGACGATGATGAGCCGGCCAATCCATCCAACCCAGAGGCTAACAAGGGGAAGGCGCTCGATGCTGACGTGGCCATGCAGGAGGCCTCGCCTCGCCAAGTGGAGCGTGCGTCGCCGGCCAAGACTACCGCGAAGGCTACGGGACCGAGTCCTTTGGCGCAGAGCAGTTCAGCGCACGTGACTGCAGTGATCCCAGCACCAAGGCCCACACCACCACCTCTGTCGTCCTCCGCCGCCGCTTTCCCCCTGTACCATTTCCCTGAAGATCAAGTAGGGGCCAGCAAGGAGGCTCTGATCCAGGTGTGGTTGATGTGCAGCCGACTGAAGGATGCCTACGATGCCAGTGATGCGCTACAGACCAACGTCCGAGTAAGTACCATTGTGGGTAATATTTTCAGTCGAATTTTCTTTTTTCTCTTTCTCTGTGGTAGGATTTTGTCAGTGGGTTTGCACAGGGCACCCCCACTGGGTGTGTGATGATGTTCAAGTGGGGGCACGCTGAGTGCACCCACTGGGTGTAGTCCCCGAGGCTCCTGTTGACTGGAAACAGTTAGCAGGAGTCTTAGAACTTAATGCTTTTTGATGTTGTCGCTTTCACTTAGAGCATTTTCGAGTGTTTGCAATCCAGTGGGGGCACGCCGAGTGCACCCACTAGGTGTAGTCCCCGAGGCTACCACTGACTGGAGGCAGTCGGTGGTAGTCTTAGAACTGTGGCTCCTTTGCTCTGGGGATATTTGCCATTTTTTTAGCTCAACACGAGTCACTTTCCAGTGGGGGCACCGAGTAGGAATCCAATGAGGGTGATACCTCGGATTCCCTGATGTTATGGACACACGGATACTTGGACTTTACAATTGTTGCTTGGAACGGCGGGTCGACCCTGAGGGGTACCCGCGAGTGATGTGAAGACGGGATGACCTGAACGGTACCCGTGAGACGAATACGAGGCGTGGCCGGGCATTCCTAGCCCTTGCCGCAAGTCCTCTAAATGGGGCGACGGGGTCACATCTATCGTGAGTCTCTGCTCGTTACCGCACTACCAAAACACTAACGATTTGGATATTTGATCCGAGTAGGCCTCTGGCCCGATAGCACTAACCATCACGTGGGAACAGTTATGGGCACTCTGCATCGTAGCATCAGTCAAAAGCTCTGTCAGACGTCCAGTTCAGCAGCGCGGCATGGAGTGATTGGCGCCATCCACGACAGAGGTGGTGCTTGGATCTGAGCCATGAGCGCAATGACCCGGATGGCGAGGGGCGATGGCCCAAGACCCCCGAGCGCTTAGGATGGAGACCGACGGGGACCTCTCTGCTGAGCTCTAGGTAGGGTTGCGGTGTATCATTTGGCCGAGGCCGGGCATGACCCAGAAAAGTGTGTCCGGCCGAAGTTAATCGAGCGTGGTGGTTAAGTTGGTGCACCCCTATAGGGAAGAACTAATCTATGCATAGCCGGATCCTCGGTAACGGATGCTCGGAGTTGTATCCCGATCGATACAACTAGAAATGGACACTTGTGATGAGAAATGGATAGTAGGGCTCTGGGATTGCTTTCTCGCAGGGATTCGAGAAAGGATCTCTGGGCGAGGTTGATGACTGTATGGCTCTAGGATTGCTTTCTCGCAGGGAGTCGAGAAAGGATCTCTGGGCGAGGTTGATGACTGTATGGCTCTGGGATTGCTTTCTCGCAGGGAGTTGAGAAAGGATCTCTGGGCGAGGTTGATGACACTACTACTACTTTACATCATGCTGATCTACCCTCTTCTAATGCTGCAAGACCGCTGAAGATGCTTGAAGATGCTAGTCTTCGATAGGACTAGGCCTTCTCTCTATTCTGGCATTTCTGCAGCCCAGTCCACATATACAGCCTTTCTTTGTTAATGTTGCATATGTAGTGTAGATCCTTGCTTGCTGAGTACTTCAGATGAGTACTCACGGTTGCTTTGCTTCCTCTTTTCCCCCATATCCGTTTGATGCAACCAGATGACGAAGCCCCGGAGCCAGCTGCCCCCGCCGACGACTACTACTACCACCCCGAGGGCGGTTACTTTTACGAGCTGGCCGACGAACAGGAGTAGGATCGGAGGGTCCCAGGCAGGAGGCCTGCGCCTTTCGATCATAGTCTTTTTTTTTTGCCTCGCCTTCTTAAAGGCTTATTTGTTTCTGTTTCATATCTGTACTCAGATATCTGATGCTTCTGCTGACGCTTGTATGCGAGCTTATGTATTCGAGCCCTCGAGGCCCCTGGCTTGTAATATAAAGCTTGTATGACTTTATTTATGTTTTAGAGTTGTGTTGTGATATCTTCAAGTGAGTCCTTAGGCTTGATCGTGTGCATTTGCGTGTATGGTTAGTGCATGATTAATCCGGGGGCATCACAGGACCGGTCCGGGGTCATCCGCAAACCCCAGAGGACCGAGGGAAGCTCTGTGACCCAAGCTCCTGCTGCGTGTTTCAAGTCGCGCATAAGGTGAGGTTTCAACCCTTGGAGTATCAGTCCATTCACCTGTTCTGCCTGCCCATTCGACTGCGGGTGTGTCACAGAGGCATAATCGACCCGAGTGCCTTGGGAATAGCAGAACTCGCGGAACACATTTGAGTCGAAGTTAGACCCGTTGTCGGTGATGATGCTGTGAGGGACCCCGAATCTGAAGATTATTTCATTGATGAATTGAATGGCAGTTGCCGATTCCAGCTTTTGTATGGGCTTCGCTTCGATCCACTTGGTGAACTTGTCGACTGTCACCATGATACGTCTCCGTCGTATCTATAATTTATGATTGTTTCATGCCAATATTATACAACATTCACATACTTTTGGCAACAATTTATATGATTTATTGGACTAACATACTGATCCAGTGCACAGTGCCAGTTCCTGTTTGTTGCATGTTTTTTGTTTCGCATGATATCCATATCAAACGAAGTCCAAATGCAATAAAAATTTATGGAGAATTATTTGGGAATATATGTGATTTTTGGGAGGTGGAATCAACGTAAACGAAGGCCCACGGCCTCCACAGTACACCAGGGCGCGACCCAGCCCCCAGGCATGTGGTGGTGGGTGGTGGCCACCTCGTAAGGCAGTTGCTGCTCTACTTCGAGCGCAAGGAAGCTTATATCCGGAAAAAAATCGTGTTAAAATCTTTGCGCAATCGGATTTACAGATCTCCGGGAATATAAGAAACGGTTTTCGGCCAGAAAACAGGAATGCGAAAGAGAAGAGAACAGAGAGATAGATCCAATCTAGGAGGGTCTCCTGTGCCTCTGCCGCCATGGAGGCCATGGACCAGAGGGGGAACTCTCCTTCCATCTAGGGGGGAGGCCAAAGAAGAAGAAGAATAAGGAGGGGGGCTCTCTCCCCCTCTCTCCCGGTGGCGCCGGAGCACCGCCGGGGCAATCATCGTGACGGCGATCTACTCCAACAACTTCACCGCCGTCAACACCAACTATCTCCCCCTCTATGCAGCAGCGTAACCTCTCTTCTACCCCCTATAATATCTACTTAAACATGGTGCTCAATGCTATATATTATTTCCCAATGATCTATGGCTATCTTATGATGTTTGAGTAGATTCGTTTTGTCCTATGGGTTGATTGATGATCGTGATTTGTTTGATTTGTATGTTTTATTTTGGTGTTGTCCTATGGTGCCCTCCGTGTCACACAAACGTGAGGGATCCCCACTGTAGGTTGTTGCAATACGTTCATGATTCGCTTATGGTGGGTGGCGTGAGTGACAGAAGCATATACCCGAGTAAGTGGGTTGTTGTGTATGGGAGTAAAGAGGACTTGATACTTAACGCTATGGTTGGGTTTTACCTTAATGATCTATAGTAGTTGCGGATGCTTGCTAGAGTTGCAATCATAAGTGCATATGATCCAAGTAGAGAAAGTATGTTAGCTCATGTCTCTCCCTCATATAAAACTGCAATAATGATAACCGGTTTAGTTATCGATCACCTAGGGATAAATGACTTTCTTATGTGATAAAAGCTATCTCCTTTTATTATCTTGCAATTTATTCGTAGTTTTATTCTTGTTCTAGGTAAAGCGGACGTTAAGTGTGCGTAGAGTTGTATCGGTGGTCGATAGAACTTGAGGGAATATTTGTTCTACCTTTAGCTCCTCGTTGGGTTCGACACTCTTATTTATCAAAAAAGGCTACAAACGATCCCCTATACTTGTGGGTTATCACACCAATAGGTGCGTAAAACCACTTGCCCCAGTTCATAGAGGGCCGACCATGTCGAGCCCCCAGATGGCAAACGGCCAAGTGAGGGGGATTGTCTTCAGGGCGGACGTTGGCTTGTGCGACTGATTCGCGTAGAATTGGCACCCGACGCATTGATCCACTATGTCTCGGGCGGCAACATTGGCACGGGGTCAATAGAACCCGGCTCTGAATGCCTTGGCAACCAGCGTCCGAGAGGACGCATGGTGCCCACAGGTTCCCGAGTGAACCTCTTGCAGAATTTGCTGCCCTTCCTGTGGTGATATGCAACGTTGAGTAACCCCGATAGTGCTTTTCTTACATAACTGATCTCCCATGACAGTGAAGGCTTTAGATCGACGGACGATCTGACAAGCCTCAGCTTCATCTTTCGGGAGTTCTTGTCTGAGCAGATAAGCCAGATATGCTTCAGTCCACTCGGGAGTGATAACAAGGATCTCTTGGACCAGGTCGATCACCGCAGGGATGTCAACTTCTGTTGGATTGGAGGGACCGGTTGGTTGTGGGGGCTCCTCCATGAAAGGTTCTTCTTTGATCATGGGCGAATGCAAGTGTTCTAGGAACACATTCTTAGGTACCGCCTTCCGAGTGGAACCCATCTTGGCCAGATCATCAGCTGCTTGATTCTTGAGTCACGGCACGTGATGGAGCTCGAGTCCTTCAAAGTGCTTCTCCAGCTTTCTGACGGCATTACATTATCCTGTCATTGCCGGACTACGGATATCCCATTCCTTCATGACTTGGTTTACCACTAGGTCCGAGTCACCATAGACCATCAGTCGGCGAACTCCCAGAGAAATTACCATCCGTAACCCATACAGGAGAGCTTCATACTCGACTTCATTGTTGGAGGAGTCGAAGTGAATCTAAAGCACATAGTTGAGTCGGTCGCCTTTAGGGGACACCAAGACCACTCCGGCCCCGGAGCTGTGGAGCATCTTGGAGCCATCAAAAAACATCGTCCAGTGCCCAGGGAGACTCGGGATGGGCTACTCTTGTTCCATCCACTTGGTGAGGAAATACACTAGGGCATGCGACTTGATGGCTTTCTTAGCTTCGAACTTGATATCCAGCGGAAGGAGCTTGATGGCCCACTTCGCCACTCGGCCCGGAGCTCGATGGTCGAAACCTTTCCTAGACTTGACCACGATGTCATCCATATAGGCCTCTGATGTCGCTTGAACTACGTCGGTATTTCCCCAAAGAGGAAGGGATGATGCAGCACAGCTACGGTAGGTATTTCCCTCAGTTATGAAACCAAGGTATCAATACAGTAGGAGAACCAAGCAACACTATGTAAATAGTACCTGCACACAAATAACAAATACTTGCAACCCGACGATTAGGAGGGGTTGTCAATCCCTCTACGGGTAAAAAGATAAATAAATTTGTGATAGATTGGATAAATAGATCTCGATAAAACGCGAAATAAAAGATGCAAATAAAAAGTGCAGCAAGGTATTTTTTGGGTTTTTGGAATAATAGATCTGAAAATAAAAGCGAATAAAAATAGATCTCGAAGCAAATATGATAAAGAATAGACCCGGGGGCCGTAGATTTCACTAGTGGCTTCTCTCAAGAAATAGGACACGGTGGGTAAACAAATTACTGTTGGGCAATTGATAGAACCTCAAATAATTATGACGATATCCAGGCAATGATCATTATATAGGCATCACGTCCAAGATTAGTAGACCAACTCCTGCCTGCATCTACTACTATTACTACACACATCGACCACTATCCAGCATGCATCTAGTGTATTAAGTTCATGGAGAAACGGAGTAATGCAATAAGAACGATGACATGATGTAGACAAGATCTATTCATGTAGGAATAGACCCCATCTTGTTATCCTTAATAGCAACGATACATACGTGTCTTGCTGCCCTTTCTGTCACTGGGAAAGAACACCGCACGATCGAACCCATCACAAAGCACCTCTTCCCATGGCAAGAAAAATCGATCTAGTTGGCCTAACTAAACCTAAGATTGGAAGAAGAAATACGAGGCTATAAGTAATCATGCATAAAAGAGATCAAATAACTTTCATGGATATAGATCTGATCATAAACTCAAAGTTCATCGGATCCCAACAAACACACCGCAAAAAGAGTTACATCAAATAGATCTCCAAGAGACCATTGTATTGAGAATCAAAAAGTGAGAAGAAGCCATCTAGCTACTGCCTACGGACCCGTAGGTCTACAATGAACTACTCACGCATCATCGGAGAGGCACCAATGAGGATGATAAACCTGTCTGTGATGGTGTCTATACTGGATCTCGTGGTTCTGGAACTTGCGGCAGCTGGAATTGTGTTTCGTTGGCTCCCCTAGGGTTTTTGCAATATTTGGGTATTTATAAGGCGAAGAGGCAGTGCGAGAGGCCACCGAGGTGGGCACAACCCACCTGGGTGCGCCTGGGCCCCCAGGCGCGCCCTGGTGGGTTGTGCTCCCCTCGGAGCCCCACTCTGGTACTTCTTTGGCCCAACAGATGTCTTCTGGTCCAGAAAAATTCTCCAAAAAGTTTTGCTGCGTTTGGATTCCGTTTGGTATTGATTTTCTGTGAAGTAAAAAACAGCAACTGGCACTGGGCACTATGTCAATAGGTTAGTCCCAAAAAATGATATAAAGTTGCTATAAAATGATTGTAAAACATTCAAGAATGATAATATAACAACATGGAACAAGGAAAATTATAGATACATTGGAGACGTATCAGCCTCCACATTCCAACGGATCTGCTTTTGCAAGCACTTCTGAATCATTCGTTGGAATGTGGCCCCAGCATTTTTCAACCGGAATGGCATAGTAATATAGCAAAAACACCCGAATGGGGTGATGAAGGATGTTTTTATTTCATCGGGACCATACATTCGGATCTGGTGGTACCCGGAGTACGCATCCAGAAACGATAACTGCTCACACCCGGCAGTAGAATCTACTATCTGATCTATGCAAGGGAGAGGGAAATGATCTTTCGGGCAGGCCCAATTGATGTGCTTAAAATCGATGCACATTCGGAGAGAATTATTCTTCTTTGGCACCATGACGACGTTGGCGAGCCACTCGGAGTGGTACACCTCTCAGATAAATTCAGCGGCTAAGAGTCGCACGATCTCCTCGCCAATCGCCTTGCGCTTCTTGGAGGAAGATCGTCAAAGGTGCTCTTTGACAGGCTTCATTTTCGGGTCGACACAAAGTCTATGCTCAGCCAATCCCCTAGGAACACCGGGCATGTCAGAATGCTTCCATGCGAAGATGTCCCAGTTCTCACGGAGGAACTGGATTAGCTCGCCTTCCTATTTGCTGTCAAGGGTGGTGGAGATGTTGGTTGGGGCGGCATTCGGATCTTCGGGATGAACATGCACTGGCTTCGTCTCTCCGGCCGACTGGAAAGCGGATTCCACAGTCAGCTTCTTGGACTTCAACAGATCACTCGAATCCACCGCTTTCTTGTACTCGTCCAACTCAGCCATCGCCATCTGCTCGTCAGCGATCTGGGAACCCTTCTAGAGGCACTCTTTGGCCAGCTTCCAGTTGCCTGTGATAGTGATCACACCACTCGGCCCTGGCATCTTACGTTTAAGATACACGTAACATGGACGGGCCATGAAACGTGCGTAGGCTGGCCTACCCAGGATGGCGTGGTAAGCACTCCGGAAGTCGACCACTTCGAAAGTTAGCCGCTCCTTTCTGAAGTTCTTCTTTTCGCTGAATACGACATCGAGGGCAATTTGCCCGAATGACTTGGCCTTCTTCTCGGGGATTACCCCGTGGAACTACATGATGCTCTTGCTGAGCCAGGACATCGGAATGCTCATTGCCTCCATAGTGTCGGCGTAAATAATGTTGAGCCTGATGCCGCTGTCCATTAGGACTTTGCACAATCGGACCCCTCCAATGGCCGGGTCAACCACCAAAGCCTGCCGCCCGGGGGTCCGTATGTGGGTTGGGTTATCCAACTGATCGAAGGTCATGGGTGTCTTGGCCCAGTCGAGGTATTTGGTGGCAGTCGAAATTGCCATGTTGACCTCTCGGTTTATAACCTTGAGGCGACTCTTGCTTTCGACGTCGGCGAAGATCATCAAGACTTTTTCGACATTGGGGTACCCGGAAGCACGCTTGCCTACATCATCGTCGTCGTCTTCATCCTTCTCCCTAGAGGAATCCTGCCGCATCTCTTGCTTTAGGAGTCGACACTCCCGAGTGGTGTGCTTGGGCAAAATCAAATTGCCCTCCTCATCTTTCTTCGTATGGATCTGTCAGGGTTGATCGAGGATGTCACTCTTCAGGGTGACTTGCTTCTTCCCCTTCCAGACTTTCTTCTGCTTTTGGGAGCCTTTGCCTTTGCTTGCCGGCCAGGGTTGCCGCCTCAGCAGTCCCTCCAGCCTTAGCTTTTCGCTTGTGCTTCTTGCCCTTGTTGTTGTCCGACTGATGAGCATTGCCTGCTCGGCTTTTGTCGCTTCTCAGTCAGTCTTCCTCTTCACTGTTGGCGTACCAATTGGCTATCTCCATAGCCCGACTGAGAGTCGGGGTCTCAGTTCGGCCGAACTTCATGTTCAGCCCTCGGTATCTGACTCCAGCCTTGAAGGCACAGATCGCCTGGTGCTCGATGACGTTCTCCACCGTGTTATGTAGGGTGGTCCATTGCTGAATGTACTCACAGAGAGTCTTGTTTTGTCTCTACGCGCAGTGCTGCAACTCGGCCAAACCACTCGGTCGCTTCTAAGTGCCTTCGAAGGTCTTGATGAACACTCTCGCCAAATCATCCCAACAGTATATGCTACCAGGCGGGAGCTGTGTGAGCCATGCCCGAGCGGAGCCTTCGAGCATCAGTGGCAGGTGTTTCATGGCCACATTGTCGTTGCCGCCACCGATCTGGACTGCCATCCGGTAATCTTCTAACCAGATCTCTGGCTTGGACTCGCCAGTGAACTTGTTGATCCCCGTGGCCAACCTGAAGTTGCTGGGGATCTCCGTCGCCCGTATGTACCGGCTGAAACATTCAGGACCCGAGGGTACGGAGCCACTTGGAACATCGGCATCTTGGCGTTCTTGCAAGGCCCGACCCCTGTTGACCAGGTTCTGAACGAGAACAGATCTCGCGTTGAACTGCGGGTTTTGGGTGTTCCTCGTGTGACGAGAAGGAATCAGCCTACGATCACCACCGTGTGTCCGTCTGTCGTCGTAGGGCTGGCGCCCGTATGCACCATCTCGTTGTGGAGGCATCAGGGCACGATCGTAATCATCGTTGCGCTGCGGCAACGCAACCCGATCGCGCCTCCGATCTTCGTAGTGATCCCTCGAGGTGGATGTGACTTGGCGCCTGCCGGAGCCGAGTGGGCCGTGGGCCGACTGAACAGTCTCTGCACGCACCGATGTGCTATGGATGCGAACTCTGGACTGGGACACCGCCGCATTCTGTGACAACGCCGTCTTCAAGAGTGCCTGAATTTGTCGAATTCCCTCTCCGACTGTGGAGCCGGAGGGCTGGATGGAATCCGCGGTCCGAGTGGCGGCTGCCAGGTTTTGTAGCGGAGTACTGAGAACTTGATACTTACGAGGCTGGTCACTCAAGTAAAGCCAGCACTTGTGCCGACTGGAGCTGGGTTGGCGGTGCGCACGATCATCCAACTCCCTCTGAAGCCGTTCGAGGTGATCGCGCTCGGCCAGGGTGGCCAAGCGAGTCGACTCCATGGCCAGCGCTTCAGGGGTCGTCCCAGTGATGGGGGTGTTCAAGAGCTGCTCGTTCTTGCGGCGAACCTCATCATGCTGCTCTCGGGTGAGAGCCTGGGGCAGGTACGGCTCATGGCCTGCGCCGCCGCCGCTAGTCTTACCATGTGACGCACCTGCACGGCCGTCCCGGGCATCCGTGTACCCCGGGGGCGCGTGATGCTCGGAATTGTCTGCCATGAGAACTTTGGCGGTCGACTCGACACTTTCGCACTCGGACTCCTCGGAGGAATCGCCGAGTGACCCGTCGAAGAGGTCGAGGGTGGGTTCATCGAATTCGAGAGCCACCACCTACTCTGCTGCGGCCTGGATGGCCACAACGTGCTTGATCCAGCACTGCAGCCGTGAGCGCCCGGAACACTTGCGGCGGCGCGTGGTGGGAGGGTGAGTGGCCACTCGGTACGGAGCCGAGGGCTGCCGGAGAAGGACTCCATAGGGGGGTGCACGGAAATGCGCGACGCCATGGACGGGCAGCGCCTCCACATCCAGCGGGGCCTCGTGAAGCCACGCTGAGTCGTCGGCGATGAAGGAGAGCGTCCCGAAATGGATTTTGCCGCCAACTAACATGATGATGAAGGAATCCACCTACGCCGTGAAACTTTGCTAGACGCCTCGCCCCATGGTGGGCGCCAACTGTCGGGGTTACGATCCTGACAATGAGTACTAGGGGTACGAATAAGGGGCAGAACCTAGCTACGGCGCAGGTGTAACACTCGGTGGTTAACGAGTTCAGGTCCCTCTCGGCGGAGGTAACGACCCTACGTCTCGTGCCCTGAGGCTTGGTTTTGATTTGATGGGTATGGTTACAAAGGTTGCTCGACCCTATCTCGGGAGCTGGAGTGCGGCTTATATAGAGTGCGCCTCAGCCCCATGTCCTCCACGTCGCCAAGGCACTTAATGACATTGATTGCGTCGGTTACAGGTGTAAAGAGTCTCTACTACAGCAGTTACAGGTAACGGTAGTCTTGACTCCGCCTTAAGGGCGACTTAGGAGTCCTCGACCGTTGCAGCTCCCACGCCATCCCTTCACCTCTTTAGTCCGAGTGGTGGTTGTCCAGCCAAGTGGCGGACGGTCATCCGATTGTTGTCGAGCTGTCCGAGTGGACTTCCTGATATATGCATCCGAATGCTGGTATGGTCCAGGGACCTACCCATGGTGGTGATGGGCCCCATGTGGCTCCTATATGATGGGTCCTTGATCCCACCTGTAATAGGTGACCTCATCAGGAGGCACGCGTCGCGCGCCGCGAGAGGCAGTGTGCACAGGAGAGGGAGGCGGTGGAGCAGTCCGCGCGCCGCCGCCACCGCGGAACGGAGCCGGACGCCGACGAGGACGCGCGTCTCCTCGCCTGGGTGTACCGCCGCTCCCTCAAGACGGCGGAGACGGACGCTCGCCGCCTCCGACGGAAGAACGCCAAGGCGCTCCGGCTAGCTATTGAGCAGTCGGAGCGCGAGGCGAAGGAGGCAGCGGCGGAGAAGGCTCGGGTGGCAAGGCTGAAGCGGGAGCAGGACAGGGTGGTCCGTCAGATGAAGGGGCTCATCGTCCTCTTCGACTCCGACTCCGATGGCGACGACAGCTGCAACTCCTCGTCCGACGACCAAGATCCTCCACCAGCCGCGGACGCCTACAGATGCGCCGGCGACCGGAAGGGCAAAGGCCCGGCGAGGAAGTGGTGATTCCGGCCCCCCTCCTCCTCAATGTTTATATCGTTTTTAGTTGTAGAAGTTTATGAACTTGTCCGTGGACGAACTATAATCTTTTGGATGTGGTGAAGTATGTTTATGTCCGTTTGCAACGGATCTTGTGTTCCTTTGCAGCTCAATTTTGTTGTCCGTCATCTGATAACGTAGGATAGATCAACATGAGCCTGGGTAGTATGTATATAAGGTGCCGGATATGAGATACGCGGATGCAAAATGACGCGCCCAGACTTGCCAAGTCCGGTTGTAGATGCTCTAACATGTACTAGCCAACATGAAGGAGGTTTTTCCCCATGCTCTTCTTTGATACATAGTACACACTTGTGCGAGTAAAAGAGAAAATATCTATGCTTGGCAATAAAGTACGTGCGCCCGTTTTGTGAGCCAAATTAACACTCGTGATTACAAGGATAACAAACATTTCATTGTGGATTCATACCAAACATTTTCCAAAATAATATCTATTGACATTCTCCTCACCCCGAAAATTATTTATCATCTTTGCCCCTTGCTAGTTTTGGCTTGTTGCTCAAACTTAATCAACATCTTCTATGTGCCACTATGGGAATACTTTCTCCAAGTAATCAAGGATAAGGACGTGTGTTTTTCATTTGTTGTTTCCTTTATTCTTCCTCAGCGCCGAGCATCCCTAGTTTGTCAATCCTATTTTAATTATGCCAGAAATAAATGATTATATACGGTCGGTACCAAAGTACGAACCGAATCAAACTCTGTGTAACTGACGTGTGAAGCACCTAGCATAGCTTTGTGTGCCTTTCTAGCATGAGAATGCAAACTCACAAGTACTCCCTCTGTCTCAGTAACGTAAGATGTTAGGCATGGCGACCCGCAAATTTCCTCTCGTATTCGTCCATGGATAGAGGACCAGCCCGTGAACACAGATACGGGAGACCGTCATCCAACACTGTCCGCATACATTTCAAACACTTTATGATTCAACCGGGTGAAATTCATGCAAGCACGGTCAAATTTCATATTTCATATAAATATGACGGATTTCATAGAAACCAGACGAAAATGTTTACATTTTGGACATAATTTTAATTAAAAGCGATACCGAACTAAGATATAACTAGTCTACGGCCGGCGCAGGCGGATATCCACTCCGACGACATGGATACCCTTGACTAGTCCACTGTAGGCCGCAACGGATCTCCATTGTCGTCCCCATATCTGGCAGCCGTGAGCCCCGAAGGTATATATTTCAACGCAAAGGGCGGCTCGCTTCCCCACCGCTCATCGGAGTGCAACCGCCAGCTGATGCTTTAGCCGGAGGGGGAAGGTCCTATGCTGCATGGATGAAAATAGTTTTGGGGTAAGGGGACAACGGTGGCCTGCCAGAGGGCAAGACACCGGCTGTGTACGTCGGCGTTGCCTCGGTGGTGGCCTTCATGAGACCAAAGCGGCCGCGGCCTCCAGTGTTCTACTTCTCCTCAATGATGGAGGCAGGCGCGGACGTGTTGGCCGCCACCTCATCGATGTCCGTGCAGCCGACTTCTTTCTCTACCGGCAGGGCGCGGTTACGTGCGCGATGACGTCGGATGGCGCGGTCACAAGCACGGGAGGGGCAGTACGACACAACACTGTCCACGGCATCCACGATGCTCGTGCCGCCGTGCTCCCCCTGGGCCGGCCTGGAGCAACTCGTCACTCCGTCCGGCGGGTTCGGCGGGCCACCCAGCCGGCTTTTATGCCGGAGAACTGCTCTTCCTGCTCGTCGGATGCCATCGAAAGGGTGGAGAAAATGATGGAAGGAGGACATGGGGAGCGACGGAGTGGTGCGATTCTTGCCCGGTGGCTGGTCTCCTTTAAATAGCGGACGGACGGGAGGAGCTTGCCCGGCGTTGTGTTTAATGTTGGCCCGCTTGTGACGGACATGTGGACGGAGTAGGTTTCTCGGCTTCCACTTGGATTTAATGAAGACGTTTGAATGCGGCAAGGAGGCATGTTTAGTCGTGCCAGCTCTGGGTCGGCTTCAATATGGAGCGGCGTGCTCTACAGCAGCATGAATGCACGCGACTAGTGACACAGTAGTAGAAAACAGGGCACTAGTCCCAGTTCTGCAAACGGGACAAAACGATCGGGACTAATGCCCATTACTTTTAGTCCCGGTTGGCTTACGGACCGGGACTAAAGCAGCTCAACATGGCCGCTGTCGGGCGCCCAGGCAGGAGGACCTTTAGTCCCAGTTGGTAACACGAACCGGGACTAAAAGGCAGCCACGCGTCAGCAGCTCGCAGGCGCTGGGGGGTTTTATTTTTTTAAAGGGGGGGAGGGGTTTAGGGGTTTTGTAGGGTTTAGGGGTTTCATATTGTGTTAGCTAGCTACTACATATAGAGAGAAGTGACCTCTCTTCCTCCGTGCTTGGTCGACGGTAGCTACTACATATAGAGAGAACTCGACGCTAGCTAGTAAGCAAATGAAGGAACCATTAATTACACAACATCGTCATGAACATATATAGAGAGAAGTGACCTCTCTTTCTTCGTGCTTGGTCGAACAACAAGTTTTTGTATATCTATCCGACGCTATTACATATATACAATATAACATCTCTTACAATCGCTAACATCATCTACCTAAAATCTATTTCCAATTCCATATGGTATTCTCCGTCTTTAGGTATGACGTGGTCAAGAAAGAATCCCGTCAATTCCTCTTGAATTGCTCGTATGCGATCATGTGGTAGGAGTTCATCCCGCATCTGCCGGATCTAATTTAAAGAATGGGTCAATACATATATATGAATGAAACTCAACACAAATGATGGTAGTAAAAAAGAATTGTGAATATTGTTTACGTACTTCAAATTGCTCGTCAGAGAAGCCCGGTCAAGGGTCGAGTTGCGAATGAACTCGCAAACGTAGTATCCACATAAATTAGTCCCGGGTGCCTGCCACAAGCACTTTACGAGAATAGAGTTCAATCAAACTGATAATCAAGCATGATAATGGTATTGATGAAACTAGAATCAATGAGAGATGCACGGAACTAGCTAGTACTACTTACTCTGGACTGTGTAAATTTCAGCTCCTTCTTCAGACCCGGGACCATTCCGGTGAATGTTTTCCAAACCCTGTCCGGCAAAGAAAATGATTACTTGATATCAGGAACTGAACGAAAGTTGCCCATCGATATGGTGCAATAATGATTGAACTTACCTCTGGAGCATTTCACTCATGTTCGCCCACTCCTTTTGATCTTTACGTCTCGAGTCTAAGACAGTTACTACTGCCCCGTCAAGTTTTATGGATAGCAGAATAAAGTGGAACCTGCGCACGCATAACTCATCAGTTACACTTAATCTCGAGTAAGTGAAACCGAATATGCACAAGACAGTAACACTCACACGAAGTTGTAAGGAAAGAGTATTTCCCTTTTGTTTTGATGTCGAAGGAAGGCTTTTAGCAAGTTTTTCTCGGTATCTTCGGCTCTCTTTTTTACCGACCATTCATTTACGGTATTTGGGCTAATGAACCCAATTTCATAAATTTGTGCTCTTTTGCATTTGATGATCTTCAATCTGCATAATATATATAGTGAGGATGATTATATATACATGCAATGAACGAGCTGAGCTAGAGACTTAATTACAGAAATAATACTTACAGACAGTAGCAAGTCATGAGTTGTTTGTCGAGGGCCTGTTGATTGAATAACTTAAATAATTCCACAAATTCAACAGGCATCAGGTCGACTCCAATGAAGTCATGCTCATCTTTAATTCCCAGCATTAGACTTCAAACTTAATATGAGTTTTAGCAAGATCATCATGAACAAAAATTTCTATGAATTTTTTTTTCTATGTACAAAAAAAATCATGAACATTTAGTAAAGTTGCCTCTCCCCGATTTAGGCAAAGTAAAACTTAGTAAACTTAATATGAGTTTTAGCAAGATCATCATGAATAAAAATTTCTATGAACAAAAAAAAGGATACATCAATGGACAAAAAAATTCTATGAACAAAAAAAAAATCATACATCAATGCATACATCCATGGATCATCCATACATGTGCATATACATACATACAACATCCATACATACATCAATGGACAAAAAAAATCTATGAACAAAAAAAGTAGAGCAGGGGCGGCGGCGCGGCAAGCAGAGCAGCTGGGACGGCGGCGGCGGCGGCGGCGGGGCAGGGCAGGGGCACAGGGGAAGGGGGGCTCACTGGGGGCGGCGTCGGGGCAGGGCAGGGTCGCGGGGAGCGGCGCCGGCGTCGGGGCAGGGCGCGCGTCGGGGCAGAGGGCGTCGAGGGCGTCGGCGGGGGCATCGGCGAGGGTGTCAACGGCGAGGTGGAGCAGCCTGACGGCGAGGGCGTCGACGGCAAGCTCGGGCAGCCTGGCGGCGTCGTTGGGGGAACTGCACAGATGGGGATTGGAAATTAGCTAAGTCTCGCTTATATAGACACCCCTTTAGTCCCGGTTGGTGGCTCCAACCAGGACTAAAGGCCCCCCTTTAGTCCCGGTCCGTGCCACCAACCGAGACTAAAGGTGTTTTTCGCCAAGCGAAAAGGCGGGAAGCATAGCCCTTTAGTCCCGGTTGGTGGTTGGGACCGGGACTAAAGGGTGGCCTTTAGCCCCGGTTGGAGCCACCAACCGGGATTAAAGGGCTTGTGCTGGCACTAGCGCGGTGCGGTGGGAGTTTAGTCCCACCTCGCTTGCCGAGAGGCGCTCGCAGTGGTTTATAAGCCCCGCTGCGATAGCCTCATCGAGCTCCTCTCTAATGCAGGCCTGTTGGGCTTAACGTTCTTCTGTGCCCTGTTGGGACTACTTGCCCCGCGGGCCTGCATCCTGGCCCACGTATAGTTGGGTTTCTAGTCGTATGCAGGCCGTGGTGGCCTAGTAGGCGGGCAATTTTTTATTTTTTGCATATGTTATGTTTTTAAATTTTTAATCTTATTTTTTGCATATGTTAAATTTAGTTATATAATTTTAGTTGCATAAATTTTATATAATTTTAGTTGCATAAATTTTATTTTTTATTGATTCTTTTTAGTTGATTCCTTTTGCTATTAGAGTTTTATAAAAGCTTTTTAGTTAAAATACTTTATGAAAATTCTTTTTGCTATTAAAGTTTTTAACAAAAAAATACTTTGATAATTTTAGTTGCATAAATTTTATATAATTTTAAGTTAATATTATTTTGATCATAACTAGAGGTTTATAAAAGCTTTTTAGTTGATTCTTTTTGCTATTGAAGAATATTATAGTTTTGTTTTAGTTGATGATAACAAAATATTTTAATTGGTTCTTTTTAGTTCATTCTTTTTACTATTAGTTCATTCTTCGAGCTAAATGACCCTAAAATTGAAAAGCACTACAAATGAACTCTAAAAAGGTTGAAACTTGGCATGGTATCATCATTTCACCCACATAGCATGTGCTAAAAAGTTGAGAGGGTTACGACAAAAACTGAATGCACTTCGTGTACAAACTGGACAATCTCTTTCGAAGTATCAGGATTTCAGACGAAAACTCATGTGTTAGAAAGGCATTTCATATTTTCTAAACTTATTTGAATTCTAGACTTTTTGTGCATTCAATATGCACCATTCAAAGCCACATCATCAATTTTCAACCCTTTCTGACTTCATTTTCTATTTTTCATGCATTTAATCTTTTTTTGAGCTAAATGACCCTGAAATTGAAAAGCACTACAAATGAACTCTAAAAAGTTTGAAAGTTGGCATGGTATCATCATTTCACCCACATAGCATGTGCTAAAAGTTGAGAGGGTTACGGCAAAAACTGGATGCACTTCGTGTACAAACTGGACAATCTCTTTCGAAGTATATGGGTTTCGGACGAAAACTCATGTGTTACAAAGGCATTTCATTTTTTTAACTTATTTGAACTCCATACTTTTTGTGCGTTCAATATGCACCATTCAAAGTCACATCATCAATTTTCAACCCTTTCTGACTTCATTTTCTATTTTTCATGCATTTAATCTTTTTTTGAGCTAAATGACCCTGAAATTGAAAAGCACTACAAATGAAGTCTGAAAATGTTGAAAGTTGGCATGGTATCATCATTTCACCCACATAGCATGTGCTAAAAAGTTGAGAGGGTTACGGCAAAAACTGGATGCACTTCGTGTACAAAATGGACAATCTCTTTCGAAGTATCAGGGTTTCGGACGAAAACTCATCTGTTACAAAAGGCATTTCATTTTTTCTTCGCGTAATCAGAGCCATCATCGTATCCTCCTTCACTTTTTCTTCGTGTGTGTCCCTTGCTTATTGCGCCGTAACCATGGATAATCTTCATCGTTTAACATGGTGCTTGGGTCAGCCTTCACTTTGAAGAGAGGAATTTCATGAAACTTTTCATAATCTTCAGACATGTCTGTCTTGCCCTCCACTCCCACGATGTCTCTTTTCCCTGAAAGAACTATGTGGCACTTTGGCTCATCGTATGATGTATTCGCTTCCTTATCTTTTCTTTTTCTTGGTTTGGTAGACATGTCCTTCACATAGAAAACCTGCGCCACATCATTGGCTAGGACGAATGGTTCATCTGTGTACCCAAGATTGTTCAGATCCACTGTTGTCATTCCGTACTGTGGGTCTACCTGTACCCCGCCTCCTGACAGATTGACTCATTTTCACCGAAACAACGGGACCTTAAAATCATGTCCATAGTCAAGTTCCCATATGTCCACTATGTAACCATAATATGTGTCCTTTCCCCTCTTGGTTGCTGCATCAAAGCGGACACCACTATTTTGGTTGGTGCTCTTTTGATCTTGGGCGATCGTGTAAAATGTATTCCCATTTATCTCGTACCCTTTGTAAGTCAATATAGTCGAAGATGGTGTCCTGGCCAACGAGTACAACTCATCTGCAACAGTGGTGTTACCCATGAGATGTGTTTGCAACCAACTGCCGAAAGTCCTGATGTGTTCACATGTAATCCAGTCGTCACACTGCTCCGGGTGTTTGGAGCGCAGAATATTCTTGTGTTCATTGACATACGGGGTCACCAAGGTAGAATTCTATAGAACTGTGTAGTGTGCTTGAGCCCAAGAATGCCCGTCCCTACTTATTATTGAGTCCGCTCCTAGCGTGCCTTTTTCAGTCAGTCTTCCCTCATACCGCGATTGAGGGAGACCAATCGGCTTAAGGTCAGGAATGAAGTCAACACAAAACCCAATGACCTCCTCTGTTTGATGGCCCGTGGAGATGCTTCCTTCTGGCCTAGCACGGTTACGAACATATTTCTTTAAGACTCCCATGAACCTCTCAAAGGGGAACATATTGTGTAGAAATACAGGGCCCAGAATGGCAATCACGTCAACTAGATGAACTAGGACGTGCGTCATGATATTGAAGAAGGATGGTGGGAACACCAACTCGAAACTGACAAGACATTGCACCAAATCATTCTTTAACCTTGGTAGGATTTCTGGACCGATTACCTTCTAAGAGATTGCATTGAGGAATGCACATAGCTTCACAATGGCTAATCGAACGTTTTCTGGTAGAAGCCCCCTCAATGCAACCGGAAGCAGTTGCGTCATAATCACGTGGCAGTCATGAGACTTTAGGTTCTGGAACTTTTTCTCTGCCATATTTATTATTCCCTTTATTTTGGACGAGAAGCCAGACGGGACCTTCATACCGAGCAGGCATTCAAAGAAGATTTCCTTCCCTTCTTTGGTAAGAGCGTAGCTGGCAGGACCTTCATATTGCTTTGGATGCATGCCATTTTTTCGTGCACACGTTGCTGGTCCTCCCGTGCCTTCGGTGTATCTTTTGTCTTCCCATACGCGCCCAAGAAGCCTAGCAGGTTCACGCAAAGATTCTTCGTCACGTGCATCATGTCGATTGCAGAGCAGACCTCTAGGTCTTTCCAATATGGTAGGTCCCAAAATATAGATTTCTTCTTCCACATGGGTGCACGTCCCTCAGCGTCATTCGGAACAGATAGTCCGCCAGGACCCTTTCCAAATATTACTTGTAAATCATTGACCATATCAAGTATGTGATCACCAGTACGGAGGGCGGGCTTCTTCCGGTGATCTGCCTCATCTTTGAAATGCTTGCCTTTCTTTCGACATTGATGGTTGGTCGGAAGAAATCGACGATGTCCCAGGTACACATTCTTCCTGCATTTGTCCAAATATATACTTTCGGTGTCATCTAAACAGTGTGTGCATGCGTGGTATCCCTTGTTTGTCTGTCCTGAAAGGTTACTGAGAGCAGGCCAATCATTGATGGTTACAAACAGCAACGCATGTAGGTCAAATTCCTCCTGATTGTGCTCATCCCACACATGTACACCTTTTCCATTCGACAGATGTAAAAGTTCTTCAACTAATGGCCTTAGGTACACATTAATGTTGTTGCCGGGTTGCTTAGGGCCTTGGATGAGCACTGACATCATAATGAACTTCCGCTTCATGCACAACCAAGGAGGAAGGTTATAGATACATAGAGTCACGGGCCAGGTGCTATTATTGCTGCTCTGCTCCCCAAAAGGATTAATGCCATCTGCACTTAAACCAAACCATACGTTCCTTGCGTCACCTGCAAAGTCCCCCCACCTTCTCTCAATTTTTCTCCACTGCGACCCGTCAGCGGGTGCTCTCAACTTCCCGTCTTTCTTACGGTCCTCTTTGTGCCATCGCATCAACATAGCATGCTCTTTGTTTCTGAACAGACATTTCAACCGTGGTATTATAAGAGCATACCACATCACCTTGGCAGGAACCCTCTTCCTGGGGCGCTCGCCCTCAACATCACCAGGGTCATCTCGTCTGATCTTATACCGCAATGCACCGCATACCGGGCATGCGTTCAAATCCTCGTACTCACCGCGGTAGAGGATGCAGTCATTAGGGCATGCATGTATCTTCTACACCTCCAATCCTAGAGGGCATAGAACCTTCTTTGCTTCGTACGTACTGTCAGGCAATTCGTTATCCTTTGGAAGCTTCTTCTTCATTATTTTTAGTAGCTTCCCAAATCCGTTGTCAGATACACCATTGTCTGCCTTCCATTGCAGCAATTCCAGTGTGGTACCGAGCTTTGTGCTGTCATCTTCGCAATTTGGGTACAACCCTTTTTTGTGATCCTCTAACATGCGATCGAACTTCAACTTCTCCCTTTCACTTTGGCATTGTCTCTTTGCATCAACAATGACCTGGCAAAGATCATCATCGAGCACATCGTCTGGTTCCTCTTGATCTTCAGCTCCCCCCATTGCAGTATCACTGTATTCAGGGGGATAGTTGTCATCATCCTCTTCTTCTTCGTTGTCTTCCATCATAACCCCTCTTTCTCCATGCTTGGTCCAAACATTATAGTGTGGCATGAAACCCTTCTCAAGCAGGTGGATGTGCAGGGTTTTCGAGTCAGAGTAATCCTTCATATTCCCACATATAGGGCATGGACAATACATAAAACCATTCTGCTTGTTTGTCTCAGCTACTTCAAGAAAATTATGCAGGCCCTCAATATACTCGGAGGTGCGTCGGTCACCATACATCCATTGCCGGTTCATCTGCGTGCATTATATAATTAAGTGTATCAAAAACCATTACAGAACATCATGAATAGAGAAGTGACCAAATTAATACAAGGTCATCATCACGTTAAAACCAAAGTACAGTAGTGATCAAATGTTATTACTGAAAAAATAAATATATAAAGTTCATACATAGTTCTCATAGAACAACATACAGCTCTCTAGAGCATCTAATTAAAACATACATTGAAACTAACATACAACTAATTAAAACATTTAAATGCAACAACAAATGCGATCATAATCGCAACTAAGGTAACAATTGATCCAAGAGCATAATGATACCAAGCCTCATTATCAATGGCATATTTTTTTATCTTTCTAATCTTCAAGCGCATTGCATCCATCTTGATCTTGTGATCATCGACGACATCGGCAACATGCAACTCCAATTTTATCTTCTCCTCCTTAATTCTTTTCAATTTTTCTTTCAAATACTCGTTTTCTTGTTCAACTAAATTTAACCTCTCGACAAGAGGGTCGGTTGAAATTTCCGGTTCACATACCTCCTAAATAAAAACATCTATGTCACGTTGATCAGCATAATTGTCATAAACACTAAATGAAATAAATAGTTATAAAAGATAATATACCACATCCGAATCATAGACCGGACGAGGGTTGACGGGGGCGAATACCAAAACCATGGCACTATATAATAACAAATAATAATAAAAGTAAGAAATTTATACAAGTATATCTATCTAAATCATACAAGTAAGAATTTTTTTTCTTTTAAAAAGAAGATAAGAACAAGAGGCTCACCACGGTGGTGCCGGCGACGAGATCGACGCGTGCGATCGAGAACGGTGAGGACGGGGACGGGACGGCACCCTACACATGTACAGACTCTAAGAAGTTAATTTGAGCTCAAATTGTGCATTTAAATCAAAAGAACTCCCACATACACTCCTACACTAAAACCCACAAACCACTCTACTTCTAGAGCATTTGAAATGAGCTAAACTAGCAGTGAGAGATGAAAGGATGAAGTAGCTAACCTTTCATAACGCTTGTGTAGTTGATGCACCGCCAAACCTAGACAAATTTTAGGGAAAATGGAGTTTGGATGTCGAGCTTGGAGAGGAGAAAGCTTAAGTGTGGCTCGGGCATTTCATCAAACACCTCATGTGCATGCATAGAAGGGAGAACAGAGCAGCGCATGCACACACCTCCCACACGGCCAAAAACAGAGGGGAGGGTGGGCAGGGGCGAGGGTATATATAGGCATCTCTTTAGTCCCGGTTGGCGGCTAGAACCCTGTCAGGAGCGAGGCCCTTTGGTCCCGGTTCGTGTCTGGAACCGGGACCAAAGGGGTCAGACGAACCGGGACCCTGGCCCGGCCGGCGCCCTGGCTTCACGAACCGGGACTGATGCACCCATTGGTCCCGGTTCGTAACAGAACCGGGATTAAAGCTCTTATCTTGCCTGGACCAAATCCCTGTTTTCTACTAGTGACAAACGGGAACACGCGCGGGCAAGGGGGAGGGGGTTTGGGAGGGCCAGGGCGGTCAGAATCGAGTGTGGGTGATATTCAGACGCCTGCAAAGTCTCCCCATTTATCTCCGGTTTGCGAGAAAAAACATGTCTGAACCATCTTGCGGACCAATACAGGCCCATGTTAAATGACCTCTACAGTCCGAACAGTGTGACCCGGTCCAAACAGTGTGACCCGGAAGTATACGGGCGATTTAAGGATCGCCGGAGATGCCCTTATTACATTCAATATTCAATATACTATAGAGGGAGTACCTAATTGACCGTTAAGTAATCTGAGAATTCTCACTTGTTAGTACAAGGAAACAAATCCTTCTACCTTCTCGAGGATTTTGGACGATTCATAGTACTTCTAAAGATCGATTGTTGCAACTTCAAATAGGGTAAAGGGACACGAGACGAAAGAATATTAAGGCATCTTGAACGCCGATCCTAAATCGAACATCGTGTCCATCCGTGAACTGGTCCAGACTAGTGTATAAACACTGATACGGGAGTTGGTGATTCAAAGTTAGCCCCAAATGTCTATTTTTATTTAACTAAAAAGAATAAGACAACACCTTGTGCCATCGCACATGCATGCACACGCACCTTCCGTCATAGACATCAAGCATGCATGCACACACACCTTCCGCCATCAAGCGTACACCTACACATGAGCTTTCGCCAGATAAAATTAGCTTTCCACCAAATAAAATCAACATTCCGACAAATAGCAACGGATGTGGGTATGTGGTGTCTTTTGGTTGGCCGGCGAGACGGATGTCCGAACTCCTGCAAAGCCCTTCTTTGTTTGGTTCCAATTTGCCAGAAAACGAACATCTTACGCATCGACCGATGCGGGACTGCGTTGAATGGCAAATTACGTCCGGACAGCACGGCTCGGGCGCTTGTGTAAGGTTTGAGGGTCCGTTTTGAAGATGCTCTTACCACTTTCACTTTACCCACATCATCCGGCGGCCAGTAGTGCAAAAAAAAAAAACATCCATGATTGATTTGCAAGAATGGTTCCAGGTTATTCCTCCCATGGAACTAATTCCACATCAACCTTTCCACAAAGTTCATTCCTTTAACTACAACACAAGCTAATCGACTCTTTCATGATTATTCTTGTCCCGTTGGGTTCACTAGTCCCTAGCTGATCGAGATGTATGTGTCCTTGCATTTTGAAGCTAATTTTCTAATGCAACGTATACATGTCGCTATCTGTCTTTGCCAGATCAGCAGCACAAGAACTTGGTAATCTCTTGTTTTTATGGCTGTTCTTCCACAGGAGGGGAAGCTCTAACCTAATCCTGAGATTCTTGGCTTCTTTTGGCATGAACTTTCAAGCAATATAGGGCGTTGTAACGCGGCTTAAAACTAAACCACATGCACATGCAGCTCAAGTGCTCTAGTTTGTCGTATTAGTTGACATCACACATGCACGAACCACTCGACTATAGTACATATGTGCTTGCATCTTATACTAGGAATCTTCTTTTAGCTTTGCGCCGCATTGGCTCGTGAAGAGTGCATGAACCTATTCTCTAATCTAGGTACGTGTCCCTCATTGTGGAATAATTCCACAATGCAGCGCCTGCCATCATTAGAGTTCCATTACATATAACTGATAAAGGTCGCCCCCCCCCCCTCTAAATATAACTGATAAAGGGTTATTAACACGCCTATCTTGGCATGCATGATGCACGTATCGATTGGAATTGCCTTGCACGAACAAAGTGGAATATATTCTTAGGACCTACTATACCTTATATCACAAAGAAAAAGATAGCAGTATAACACCGCGTAGCCTTTCATGGCACCATGTTTACACTTCCCTTATCACTTTTTTTTAAAGGATAACAGCAGAATACAATGTCTTAGACGCGAACGAGACTTGTAAGTGCAGATCATGTTCACGGCGTAAAAGTCCAAAGCATGTTAAGTGTGCCACATATGACCTTGAGTCGGTACTTTGTTGAAGGCGTTGTCTCCTTGCTGGTGATGGTCTTCAGTGGTTGGTCGCCGCAATTAGCTATGATGAAATCACATGCCCTGGTCGTCTCCGATCGGACGTGACAACCGTGGCGCAAGGACGTTTATCCCTTTCTAGAGGCGTTGTTGCGTAAGAAGTTGACTTAGTTGTAGGTATTAACTTTATATCTTATATTTTTCTACCATAGTTGTCTATGCTTTGTACTCCTTTTGTTGATGATTTTGGCCTCGTTGCTTTCATCAACTTTAATGAAGATGGATGTGTGCATTGCAATGATGCAAAGGTCGGGGTTTCAACTTCCTTCTCAACAAAAAGAAGCAATGTGTCATGGATGAGCAGTACAATCTATGAGCCTTAGCCCACTCCGCCCGCTCAATGTATCGTTCGTAAGTGGAGGTGTTGTTTCTAATAGGGAAGAACGAGCAATCAGACTACTGCTAGGTTGCTTCCTATCAGACTAGTCGATGATCGTAGGATTAAAACCACGCTGACCGTGCGATCTAGTAGGAAAGAGGCTGGGCGTTGGGTCGTTTCTTGTCTCCGCTAATTACGTGATTCTGGTAACTGATCCCTGGTAGCGTGTCCTCCCTGTTGACGTATTTGTCCTATGTTAATAGATGGATAACGCCCACACGTGTGGTGGGAGTAACACCCGCCCACACGTTCTATAACACACAGATTGTGCCATGTCACCGCATGCATGCATGTGGGAATCTTTTTCGATTTCCAGTTTTTAAAATGTTTTATCTCTTAAATGAAAAATCCGATTAAAGATCCGTTTTCACCATTAAATCCATCGCGACGAGATCTTCGAAACTAGATCTCATATCAATATGTTTCGACGACATTTTTTTGGGTTAAAAGTTGCCATGTCTATTGCACATGAATTGCCATGGTGTTTACACTGAAGTTGCCATGATATGTTTCAGCTATTTGTTTTTCTATCTTTAAAAGTAAATTTTGACATATTATAAAACGGGGAATTAAGAAACTAGACTTGCCATGAACCATAAACTAAAATTGCCATAATACATGCACTTCAAATTGCCATGGTTCATAAAAAAAAAATTCCATAGTCAAAGTACTGGAATTGCCATGGTCAAAATACTAAAACTGCCATGATCTATAAACTAAAATTGCCGCATGGCAACTTTAGTGTAAATAATATGACAACTACAGTGTAAATATCATGGCAACTGTTGGCCAAAAAAAATTTCGTCGAAACATATCAACATGGGATCTAGTTTTGAAGATCTCGTCGAGACGGATTTAATAGTGAAAACGGATTTTTAATTAGATTTTTAAATTAGGAGATAAAACACTTTTAAGCCGAAAAGCAAAAAGATTCTCGTTGATGTCATCTATTTTGACGTGGCAAAATGAATGACAATGAAGGCGTTTGGGCCATGTTGCTTCGTGCCACACGTGTGGGCGTTATCATTTGGGTAATAGATTCATTCCGATCCAAGTAGCATGACGCTTTTTTTTACGGGGGAGCAAGCATGATGCATGATATTTCGTATCCTCTAAACTAATATTTGCTTCCAAGCTTCATTTTTAATATTTGCTTCCAACTTCATTTTTAATATTTGCTTCCATATAAAACTAACTCCTAGTAACAACATATTTTGCGTCAGGAGCATTGTTATCGTTTTTTCATTGACTAGAATTGCATCCAACCAAACTATGGTTTGTCTTCATCACAATAGAAAAAAATTCACTTGTTTCATAAGCGGCAACCTCTTGCTTCCATCGACTATAAAATTGCTTCCAACCAAATAATAATTTTTGGTGCAAACGAAATGATCTTTTCGTACAATGAGAATTTTTGCCTTGCAAAGAAATCACGTGGAAGCACAACATGAATTATGAAGCATTGAACATATTAATCCTATCTGAACAAAAAATTACAAATCTATTTTACAACAAGAGCAAAATACTATTACAACACTATTTTTATTTTGTCGTGGTCGACATAACGGCAGGCGGTGGACAGTCTAATCATGACAAGATCTGTGTGCCATGAGTTATATGTATAACCGACAACTTAGAATAGTGCCTTGTTGTTCTTGCACTCAATGCATTACATCATCATTGGGAATCTGTACAACTGAAGCATTCGGTGAGAAAGAAGGGAGCACACAAGTCAGTGACTGATACAAAAATTCACTAGAAGAAGCAAAATAGTTGTATGATAAAATGTACAAATAGAAGCAATACTGGCAATGGTTGAAGCAGAAACTAATAGTGATTGAAGAATACACTAGATCTGATGATGATTGAAGAAAATGTCTATACAATAGAAGTAGCACACACTTAGAATGGTTCAAGCAAAAAATCATTAACATATGATCATATGCAAAAAAACTAGATGAAGAACGATTGATAGGAAGCAATAGCTTTGTTTTTTCACAACATACATAAAAGACACGCTGGAAGCATAAAAATTTGATTGCTACCATAATCAGGTGCACAAAGTTGTGCTTCATGAATAATTGAATATGTCAATTATATGGAAGCAAGTCATCCGCGGTAAGAAGCTTATATTTGTTAAACAAAGTATGGCAATTTGTAAGAAGCATGAAAATATGTCAGCTCAAGATTACTATTCTTGGTTGGAAGATAAAGCATTGATAATGGAAAACATATTAGTGGCCAACAAGAGGATGCATGCTTTGTGTTGCGTACTGGCAACTTTAACCGATTTTCTTTTGCCAAGTGGAAGCAATCTTCTATCTCAAAAGAAGCAAAAATACCTATATGTGGATGCATTAATGTAAGAAGCACAAAAAGAGTAAACTTGAATCATAAGGTCATAACTACTGTTACTTGGAACCTTGAAAAAATAAAAAAAGGAACAAGCTAAAACTACCACCATCTAGGGAGGCATATTTGAGTGATGTACATACAAATTTAAAAAAAAAAAATAGAGTGTTTTAGTGATTAAAACAGAGAATAAATTTAGATTATAACATAGAGGAGATATAACACAAATCTCAGAAAAAAATTATGCTATGAATCAACTAGCAATTAACAGTAGATCAGACGAGGATGGTGTGGGGAATCCCGTGGCAATCCACTCGTGTCGGCCTCGTTCCCCAACCGAGACGGTGCTTTGGCGAGGTGGATCAGAGGCCAAAACTGCAGCTGAAGGACAGGATGAACCCAGTGGAGTTAGGCATGATGGCGAGGAAAGTTACAAGCTCGCAGGTAAAAAAAAGTACCTACCAGACCCCGCGCGGCCGCCGGATGGGATGACGCACTTGCCAGGTAGAGCGGACGCTGAAGATGGGCTTGTGTTGTGGGAGAGAGCTGGGGCGGCTATGGGCATGGCAAGCTCCGCCCTGAGCACGGACGGGCAGGAGAGATGGGAAGAGCTGATTCGGGGTGATTGATTCGGGGCGAGATTACGGGCGTGGACCAAAAGACCGGGTGGTTTCTGGGCTTCTGGCGCTTGACTTGGGCCTCTCAGCCGTGGGACCAAAATAGGAATAGACGGCATACAACTGGTCTGACGAATGCTTGCATTCAAAATAGGAATAGACGACATACAACTGGTCTGACGAATGCTTGCATTCGACGTCTGTAGGTAAGTGTTCCCCTTCTTTCTTAATATATCCTATATACCTAAGACAATGATCCCTACTACTCTATTTATCTTGACATGCAGCCTATCCACATCGTCAAGTGGATCTCATGTGTAAAAACGCTTCCCACTAAGTCTTCCTGTGCATGCAGCCTGCCACATCACCAGTTCTATTTTCCTGTTACCACTAATTAAATCTCCTTTTTTTAGTTTCTTCTTGTACTGTTTTTTTTCAGTCTATCTTCCTGCACCTCTTGGACATGGGCGTACGAGCCACTTCTTGGTACATGGGTTGTACAACCATATGGCCCATGAAGCACCTACCCCTACATGCACATATTAGACCAGCTTATTAGCCAATCTGCTAATACTCCCTCCATTTTTATATACAATGTCATTTCGTTTTTCGTGTCAAACTTTGACTTATAATTTTGGTCAAAGAAATATGGGTTGTATGCCATAAAATATATATTATGAAAAAGTTCTTTCAAGTGTGCATCCAATGACATACTTTTCATGGCATATAACTCACATTTTTTTGGTAACATTAATGGTCAAAATTAGACATAAAATGTGAAGTGGCCTTGTATTAGTAGATGGAGGGAGTATATGCCATAAAGGAATTTCAACCTTGCAATATGGAACAATGTTGGATCCATGCCTACTCTCCTACCTATACCTGTTCGGCTACTCTTCCTCATGATCTGCTTTCCCGCGCGAAATGGGCTGTGGCACCGCAGAATGACACAAATGCCGAGAAAAACTGATGTTGGTAACTGAACCATCGACTTCTCCTCAAAAGATCAGCATGGATTGCATGTGTGTATAAATCTCATTTTCTGAAAATGAGACGCGTCTTCCACCTCATTTGTGTGCAACTCTTCGATACCCTTCTGGATGCGTACGTAGTGAGTGACCCGGTCTCTCCTCAAGCCTCCTTGCTTCGTATGACCTCCATCTGGAATTAGATGTCACTAAAATGAATGTGTCTAGATGTATTTCAGTACTAGATACATCCGTTTGAGCGATAAATAATTCTGAACGGAGGAAGTATAATCTAATCTCTTATATGGTTTTTCATTTTATCAGATTTGGCCGCAAGCCGCTCGACGACTTGCCGTAGATTGCCATGGTTCTTTGTGCTTTCTACCTGCATATGTCTCTTGCTACTTACATTAATAGATAAGCATCCATCTCTGAAATTATTATTAAACTGGATGAGCACATGACATGTGTCTTATATTTGTTTCAGTGATTCCCTCCATTCGGTGCAATGCGTTGGTTCAAACAAATCATCTGCAACCAAAGAATACACCTTATTATCCCTTCTATATAACTAAGTCATATGGCCACTTAGTTAGAAAGAATAAGCTTGGATGAATTTAGGTAGGTATATATGTGAAACAACTATTTCGTCTATTCTACATAGGGCGGACGTAATGTGCACATATATCTATCATCTCCCTAGTTTTAAAGAGCACACATTCAATTGAGGTCTCCAACTGAAAATGGGTCACTCGATTTTGAGTGGATCAACAATTTCTCAAAACTCTCTCATTTAATTCTTTTATACTATACACAATCCTTCATAATCCTCTATAACACCATGCTCCCTAGTTTTAGAGAGGCCAGATTCAGTTGAGGTCTCCAATTGAAATTAGGTCACTCGATTTTGACCAGGTCAACAATCTCTCAAAACTCTCGTATTCAATTCTTTTATATACTATACACTATGCTTCCTAATATTTAAGGCCTCACAATTAATTGAGGTCTTCAATTTATAATTGATCACCTAATTTTGACCGGGTCAATAATTTCTCAAGGAGCTCTCCAATTCAATTCTTGTAATTCCATATATTCTCTAATTTTGAAGCTCTTTCATTCCATTGAGGTATTCAATTATGAATTTGGTTTACGATTTTGACTGGGCCAACGATTTGTCAAATCAATCAGCAGCAGCCAGCCTATAAAGACATATCAATCTGGCGCATCCTCCCACCACCTAGAAAAAAGAAGCGCCACCATGTGATACTATAGCACAAATATAGTATATGCAATGACCGGCACCAAAATTTCCCCACATAAATATACGTTTGTTAGCGGATAACACAGAACCACTCTACGAAAGACCCGTCAAATCATCACATTATAAGTAAAAATAAAACACACTCCATCATCTTCCCCGTCCGCGAAACTAAATATTCCGTCAGTTCCAAAAAAGAAGGGTATTTTTTTGGGAAGTCAAATTTCTTTAACTTTGACCAAGTTCACAGCAAAAAATATCGACATCCACAATATTAAACAAAAAAGATATGAAAATTCATTTCACGATGAATCTAATCATGCCGATTAGATAACTTTAAGTTTGATATACTTCTCTACAAATTTGATCAAACTTAGAAGGTTTGACTTTTCAAAAATTTAAAACACCTTATATTTTGAAACAGAGTGAGTAATTTTTTAAGAAACCCAACAACACCAACGACGCAGCAAAGTGCGCCCAACCCTTCTAGTAAATACACTATGCTCCTTAATTTTAAGGCCTCGCAATCAATTGAGGCCTTCACTTGCTTCCTAATTTTTAAGGCCTCACAATCAATTGAGGTATGCAATTTGAAATTGGGTCACCCGATTTTGCCAGGTCAACAATTTCTGTATCTTATTAGATTCTTTTAGTTCACTATGCTCCCTAATTTTGAAGCTCTCCCATTCGATTGAGACGTTCAATTTTGAATTTGGTTCATGATTTTGACCGGGTCAACTATTTTTCAAATCAGTCTGCAGTGGTCGGCCTATAAAAACATATCATCCCTCTCACCACCTAGAAAAAATAATTACCAACATGTAATACTGTACCACCAGTATAGTACATACAACCACCGACGTAGAAAATTTTCACACATAAGCATGCGTTGATTAGCAGATAACACTGAATCACTCCGCGGAAGGCCCACGAAAATACAATCCATCATCTCCCTCACTCTCCAACCAAATACTCCCTCAGGTTCAAAATATAAGGTGTATTAGTTTTCTGGAAAGACAAAATTCTTTGACTTTGACCAAGTTTAGAGCCAAAAATATCGACATCCACAATACTAAATAAAACAAAATATGAAAATTCATTTCATGATGAATCTAATTATGCTGATTTGATATTATGTATATTGACATATTTCTCTATAAATTTGGTCAAACTTAAAGAGGTTTGACCTTTCAAAAAACTTATACACCTTATATTTTGAAATAGAAGGAGTAAAACATTTATGAGAACCCAATAACACCAATGGTGCAGGAAAGCGGGCCCAACCCTTCTAGTACATACTATCATTGAAGCGGTGACAGCCTCATCCCCTAATTTTAGCAAAAACCGGTGGCAGATCATCAACCACATACGGTCAATTTTGTTATCGCGTTCTTTTAGCAGATCCTTATATGCTATTCGATAATTGTTATAGAGTAGATGCACCCTGTTTTTCATTCTTTGATTTTTGGTGGAGCTAGACATGGTGAGTTGGAACGGTCCCATGCCATTTTTGTCACTTTTTCCTCCTTCGGAGATTTAGTACAGTACTAGCTTCGGTTCTTAGTTATTAGCTTCAGGGATTTAGAGAGAACAACATTTAGTGGTTCATGTGCAATAGTTATTGATCTGATTTGGTCAGTGGCTATAGAGTTCATTCTTGCATACGTATGGTGTTATTATTTATCATCAACATTCTATCAATGAAATGTTCTGAATCATCACCTAATATTTGTCGACATCTTGCTAGATTACATGGCCATCGATTTTATATCAGATTTTATTTGTGGATTCCTTATATAACAACATGGTTGTTGCAACTGGTTCCACAGCGACGCACGTGGCATCTTCTAGTTAGATTAGATGTTTAGGTACAATCAATACAATTATCCCTATGCATTGTATCTTACATAGGCTTAGACCTCAATATCATTAAGATTACTTGAGTTTATAGGATGATATATACTACACGAATTAATGACCTATGCATAGGATATCATGCAAAGACTATACTCCTCGTAGCGTATGCTACTGATGGCCAACATGAAATAACCTCGAATCTACCTTCTCACAACAATTTTTACACACACTCTTATATCTATTTACATGAATATATTCTTTGAAAATATATTTTATTGACTTAAAATGTTGTTTCAAGGTGATACAACCTCAAATAGTAAACAATCAGGCTATGCATAGATAAGATGCACACAACACAAATAAGCTACTGATCAAACCCGAAAAACGTAATCTAACATAGATTGGCAAAAGGAAAACGTACAAACCAAGATGCACAAGGGCCGATTCGAAGACTAAAGCGCCATCAGTATGGGGTAAACACCTCCTTGGCAGCTCGCTCCAAGTGAGTTCATGTTGTCCTAAAAAGCTCCTTCTGATCCGGTGCTGAAGTAAAGATCACGTATGGAGTCAATGCATTCATATAAGAGTATAATTTACACCGACCTTCCTTTGTAAAACACGCACGTCCTTACTACATAACTAAAGAGCCCAAAGCAACAACAACCACCCCTCCCCCCCCCCAAAAAAAATATATATCTTAACATAGGTAATAAGCACATCTCCAATGGCAAGGCGCTGACATGGAGGGTTGAAAAAAAAACCATAGCAAGCGCTTGCAGCAACCCGCAACTTTCAACGACGGTTGCCTATTCAGAACCGCTTAACCCTCTACTGGAGGTATTTAGCACACACGAAGTGCTCGAGGCGTCGACCTCCACTTCAAGCGACAATGCTAACCCTGAGCCTAGGATTGGAGATGAGTCAAGTGGACCAGCTAGTATTATTTATTCCCTAGCACCTGCAATAAGCACCACGCATTGTACGTGGACTAAGTCCATTATGCATACCTAACAAACAACTCCCAAACCTATTTAATATCATATTTACGGCCGCATGAACAAAGGCCATAACCCACGAGCAAACGTTTTTCATAACTTTTTGAAAATTTAAAGATGTGATTTTGATTAGCTTGGAAAATTGGATCATATGACCTATGCTCACACTCCTTGTTGAGCACGACTACCTCTATGAATAACAATTCATACTTTTTAGAAAACTTACAAGATATGATTTTGATAAGCTTTCCAAATGAGTGTATTGCTATGAGATTCACTCTTGAGTTCTCCAAAGGGGGGAATATCAGGAGCTACGGGGGCACCTAAGCTCATGTAATCCAGTGTGAGCTCGGCCATGGATCTGAGATCGAGCGGTCAAAAAACACACATGTGAAAGTGTCATTTTGGCTTTTGTCTTTTTTAACAATATTCATGCTAATTTTTTCGTTTTTGTTTCTTCTTGTGTGTTTTCAATTTTGATTTGAAATTTTTAAGTGTGTAGATACACGTCTTGTGAACACTCAATTTTTTTGGATTTTTTAAGAACATTTAAATTTGTTTTTTGAAAAAATGGTAGCATGGTAACACCAATGGTGTTGTCTAGTGTCTAGCTTGCAATAATTTGAGTACCCCAATTGGTAGCTCCATTACATATACGACATTGTAGCATTCAACACAAGTTTTTTTTAGACAAATTCAATGCAGATTGGCAGTACAAAAACTACACATTAGGGAGATGGGCCAGGAAGAAGGAACAAAGATAAAAGGATCCACGGAGGAAGCAATAAAATAAGGTCAGAAACGGCGTTTCTCCTATTTACACGTAGGTTGCGTTTTAGCGACCTAGCGCGTACCCCCTCGAGTGACCGATCCTCTTTTTGGGCCGGCCCATTTCGGGTTTCTTCCCAACGTTTTTGCTAAGGTTCTAGAATCTTCAAGATTTTTTTTTCATTTTTCCTTTGTTTTTATTTCGGTTTATCCTTTCTTTTTCTTAGTCATTTTTTCTTTTTCTTTGATGTTTTTTCCTTTTCCCCTTTCTTTTCTTCTCTTTCATGTTTTATCTTTTTTCTTCTGTCTTTTTATTTTTATTTTTCATTTTTGTGAACATCTTTTAATTTTTTTGAAAATTCCAAAATTAGTGTACATTTTTCCTATTTATGTAAATTTGTTTTGAATTTCTGAACAACTTTTAAATTCATGAAGATTTTCTAAAATGATGGACATTTTCAAATTCATGTATTTTTTTTACAAATTCACGAACATTCCGTGAAATTGTGAATATTTTTTGAAACTTGTGAAGATTTTTGAATTGTTGAACATTTTTTAAATTTGGAAACATTTTTTGAAATTCACAAAAAAAACATTTTTTGGAAATGCATGAACATTTTTCCGATCCATGAACATTTTTTGAATCAGCAAACATATTTTGAACCGGTGAATTATTTCAAAATTTGGGAACAATTTTTAAAGTTCACAAACATCTGTTGGGTTTTTGTGTGAATTTTGTAAAATTCATGAACATTTCCTGAATTTGCAAGATTTTGTTCAAATTTATGAACATTTTCTGAATATGCGAACAATTTTTAGAATCATGAACATTTTTTTGAAATCATGAACATTTTATGATTTCTGGAACTTTTTTTTCAAAATTTGCAATTATTAAGAATCTTGGAACTTTTCTGAAATACCAAATTATTTTAAAGATAAAAAACAGAAAAGGTAAAAAATGAAATTAGAAAACAGGGGGCGTCTCGTCCCACGCATGGGCTGGCTGAAAAGGGCGCGCGGGGGCGGGGGTGGGGTGGACGTTCCCCTATTTTTCGGCGCGCACTGCGCCAAATATGAGCACCCTAGAATCCGGAAAACCCTATATGGTCACTGCATTGTAATGTGGACGCTTCGCACAGGGATATGCGACCAAGCGACAGCGTGGGCCAGTCCATTTAGCCAGCGTTCGTATTTTTCTACAGTTTTTTTATATCGGTTTTAGGAAGGTTTTCCCGTGTTAGTTTCTTCTACTACTAGGGCATGTTTGGCTATCGTATCTACTTTTGCATGCATTGTATATGTGTCTCAGTTGAGCCTGACTGAGGGTAAACAGACAAAAAACAAACAACTGCATGTTGTTTGGTTGCTTGCATACCCTCTAGCCTGCATGGGGCGAAACGAAAGGTACGTTGTTTGATTGCCCGCTTGTTTAGATGGAAACACAAGCCATGGTGTTATGTTACATGCAATGCATGTTGTGTGGTAACCTCCTCATGGAGGTGGTGAGGTTACCAGCACACTATGCAGGGAGAACAAATCAAAGACACACAAATAGATAGCATATAAACATAGGTTCAATTCAAGCAGTTCTCAACATAGTATGGCACTTAAACTAAGCAGTTTTCGACCAAACCAGTACAACATAGTCCTAACCAAACTAGCACACGCAATAGAGAGCTCTCCTAGATGTTCGCGGTGACGTCGTCGTGCCTCCCGCACTTGGTCACCACTTCAATGCCATCGTTGTTGAAGACGATTACCTTCAGGGTGTCGGGAGTTAGCAACTTGAAGGTCACCATGTACCCGATCTTGATCTGGTGGACGAGGGCGAAGGGGTACCAAACCTGATCGAGGGTGACGGTCGTTCATCAGCCGGACAGTGACCCTCCATGCGGAGCCAATCTTCGTTTTTAGCCTGAACTCCTTCGGCACGGCCGGGAAGTGCGTCGTGAAGTCTAGGGGCATAGGCAGGTACTCCGTCTTCGAGGCAAGAATCACCTTGCAGAAGTGAATTGGCCCACCCTCCTCATGGTAGTGCCCATAGTTCCAGCGCTTGTCGCTGCGGGGCTCCTCCAGCACCACGTCCTCATCTCATGGCAGCACCTCTTCCAAGGGTGGCACCACCTCCTTGCCCTTCTCCATTGCCGGCACCACCTACTTGCCCTTGTTCTCCATCTCAATCTGCATTATGAGCAGAACAAAGTTCAAAGGTTGATCGGCATTAAATCCTACCGTCCAACCCCCTATATTTACCCACCCAAACGCTCACTACTTACCCACCACCACACTCAATTAAATACCTATGTCTCTCACTCCTCTTCCACCTCTCCATTGCCATGAACTCCAGCCCCAATCCCTTCCCCTGGGGCATTGGATGAAGGGGATTCTTCCTCGGGTGCTCGGTCGGTGATCGCACCAAATTCGAGAACACCATGGAAGTGTGCTCAAACTTCACCACCATCGAAGATAAGCACAGGGACGCATACGCTATGGTGAAGAAGGCGATGGCGTAAGAGTTGAAGACGCAGATTCCTGACCCAGTGTAGGGCGCTATGTCAGCCGACATCCTACGTTGGGCCATAAATCAGGCCGACTCCAGCGATGCTGGACAGAGGGCAAGGTCGGCTAAGTACGGGGAGTACATGGCTCCTCAAGACCAGCGTGTCGTAGCTTTCTGGACTAGGACGTTGGTGGAACCATAGGTCATCACTCTAGAGCTGGAGGAGGAAGAAGAAGTGCTGGAGGTGGTGGTCAGGGCGCCGGAGCTAGGCCATCGTATTTTGCCAATCGATCTGGACGACAGTGATACGTCTCCATCGTATCTACTTTTCCAAACTCTTTTGCCCTTGTTTTGGACTCTAATTTGCATGATTTGAATGGAACTAACCCGGATTGATGTTGTTTTCAGCAGAATTGCCTTGGTGTTATTTTTGTGCAGAAATAAAAGTTCTCGAAATGAACTGAAACTTCACGGAGAATATTTTTGGAATAAATAAAAAATATTGGCAAAAGAATCAACAGAGAGGGACCCACCTGTTGTCCACAAGGGTGCAGGGCGCGCCCCCCTGCCTTGTGGGTCCCCTGGACCTCCACCGACCTCAACTCCAACTCCATATATTCACGTTTGGGGAGAAAAAAATCAGAGAGAAGGATTCATCGCATTTTACGATACGGAGCCGCCATCACCTCCCGTTCTTCATCGGGAGGCCAGATCTGGAGTCCGTTCGGGGATCCGGAAAGGGGAAATCATCGGCATCATCATCACCAACCTTCCTCCATCACCAATTTCATGATGCTCACCACCGTGCGTGAGTAATTCCATCGTAGGCTTGCTGGACGGTGATGGGTTGGATGAGATTTATCATGTAATCGAGTTAGTTTTGTTAGGGTTTGATCCCTAGTATCCACTATGTTCTAAGATTGATGTTGCTATGACTTTGCTATGCCTAATGCTTGTCACTAGGGCCCGAGTGCCATGAGTTCAGATCTGAACCTATTATGTTTTCATGAATATATATGTGTTCTTGATCCTATCTTACAAGTTGTAGACACCTATTACGTGTTATGATCCGCATACCCCAAGGTGACAATAATTGGGATTCTTTCCGGTGGTTACCGTAGTTTGAGGAGTTCATGTATTCACTAAGTGCTAATGCTTTGGTCTGGTTCTCTATTAAAAGGAGGCCTTAATATCCCTTAGTTTCCATTAGGACCCCGCTGCCACGGGAGGGTAGGACAAAATATGTCATGCAAGTTCTTTTCCATAAGCACGTATGACTATATACGGAATACATGCCTACATTATATTGATGAATTGGAGCTAGTTCTGTGTCATCCTAGGTTATAACTGTTGCATGATGAATTCCATCCAACATAATTATCCATCATTGATCCATTGCCTACGAGCTTTTCACATATTGATCTTTGCTATGTTACTTTTCCGTTGCCACTGTTACAATTGCTACAAAACTGTTACTGTTACTTTTGCCACTGTTAGCGTTACTTCCATACTACTTTGCTACTAAATACTCTATTGCAGATATTAAGTCTTTCAGGTGTGGTTGAATTGACAACTCAGCTGCTAATACTTGAAAATATTCTTTGGCTCCCCTTGTGTCGAATCAATAAATTTGGGTTGAATACTCTACCCTCAAAAACTGTTGCGATCCCCTATACTTGTGGGTTATCAAGACCTTTTTCTGGCGCCGTTGCCGGGGAGCATAGCTCTATTCTCTGGGTCACTTGGGATTTATATTTGTTGATCACTATGAGGAATTTGAAAGATACTAGAACCAAGATTTTTTCCTCTACTACGAGGGGAGGTAAGGAACTGCCATCTAGCTCTGCACTTGATTCACCTTCTGTTTTGAGTAAGCTTGCGACACCTACACCTGCTATTGATTCTGATATGTCGCATGTTATTGATGATGCTACTTCTACTATGAATGATGTTTATGATGCTACTACTTTGCTTGATAAAGCTGTGCCACTGGGTGAATTACTTGATGAACATCTTGCTAGAGTTAGAACTATTGACTGTGCTGAAGATGATGATATTTCTGAAACTGATGAAATTATTGAAACTGAACACTTTGAAACACCTGATAAGACTAGCTCTCCTAGGTATGAACTTCCTGCTGTACCTGAGGGTTATATTATGGATGAAGAAACTACTAGAGACTTTTTTGCTTGTAATGATAGAGATGATCTTAAGAAACTGTTAGCTAAGCTGAAAGAAAAGTCTTTGAATGCTAGAATGCAATATGATCCTTAGTTTGCTACTTCACCTATCTTTGTTACTGATAAGGATTATGAATTCTCTATCGATCCTGAGTTAATTACTTTGATTGAATCTGATCCTTTCTATGGCTATGAATCTGAAACTATTGTGGCACATCTTACTAAATTGAATGATATAGCCACCCTATTTACTCATGAGCAAAAATTCGCTATTACTATATTCTTAAGTTGTTTCCTTTCTCGTTAAAGGGTGATGCTAAGTTATGGTTTAATTCTCTTGCTCCTGGTTGTGTGCGTAGTCCCCAGGATATGATTTACTACTTCTTTGAAAAATATTTCCCTGCTCATAAGAAACAAGCTGCTTTAAAGAAAATATTTAACTTTGTGCAAATTGAAGAAGAGAGTCTCCCACAAGCTTGGGGAGGCTTCTCCAATTACTTAATGCTTTGCCTGATCATCCTCTCAAGAAAAATGAAATACTTGATATCTTTTATAATGGACTAACCGATGCTTCTAGGGACCACCTAGATAGTTGTGCTGGTTGTGTTTTCAGGGAACGAATCGTTGAGCAAGCTAAATTGCTATTGAATAATATATTGAGTAATGATAATGATTGGACACTTCCTGAACCAACTCCTAAGCCTACTCCGAAGAAAAGAGGTATTCTATTCCTCAGTCCTGAAGATATGCAAGAGGCAAAGAAATTAATGAAAGAAAAAGGTATTAAAGCTGAAGATGTTAAGACTCTACCACCTATTGAAGAAATATATGGTCTTGATAACCCGACACAGGTAGTAGAGGTAAATTCTCTCTATAGATTTGATGAAGGTGATACTCCTCATAATAAGTCTGCTAGTCAATGCTTGGATGAGTTTGATAATTTTATTGTTAAACAAGAAAATTTCAATGCTTATGTTAGTAGACAATTGAAACGTAATGCTCACATGCTTGACTACTTGGGTGATTATATGAGTAGAACTGTTAATGATCTTAAGCTTATTAGTAAGCATGCTTCCATGGTTAAAACTCAAGTAGAACAAGTACTTAAGGCACAAGATGATTTGCTTAATGAGTTGAATAGTAAGAACAATGATAATGCTGTTAGGGTTATGACTAGAGGTGGTAAAATGACTCAGGAACCTTTGTATCCTGAGAGCCATCCTAAGAGAATTGAGCAAGATTCTCAGAGAATTAATACTGATGCACCTGGTCCTAGTAATAAAAATAAAAAGAAAACTGATATGACTTTGCATGCTTCTAGTGAACCTGTTATAGACACACCTGAGAATCCAAATGATATTTCTATTTCTGATGCTGAGACACAATCTGGTGATGAACATGAACCTAGTGATAATGTTAATGATGATGTTCATGTTGATGCTCAACCTAGTAATGATAACGATGTGGAGGTAGAACCTGCTGTTGATCTTGATAACCCACAATCAAAGAATAAACGTTATGTTAAGAGAGACTTCGTTGCTAGGAAACATGGTAAAGAAAGAGAACCATGGGTTCATAAACCCATGCCCTTTCCTCCTAAACCATCCAAGAAAAAGGATGATGAGGATTTTGAGTGCTTTGCTGAAATGATTAGGCCTATCTTTTTGCGTATGCGTTTGACTGATATGCTAAAAATGTCTCCTTATGCTAAGTATATGAAAGATATTGTCACAAATAAAAGAAAGATACCTGAAGCTGAAATTTCCACCATGCTTGCTAATTATACTTTTAAGGGTGGAATACCAAAGAAACTTGGAGAACCAGGAGTACCAACTATACCATGCTCCATTAAAAGAAACTATGTTAAAACTGCTTTATGTGATTTGGGAGCCGGTGTTAGTGTTATGCCTTTCTCTTTATATCGTAGACTTGAATTGAATAAGTTGACACCTACTGAAATCTCTTTGCAAATGGCTAATAAATCAACTGCTATACCCATCGGTATTTGTGAGGATGTGCCTGTTGTGGTTGCAAACATTACTATCTTAACGGACTTTGTTATTCTTGATATTCCCGAGGATGACAGTATGTCGATCATCCTTGGTAGACCCTTTTTGAATACTGCAGGGGCTGTTATTAATTGCAACAAAGGCAATGTCACTTTTCATGTTAATGGTAATGAGCATATGGTACACTTTCCGAAGAAACAACCTCAAGTTCATAGTATCAATTCTATTGGAAAAATTTCAACTATTACTATCGGAGGTTTTGAATTTCCTCTCCCTACTGTCAAAAAGGAATATGATATTATTATTGTTGGGGATATGCGTATCCCCGTTGAGGTAACCTAGTATTATTCAATAATTCTCCGGTTTCATGTTATTGGAAAGAGGTTTGTTAATAAGACTAGATCAACCTTGTTAACGGATTCCTTTTGATGAGCATGAGATGGATGAATTTAGAAAGCACAACTTTCTGTACTTACTTTTTACTTTCTATTATTTAGAATAAATAAAGCAAAAATAGTATTATCTGTCTGTTTCCTGAATTATCCGTGCAATAAAAATATCCCAAAAATAAAAGTTCTCCAAATGCCCTGAAAATTTAGTATGATTTTTTTTATAGAATATTTTAGAATTTCTGGCACTGAGATTGCACCAGTGGACCACAAGGGTGGAGGGCGCGCCCCCTGCCTTGTGGGTCCCATGTAGGCCCCCCCTCACTTATTCCAGCACCCATCCACTTCGTCTTCCTCCAGAAAAAATCATCCCAGTGCTCAAACCCGTGTTCTAGCTCATCTTGCTACCATTTTCGATCTCCTTGTGTAAAGCTCCATTTGCAAAACTGTTTTGGGGGATTGTTCTTTGCTATGTGACTTCTCCAATGGTCCAATTAGTTTTTGTTCTAGTGCTTTATTTATTGCAAATTTTTGCTGCTGTGGTGACCTTGTTCTTGAGCTTGCATGTCAGATTTATATGGTCCAAAGTAGTTTTGATGCATGATATAGCCTCTAGACACTTGTCGGAGTAGTTGATATTAGTTTTGTTGAGTTTGGTTCACTTTTATTTTTATGTCACTAAAAATTTCAGAAATTTTCAGAGAAAATGATGAGGAGATTGTTAAGAGGCTCTTCAAGTCGGGGTTCTAAAGAAAAGGAAAATGGAGAGAAGAAGAAGCCCAAGTACAACCTTCCTCGCACCGCGGAAGTTCGGCCGTGTGAATGGCCATGTGATGCATTCTTGGAGGCGGCCAGAATTTATGAGGATTTCTATTATTTGGCCGGGAATGCAGGCATCACTGACTTTCTCCATGATAAGTGTGATCAGTACCTCTTACTCACTAATACTTTCGTGCAAAATTTTCACTTTCATGCTAGGAGATCACCACCCACGGTAGAATTTTATTTATATGATGAGCATAAGGAGATGACGCTTTCTGACTTTTGTGAGGTTTGCGAATTACCTTATGAAGGTAGCGTCGATGAGCCATGTCCTAGAGATGTGGAAGATTTTATTAATGAAGTTACCGTAGGGGAAAGGAGAAAGGTGTCGGAAGCGAGAGTGGCTAGTTTACATTTTTCCTGTTTTGCGCTATTACTCATTATTTGCGGGGAGAGTGGAGGTCTTAGTGCTCCTGACCTTGCTATTTTGCGCCATGCTTTACTTCGCGATAGAACTTTTAGTTTGGGTACTATGGTTGTTCGACGGTTGAGTTTAAACCGTACGAAGGGTCCTATCTTTGGAGGTATCTATGCATCCCGCCTCGCTAAACGCTTCGAGATACCCATTAGGGACGATGAGGGAGAGGAGAAGCTGCTGCCCACTATATACTTAGATTATGACAGTATGGTAGCACATGATTTTATTAAGAAATACTATGACAAGAGACTCATCTATAACCTGGTATTTAGCGAGAAGACTTGTCAGATTATTACCTTGCCTGCCCCTCAAGCTTGGGGGTGCATACTGGGTCCCGAGCTCGCAAGTTTTCTGAGATCAGCAAAGAAACAATTCAGTCGACAATGACAAAGAGTTTCAAATATTCCTCTACTTTCGAGTGGAGAAGAGCAAATCCAGTTGCTACAAGCAAACAATTCTAAGACCCCCGCCAAATCGAACATTCAACAGCAGTCTCGGGGACTACACCCAGTGGGTGCACTCAACGTGCCCCCACTGGATCCATATCCACTCGGCCTCAGCCTGACTGGCCCGAGTGAAGAGTTACTAAAAAAAGAAAAAAAAAGAGAAAGAAGGATTTATCAGACCCCCGCCAAATCAAACATTCGGCGGCGGTCTTGGGGACTACACCCAGTGGGTGCATTCAGCATGCCCCCACTAGATAGATTCCCACTCGGCACGGCCTGACCAGTCCGAGTGAAGAATTACAGCCAAACGTATTCTAAGACCCCCGCCGAATCAAACATTCGACGGCGGTCTCGGGGACTACACCCAGTGGGTGCACTCAGCGTTCCCCCACTGGATCCGTTTCCACTCGGCCCAGCCTGCCTAGTCCGAGTGAAGAACTACTACTGACATCAAAAGTCAAAAACACCCAGTGGGTGTACAGAATTAAGTTGGACAGGAAGTAACCCAATTAGAAATCAACTTACAATCGCACTTACTCGGACATTCACCTGGAGAGCTGTACTGGCATCATAAGCCACCTTGGTGGCTTCGTGCGTCTCCTTCAGACACTGCATCATCAGATCAGCTTGAATCATGGCCTCCTTGCTAGCCCTAGTTTGGTCCTCCGAAACATGATGCAGAGTGAAGACATGAGACGACGGAGTCGGTGATGCAGCCGGAGGGATCAGCACTTGAGGCTGTCCAGTCGGTCTAGAAACTGGAGGAGTCGGCACCAAAGGTGGAGTGGTCGACAGAGGGACAATAGGGTCGGCACTAGCTCGAGATGAACCACCTGGTTCCTAGGACACGGCAGCAGGCAGCGCGTGGGGCGTTCGGCTTGACGGCACTCTCCGAGTGAGGCTGCGGGAGACGGTCAATGTCGTATCCTCGCCACCCGCGTCCTTCTGAGGCTCGTCTTCATCGTCGTCAGCAAGGTGGATGATATCTGTTGGCTCTGCAGTCACACAAAAACAACTCATTCAATCATCGAATCGACCAGTAAAACAGAGTAGAGTGAAAACCCGTCATACCTCGCCGAGAAGTGGCTGCGTTCGCAGTGTCCATCTCCACATGGTCCTCATCTACCTGCATGGGTGACGTAATCGAAGTGGCAGCTCTGGCACACGATTTTCACTCGGTCAGCAAAAGCATGAAGTTCTACAACAATAAGAAGGGAAGAAATAAAAAGACACTCACGTCGAAGCGATAGGCACGGTAACCTTTATTCTGGGCAGAGCTTTTCGGGGTTTCGATGTGTCGACCTTGGGCTATTTCGCTGTCTTCTTAGTCGGATCTGGCATTGCTGTACGAGTGCGCTTTGGGTTCCTAGCACTCGACACCGCGGCCTTACCTTGGCTGGCTGCTGGATCTTGGTTCAGTTCGGATCGACGCTCGATGTGCAGAGGAGACTCAACTTCCTCACTCTCTTCCGAGTCGTCACTGCTGCCCTCACTGTCATCAGCATAATCGATATCAGCGCTCCCACCCTCGCTCTCTACTCCTTCAATGAGCTGTTCTCCATTCGGCACGAGCGAAAACATCTTCGTGAACTCCTGTGAAGCACAAATATCAAAGTCGGTCGGTTTTCAATCCAGTCGCATATTGGAAGCAAAAAGTAAAACACTCGACAAGTTATGTCTGACCTCCCCTGGTAGGGGCTTGGCGTCAAAAGGCTGAACCCGCTTGGATCCACGTGGATTGTCACGAGCTCCGGTGATGCTTCTGAGCCATTGCATCACGGTCTCGTCCTTGACCTCCTCTGGATGCGTCTGAGTGGAATCGTCTGGACCCGTGTACTGCCACATGGGATGGCTCCGCGCCTGCAGAGGCTGGATCCGTCGACTGAGGAATACCTCTAACAGATCCAAGCCCGTCACTCCACCTCGGATCAGCCCGACCACAACTTCTACCAAGATTCCCACTTCAGCTTTCTCCTCCTCGGTCACAGTCAGCGAGCGAGGAGCATTGAGCCTTGCCAATGAGAAGGAGGGAAGACCAGTCGATGAACCAGGAGATGGAATGTCTTTACAGTAAAACCAAGTTGACTGCCAACCTCGAACTGACTTAGGAAAAGTCATCAAAGGGAACGCACTCCTACCTCTCATCTGGACACCTAAACCTCCACACAGCTGGATCACGTGGGTCCTCGCATCACTCGGATTTGCTTTCTTAACCGACTGGGATCGACATGTGTATATATGTTTGAACAACCCCCAGTGGGGATGACAACCCAAGAAATTTTCACACATCGAGACGAAGGCGACAAGATATGATATGGCATTCGGGGGAAGGTGGTGGATTTGCGCACCGAAAAAATTCAGAAACGCTCGAAAAAATGGATGGGGGGCAAAGAGAAACCTCTCTCCACGTGAGTGAGAAGAAGAAACCGCTCTTCGGGACGTGGCGCGGGCTCGATATCTCCTTCATCCGGCAGCCTCCAAGAGCCTGGGACCAGTAGGCCATCAGCGGTGAGCCCGTCGAGGTCCTCGGTCGTGACCGTCGACGGCAACCAATCGCCCTGGATCCAGCCCCGCGGCAGCGTGGCCCGGGAGCTCGAAGCCTTCTTCCCCTTGGCCGCCTTCTTGGCGTGCTCCAGCTTCGCCGTCTTGTCCTTCGCCATCTCCGTGGCGGTCGTCGGCGTCGAGCGGATCTGCGCAGTGCGGCGGTGGAAGAGGAGGAGAGACGAGCGAAAGGGGGGAAAAAGGAGGACACTGTTCTGCTCTTCGGTCCCGTCGCCTCTTATAGCTGCACGTCCGAGTCACCGACAACTGGGCCCGCGAGATCCTGGCGCATACCATTGAGCAAAGACTGCACAGTACGTGGCGAAAAAGGTGGAGCGAAAACTTAGGAGTCCCTCCCCACTTGCCCCACTTACCGCGTTGTTGCCGATCCGCGCGCTTCTCCAAATTTTTGAATCCCGTGGAATCCGGGCCTGACAGAATGATCATTTATGTTAGAAGATCTCCTTGTTCATTCGTGTCCGACCCGATGCTTGGGATCACTTGGTCGCATATCAAACTAGAATCGATTGAGGCAATTGACAAAGAATTAAAGCGGCATAGGTGTCTGCAAGGCTCTGAAGCGACTCTGAAGCGCTGAGTCTAGCCAGAACCCGCACCAATCCTTTTCACTCGAACCCCGATCCATTCAGGGGCTAATGACGAGGACATGTACCTAGGGTAGGGTCCCAAGCCTGACCTACATATCCTACCCAAAGGCATTACATACAGGAATCCAAGACCTACAAAGTTAGAAGGGAGGCACCGACTGGAATGACCGTAGCGTGCAAGTCACTCGAACACAAGATCCACTCGGTTACTTCTCCACCACTCGACCATCCCTATTCACTCGGAGTACTAGGCATCACTCGAAGGCAAAAGACCTAGAGCCACCCTGGGGTGGCAACGGTCGGGTAATCAGTTCTACACCATAAAGGACATCGAATACAGACGTTACCAGTAACGCTCTCACCTTTTACTTTCCCATTGAACCCTTGGGTAATGGGGCATTCATGGGGGGCCAGCAGACTCTATATAAGCCGCCCCTCTGCTCCTACACAAGGGTTCGCACCCCCTGTAACTCAACACTCCAGATAACAAGCTCCCGCAGCACCGAGACGTAGGGTCGTTACCTCTTCCGAGAGGGGGCTGAACTCGTAAATCCGAGTGTACAACCTCGCCGTAGCTAGGCTCTGCCCTCTCATACGTGCCCCTAATCTCTACTGTCAGATATGTTCCCAGGACAATGCCCATGATCAGGAAAATAAAAACCATCATGCAACACTTAAGCTGGTCCTAGAGGCAAGACTAGGAATGTTGTTTTACCTCTATAACTCTACACGTGCACATGAATTTTCCTTTGAACCTCTTGGTTTTCGCAGGCTCAAGAAACAATAGCAGTTATAGCTAGCATATAATATAAACATTTATTATAAACTTGAAAATAGATAATAACACAGATTATTGCCTCTAGGGCATATTTCCAACATTGAGATCTTGATTAGTGATTTCCCTTTTTTCACCTAAACGAGTTGGCCTGTGTAGCAGTCTGCCACACACTGCCCGGCCCGTTGGACAGGGGGCGGCAGCTAGGGTTTCATACCTAGCTTGCTCAAGTGTGGCAATGGCGGCATATGCTAGGTAGTGTGGGGTAGAGTAGGAGGGGCTGGTTGGTGGCACTTGCAGGTAGGACACGACGCTCGTGGGATCTAGCCCCTAGCGGTTTGTGCTTGATGCTAAATGTGGTTAGCGGGGCACAGTGAGTAGATCAGCACAACACAAATAGTAGGGTCCTGGCAGCATGCTCAGCGTTGCTCTAGCTGGTGCGTCAGACAGAACGGTAGGTGAACGCGGTGCTCAGGCGCAGTGGAGCGAGCGATGTGTGGCACCACCCACAACTCGACCCATAGGCATGTGTAACACTTGTAACAACCTGTGAGTTTTTTTTTCATAGATTTGTTTTTTCAAAAATAATTATCTCTTGAACTGTGTGCCCAAATCCCAAACCTTTTTCACTGTTCTATTTCTTGCATTGATATCTTCAAAATTATATCTCATGTTAATAGGCTTGGACGAACAGTTTTTCAAAAAAAATCTGGAAACCGAAAAAATAGAAAGTGACCAAAAAGGAATAAAAAATGGAAGCACATTTTTCTCCCTTTTCACCTTTCGGGAAGCACAATTGTGCTTCACCGGAAATGACAACTCTGCTTTCACTTTTCAGGAAGCACAGTTGTTCTTCACGCGGAAGCACGGTGCTGCTTCACTGTGAAGCACAATTGTCCTTTTTTACATGATGTGCTTCATGAGTGAAAATAAGTTTAATTTCAAGAAAACCTAGAGGAAAACCACTCAAAATTTGAAGAAAAACCACGTGCAGAAAAAAGTCTAGCTCTCGTGGGTGCACCCAACACGCGACATGTGGCAACGCTGGGGCGCCCCATGTGGCACGCTAGGGATCCCCACGGTAACCTCTCCAGCTCCCCCGCAAGGGGTGCCCGTCAGTTAGTTGGTCCCCAAAAAAGAGGGCGATGAGGAAGGCAGAGTATAGATCGATGCGACCCATTAAGCCCAAGCCTACCTGCCGTCAGACTGGGAGGCCTGCATGTGATAATTTTGTAATTTAGCCCCTTGGAATTACTGTAATTCTTTGTGTTTTTTTTTATGAATGAACTTAAGAATAAATCCTCGAAAATGTCCATTTTAGCTAAAAATACACTTTTAGGCATAAAATAGCCTCGAGAATTCAATTTTAAGGCCAATTTCATGTTTTTAGATGGGCTCAACATTACATCTAAATGTACATGCTTTGATTATGTGCTTTTCCTACAGTAGATTATTTTTTATTAGTTTTCAGCGTTAAATAATGCATATTATAGTAGGCTTTAATATTGGAACGTCATTTTGATGAATAAAATGTATCGTCATCGCTTTTATGCCATGGATTACCTGATGTGATCACTTGATACTCGAATCCCCGCCCGTGACCACGACCATGACAGGCACCGGCGGGTGGGCGGCCAGTTCTGGGCGCTGATGGAAGGAGCCAGAGACGACGAAGACGGAGATGACGGGTCCCCAATCACCGTCTCACCGGTGATCGCGTCGCCAATGCCCTCGGATGTGATATGCGAGGCTTTGAAGGTTGGGTATTCCGAAGAGGATGTCGCCAAGATGGTGGATGTGGCGGTGTCATTCGATGATCTGGCGAGGCAAGGCCTGTAGGAGGAGGACGGGGTGTAGGTTGCCCGTCATGTAGTTCATCGGAGAACGGCGGCGACGGCGATCAGGCCATGGAAGGGACCTCTTCCCAAGGTAAGTGATATGTCTCCAACGTATCTATAATTTATGAAGTATTCATGCCATGTTTACAACAATTTTATATGGTTTTGGTATGATTTGATTAGAACTAACCTAGACTGACGCTGTTTTCAGCAGAACTACCGTGGTGTCGTTTTTTGTGCAGAAATAAAAGTTCTCGGAATGGGCTGAAATTTTACGGTGATTTTTTATGGACCAAAAGAGACCCCCGAAGCACCGGGGCTGGGCCAGGAAATGACCGAGGAGGCCACAAGCCTAGGGGGCGCGCCCTACCCCCAGGGAGGGTGCTCCCGGCTTGTGGGCCCCTCGGGCACCCCCTTGACGTGAGACCGACTCCAAAAATTCTTATAAATACCCAAACCTTCGAAAAGAACCCTAGATCGGAAGTTCCGCTGCCGCAAGCCTCTGTAGCCACGAAAAATCAATCTAGGCCCTCTCCGGCACCCTGCCGGAGGGGGCCATCATCACCGGAGGCCATGGAGGAGGAAGCCGGAGGGGGCCATCATCACCATGGAGGCCAAGGACCAGAGGGAGAACCTCTCCCCATCTAGGGGGGCGGCCATGGAGGAGGAAGCACAAGGGGGAGACTCTCTCCCCCTCTCTCTCGGTGGCGCCGGAGTGCCGCCGGGGGAACCATCGCCGCCGTGATCGTCTTCATAAACATCACCTTCTTCATCACCTTCCTCATCTCTTTTAAGCGGTCCACTCTCCCGCACTCCGCTGTAATCCCCTACTTGAACATGGTGCTTTATGCCACATATTATGATCCAATGATGTGTTGCCATCCTATGATGTTTTGAGTAGATTTCTTTTGTCTTTTGGGTTGATTGATGATCTAGATTGGTTTGAGTTGTATGTTTTATTTTGGTGCTGTCCTATGGTGCCCTCCATGCCGCGCACATGTGAGGGATTCCCGCTGTAGGGTTTGCAATATGTTCATGATTCGCTTATAGTGGGTTGCTAGAGTGACAGAAGCTTAAACCCGAGTAAGGGGGTTGTTTGCGTATGGGAGTAAAGAGGACTTGATACTTTAATGCTATGGTTGGGTTTTACCTTAATGATCTTTAGTAGTTGCCGATGCTTGCTAGAGTTCGAATCATAAGTGCATATATCCAAGTAGAGAAAGTATGTTAGCTTATGCCTCTCCCTCATATAAAATTGCAATAATGATTACCGATCTTGTTAACGATTGCCTAGGACAATTCCGCACACCGTTCCATCATTATTCCACACTCGCTATTTATAATATATTATAATATATTCTAACTTTATGTTAACATCGCCAATTTTTGTATTTTATCTCTCTGATATCCTGCAAAGCTATCCTCTTTATACCCACAACGTAGTTTTATTTCTCGTTTCTAGATGAAAGCAAACGCTCGGTGTATGCAGAGTTGTATCGGTGGCAGATAGGACTTGAGAGAATATTGATATTACCTTTAGCTCCTTGTGGGTTCAACACTCCATACTTATCACTTCCATCTTTGGAAATTGCTACGATGATTCCTTGCACTTGGGGATTATCAAGCTCTTTTCTGGCGCCGTTGCCGGGGAGCAATAGCGTGGGGTTGATATTCTTGTGTGTGCTTGTTTGCTTTCTTCACTAAGTAGATTTTGTTTTCTCTTTTGTTTTTTTTTTTAGTTATGGGTGAAACAAACAAAAAAATTAAATAATGCAAAATACAAAAAAAATTACTTGCCTCTTATGCCTAAAAACTTTTTCAAAAAATAGAAGTGATTGGAAGGTTATGCATTGGAGAAGTGAGGGTCGACCTTGAACACTTGTGTTCATGCTCATGGAAACAATGTAGAATTTTTTATGGTAGTTTCTCAAAAATAATTATCCCCTTGTATATATCCATTGTATTATAAAAATAATGTGCCAAGATTTGTATTTAGGATGATTAGATTGCTTGTTTGCTATGTGTGGTGCAAAAACAGAAATTTTGGCTGTAGTGCGTGAATTTACATTTTTTACTGGAAAGTCAAAAGTTTCTGAAATGTTTACACAGTACTGCTATGCAAATTTTTTATTTTTTTCATATTTTTTAGAATTTTTGGAGTTACATAAGTACGGTAAATATTCAGATTGCTACAGACTGTCCTGTTTTTGACAGATTCTGTTTTCGATGTGTTGTTCGCTATTTTGATGAATCTATGGGTTGTATCGGGGGGTATGAACCATGGTGAAGTTGGAATACAGTAGATACAATGCTAATATGAAATTGGAATGAGTTTACAACAGTACCTAAAGGTAGTGATTTGCCTTATTATACTAACGGATCTCACAAGGGTTTTGTTAAAGTTTTGTGTGGATGAAGTGTTCAAAGATCGAGGAGGTATCGATATAAGAAGAATACGGAGAGACAAGAGTTCAAGCTTGGGGATGCCCAAGGCACCCCAAGTAAATATTTCAAGGAGACTCAAGCATCTAAGCTTGGGGATGCCCCGGAAGGCATCCCATCTTTATTCTTCAACAATTATCGGTATACCTCGGTTTTTGTTTTGTTCACATGATATGCATCTTTTGTGTTTTTCTTTTCCTTTATGCACAATGCTAGTATGAGTAGTCCTTCATTTATTTGTAGAATGCTTCATGCGCTTCACTTAAATCTTTTGAGTATGGCTTTATAGAATGCTCTTTGTGCTTCACTTAAATCTTTTGAGTATGGCTTTATAGAATGCTTCGTGTGCTTCACTTATATATTTTGAGCTTGGATATTGGTCAATCTATATTAATTGTAGAATGCTCTATGAACTTCACTTATATCTTTTAGAGTATGAATGAAATTATAATCAAAATTGGGCTTGGAAGAGTATCGTTAAAATATCACTGCTTAGCTAAAAAGCTTTAAAGAAAAGTTTCTGTTTAGAGACAACCTAATATGTATCCTTACTGTTTTTGTATGTTAACATGATTAATCTACTGTATTAATCAAGTTTTATAGTTTTTATTTCAATAAAGTGCCAAGTAAAGCCTTTGGGATAGTGTGGTTGATAGTTGATTTGATTCTGTGCAAAAACAGAAACTTTTGCGTCCAGTAACAGAATTGTTGAAATTCACTGGAATGTGGAAAAACTCTGAATTGTTTACAGAAGATTTATATACAAATTTTCTACGTTGTCCTAAATTTTTAGAATTTTTGGAGTAACAGGAGTATGAGAATAATTCAGATCTTTACAGACTGTTTTGTTTTTGATAGATTCTGTTTTTGATGCATAGTTTCCTTGTTTTCTAGTTTCTATGGCTTAAATTGCTTAATATAAATTGTGGAAATTATAGAGTATATTAGGCATTATGTGGAAACAATTGTGAATCTTGTCTTTGTCAGTACCCAAGTGAATGATTTGTTTTATCATACTAACCCATCTCACGAAGTTCCGTTAAGTTTTGTGTGATTGAAGTTTTCAAGTTTTGGGTGAGATATCGATATGAGAAGAATGAAGAGTGGCAAGAACCTAAGCTTGGGGATGCCCAAGGCACCCCAAGGTAATATTGAAGGAAGAATCAAGCAACTAAGGCTGGGGATGCCCCGGAAGGCATCCCCTCTTTCTGTTGGGGAACGTTGCATGGAAAACAAAAAAAATTCTATGCACACGCAAGATCTATCCATGGAGATGCATAGAAACGAGAGGGGAGAGTGTGTATACGTACCCTCATAGACCGTAAGCGGAAGCGTTTAGTAACACGGTTGATGTAGTCAAACTTCTTCGCGATCCAACCGATCAAGTACCGAACGTACGACACCTCCGCGTTCAGCACACGTTCAGCTCGGTGACGTCCTCGCCTTCTTGATCCAGCAAGACGAGCGAAGTGGTAGATGAGTTCCGGAAGCACGACGGCGTGGTGACGGTGGTAATGCAACTAACTCCGCAGGGCTTCGCCGAGCACTACGAAAATATGACCAAGGATGAACTAGAGGGAGAGGGGCGCTGCACACAGCTAGGGAATCGTGGTGTGTGTTGCCCCTCTCCCTCCTCTCATATATATAGGTGGAGGGGGGAGGGGAGGCAGCCCCTAGGGCACCCCAAGTGGCCGGCGGCTGCCCTAGGGCACCCCAAGTGGCCGAATCCCCCCCCTTCCATATTTGTGCATGGGGGGAAGGAAAGGGGGGCTGGCTGCCTTTGGGGCGCCTCCCCCTTCCTTCCCTTCCTCTTTGGTGCGTGGGCAAGGGATGGAGGGGTGCACCAGCCCCCTTATGGGCTGGTGTGCTTCCCCCCTTTGGCCCATAAGGCACACCGCTTGCCGGTGGCCTCCCGGAACCCCTTCCGGCACCCCGATAAAATACCCGGTACTTTTGAAACCTTTCCGGTGACCAAATACTATCGTCCTATATATCAATCTTTACCTCCGGACCATTACGAAGCTCCTCGTCATGTCCGTGATCTCATACAGGACTCCGAACAACATTCGGTCATCAACTCACATAACTCTTACAATACTATATCGTCAACGAACGTTAAGCGTGCGGACCCTACGGGTTCGAGAATGATGTAGACATGACCGAGACACCTCTTCGGTCAATAACCAATAGCGGAACCTGGATGCCCATATTGGTTCCTACATATTCTACGAAGATCTTTATCGGTCGAACCTTATGACAACATACATAATTCCCTTTGTTTGTCGGTATGTTACTTGTCCGAGATTCGATCGTCGGTATCTTCATACCTAGTTCAATCTCGTTACCGGCAAGTCTCTTTACTCATTCTGTAATACATCAGCTCATAACTAACTCCTTAGTCACTTTGCTTGCAAGCTTCTTGTGATGTGTATTACCGAGAGGGCCCAGAGATACCTCTCCGATACACGAAGTGACAAATCCTAATCTCGATCCATGCCAACTCAACAGACACCTTCGAAGATACCTGTAGAGCATCTTTATGATCACCCAGTTACGTTGTGACCTTTGATAGCACACAAGGTATTCCTCCGGTATCCGGGAGTTGCATGATCTCATAGTGAATGGAATATGTATTTGACATTAAGAAAGCAATAGCAATAAACTGAACGATCATATGCTAAGCTAACGGATGGGTCTTATCCATGACATCATTCTCCTAATGATGTGATCCCGTTATCAAATGACAACACATGTCTATGGTTAGGAAACCTTAACCATCTTTGATCAACGAGCTAGTCTAGTAGAGGCTTACTAGGGACACAATATTTGTTTATGTATGCACACATCTATTTAAGTTTTCGATCAATACAGTTCTAGCATGAATAATAAACCTTTATCATGAATAAGGAAATATAAAATAACAACTTTATTATTGCCTCTAGGACATATTTCCTTCAGTCTCCCACTTCCACTAGAGTCAGTAATCTAGTTCACATCACCATGTGATTAACACCCATAGTTCACATCGCCATGTGACCAACACCCAAAGAGTTTACTAGAGTCAATAATCTAGTTCACATCGCCATGTGATTAACACCCAAAGAGTACTAAGGTGTGATCATGTTTTGCTTGTGAGAGAAGTTTAGTCAACGGGTCTGTCACATTCAGATCCGTATGTATTCTGCAAATTTCTATGTCTACAATGCTCTGCATGGAGCTACTCTAGCTAATTACTCCCACTTTCAATACGTATCCAGATTGAGACTCAGATTCATCCGAATCAGTGTCAAAGCTTGCATCGACGTAACCCTTTACGACGAACTCTTTATCACCTCCATAACCGATAAATATTTCCTTAGTCCTCTTAGGAAACTAAGGATAATTTTGACCGCTATCTAGTGATCTACACCTGGATCACTATTGTACCCCCTTGCCAAACTCATGGAAGGTACACAATAGGTCTGGTACACAGTATGGCATACTTTATAGAACCTATGGCTGAGGCATAGGGAATTACTTTCATTCTCTCTCTATCTTCTGTTGTGGTCGGGCTTTGAGTCTTACTCAACTTCACACCTTGCAACACAGGCAAGAACTCTTTCTTTGACTGATCTATTTTGAACTTCTTCAAAACTCTGCCAAAGTATGTACTTTGTGAAAGTCCTATTAAGCGTCTCGATCTATCCCTATAGATCTTGATGCCTAATATGTAAGTAGCTTCACTGAGGTCTTTCATTGAAAAATTCTTATTCAAGTATCCTTTTATGCTATCCAGAAATTCTATATCATTTCCAATCAGCAATATGTCATCCACATATAATATCAGAAATGCTATAGAGCTCCAACTCACTTTCTTGTAAATACAGGCTTCACCGTAAGTCTGTATAAAACCATATGCTTTGATCACCTCATCAAAGTGTATATTCCAACTCCGAGATGCTTGCACCAGTCCATAGATGGAGCGCTGGAGTGTGCACACTTTGTTAGCACCTTTAGGATCGACAAAACCTTTCGGTTGCATCATATACAACTCTTGTTTAAGAAACCCGTTAAGGAATGCAGTTGTAACACCCTGGTTTTCGCTCCTGGATTTTTTTCCTTCGCGGGATTTGACTCCCGTCTTTTTTCTCGGTGTTATCGGATTTTCTCCAGCTCCTGGGTATATGAAGATGGTCATACAACCTTGCCTTCCCTATCCAACCTTGCCACCCAAGATCTATTTTCAGGCTTTGCCATCGAAACCCTACCTTCCGAGTTGCCAGAAGGGAAACCCTAATCCCTTCAGTTACAAAGGAACCCCAATTTCCTTTGATCTATTGCCTCCCAAACTTTTCCCAGTGATCATCCTTTATCTATAAACCCTGGATATGCAAAAATATTGCTAAGTCATTTGCAATATTTTTCATTTATAATTAATTCCTTTTTCTGCCAGTTAAAGGAATTAAATCCGGGAAAATATCTATCCATCTCCAAAGTTCATGAAAACTTGTGGAGATATTCTTTGTGATCATATGGAGCTCCCACAAAAATATTGGCCATAATTAAATAGGGGAAATTGCATTTTCCTATTTAATGCCAATATTGCATTTTGGGCCCTTTCTAAAGGAACTACCATTTTGGTAGCCAGGAAAAATCCCAAATAAATTGTGGAGCTTACCCTATCCATATATTTACCAGTTCCATCAAAACCCAAGTTCCATAGTTCAAAGTTTGAGCACAGCATCCATTTGCAAATTTTGTCCAGATTTCTAGTTTGCAAAGGAAGTGCTTGAACCCTTGATCCATTTGAGCTGAAATTTTTCATGGTGATTAACATTGAAAAGTAACCCATGGATACCAAAAATCAGCTCAATTCCTCCATCCATTCTTCCCCAGCAATTTTCCTAAGTTTCAGTCCATTTGAAAGCTCTGTGAAGGAAGTACCAATTTGGTTTATCCAAATGAGCTGAAATTTTACCAGAACCTTCATACTCCCATATAAACTCCCTCCACAAAAATTCAGCTCATTTCATCAAGCTATTTGATCCCAGCTTCAAAATCCCTTTTCTGGACCAAAAATTGCATTGCAAAGGAAGTATATGCAAATGAGGTCTAAATGCCTTCAAATTATACCAGCATATAGTCCTTCCTACCCTATCTCAGTTTGACACAGATCCAGCTCATTACCCCAAGCCAAGCTTCCCCACTCCTGTACAAACACTTGCTGGTCAGAACCTAGGTCATCTCCAATCAGTCAGTTCTTGCCCTCACCTTCATCCAAAACCCTCACAGGTCAGCTCATTGACCTCTGATACATCTAATTGACAAGGTTCCAGGACAATCTGGTGCCCTGGACAGGCGGCACCCATGGTGACCATGCAGTGGCCACGCCAAATAGGCGCTCTGCGCATCCATCGCGTCGGGCAGGCCAGCTCAAGCTACCATGGCGTGTCCTAGCTTGCCGACCTAACTCCCCGTCGTCCCTTCCCCCCTCTCTGGTCATTTCCCCCTTCGTTTTCTTCCTCGCCGTGCCACGACAGTCTTCATTACTCCACCACTATACTCGCGTAGCTGCCGCTGTATGAGGACAAGCTCGAGCTCTCCCGAACCCACTATCGGCTTCTTCCCTCTCTTGGAGACGCTGCCGACATCGCCCCCTCCCTCCGCGTGTCCCCTAGCTCCAGTAAGGTGATGAGGACGCCACGGCGGCCGTGTTTATCGCCTCGCCCGGCCGGCTATAAATAGCCATGGCCAAGCCCCTCCCCGAGAACCATCACCACCTCAGCCCCCTCCCCTCTCCCTCCAGACCACCTCTGCACTCGCGCCCGGCCAATTACTTCACCAGAGCACGGCAATTTCGCCGGAGCTCACCCACTGCCTCCGCCCTCCAACCCCGTGTCTGTCCATCCCCAGGGCCCAAAGACCTCACCCCCAGTTGCCCCACTCACCGGCGAGCTCGCCCATGTCATCGCCCCGTCCCTAGCCCCTCCAGTTCGCCGGGATGCCGCCGGAACCGCCACCCTCGGCCATGGATGCTGCCGCACGCAGCCGCACATGTAGCCACCCCCGCGGCCCTGCTACCCATCCGCGGCCGAGCCGCTCGCCGGCGACCTCGCCTGCCCTCTCACCGACCGGAGAAGACCACGGCAGCGTGAGGGCCACGCCGGAGCTGAGCCCCCTGTTGCTCTGTCGGGGAAGGCAGGAGGAGGAAGGAGAAGGAGAGGGATGAGAGAGAGAAGGCACCGGTGGGCCTCGTGTGTCATTGACCTAGCACCCAGGCCCGCCAGTTTAAGTGGAGGCGCACTCCCTCGAAATGCATTTTCGATCAGTGAAAGCGCATTCGTCCACGGCAATAACTCAAAGTACGCCTCCACTACTCCGAAAGCGTATTCCACCGAAGTGCGCTTTCTCTTTTAACCCAGCCGCCGAAACAGTTACACTGTGAACGTTCACTGGTTAGCGGCTAAAATGAAGAGTTTTTATTCATTTTACCGTCTAACGAACGAACGCTCACAACTTCGCAACCGTAACTCCGATTCAGGTGAATCCAACGCCCACGTCTTCAGTTCGTCGAGCCCGTTCCGATAAGGTCACTTTCACAATGTTTACACATTCTGAAAATGACCATTTTGCCCTTGCCCTTCATTCAGCCCCCTCCGAGAGAGAACATTTCCGGTGAATTCTTCCACGGCTTCACCGCACTTCTTCCCGGAGTATTCTTCGACCCCGGGCAAGCCGACCATCTGATATATGCCCTAAAGCATTGCTCTGTGTTATTCTTGCATGTTTAATTAATGATTATGCCGATGATAGAAATAAGTGCACCTCTGTTAGACTACACTTACTGTTTACATTACTTGCATGAGGTTGCTATGTGATAATTCAACGTAAGTTACTTAAATGCATAGTTGCTGCCACCTCAACCTGTGGTGATAGATAACCATGCTTGCTAAATGATGGCTAAAACTAAACCTAGTCGGTTGATCCAGAGTCACCTGTCCGAACTTATCCGTGCAGCCACATTTGCCGGTATGGGACGGCCTTGACTTGGTCTGATCGCGTGCTCTTTTATCGGTACCACCAACTAGGGAAGGTTATGCGCGCGTGCTGCCCTGGCCCGATAGGCGGCGATAACCTTGTGAGCCCAGTTGAGTTATTTGCCGGCATCCCCGTTTGGGACAGTTTAGTTGGCCACGACGGTGGCAGGTGTCATGAGGTGACACAGGGACCACCCAGGACATGACCCTAGGAGGGTATGATTATCGGTGGTACGGTAGAGGAGTCACGGGTTAGGCTGGTTTCGTTGGAGCAACCCTGGTCCACTCGAATGGGATCACGAGGTTAGGTACTCCATGGTGTGGGTAAAGTGTGCAACCTCTGCAGAGTGTATGAATCTATTCGAATAGCCGCGTCCACGGTATTGGACAGTCCATCCAGACCTCACTAGGTGGTCAACTAGAACAGTAATAATAATGATGGAAGGACTTGTCTTATGATCGGAAGTACTCAGTGGATCATGAATATTCTGAGGATTGTAAGGCAACCTGGAAGAGAGTAAGTTTATCAGACTTAAAGTGGAGATGCATAGACATCGGATGATGTCAGGGATATGATAGCCATGGGATGGCTATGTAAGAGATGGTCAGATGACCGAAAGAGTTGGATTGGATCCTGAGAATGTTCGGAGTATAAGTCATTTACTTGCCATGCTTTACTTTACTTTGGTAGTATCACACTGGATGATCTTGTTATGACATGATAATTAATCTTGCTAGATAGGTATACTATGCCATGATGATTAATGTTGCTCTAATAACATATGCATGCTTGAATGCCATGGATTACTTTGCTTGGTGTATATGTTAGTTTGGTTTGCTTGCGAGTACATTCAAAAGTACTCAGCGGCCTTCAATGTGGCCAGGTTCACATAAGGACCCGTCGTCCGTCGACGAGGAGCCGGAGCGTTCGCGGGCTAGGAGAGTAACCCAGTCAGATCCCTGTGGATTGGAGCCGCACCAAGACCATGCTGCCCTAGATAGAGCTTTTCCGCTGCCACCACCTTTGTAACTATCATGTAAGACTTATATATCCATTAATAGAAATGCCTGTGTTCATGATACTTGTTGTAAACGCGCATGCCAGAGTGATTTCCTGGGCTGGTATGCGTGGCGACCGTCTGGCTACAGTGGTAATCAGGCGGGGCGCCACATCAGTTTTGATGTCCATTTGCTAGATTTCATAATCATAAAATGCGGCAATTGCTAACATTATTCGGACAGACTTAAGCATCGCTACGGGTGAGAAAGTCTCATCGTAGTCAACCCCTTGAACTTGTCGAAAATCCTTTTTGTGACAAGTCGAGCTTTGTAGATAGTGCTATTACCATCAGCGTCCGTCTTCCTGTTGAAAATCCATTTATTCTCAATGGCTTGCCGATCATCGGGCAAATCCACCAAAGTCCACACTTTGTTCTCATACATGGATCCTATCTCAGATTTCATGGCCTCAAGCCATTTGTTGGAATCTAGGCTTGTCATAGCTTCTTCATAGTTCGTAGGTTCGTCGTTGTCCAACAACATGACTTCCAGGACAGTATTACCGTACCACTCTGGTGCGGAACGTGTTCTGGTCGACCTACGAGGTCCAGTAGTAACTTGCTTTGAAGTTTCATGATCATCATCATTTGCTTCCTCTCTATTTGGTGTAGGCATCACGGGAACGGTATTCTCTGATGTGCTACTTTCTAATTCGAGAGAAGGTACAACTACCTCATCAAGTTCTACTTTCCTCCCACTCACTTCTTTCGAAAGAAACTCCTTCTCTAGAAAGGACCCATTCTTAGCAACAAAGATTTTTCCTCTGGATCTGTGGTAGAAGGTATACTGTCGGTGTCAAAACCGGCTGATCTCCGGTAGGGGGTCCCGAACTGTGCGTCTGAGGATCAAAGGTAACAAGGGACAAAGGGAACACGATGTTTAGCCAGGTTCGGGCCCTCTTAATGGAGGTAAAACCCTACGTCCTGCTTGATTGTATTTGATGAGTATGGGGGTTACAAGAGTTGATCTACCTCGAGATCGTGATGGCTAAACCCTAGAGGTCTAACCTATGGGAGTTATGATAGCCTCTACGGACTAAACCCCTCCAGTTTATATAGACACCAGAGGGGGCTAGGGTTGTACAGAGTCGGTTTACAGAGGAAGGAAATTACACATCCGAATGCCAATCTTGCCATCCACGCAAAGGAGAGTCCCATCCAGACACGGGGAAAGGCCTTCTATCTTATATCTTTACGGCCCATCAGTCCGTCCCATGTCACATTACCCGGACGCCCGAGGACCCCTTAATCTGGGACTCCCTTAGTAGCCCCCGAACTGGCCTTCAATGACAACGTAGTATCCGGCTTATGTCTTCGGCTTTGCAAGGCGGGTTCTTCATTTGTACTTTGGATTGACGACAGTCCGGTTCTGACCTCGATGTGCTGCCTTTACGATCCTTTTCTCTGGTCGCTTCGATTTCCGCGCGCCAGGCGAATACGAATGGTCTGTGATTTTTTGCAAATAAGCCCGTCACCATGTTCGGATGGCATCTATATAAGGAGAGCTAGATCCCCAAATGCCATCTCATATCGCGCAAAAGAAAGACCGTCAAGATTAGCTGCGAACAAAGCTTTCCAGCATGGCCAGTGCTCCAGGCTCATCTTCGCGCCCTCATGGCCCTCAAGAGGGTGATTGGCAGAGTTGTTCTGTGCCTCATCTTCAGCTGAGTCGACTCCAGATGCAGGGCTACCTTCCCCTCGCGGATCTAGTCCCCGTTCGAGCGGGATTGGCCTCAATTGGCAATGATGTAATGGCTGAGAATTTCCCCAACCCCAACAAGGATGAGAGGGTGTGCTTAATCCCCTTTCTGCTGTGGGGCCTAGGATTTCCAATCCACCCCTTTCTCTGGGGCCTATTGGAATTTTATGGCATCCAACTGCACAACCTTACCCCAGGTTCGATTCTGCACATCTCAGGTTTTGTCGCCCTCTGCGAACTATTCTTAGGCATCGAGGCCCATTTTGAACTATGGAGGAAGTTCTTTTGCCTTATTCCCCGCCATCGGGGAGGCTCTATTTTTGAAGTGGGCGGTGCCGAAGTATGGCGTATAGCCGGATCCGGATACCTCATAGGAACTCCCAAGGAGGTATACCCACAGTGGTCTTCGGAATGGTTTTATATGGACGACGTCCCACTGTCAGACCCAGTTCGGCGCGGCCTTCCCGAATTTTCCAGTGCTCCTTTAAAGAAGCGTCTCAACTGGCGTCCCCGAAGTCCCAAGGAGGAAGACAGTGCGGAAATAAAAAGGTTGGTTAACAAGATCAGGTTACTAGCCCATACCAAGCTCTCGATAGTCGAGGTCATGGCTATTGCAATAAAGAGGTGCGTCCAGCCTTTCCAATCTAGAGTAACTCCCTTATGGTGTTATAATGGAGAAGATGACGCTTCCCATTATAGACGGAAGGGTCCGGATACCCCTGCCGAACTGGCCACAATCCTGGCCGATCTGTATAAGGGTGAGAAAGAAGACTTCCTCCGCTTAAATTGCCGGGATGGCTATTCCATGTACAACCCCGTAGAATGGGTAAGATTTCGATTATCTGCGCTGCCTTATTGCTGTCACAGATACTAATCAACTTTGCCCTTTGTTACCAAAAACAGTCATGGAGGAAGATGATCGAGGACGTCCGCTGTCCCGCTCCACAGCCAGAGGATCATAGCCGTGATGGAGACCCTGGCTTTCACGAGGATCCGGACATATACCTAGAGTTCGATGATGGAGTATTCTATCAAGCGAGCCTTGACGGCTTAAGAGTGGCTATCACCGCTGACTACCCCCGCCTCTATCCCTTCTGCATCGTAAGTATTTGGAGGGCTCTTGAAAGGAAACCCTTATCTGCACTTTTGCTTATTATACCATTCCAAACTTTTAACAGGATCGGCATTCGGCAGACCGTACTTCCTCGAGGGCGGCCCCTACACAGGGCAGCCGTTCAAAACGAAAGGGGACCGGGAGCGCTGCAGAAACCCCACAGTCTTTCGAGAGGTATGTCTGCTTAATACATGCCTAGGCACGAGTCCAGATTGCTTAAGGTCTCCTTCTTATCTTTGATGTCAGGAGAAACACGCGAAAGATGGTGGGAAAACGCCCTGCTAGCCGAATGTCCGCCAATCCGGTGCCGGACTCGCCAACTAGGACGAGAACCGAGGCAATGCCAGATCCGAATCCTCATGAGGATTCGAACGACATATCTGTCATGAATTCCGAAGTGGAGAGCGTGATGAATCACCGTCGATTAAAGGAAGCCATGCGTGCCCCGGCTTTTTCTGAGCAAGAGTTTACCGCACTCAGCACGGTGGATGCATATATCCGAGCTGCTCGAGACGGACTTGCCGGAGTCACTCAGTTGTTCTCAAAGGACATACAGGTAAGCGTTTATGCAATTTTGGATAGTCATATGCCAGTAGCCCCCTAGACTTGAAGCAGTGAGGCAAACCGATTTAAGGATCGATATACCCTGCAGGTCCTTAAAGAAAAGAACACTACGCTAGCCCAGGAGCTGAAAACAAACCAAATGCAGCTGAATGCTGTTACCGCCGAACTGGCGGAGATGAAAAAGATCGCAACGAGTGCGTCCAGGGAGAAAAATCTCAAGGAGGAAAAGGACAAACAATCCGAAGAGATGGAGAGCTTGAAGGCTCAGTTATCGGCCGCTCGGAGAGAAAATGAAAAACTGAAGGGCGGCATATTCGGTATGTCTTCCTCTTTTATTCAGAACCTCCCTAGGTGCTCATGTTTAATCCATAATTCGGAATATCATGACTTTGTTGCTGCAGGTCTATTAACTGGTAGGCCGGAAGAGGAAGTATCCGGATTTCAAGGCGACGTGCTAAAGGAGCTGTCCGTGGTACATGCTCGGGCCCGGAAGGCCATGAAGAGTATGGTGAAGGCTTTATGGCCATCCGACACCCCTCCAGAGAGTATGGAGGGCTTGGCAAACCTGTTCAAAGGTGCCCGGCGCCAGTTTGAGCTATGGAAGACATCCACCTGCCGTGAGGGCGCACGAGAAGCCTGGGCCATGGTGAAAACATGCTTCACCAAGCTAGATCCAAATCATATGGCCCGAGTGGGACCACAGGGACCAGACGGGAAAGAGATTCCAGTGAGTTTGGTGTATGACCAAGTAATGATAGCTGCGAAGTACTCGCAGGAAGACTGTAGGTTAGACAGTCTTATAGATGGAATAGATAAGGAATAGGTATTTGATGCAAATGTATTAGAGTACGTTATGATCAACATGTGCCTTTATCCGAACATGTGAAAAGTTTTTTCATCGCAGGCTTTCGGCTTTAACCTCCGGACCAAAATGGTGGAGTGTTTCCGGACACTATTGGGAATGGAAAGAAACATTCACTATGTCCGGAAACCAGGCAACCCAGTCATTGTGCTCGAACAAACAAAAAACTGTAGTTCAGGATGTATGTTATATTACATATGTAAGAAACATCTTCCAAGGAAAATAGTTCCGTTAAGGGTTCCTTTCCTTGGGTTGACAGGCAGTAATTATGCGTGCCGGGGCTTTGGTCCATTATACGGAAAAACTATCCCACAGTATTTGGAGTGGTTACAAGAATGTAACAATCTGTCGTTTGATTGCGGACCACCTATTCTCTTAAGAACGCTAGCTTTCGGCTTCACCCGTCCGAGGTACATGTCCGGTGACCCGGTTGTAACAATCGCAGAGGTGCTCCCTTTATGCCCTAGCCGAACAATCGGGAACGTAGGGAATAAACACAGGAGCAAGGCAACCCAGCTTGGCAAAAACTTAAGTCATAGAGGTGCATATAATGGCAAAAAGGATGTATATGAGCAAACGACATTTATATTTTGAGCTCCAGGCTCGAAATAATAATAAGCTTTGGTTAAAGAAGCCCCCGGTTATGGTGGAGTATGTACATTTAGGGATGTGTACCCCTCAAGTGTTCGGCTTATCCAAACACTTCTTGGAAATCGTATAAAACGAAAAACAAAATGAAGAGGAGAAAAAGGGGACGAAAAAGAAGTATGGCCGAACCTTATGCGTAGAATCTTCAGAGCCGAGCAGCGTTCCATGGATTTGGCTCTAAGCGGTTATCCAATGCATTACGAAGGCGGTAAGCTCCTCCAGTGAGAACTTCATCGATAATGAAGGGACCCTCCCATTTTGGTTTGAGCTTGTCCTTTTTCTTCTCTGGGAGGCGTAAAACAAGTTCACCGACATTATAAGTCTTTGCCCGCACTTCCCTGCTTTGATATCTCCGGGCCTGTTGTTGATAGAATGCAGAACGGGCCTTTGCAACATCGCGCTCCTCCTCTAGGGCATCTAGGTCGTCCTGCCGATCGAGCTCGGCTTCTCTCTCTTCATACATGCGCACTCGAGGTGAGTCATGAATAATATCACAGGGCAAAACAGCCTCTGTGCCATACACCATAAAAAAGGGGGTGTATCCGGTTGTGCGATTGGGGGTGGTCCGCAGTCCCCAGAGTACGGAATTGAGTTCCTCGACCCAGTGCTTATCTGACTCTCGTAGGGATCGCACTAGTCTGGGTTTGATGCCGCTCATTATTAGGCCATTAGCCCGTTCGACCTGACCGTTTGTTTGAGGGTGATATACGGAGGCGTAATCGAGCTTGATGCCCAAGTTAGCACACCAAGTTTTCACCTCATCGGCTGTGAAGTTAGAGCCATTGTCAGTAATGATACTGTGAGGGACACCATAACGGTGTACAACGCCGGATATAAGGTCGATCACTGGTCCAGCTTCAGCCGTTTTTACTGGTTTGGCCTCTATCCACTTAGTGAATTTGTCCACCATAACCAGCAAATATTTCTTCTTGTGGCTTCCCCCTTTAAGGGGTCCGACCATATCCAGTCCCCAGACCGCAAAAGGCCAAGTAATGGGGATTGTTTTTAAGGCGGTGGGCGGCATGTGACTTTGATTGGCGAAAAGCTGGCATCCGACACAGCGTTGTACAAGAGCCTGTGCATCTGCTCGGGCCGTAGGCCAAAAGAAACCTGTACGGAAGGCTTTACTTACGAGGGCCCGAGCGGTGACGTGATGGCCACCAAGACCAGCATGTATTTCGGCCAAGAGCTGTCGTCCCTCCTCTTCGGAGATACATCTTGAAGAACTCAAGTAGTACTTTTCTTATAGAGCTCTCCTTCATGAACCTTGTAGGCTTTCGATCGTTGAACTATGCGACGGGCCTCATTCTGGTCCTCAGGGAGCTCCCGCCTATTAAGGTAGGCCAGGAAGGGTTCGGTCCATGGAGCTATGACAGCCATGATTACATGGGCGGAAGGTGTCATTTCGGTGCCCGAGCCCCCGATGATATCAGAAGTGTGTTCGGCATCTGGGGGTATGTTTGGCCCCGGAATAGTGTTGCCACTCTTGTCCACACCACGGATGGCTTGAAGAGCCTTTCCACAAAGGTGTTAAGTGGGACGGGGTCGCGTTTAGCGCCCATTCGAGCAAGGATGTCCGCTGCCTGATTACTGTCTCGAGCAACGTGATGAAACTCGAGCCCCTCAAACCGAGCTGATATTTTGAGTACGGCATCGCGGTATGCCATCATCTTTGGATCTTTTGCATCGAAATCTCCATTTATTTGGGATATTGAGAGGTTCGAATCCCCACGCACCCCTAGGCATTGAATGCCCATAGAAACAGCTATCCGGAGACCGTGCAGTAGTGCCTCGTATTCGGCTGCGTTGTTGGAGTCTATGTACATTATTTGCAATACATAGCGGACTGTGTCCCCAGTAGGGGAGGTTAAGATGACACCGGCTCCCAGCCCGGCTAACATTTTAGAGCCGTCGAAGTACATTACCCAGTTGGAGTATGTGATGTATTCTTTAGGGAGTTCGGCTTCCGTCCATTCGGTGACGAAGTCGGCCAACACCTGAGATTTAATAGCTCGGCGTGGTTTGTATGTTATTTCAAATGGTAAGAGCTCGATGGCCCATTTGGCTATGTGGCCGGTGGCGTCCTGATTATTTATGATATCATTGAGTGGTACTTCGGATGCCACCGTGATCGGACACTCTTGAAAGTAGTGCCGCAGTTTCCGGGAAGCCATGAAGACCGCATACGCTATCTTTTGGTAGTGGGGGTATCGAGATTTGCACGGTGTAAGGACCGCCGATACATAGTATACTGGTTTTTGGAGTGGGAATTTATGTCCCTCTTCCTCTCGTTCGGCGACGAGCACCGCGTTCACCACCTGGTGAGTTGCAGATATGTAGAGCAACATAGGTTCGCCGATGTTTGGTGCGGTGAGGATTGGGTTGCTTGCTATCAGAGTTTTTACTTCTTCCAATCCGGCCACTGCCGCATCCGTCCACTCGAAGTGGTCGGTTCGTCGGAGTAGGCGATAAAGTGGCAGTGCCTTTTCTCCCAATCTGGAGATAAAGCGGCTCAAAGCTACCACACACCCAGCTAGTTTCTGGACCTGCTTTAGGTCTGTTGGGGTTGCCAATTGTGACAAGGCTTGGATTTTGGCCGGGTTTGCTTCGACTCCTCTATTGGAAACAATGAACCCGAGTAGTTTTCCGGCTGGAACGTCGAAGACACATTTTTCCGGATTGAGCCGTATGTCATATGTTCGGAGGTTGTTGAATGTGAGGCATAGATCGTCCACCAATGATTTGACATGTTTACTCTTGACGACTACATCATCTATGTATGCCTCCATTGTCTTGCCAATTTGTTTCTCCAGACATGTTTGAATCATGTGTTGGTAAGTGGCGCCAGCGTTTTTGAGTCCGAATGGCATGGTGTTGAAGCAAAAAGGCCCGTACGGGGTAATGAATGCCGTTGCGGGCTGGTCGGACTCCTTCATTTTAATTTGATGGTATCCGGAGTATGCATCGAGGAAACACAGTGAATCGTGTCCTGCAGTCGCGTCAATGATTTGGTCAATGCGAGGCAGCAGGAAGGGCTCCTTAGGGCAGGCTTTATTGAGGTCTTTGAAATCGACACAAAGGCGCCAGGATTTATCCTTCTTCGGTACCATGACCAGGTTTGCCAGCCAGTCCGGGTGTTTGATCTCCCTGATGAACCCTGCTTCAAGAAGTTTAGCTAGCTCCTCCCCCATAGCTTGTCGCTTGGGTTCAGAAAATTGCCACAACATTTGCTTGACTGGTTTGAACCCCTTTATAATATTGAGGCTATGTTCGGCCAGTCTGCGTGGGATCCCGGGCATGTCCGAAGGGTGCCAAGCAAAGATATCCCAATTTTCGCGCAGGAACGTTCTTAGTGCGGCGTCGATCGTTGGATCCAGGTGTGCTCCAATGGAGGCTATCTTGTTGGGATCCTTCGGGTGTACTTGAAATTTTATTATTTCGTCTGCTGGTTTGAAAGAAGTGGACTTGGGCCTCTTATCGAGGATTACATCATCTTTGTCCACTGTGGAACGCAGAGTGGTTAGCTCCTCGGCCGCTAGGGCCTCAGATAATGCCTCGAGGGCCAAGGATGCCATTTTGTTTTCGGCGCGGAGCGCTATATCCGGACCACTGGTGATGGTGATAACTCCGTTGGGCCCTGGCATTTTGAGCTTCATATACCCGTAATGGGGTATGGCTTGGAAGCGTGTGAAGGCGTCTCGCCCCAACAAGGCGTGATATCCGCTTTTGAAAGGTGCCACGTGGAAGAGCAACTCTTCGGACCTATAGTTCTCTGGCGTGCCGAATACTACATCAAGTTTAATTTTCCCCAAACATCGTGCTTCACGACTGGGGATAATCCCTCAAAAGGTGGTGATGCTCTGCTCAATGCGACTCTTGTCCATTTGAATTTTATTGAGCGTGTCTTCGTAGATGAGGTTTAGTCCGCGGCCGCCGTCCATGAGCACCTTGGTGAGTCGAAAGCCGTCTACAATTGGGTTTAAGACCAAGGCGGCAGGTGTTCTGACTGATCTGGCCTTTGGTTCGTCGTCGGCAGTAAAAGTTATTGCCGTATCGTTCCAAGGATTTACTGCGGCTACTTGGTTAACTTCGACGAGGTCTCGGAGCGCCCTTTTGCGCCGATTACTTGAAGAAAAGGTCTCGAAGACCGTAAAGACATTGAGGTCGTCATCCTCCGAAGAGTGCTTCTTCGGGGTGGTGTTGGTGAGGATGGCCTCGCCGCTCTTAGCCACCTGCCGGAGTACCCAACATGCCTGAAGGCTATGTGTTGGTTCGGTATTCGGCGTCGTGTGTATCCGACAGGGCTTGTCGAGTAATTCGTCCAGGACAGTTCTATGTCCCGTGAAGGGTTTGATTTTCTTGTCAATGAGATGATGATCGAGTGCCCCGTAAGGGTGCATCCTTTTTGCCCGTCCGATGGGCTGCTTAAAGGCAGGAGGTTCCCACTGAGCTGTCTGGGCTTTCCAGGCGCTTTCCATTGCGCAGTACTTCCGTACTATAAGTGCCAGATCTGCAAAGTGCAGTATGCGGCGGCGGTTGAGGGCATTGAGGATTCCCTCGTTCGTACAGTTGTGGCAGAAAACTGAAACCGCGTCCTCGTCGCAGCAATCTTTAATCTTGTTTTTAACAAGGAGGAATCTGTCCCAAAAGTGATGGACCATTTCCTGAGGTTGCTGTCGTACATACATTAGGTCACATACATCTGGAGGACCTGAATTGCTTGGGGAATATTGCTTGTGGTGGGTGGGCGGGCTGGAATCCGAGCCCTGACCCACTATTGGATCCAGAGTTTGAAGAATCTCCGAGGTCACTGGTCCAGGATTAGGAGGGTCCTGGTGGTTTTTGGGCTCAACGCCTGATTCTAAGTTCGGAGGACACATGGTCTCTTCCCGAAAATGGGTATCCGGCTCACAGGGCTCGGAAATCCGAACATAGCTTGTTATCAACTTAGGGGGAGAAGTATTCTCGGCTTTTTCCTCCACGATCGCTTCCAGATGGGTGATCAGCGGGGACTTGATCTCCCTCTGATCGAGTTTAAGTCCAATCTGATCATAGTCTGTTGCGACCCCCAGGGTGGCGATGCGATCTAGCAGTTTGTTCAAGGACGAGACATCTGTCGGATCCATCTTTTCGGAGTGTTCAAGGCCGATGCGGAGATGATTTTTGGCGATCTGGGGGGCCGCCTTTGGCTTAACGGCCGGGCGAGCGCCCATGGCAAAACCGCCGAGTTGGAGGATTTGTCCTGGAACTAGGGCTCCTCTAGAGGTGATGTTGTCATTGATGACAAGGCGAGCCATCGATCCTTCCGTCGATGACACAAAGGAACTCTCAATGAAAGCACCAATGTCGGTGTCAAAACCGGCTGATCTTGGGTAGGGGGTCCCGAACTGTGCGTCTGAGGATCGAAGGTAACAAGGGACAAAGGGAACACAATGTTTACCTAGGTTCGGGCCCTCTTAATGGAGGTAAAACCCTACGTCCTGCTTGATTTTATTTGATGAGTATGGGGGTTACAAGTGTTGATCTACATCGAGATCGTGATGGCTAAACCCTAGATGTCTAGCCTATGGGAGTTATGATAGCCTCTACGGACTAAACCCCTCCAGTTTATATAGACACCGGAGGGGGCTAGGGTTGTACAGAGTCGGTTTACAGAGGAAGGAAATTACACATTTGAATGCCAATCTTGCCATCCACGCAAAGGAGAGTCCCATCCAGACACGGGGAAAGGCCTTCTATCTTATATCTTTACGGCCCATCAGTCCGGCCCATGTCACATTACCCGGACGCCCGAGGACCCCTTAATCCGGGACTCCCTCATATACCCAATAGTTTCTTTCAGGTATCCTATGAAGACACACTTCTCTGCTTTGGGTTCGAGCTTATCAGGCTAAAGCCTTTTGACATTATCCCCAAACTTTTAAGAAATGACAGCTTAGGTTTCTTGCCGAACCACAGTTCATACGGTGTCATCTCAACGGATTTAGACGGTGCCCTATTTAACGTGAATGCGGCTGTCTCTAATGCATAACCACAAAATGATAAAGGCAAAACGGTAAGAGACATCATAGAACGCACCATATCTAATAAAGTACGGTTACGACGTTCGGACACACCATTACGCTGTGGTGTTCCAGGTGGCGTGAGTTGTGAAACAATTCGACATTGTTTTAAATGAAGGCCAAACTCGTAACTCAAATATTCACCTCTACGATTAGATCGTAGAAACTTTATTTCCTTGTTATGATGATTCTCTACTTCACTCTGAAAGTCTTTGAACTTTTCAAATGTTTCAGACTTGTGTTTCATCAAGTAGATATACCCATACCTACTCAAATCATCTGTAAAGGTTAGAAAATAACGATACCCGCCGCGTGCCTCAACACTCATCGGACCGCATACATCGGTATGTATTATTTCCAATAAGTCATTAGCTCGCTCCATTGTTCCAGAGAACGGAGTTTTAGTCATCTTGCCCATGAGGCATGGTTTGCAAGTATCAAATGATTCATAATCAAGAGATTCCAAAAGTCCATCTGTATGGAGTTTCTTCATGCGCTTTACACCAATATGACCTAAACGGTAGTGCCACAAGTATGTTGCACTATCATTATCAACTTTACATCTTTTAGCATCAATATTATGAATATATGTATCACTACGATCGAGATTCAATAAACCATTCACACTGGGTGTATGACCATAGAAGGTTTTATTCATGTAAACAGAATAACAATTATTCTCTGACTTAAATGAATAAACGTATTGCAATAAACATGATCTAATCATGTTCATGCTCAACGCAAACACCAAATAACATTTATTTATGCTTAACACTAATCCCGAAGGTAGAGGGAGTGTGCGATTGTGATCATATCAATCTTGGAAACACTTCCAACACACATTGTCACCTCGCCCTTTACTAGTCTCTGTTTATTCTGCAACTCCTATTTTGAGTTACTAATCTTAGCAACTGAACCGGTATCAAATACCTAGGTGCTACTACGAGCATTAGTAAGGAACACATCAATAACATGTATATCAAATATACCATTGTTCACTTTACCATCCTTCTTATCTGCCAAGTATTTGGGGCAGTTCCGCTTCTAGTGACCATTTCCTTTGCAGTAGAAGCACTCAGTTTCAGGCTTGGGTCCAGTTTTGGGCTTCTTCACGGGAGCGGTAACTTGCTTGCCATTTTTCTTGAAGTTCCCTTTCTTTCCCTTACCCTTTTTCTTGAAACTAGTGGTCTCGTTAACCATCAACACTTGATGCTCTTTCTTGATTTCTACCTTCATCGATTTCAGCATTGTGAAGAGCTCGGGAATCATTTTCATCATCCCTTGCATACTATAGTTCATCACGAAGTTCTAGTAGCTTGGTGATAGTGACTAGAGAACTCTGTCGGTCACTATCTTATCTGGAAGATTAACTCCCACTTTATTCAAGCAATTGTAGTACCCAGACATTCTGAGCACATGCTCACTGGCTGAGCTATTCTCCTCCATCTTGTAGGCAAAGTACTTGTCAGAGGTCTCATACCTCTCGACTCGGGCATGAGTCTGAAATACCAATTTTAGCTCTTGGAACATCTCATATGCTCCATGGCATTCAAAACATTTTGACGTCCCGGTTCTAAGCCATAAAGCATGGAGCAGTAAACTATTAAGTAGTCATCATATCGAGCTTGCCAAACGTTCATAACGTCTGCATCTGCTCCTGCAATAGGTCTGTCACCTAGCGGTGCATCAAGTACATAATTCTTCTGTGCAGCAATGAGGATAATCCTCAGATCACGGACCTAGTCCGCATTATTGCTACCATCAACTTTCAACTTAGTTTTCTCTAGGAACATATCAAAATTGTAGGGGAGCTATATTGCGAGCTATTGATCTACAACATAGATATGCAAAAACTATTAAGACTAAGTTCATGATAAATTTAAGTTCAATTAATCAAAATACTAATGAACTCCCACTTAAATAAACATCCCTCAAGTTATCTAAGTGATACATGATCCAAATCAACTAACCCATGTCCGATCATCACGTCAGATGGGGTAGTCTTCAATGGTGAACATCTCTATGTTGATCATATCTACTATATGACTCACGCTCGACCTTTTGGTCTCCAGTGTTCCAAGACCATGTCTGTACATGCTAGGCTCGTCAAGTTTAACCCAAGTATTCTGCATGTGCAAAAATGTCTTACACCCGTTGTATGTGAACATAGAGTCTATCACACCCGATCATCACGAGGTGCTTCGAAACGACGAACTTTGGCAATGGTGCATACTCGGGGAGAACACTTTTTTCTTGAAATTTAGTGAAGGGATCATCTTATAATGCTAACGCCGTTCTAAGCAAAATAGGATGCATAAAGGATAAAAATCACATGCAATCAAAATATGTGACATGATATGGCCATCATCATCTTGTGCTTTTGATCTCCATCTCCAAAGCATCGTCATGATCTCCATCGTCACCGGCTCGACACCTTGATCTCCATCGTTGCGTCGGGGTCGTCTCGCCAACTATTGCCTCTACAACTATTGCTAACACATAGCGATAAAGTAAAGCAATTACATGGCGTTTGCATTTCATAAAATAATTAAGAGACAACCCTAAGGCTCCTGCCAGTTGTCGATATTACAAAACATGATCATCTCATACAACAACATATATCACATCACGTATTAACCATATCGCATCACAACTTGCCCTGCAAAAACAAGTTAGACGTCCTCTACTTTGTTGTTGCAAGTTTTATGTGGCTGCTACGGGCTTCTAGCAAGAACCGTTATTAACTACGCAAAAACCACAACGGTGATTTATCAAGTTTGCTATTTTAACCTTCTTCAAGGACCGGCCGTAGTCAAATTCGATTCAACTAAAGTAGGAGAAACAGACACCCGCCAGCCACCTTTATGCAAAACAAGTTGCATGTCAGTCGGTGGAACCGGTCTCATGTGCGTGGACATGTAAGGTTGGTCCGGGCCGCTTCATCCCACAATACCGCCAAATCAAAATAAGACATTGGTGGTAAGCAGTATGACTATCACCGCCCACAACTCTTTGTGTTCTACTCGTGCATATCATCTACGCATAGACCTGGCTCTGATGCCAGTGTTGGGGAACGTTGCATGGAAAACAAAAAAAATACGCCCACGCAAGATCTATACATGGAGATGCATAGAAACGAGAGGGGAGAGCGTGTCTATGTACCCTCGTCGACCGTAAGCGGAAGTGTTTAGTAACGCGGTTGATGTAGTCGAACTTGTTCGTGATCCAACCGATCAAGTACCGAATGTACGGCACCTCCGCGTTCAGCACACGTTTAGCTCAGTGACATCCTCGCCTTCTTGATCCAGCAAGATGGGTGAAGTAGTAGATGAGTTCCGGCAGCACGATGGCATGGTGATGGTGGTGATGCAACTAACTCTGCAGGGCTTCGTCAAGCACTACAAAAATATGACCGAGGATGAACTAGAGGGAGAGGGGCGCCGCACACGGTTAGGGAATCGTGGTGTGTGTTGCCCCTCTCCCTCCTCTCATATATATAGGTGGAGGGGAGAGGGGAGGCAGCCCCTAGGGCACCCCAAGTGGCCGGCGGCTGCCCTAGGGCACCTGCCGTGGCCGAATCCCCCCTTCCATATTTGTGCATGGGGGGGGGGAAGGAAAGGGGGGCTGGCTGCCTTTGGGGCGCCTCCCCCTTCCTTCCCTCCCTCTTTGGTGCGTGGGCAAGGGGTGGAGGGGTGCACCAGCCCCCTTGTGGGCTGGTGTGCTCCCCCCCTTTGGCCCATAAGGCCCACCGCTTGCCGGTGGCCTCCCGGAAGCCCTTCCGGCACCCCGATAAAATACCCGGTACTTCCGAAACCTTTCCGGTGACCAAATACTATCATACTATATATCAATCTTTACCTCCGGACCATTTCGGAGCTTCTCGTCATGTCTGTGATCTCATCCGGGACTCCGAACAACATTTGGTCATCAACTCACATAACTCTTACAATATTATATCATCAATGAACGTTAAGCGTGCGGACCCTACGGGTTCGAGAATGATGTAGACATGACCGAGACACCTCTCCGGTCAATAACCAATAGCGGAACCTGGATGCCATATTGGTTCCTACATATTCTACGAAGATCTTTATCGGTCGAATCGTATGACAACATACATTATTCCCTTTGTCTATCGGTAAGTTACTTGTCCGAGATTCGATCGTCGGTATCTTCATACCTAGTTCAATCTCGTTACCGGCAAGTCTCTTTACTCGTTCCGTAATACATCATCTTGTAACTAAATCCTTAGTCACTTTGCTTGCAAGCTTCTTGTGATGTGTATTACCAAGAGGGCCCAGAGATACCTCTCCGATACACGGAGTGACAAATCCTAATCTCGATCCATGCCAACTCAACAGACACCTTCGGAGATACTTGTAGTGCATCTTTATGATCACCCAGTTATGTTGTGATGTTTGATAGCACACAAGGTATTCCTCCGGTATCCGGGAGTTGCATGATCTCATAGTCAAAGGAATATGTATTTGACATTAAGAAAGCAATAGCAATAAACTGAACAATCATATGCTAAGCTAACGGATGGGTCTTGTCCATCACACCATTCTCCTAATGATGTGATCACGTTATCAAATGACAACACATGTCTATGGTTAGGAAACTTTAACCATCTTTGATCAACGAGCTAGTCTAGTAGAGGCTTACTAGGGACACAGTATTTGTTTATGTATTCACACATGTATTTAAGTTTCCGATCAATACAATTCTAGCATGAATAATAAACCTTTATCATGAATAAGGAAATATAAAATAACAACTTTATTATTGCCTCTAGGGCATATTTCCTTCACTTTCGTCTCCAACACTATCGGTATACCTTACTTGGAGCTATATTTTTATTTGTCACATGATATGTGTTTTGCGTCGAGCGTATTTTCATTTTACTAGCTTTTTGAATAAAATCATTGGATCTGAAATCTTGAATGAGAGAGAGTCCTCACATGGCTATTTAGCTAATTGACTATGCATTGATCTTCACTTATATCTTTTTGGAATAGTTTTGTCATTTACTCTCGTGCTTCACTTATATCCTATGAGTAAATGGTTGAATGAATTGAAATATCATAAATCTAAAATTATATATGTTTTATATGCTTATCCCATGGGGAGTAATGACTTCACATATAAGAAGTATAGGTGGTAAAATTTATTGAAAGTTAGCAAACACCACATTGGTCACTTGAACAATTCATGAAAGAATATTGAAGGAAGAGAGATTTCACATATAAATATACTATCTTGGACATCTTCTATGATTGTGAGCCCCATTAATTATTTTCAAACTTGAGCAAATTAGTTGAAGTTGGACAAGGATGACAACGTAATGAGTTATGTTTGGGTATATTTGTATAGAAGTTATATTATTATGGATCCTCCAACATGTGGTGCTTGCTTAGGATCTTTTGCTAACCAAAAATTCTTACTAAGTAGAGATACTACTTGTGCATCCAAAAATCCTTAAACCCAGTTTCCTGCCATGAGTGTCCACCATATCTACCTATGGATTGAATAAGATCCTTCAAATAAGTCATCGGTGCAAAAAGCAATAAAAATTGCTCCTAAATATGTATGATCTTTTATTGTAAAGGAAAATAAGCGTTGTATGAACTTGTGATGGTAAAGAAATAAAAGCGACGAACTGCATAATAAGGTTGCTATCACAAAGGGCAATACAACATGACGTTCCTTTGCATTAAGGGTTTGCACATCCAAAATTAAAAAGCGCATGACAACCTTTGCTTCCCTCTGCGAAGGGCCTATCTTTTACTTTCATGTATTTACTTTTATGCAAGAGTCAATAGTATTCCTTCTTATTTCAACCTCAATTATTCTTTAGTTGGCAAGCATCATATGGTGGGGAAAGATCCAACCATATATGGCCATTCAAATATACTTGATCATGAATTATTATTGTTGACAATTATCTATATGGTAAATAAGTTGGGAGGCGAAACATTAAGCCCCTATCTTTCTCTGTGTTCGACGGGATGCTATTTGTTCTAAAAATATGCTTTAAGTGTTAGCAATCATGGAAGACTATATGATAGTTGAGTATGTGGAATTTGCTAAATCAAAGCTCTTACATAGACCCTTCCTGATAGTAAGATGAATTGCAATTGTTTGGTGACTGGGAACATAGTTTGTTAGTTTTCAAGAAACTTTATGGTCTATACTTTAACATGTGAATAGCTTGTTACTTGATCATGAGAAGTTTTATGAGATGAGCTACTGTTTATGATATATAATGATGCTAGAAAAAGTGTTTGAAACTATCATTGATCAAATTTATGCACTATGCTAGCATTCACACTTCATAAATTATTTCTTTTATCATTTACCTACTCGAGGACGAGCAGGAATTAAGCTTGGGGATGCTGATACGTCTCCAAGGTATCTATAATTTATGAAGTATTCATGCCATGTTTACAACAACTTTATATGGTTTTGGTATGATTTGATTAGAACTAACCCGGACTACCGCTGTTTTCATCAGAACTACCATGGTGTCATTTTTTGTGCAGAAATAAAAGTTCTCGGAATGGGCTGAAAATTTTCGATGATTTTTTATGGACCAAAAGAGACCCCCGAAGCACCGGAGCTGGGCCAGGAAGTGATCGAGGAGGCCACAAGCGCAGGGGGCGCGCCCTACCCCCCAGGGAGGGTGCTCCAGGCCTATGGGCCCCTCGGGCACCCCCTTGATGTGAGACCGACGCCAAAAATTCTTATAAATACCCAAACCTCCGAAAAGAACCCTATATCGGAAGTTCCGCCACCGCAAACCTCTGTAGCCATGAAAAATCAATCTAGACCCTCTCCGGCACCCTGCTGGAGGGGCCCATCATCACCGGAGGCCATGGAGGAGGAAGCCGGAGGGGGCCATCATCACCATGGAGGCCAAGGACCAGAGGGAGAACCTCTCCCTATCTAGGGGGAGGCCATGGAGCAGGAAGCACAAGGGGGAGACTCTCTCCCCCTCTCTCTCGGTGGAGCCGGAGTGCCGCCGGGGGAACCATCGCCGCGGTGATCGTCTTCATCTTCATCACCTTCCTCATCTCTTTTAAGCGGTCCACTCTCCCGCACCCTGCTATAATCCCCTACTTGAACATGGTGCTTTATGCCACATATTATGATCCAATGATGTGTTGCCATCCTATTTTTATATTTTAGCTCTCCGATATCATGCAAAGCTATCCTCTTTATACCCACAACATAGTTTTATTTCTCGTTTCTAGATGAAAGCAAACGCTCGGTGTACGTAGAGTTGTATCGGTGGCAGATAGGACTTGAGAGAATATTGATCTTACCTTTAGCTCCTTGTGGGTTTGACACTCCATACTTATCACTTCCATCTTTGGAAATTGCTACGATGATTCCTTGCACTTGGGGTTTATCAGTAAGCCATCCCAAGCTAACTTTGTCGGATTTCTTCATGTCGGGTTCTTGGAAGTTGGTAACTAGAAGGAAGAAGAGGAGGCCGGCGGTCGTGCCACCGCCGGTGTCGATGGTCGACAGGATCAGCGAGATCCGAACAACAAGGGAGGTGTATTTGAAACTTTTGCTAGGCCAAGATGGGCCTGTTGCACTCGATGTAGACTTGGGCTCGCTGGGTACTGGGTATATGGCCCATTATAGAGCCCAAGCAACTGGGCCAGTTTGTGTTGCACCAGCGGCGCTACATGTATCTGAGATCGATCAGGAGCCCCGTCACACATCATCGATCCGTAGGGCTAAACTACGTATCATTCTTCTGGGCTTCCCTTCGCTTCAATCGGGTCGCGCTGCGAGGGTCTCGGCGGCGGCTGCTGTACCAGAGAGCATGGCCGGCCGTGGGAATGGACACCCATTGCCGCCTAAGCCAATCCTCCCTCCGGCTAGGGCTGAGGGTGCTCAATGGCATCCACCTCCGGCTAGAGATGGACGAGCAGCAGCCATGAATGCTGGTGCTCATGGAGCAGGTCGCGACCGTGGGGACTACGGCGTGGTTCGTGACTACAACCGGTTTGCGGACGGCGGGCGTAATCTTCCTCATCATGGAAAGTGGGGTGATGATGGATATGATGTGTATGGTGATGGATAGCACCGTGGTTCTTCCTCGACGGGTGGAGGCCGTGATTATGCTTGGCAGAACGAGGGTGGAGATGGCCGGAGGTTCAATGGCCCGACTGGCAATTTTGTTGAGGGGGCCTCAGGTTTGAACTTCCGCCAACGAGGGGCCTTCCGTGCCAACCATGGAGGTAGGGGGGTGGCAGGTGGCCACCTCCGCCTCGACTACCTCCACCACCTGCGCAAGCAATGAAGGATGTTGCTTCAGTGAAGCCGTTGGCTTCCTTGGGGGTGGCTGCGGCAGCGCCCGCGCTGGCGCTCTCAGGAGCGGCGTTGGACACCATCTGGGCACTAGCTGCGGTGAAGGTGCCTGCGATAAAGCCGGGCGTTGTTTGTGATGCAACAAGTGATAGAGAAAGTGACAAGTCTGAGGGTGAATGAGCTATGAAGTAGACTCATAAGAAAGAAAAAAATGAACTGTTACCGTTGCGGTGAATTGGGACATTTTTTTGGCCGAGTGTATGGCAGAGCTATGTGATCTATGCCTCAAGCTGAAGCATGGTTCAGGAGAGTGCCCCCTTCTCCTGGGGCCAAAGCCGGTGGCCACAATCTATGGGGTATGTTGCCCTGAGCTATTATTCTTTGAGTCGCCTAATACCACCTCACCTGCGCCTCCGACGGAGAGCTCGATAACGGGTGTGGTGAAGGTGACATGTGGCTCAATGACTGAGGAACAGATTGTGTAGTGGCTTTGCGAGCTAGTTTCACCCAGTTTCCACTGGTCCCTTGTAAAACTTAAGGAGCAGGTATATAGGGTGGACTTTCCTATGAGGGGCGACCTAACTCGTCTCCTTAAATCCGATATGAGCAGCATGCCTAACAGCAATTGTATTCTTAAGTTTGATGCCTGGAAGAAAAAGGAGCCACAAGGAATACCTCTGTATCAAATCTGAGTATGATTCTCAGGGGCGCTGCCGAAGCCCCTATATGATTTTTTGGTTACCTGGAGTCTGGGTTCACTTATTGGCAAGACAGAGCGTGTTGACATGCCTTTCACCCATGCCTAGGGTGTTGCTTGTCTGCTTGTCAGTGTGGTGGATATTGAGCTGGTTCCGGACATTGTCAGATGGACCCATGTGGGTATGATATGACCTGGAGGTCGAGATCGAGGGCCCCCCATAGTTTGAGGAGGTCGACAGGAACAATGATGTGCATATGGCTGAGGGAGGTGATGGCAGTGGGAAGCGGGATAACATCGGGGATAACGGTGGGTGTGAAAGCGCTAAGAGGGCAGAGGGACAGTTCTCTGAGTCAGTGGATGACACTGCGCAGCAGGGGGCGGCGCCCCCACCTACATTGATGAACACTATGAGGTTCAGTTCCTTTGGCGCATCATCTACTCCCAACCGCCTGTGGGGGCACAGGGCCGAGCTGGACGACCCTTTGGAGTAGGAGCTGCCACCATTGTCGCCGCTGGCTTCTCCAGGTGCGCCTGCACAGCTGGGTGTTGTCACCGGCTCGATGCGGGCATCGCCTATGTTTCTCCTAACGCCTTAGCGGACACCTTAGGCGAGAGTGGTGGGGGACACTTGGGAGGAGGCCTCATCACGCCCCACTAGCCAGTTGCCGACGCCTGCCCAGTCCCCTACCATGACTGGTAGTGGAGGTGCCTCAGCAAGGACGGTTGCTCACTCAGACAGGGTTGTTTCTTACGAGGATGAGCTCCGACAGACGATCTCGCCACATAGTCCGTGCAAGCAGAGCATGTGGTCACCTATGAGGATGCCACCAGCTGGTTCGGTGGCGGTGGATACAGTTGGGACCCTGGCAGGCAGCCAGGTCCCAGCTGGGCCTACCACTGATGACATCATCACCTTTGGAGGATACCAAACCCGATGTCCAGGGACAGACGAGTGAGCCACCGGACCAGATGCTAATGACCTGCGGTTTGGGCATGCCATGCAGGCAGCCAAGCTTCGTGACATCAAGGCCACTACAGGTATGGCAATTAATACTAATAACTCAATTTTGCATTTCTCCGATGATGAGGTCATTAATAATGCCAATCAATTGGGTGTTTCATTGGGTGGCAATGGTAAAGAAATAGCTAAATCAGTTAATGACTTGCTAGACTTATAGGTTGATAGAGCCATGGAGAAGATTCATAATATTGCAGCGATAAAACCTATGAATGATTCAGACATTAATACTCTAGGGGTTGGGGCACTAGGATGCCTCTGTGAGGATTTAGTACCCTCGTCCGTGCTACAGGAAGAGGATGCAGATATGGTTTTAGAGGGGTATATGGCCCCCCTGTCGGTGTCAAAACTGCCGGATCTCGGGTAGGGGGTCCCGAGCTGTGGATCTTGGATCAATGGGGAACAAGGGACGAATGACACGGTGTTTACCCAAGTTCGGGCCCTCTTGAAGAGGTAAAACCCTACATCCTGCTTGATTATATTGAAGTGTATATGATGGTTATAGAGTCGATCTACCACGAGATCAGATGAACTAAACCCTAGGTGAGTAGGATGATGGTTCTTCTTCTAGCCTCTAGGGACTAAACCCCCTGGTTTATATAGACACCAGGGGTACTAGGGTTACACATAGTCGGTTACAAGGAAAGAGTAAACATGTCGATTCTCACATCTTCACTTGGAGGACACACCAAGGCATCGAAGGTCCCCTGTCCGGATACGAAGTCGCCTTATAGCTTGGCCTTCTTGTAGTTGCAGAACAACCCATCTGTCCGGCCCATGTGAGGTAGGCCGGCAGTTCGAGGACCCCTTAGTCCAGGACTCCCTCAGTAGCCCTCGAACTAGTCTCCAATGCCGAGGTTTCATGATTTCTGGTGGCTCTGCACGCCCAAAGTCTTCGGCTTGCGAAATGAGTTATTTACCCTTTCAATGTTCCGATTTCAATACTTCGGTTGCAGAAGTCCTGCCGACTTGTCGAAACGCCGTCGGGCCCACAATACCAATTCTTTGTTCGGGGTTAGTAACGCCCCTCGATTTACGTGTGCCAAAGGAAGGCAGATGGTCTAGTGATCTTTTAAAGAAATGCCCCGCATGAAACAGGGAGGTGGCGCCTATTAAACAGGCCAGGAGCATGACGAGAAGCTCATTCCATCCCCAGATCGAAAAACCAGGAGATGGTGAAAAGATGGCTAGTACCCTAGGCTCCTCCTCTCACCCCTATGGTCCTCTCCCAGGTGATTGGTCAAGCTGCTTAGTCCCCCACCTTCAGCTAAGTAGGCTCGAGACACAAGGATATCTTTCCGCTTCAAATCTCACATCCACTCATCCCGGATTAACTTCCATGAATGGTGAGGCCCTGGCAGAGAACTTCCCCGCTCCAAGCAAGGAAGAGAGGGTATGTTTCGTGCCCTTCATTTTACGAGGCCTGGGCTTTCCCATTCACCCTTTCCTGAGGGGTTTGCTAGAGTTTTACGGGATCCAACTCCATCACCTCACCCCCGGATCTATTCTTCACATCTCGGGCTACGTCGCCCTTTACGAGATGTTTCTGGGCTGCGAGGCCCATTTTGAACTATGGAGAAAGTATTTCTGCCTCGTCCCTCGCACTCGAGGAGGTACCATCTTTGAAGTGGGTGGGGCCGAGGTATGGCGCATAGCCGGGACAGGGTATCCTGTTGGGACCCTGAAGAAGGACTCTGAAGAGTGGACCTCGGAGTGGTTTTATATTGAAGATGTCCCCCTATTCGAGCCAGTTCGGAGGGGTCTACCCGAATACTCAGACGCCCCTTTAAAGAAGCGGTTTAATTGGCGGCCGAAAATCCCCTCTCAAGAGGAGAGCGCCGAGGTGCAGCGTCTGGCCTCCAAGGTGAGGTTGTTAGCTCACAGCAAGTTAACCATCATTGATGTGATGGCCGCAACCATTACTCGATGCGTTCAACCTCTTCAACAGAGGATGCACCCCCTATGGTGTTATAATGGGACAAATGACACGACCCGTTATAAGCGGAAGGGGCCTGACAACCAGGCAGCAATGACTACTATACTGGCCGATCTCTTCGAGGGAGAAGAAGAAGAGTTTGCCCGTCTAAGGAACAGGGATGACTATTCGAGCTATAATCCCATTGAATGGGTAAGTTCAACTTTATTTTCATAGTCCGCATGTTACGTCTGTGTTTGCTGATCAGATCTTTTTCCCGAATGGAATTGGAGGCGTTGGGTCGAGACAGTCAGCAGCCCCTCCCCTCAGCAGGAGAGCTATTCTCATGAAGATGACCCAGGATTTCACGATTACCCCGAGACGTCAATCGAATTTGAGGACGGGGTCTTTTACTAGGAGAGCCTTGACGGCTCTAAGGTGGCCCTTATGGCCGATCACCCTAGGACCCTCCCTTTTTCCGCTGTAAGTAGCAAGAAGGCCTCTTCCCGAAAAGGGTGTTTTCCTCGCGCCACTCTGAGTACACTAACTTCTACTCCCAAGGGCCGTCGTACCATGCGCCGAACACTGTCGAGAGTGGCGCCGACCACACCGGCGCCAACCAATGGTGGAGCTTCCAAGCATGCAGTGGCCATGTGAGCTACACCGACCGCACCCCCAACCAAGAGGTAATATATTTGAATTTGTAGTTCGGCCATTATGGTTGCCGATATGGATACTCATAATCTTTGATGAGAACTGCAGAAGGTTTGCACCGCCACCATCATCCAAAGACGTCAAAGAAGCGCCAGGGGGTAATCCCGAACCGAGGTCCTCGGCAAGGGCCAGGGTCAATGTGGAGGTTCCTGCCGCAGGCCAGCTCCCAGAGGACCCCGAGGATGTCTCGGTTGCTAATTCTGAAATCGAAAGTGTGATGAATCACCGATGGTGGAAGGAGTCACTGCATCATTCTATATATTCTGAACAGGAGTTCAACACACTTAGTTCGGTGGACGCATACCTTGGGGCCGCGCGAAATAGACTTGAGGGGATCGCCCAGCTTCTGTCGACCAACATGCAGGTATGTGGTTGGTTTCAAGAACCAAACGTAAATCCTGACCCAGTAGCCCCCGAGCCTTAATTTGGGTGGGACGGCCGATTTAAGGGTCTTAAGGAGTATATATATGCGTCATAGTGTAGGCCTCGAGGGAACAAAACAAAAAAATTACCGAGGACCTTGAGCTGAACCGAACACAGTTGGCAGCCGCAAAAGACAAACTGGAGGAGGTCAAGAAATTCACCCGGGAAGCACATGGTGAGTAAAAAGTTTTACCGTGCATGAATTTGTTAGGGCGTATTTTATGACAAAAGATTGCCTTGTAGCAGCTGAGTCCATAAGCCAACTGGAGAAAGACCTGAAGGAGGCCAAAGAGGCTCAAAGGTATGCCGAATCACAGCTCGAAGCCGGCCACCGGGTACTCACCCTAAGTCATGAGGAGAATAATAAGCTGAAAGCAGAAAATCTGCAACAGGCCAAAGAAATTGAGGGATTGAAATCCCAACTGGCGCAAGCCCTTGAGGAGAACAAGAGATTGAAAAGTGGCATGTTCGGTAAGCACAATTTCGGCGTGTGATCTCTTAAAGCATTCACATGACGTGAATGTAAAAACCTGCCATGTCTCTTGTCAGGTCTCCTGACTGGGCGTCCCGAAGAGGAGGCTAGCTCATTCGGAGGGGACCTGCTAAAGGAACTGTCAATCATGCACGAGCGAGCCCGGAAAGCCATGAGGAGCATGGTCAAGGCGTTATGGCCAACCGAGACGCCTCCAGAAGGGATGGCCAAACTGGCCAACCGCTTTCAAGGAGCTTGGCGTCGCTTTGAGCTATGGAAGATGTCGGCTTGCCAAGAAGGAGCTCGGGTGGCGTGGGCGTTGGTGAAGACCCACTTTACCAAACTAGACCCAGAGCATTTAGCTCGGGTTGGGTCAGTAGGGCCAGATGGACAGGAGGTACCACTTCATTTGTTGTACGACCAAGTGATGCCAGCCGCTCGACTATCTCAGGAAGACTGCGCCCTAGACACCATAATAGACAATCTTGATCATAAGCAGGGTGTTTGATTCTATGTATCGATGTACTTTACATCAAACAATCTCCCTCCGTGTTGTAAATGTTGTCTTAACCGGCCATCGGCTTCTACCTCCCCCGCCATTGGTCAGGGAGTGTTTCGTACAGTGTGACCCGTGGTAACAGGAAATCACTTTCAGGAACCAGGCAATCAGGCCATTTGGTACGAATAGACAGAACGCGCACAGGGAGTTATGTTATATTACTTTTTAACGTAGAAAACATCTTCCAAAGAAAATAGTTCCTCCATGGGTTCATTTCTTTGGGTTGTTATGTGGAGCATAGGCGTTTTAACTAGACACCCATAGTATACGGGTGGTGGTTACTTCGGGGAAACAAACCCAGGTGTTTGGTGATGAGCACCAATAATTTTTACTTCCTTCGTGGGCGACCAATTATGTTCTTAAGAATGCTAGCTTTCGGCTTCACCCATCTGAGGTATGTACCGAGTAATCTGGTCGTAACAATCGCAGAGGTGCTCCCTTTACCCTCTAGTCGAACAATCGGGAACATAGAGGGTAAGCATAGGAGCGAGGCAACCCAGCTTGGCCAAAACTTAAGTCAAATTGATTCATATAATGGCTTAAAACGATAATGGAAGGGTGCAAACACGACAGAGGTGAATAGATCACAAAAGGTATATTAATCGGCTTTGTTAAAGAAGCCCCCAGGTATAACTGGGTAATACATTTGAAGATGTATGCCCAAGGAAACTTAACATAGCTTGGTTTAGCCGAACACAGCCTGGAAGGTGCTAACCATCCGAAAAGAGTAAAAAGAAAAGGAAGACTATAACAAAAAGAAAGGCTAGTCGGAGTAGTGACACCGGACTAGCCGTAGAAGCGCCGAAGTCGAGCCGCATTCCATGGGTTTGGTTCGAGGCGATTATCCGATGGGTTGCGGAGATGGTGCGCTCCTCCTGCTAGAACTTCATCGATTATGAAGGGACCCTCCCCATTTTGGCGAGAGCTTGTTCTTCTGCTTCTCGGAGAGGCGTAGGACGAGTTCGCCTATGTTATATGCCTTTGCCCATACTTCCCTACTCTGGTAGCGCCGGGCCTGTTGTTGATAAAATGTAGAGCGGGCCCAAGCTATGTCACGCTCTCCTTCTAGGGCGTCCAGGTCGTCTTGCCGATCTAACTCAGCTTCCTTTTCTTCATACATGCGCACTCTAGGCGCGTCGTGAATGAGGTCATAGGGGAGGACTGCCTCTACGCTGTACACCATGAAGAATGGTGTGTATCCTGTTGTTCGGTTAGGGGTGGTGCATAGTCCTCATAATACGGAGTCAAGATCCTCCACCAAGTGGCAATCAGATTCTTTCAGGGAACGGACCAGGCGAGGCTTAATGCCGCTCATGATTAGTCCATTGGCCCGTTCGACCTGTCTGTTGGTCTGCGGGTGGTATACTGAAGCATAATCAAGCTTAATGCCCATGTTAGTGCACCAGTCCTTTACCTCCTGGGTCATGAAATTGGACCCATTGTCCATTATTATACTGTGGGGGACACCGTGACGGTGGACCACGCCGGATATAAAGTCGATGACTGGTCCGGACTTAGCTGAAGTTACTGGTTTCGCCTCAATCCACTTAGTGAATTTGTCGACCATGACCAGTAGATATTTCTTTTTCTTGGTCCCCCTTTAAGTGGTCCGACCATGCCCAGCCCCAGACCGCAAAGGGCCAGGTAATCGGTATTGTCCAGAGAGCCGTGGGGGGCATGTGGCTTTGATTTGCAAAAAACTGGCATCCGACGCAATGTTGAACTAGTGTTTGCGCGTCCTTGTGGGCGGTGGGCCAGAAGAACCTTGCTCAGAAGGCCTTGCTTACCACGGCCCCGGCTGCCGCGTGGTGACCGCCCATGCTGGCGTGTATCTCGGCCAAAAGTTGATGCCCCTCTTCTTCATAGATGCATCTCTGGAGGACTTCGGTAGTGCTTTACTTGTACAGTTCACCCTCATGGACCTTATAAGCTTTGGAGTGCTGAATTATGCGTTGTCCTTCGGTCTGGTCATCGAGGAGCTCTTGTCGAAGAAGATAGGTGAGGAAGGGCTCGGTCCATGGTGCGATTACTTCCATGACTTCATGAGCCGAAGGTGTTTCTCCGAGTGACGAGCCTCCGATGATTTCTTCGTCTGGCTCGATGTCAGGAGGAATGATCTGTTCTGGGCCATTGGCCCCGTGTCCTTTCCCTTGTCCTGCCACACCACGGATGGCTTAATGAGCCATTCCAGGAAGGCATTTTTAGGCACTGGGTCGCGCTTGGCGCCCATACGAGCGAGGACGTCAGTAGCTTGATTGCTGTCTCTGGATACATGGTGAAATTCTAACCCTTTGAACCGATCCGATATTTTAAGGACGACATTCCAATATGCCGCCACAGTTCAAGATGGCAACGGGGCCCCGAAACCCGCGTCCCCGTGGGTTTTTACCCTATTAGGGGACGGGGATGGGCGTCTTTTCATCCCCGCGGGGCTGTTGTTGGGCACATTATACAACCCGACATGTTTCGTGGGTTTGCACCCGTTTCGATAGTCCCCGAACCCGAAACCCGGCAAACCCGGCAAAATACATTGATTTGATTTGGCACTTTGATTTGGCATTGGAAGATTTGATGATGGTCTTTTGGAGGCTTGGAGATGTGAAAGATGCCATGATGATTCCAACTTTAAAATGATTTGTGAACTATAAATTCTATTTCAGAACTTATGTATTGGACCATTTCGTCTTGTTTGTGCTCGTGATTTGTGAACCAAGAATTCTATTTTAGAACTTGTGTAATTGCACATCTTGTTGAACCATGTATGGCTGAAATCTGATCATCTTTGTTGCTGAAATCTTATCATCTTTGTTGCTGAAATGTGGTATCATGCTGCTGAAATACACTCTATATAGCTGTTGAACCATCTACTATTGTTTTTTGTTGAAATTTGCTCAAGTTATGCTGCTGAAATGTGCTTGTTTTGCTGCTGAAATGTTATTCTTTGTCGCCACTATGTTTGTTTAAATATTTTGATTTTCTGGTGGGTTCCCCGTGGGTTCCCCGAAACCCGATGGGTTTAGGGGACGGGCGGAAAACTAGCCCCGCGCACGGTGATGGGGACGGGGACGGGTTTACAATTTTCTGGTGGGGATGGGTTTGGGAAGGCAAAACCCGATGGGTTTCGTCCCCGTTGCCATCTTGAGCCATAGTCGGGTCTTTAGCGTCAAATTCACCGTTGACTTGGGACATGGCGAGGTTAGAGTCTCCCCGCACCTCGAGCCATTGTACGCCCATTGACGTTGCCATCCGAAGTCCATGCAGCAAAGCCTCGTATTCGGCCGTGTTGCTGGAATCCATATACATAATTTGCAGTACATACCGGATATTGTTGCCGGTGGGGGATGTAAGGATCACCCCAGCCCCCAGTTCGGCTAGCATCTTGGAGCCGCCAATGTACATTGTCCAATGTGAGTATGTACTATATTCCCTGGGGAGCTCGGCTTTTGTCCATTCGGTGACAAAGTCGGCCAACACCTGAGATTTAATAGCTCGCCATGGTTTGTACACGATTTCGAAAGGAAGGAGCTCTATGGCCTTTTTGGCAATGCGGTCGGTGGCGTCCCTGTTGTTGATTATATTGTTCAGCGGTACTTCGGATGCCACCATGACCGAACACTCTTGAAAGTAGTGTCGGAGCTTTCGGGGTTCCATAAAAACTGTATAGGCTATCTTCTGGTAATGAGGATACCGAGATTTGCATGGTGTGAGTACTTCTGATACGTAGTAGACTGGCTTCTGCACCCGGAATTTGTGGCCCTCCGATTCTCGTTCTACCACGAGAACCGCACTCACAACTTGATTTGTGGCCGAGATGTACAACAACATTGGTCCACCTATGCTGGGTGCGGCGAGTATAGGATTGCCGGCCAATAACGTTTTTATTTCTTCTAGTGTGGTAGTTTCTTCATCGGTCCACTCAAAGTTTTTGGTCCGTTTGAGCAGTCTGTAGAGCGGCAGTGCCTTTTCGCCAAGGCGGGAGATAAAGCGACTCAAGGTCGCCACATAGTCCGCCAGTTTTTGGACATGCTTCAGCTCCGTAGGGATCGCTACTTGGGATAGGGCTCGGATTTTAGCCAGGTTGGCCTCTATTCCTCTATGGGAGACAATAAATCCGAGTAGTTTGCCGGCGGGAACTCCAAAGACGCATTTGCCCGGATTGAGTCGTATATCGTAAGCTTGCTGGATATCAAAGGTTTGGCGGAGGTCGTCCACCAACTGGCTTCCGTGTTTAATCTTAATGACCACGTCGTCGATGTATGCCTCGACTATTTTGCCGATTTGATTTTCTAGGCATGTTTGAATCATGCGTTGGTATGTGGCGCCTGCATTTTTTAACCCGAAGGGCATTGTGTTGAAGCAGAATGACACGTAGGGGGTGATGAAGGCGATTGCGGCTTGGTAGGACTCCTTCATTTTGATTTGATTTGATGGTATCCGACGGTGGCCTTGATGATCTGGTCTATGCAAGGTAAAGGGAAGGGATCCTTAGGGCAGACTTTATTTAGGTCTTTACAATCAATGCACAGCAACTAGGATTTATCCTTTTTGGGCACCATGACAAGATTTGCCAACCACTCGGGGTGTTTGATTTCTCAGATGAATCAGGCTTCGAGTAATCTTGCTAATTCTTCCCCCATAGCTTGACGCTTGGGTTGGGAAAATCGGCATAGCGCCTGTTTGACTGGTTTGAAGCCCTTGATAATGTTCAGGCTATGCTCCGCTAGTCTTCGTGGGATTCTTGGCATATCTGAGGGGTGCCAGGCAAATATGTCCCAATTTTTGCGCAAGAACATGCGCAGTGCCTCCTCAACTGCGGGGTCCAGCTGAGCTCCAATGGACGCTGTTTTGTTCGGGTTCGTTGGATGCACTTGCAATTTGATGATTTCGTCCACTGGTTTAAAGGATGTGGATTTAGGCCTTTTACTGAGGATTACATCATCCCTATCCACCATTGAGCGTAGTGTGGTTAATTCCTCGGCTGCGAGAGCCTCGGATAATGCCTCGAGGGCAAGTGATGTTGTTTTGTTTTCGGCTTGAAGAGCTCTATCTGGATCGCTTGCAATTGTGATCATGCCATTGGGCCCTGGCATTTTGTGCTTCATATACCCGTAATGTGGTATAGCCTGAAAACTTACGAATGCGTCTCGCCCCAATAGGGTGTGGTAACCGCTATGGAAGGGCACAATGTGGAAAAGTAGCTCTTCGGACCTGTAGTTCTTGGGAGTGCCGAATACTACGTCTAGAGTGACTCGTCCGGAGCAGCATGCCTCTCTGCCGGGGATAATTCCTCGAAAGGTAGTGTAACTTGGTTCGATGCGAGATCTGTCGAATTGCATTTTGTTAAGGGTATCCTCATAAATGAGGTTTAAACCGCTACCTCTGTCCATTAGCACCTTGTTTAATCTGAAGCCGTCCACTATGGGATTGAGGACTAGGGTAGCGGGTGCTCGGATAGGGTGGGTTCTTGGCTTGTCCTCCTCATCGAAAGTGATTGGTGTGTCTGCCCATGAACTTGTGGCTGTCACATGGTGGATTTGACCGAGCTCTCGAAGGGCTCTCTTCCTTTGATTCTTTGAGGAAAACGTCTCGTAGATCGCCAGGATTTCCGTATCATTGTCCAGGGGTGTTGTTGAACATCTACTGGAGGGTGATATTCCAAGGATAGCCTCTCCACTCTTTGCGACTTGTCTGACCACCCAACAAGCTCGAAGGCTGTGAGTTGGGTTTGTGTTCAGCGGGACTGAGTGTACGGGACATGGCTTGTCCAGTAGCTTGTCGAGGACCGTTCGGGATCCTGTGAGGGGTTTATTCTTCTTCTCAGCAGGCCCGTATTCGGCCGACCGTCGTGGCTGTGCGTGCTTTGGCCGATCTTTTCTGGGTTCGGCATTGGTTGACCCCAAGCACATCTGTTGAGCCTGCCAGGCGCTTTCCATTGCACATCATTTGCGTACCCAATCCGATAGTTCAGTGAAGCTTTGAACGTGGCAACGAGCCAGGGCGTTTAAGATTCCTTCGTCCTAGCAGTTATGCTGAAAGGATGCTATGATTTCTTGGTTGTTGCAGTCCGCCATTTTATTCTTGACCAGGAGGAATCTAGCCCAGAAGTGATGGACCGTCTCTCCAGGTTTTTGCTTTATGTACATTAGATCCCGTATGTCGGGCTTCCCCGAGTTACTTGTGGAATACTCAACATGGGGGGTGGGTGGGAAAAAACTTTGTATCCCCAAGGATTGCGGGTCCGAGGCTTCGGCGGCGGTATCCTGTGCCATCGTGATATTCAGCGCGCTGGGCTCAGAATCCGGACTGTCGAACGAGCACTATTGCTCGGACTCGAGGTCATGCGTCGAATTGGGACTGGATTCCAGGCTCCTTCCAGGAGGGACATCGGATTCCGAGCTAGAGGCCTGGACCCGATGTGCATGAATTCGGGCATAATCTGTTTTTAGCTCCGGTGATTGTGGGGGAGGGCTTTCCGCCAGGTCCTTGATGGTGGCTATCAGGTGCGTGACAGGTAGGACGTGAATTTCCGTGTCATCAGGTTTAAGCCTGATCTGATCATAAACCAAGGATGGACCGTCGGAAACTCCCATAGCCTGGATCCGGTTTAATAGCTTATTCAAAGGCGAGAGGTCTGCCGGGTCCATACTCCCGGAGTACTTGGGATTGACCTGCAATATAGTTGCTCCAGGGGTGTTCGAAGTCTGGCTCGGACAGTGTTCGGCTGGAGCTAGTCCGAACGCATTGACAGGGTCGAGCTTTAGGGTCGGACACGGGGTGGCGGGGCTCGTCGCTCCCGATGTTAAGGCGTCGGGATTCACGAGCTCTTCAAGAAGAGCTAAAGTCCTTGTCAAGATGAGATCTCCCCGGGAGTCGGCGACAAACTCTAGGTTCCTGAACCTGATCTCCTGATAGGGGGCTAAACTTCCGACCTGGCCGAGACGGCCGGTCAGATCAGCGTGTAGCACGATACTGCCGAACGCGAAAAGTTGACCGGGGGCGAAGATGTCCCTGGTGCGAATGCCATTGTTGATGACTAGGCGAGCCATTGGTCCTTCGGTGATCCGACAGCGGAACTCTCAATGAAAGCACCAATGTCGGTGTCAAAACCAGCGGATCTTGGGTAGGGGGTCCCGAGCTGTGGATCTTGGATCAATGGGGAACAAGTGACGAAGGACACGGTGTTTACCCAGGTTCGGGCCCTCTTGAAGAGGTAAAACCCTACGTCCTGCTTGATTATATTGAAGTGTATATGATGGTTACAGAGTTGAACTACCACGAGATCAGATGAACTAAACCCTAGGTGAGTAGGATGATGGTTCTTCTTCTAGCCTCTAGGGACTAAACCCCCTAGTTTATATAGACACTAGGGGTACTAGGGTTACACATAGTCGGTTACAAGGAAAGAGTAAACATGCCGATCCTCACATCTTGACTTGGAGGACACACCAAGGCATCGAAGGTCCCCCGTCCGGATACGGAGTCGCCTTATAGCTCGGCCTTCTTGTAGTTGCAGAATAGCCCATCTGTCCGGCCCATGTGAGGTAGGCCGGCAGTCCGAGGACCCCTTAGTCTAGGACTCCCTCACCCCCTGCAACCAAATTTGAGCACGCAAACTGACCCTAGTTATATGGACCACGAGGCCGGACAGGAAAAACCGAAACGCACCTGGAAGAGGAAGATATATCCTGCATCCACTATGTGTAGTAGCGCGAGAATTCAGACTACAAAGAAATTTCATGATGAAAGATGAAAGGAATCTTTTGGAATAGCAGAGATCTAGCAGACTCGGCTAAAAGAAGGTTCCTTGCAGAAGCATCATTAGAACATAAGTTGGACTTTATTGCCTTACTTGAGATTGGTAGGGATAATTTACAGCACAATTTATTGGCACCTTATCCGATGGCGTTGACTTTGATTGGCATTGTCTACCTCCAAGAGGAAGATCCGGAGGGATCTTACTTGCGGTCAAGTGCGAGACACTAGAAGTACGTAACATAGTGCTGGGGAACTTTGTCGTCAAATTCAAGGTGCACTTGAAGGTTGATGGGTTCCAATGGGCGCTAGTTGCAATGTATGGATCTGCTCAACCAGAGCTCAAGCCAGATTTCCTAGCAAACCTTGTGCGGGTTTGTGGGGATGAGAGATTACCAATCCTAATTGGAGGTGATTTTAACATTATTAGGAGGAGAGATGAAAAGAATAACGATAACTTTGATGGTAGATGGTCATTCATGTTGAACACTATCATCGAAAGTTTTGACTAAGAGAGATAGAACTCTCAGGCAGAAAGTTTACTTGGGCAAACACACTACCGAATCCAACTTACAAGAAGTTGGATTGAGTTCTCACAAGTATTGAATGGGAACAGAAGTTTCCTTTGGTGACAATCCAAGCTTTATAGAGAGGAATTTCCGATCACACCCCGCTGCTTGTTGACTCTTAAGAAGCGACACACGCAGGGCATAAAAACGCCTTTTTGATTGAACTAGCATGGTTTGAGAGAGAGGGCTTTATCGACCTAATTGCTCGGGAGTGGGCTAAGTCCACAGAAGGGAGGTCGAATATTGAGCGATGGAAAAATAAGATTCAGCACTTGCATAATTTATAAGGTGGAAAAGGATAGGCTTATACATCTTATAAATGAACTTGATCTAAAGGACGAATCCATTTTGTTAGATGAGGATGAACGGGCATCTAAAATGGAAGCTGAGTAGAGATTGCCAGAGCTCCTCAGAGAAGAAGAGGTGAAATGGGCACTTAGAACTAAAGTGTGGTGGATCGTCCAAGGGGACGACAATACCCAGTTTTCCCATATGATTGCTAATGGAAAACACATAAAGAAGAAAAATTTCCAACTGGAGCAGGATGAGGGTACAATTGTAGGGCACGAGAACCTAAAATTGTATATCTCCAACTATTATAAACAATTGTTTGGGGCTCCTGACGACAATTTTGTGTCTATGGATGAGCTCATGGTTGGGGATATTCCTCAGCTCGGGACAGACGAGAATGAGATTTTATCCACACCATTCATGGAGAAAGAGGTGTTTGAGGCCATATCACAGATAAAGAACAATAAGGCACCAGGCCCTTCCCAGCAGAATTTGATAAGAAGTGTTGGCATATCATTAAAGGCGACCTTGTGTCGATGTTGTTGGAACATTTTCTCTCCTTGGTGTTTTGGTGATGATGACAACTCACTTTATGGTCTAATCGTGTGCCAAGTTTTTTAGGTACTCTCTCGGTTGGCTCAAGACGATTAGGCATTTCCTCTGGACGGAAAATATCGAAGGCGGTGTTCCCTACGTGTTTGTTTCTTTGGTCGTAGGAAATCTGTACTATTAAGAGGGAATACGCATCGGAAGGTATTGGGTGAATCAATGCACGTACACATTCCTGTCCACCCAATGTTCCCTTCTGTTCGAGGAGAAAGAGGTCCTCACTTCCTCCCAACACAGTGGTTTTAACCCCCCTGGCGGTTGTACCGCTGGGCAGGGCGATTGTACCACCTGTCCGGTTCTTCCTACACAACCACCGCCCCAGGGGTGATACCCTGGGGTTGCAGCTCCCTGGTACAGGCCCAGTAGTTGTACCGCTGCCCTCGGGCAGTGGTACCGCTAGAGCTCTGGGAAAACCAGGACTGCTTAATGGGCGGTTGTACCGGCCTCGTACCGCCCAACCATCAGTCCTGCTTCTGTGGTGGGTGGTTACTGGGCGGTGGTGGCCCAGTTGTCCTGGTTACTCTCTTTCAACCTGTACTACCGGTGCCCCGAGCGGTTCTACCGCTCGGTACTTAGTCACCACCAGGAATCGGGCCAGGGCGTGTGCACCGGCACAACTACCGCCAGAACAACCGCTATAGGGGTGATTCCCTTCTGCTTTGAAGCGGTAGTCGAGCGGTGGTGGAGCGGTTGGTCCGGTTGCTTGTGTCAACCGGTAACCATCCACCTCACCGGTTGTACTACTCTGTAGGGTTAATGCAAGGTACCCATGAAATCTGGTTGTACCGGGCCATGGAGCGGTTGTACCGCTGCAGTGTAAAAACCGTTGTAACGGTTGGATTTGGGGGGCACTATATAAAGTGGGGTTCTTCCACCTACCACTTCACCCCTTACCTCTCTCTCTCTCCTCCATTAATTCCCATCAAGCTTTCTTGCCCGATCTCTCTCTCTAGCCACTCAAACTTGTTGATTTTCTAGGGATTGAAGGAGGAGACCTAGATCTACACTTCCACCAAAGGAAATTTGATTCCCCCATACTTTCTTGTGTGGATTTTGTTACTCTTGGGTGTTTGGGCACCCTAGACAGAAGAGGTCACCTCAGAGCCACTATCCATTGTGGTGAAGCTCTGTGGTGGTGTTGTGAGCCTCCAATTCAGTTGTGGAGAGAGCCCCAACCTTGTTTATAAAGGTTTGGTTGCCACCTTCAAGGGCACCACTAGTGGAATCACGACATCTCGCATTGTGTGAGGGCGTGAGGAGAATATGGTGGCCCTAGTGGCTTCTTGGGGAGCATTGTGCCTCCACACCGCTCCAACGGAGACGTAATTCCTCGCAAAGGGAAGGAACTTCGGTAACACATCCTCGTCTTCACCGACTCCACTTGTGGTTATCTCTTACCTTTACTTTGTGCAAGCTTTACTTGTGTTGTGTCCTTTGCTTGCTTGTGTTGCTAGCATCATATAGGTTGCTCACCTAGTTGCATTCCTAGACAACCTATTTGTTGCTAACCCTAATTTGTTAAGAAAAGTTAAAATTGGTTGTTGCCTATTCACCCCCCCCCCCCACTCTAGTCAACCATATCGATCCTTTCAATTGGTATCAGAGCCTCGTCTCTTATTAAGGGTCTCACCACCCAAAGAGTATGATTGATGGAGAGGAGGAAGTGCCCGAGGCCGTGGAGTTGAACTCGATCACTCAAGACGACTTAAATGAAGCTATGGATTCACTTAAGATGTCTATGACGACCGAGGTCAAGTTCATGCTTAAAGAATTACTTGAGGGGTTGAAAAGTTCTCCCGATCCGTTGCTTGTGGTTAATCCCAGCGCATCAGAGTCGGAGGCCAATTCCGGCAAGGAAGCGGCTAAAGGTACTCAAACCTGCTCCCCTCAAAACAAGAATGGGACGAGAATCTTTGCCTCGGTTCCCCCTCCCCCTGTCTATGGAGGACCGGTCCCTACAACACATATTAACAACCTTGGTCCTCCTCCTAAGCTTGTGAAAGGTGATTTTGCTAATTGGTTTTTCGCATCAAGTCTCATTTGAATCATAGCTCAACAAATCTTTGGAGAATCATCGAGCAAGGCTTCTACTCGCATGATCCTAACAATTTCACCCCAAGAGAAGAAGCGGTCAGTCAATACAATCACTCCGCATTGTTCATCCTCTAAGCCGCAATGCCTCCCAAAGATCTCTCTCGCTTGCGTCCCTTCACTCGTGCAAAGGATTGTTGGGACCATATCATATCTTTGTACAAGGGGAGCTCAAGCATTCAACGATCCAACTTTGAGGTGGTTCTTGATGAGGCCAATGAGTTTGTGATGATTGAAGATGACGATCCTCGTGACCTCTATCGTAGATTGATGATGCGGCTTGAAACTACGTTGGTATTTCCCCAAAGAGGAAGGGATGATGCAGTACAGCTACGGTAGGTATTTCCCTCAGTTATGAAACCAAGGTATCAATCCAGTAGGAGAGCCAAGCAACACTATGTAAACGGTACCTGCACACAAAGAACAAATCCTCGCAACCCAAAGCGTAAGAGGGGTTGTCAATGCCTCCTCGGTAAAAAGATAGTTTGCTTTGTATGTGTTTGGATAAATAGATCTGAATAAAACGCGAAATAAAAGATGCAAATAAAAAGTGCAGCAAAGTATTTTTGGGTTTTTGGAATAATAGATCTGAAAACAAATGCGGTGAAAAATAGATTCTGAAAGCAATATGACGAAAGATAGACCCGGGGGCCGTAGATTTCACTAGTGGCTTCTCTCGAGAAAATAACACATGGTGGGTAGACAAATTACTGTTGGGCAATCGATAGAAGATCGAATAATTATGACAATATCCAAGGCAATGATCAATATATAGGCATCAGGTCCAAGATTAGTAGACCGACTCCTGCCTGCATCTACTACTATTACTTCACACATCGACCGCTATCCAGCATGCATCTAGTGTATTAAGTTCATGGAGAAACGGAGTAATGCAATAAGAACGATGACATGATGTAGACAAGATCTATTCATGTAGGAATAGACCCCATCTTGTTATCCTTAATAGCAACGATACATACGTGCCTCGCTACCCCTTCTGTCACTGGGTGAGGACACTGTAAGATCGAACCCATCACAAAGCACCTCTTCCCATGGCAAGAAAAAACGATCTAGTTGGCCTAACTAAACCAAAGATTCAAAGAAGAAATACGAGGCTATAAATAATCATGCATATAAGAGATCAAAGAAACTCAAATAATATTCATGGATATAGATCTGATCATAAACTCAAAGTTCATCGGATCCCAACAAACACACCGCAAAAAAGGTTTACATCAAATAGATGTCCAAGAGACCATTGTATTGAGAATCAAAAAGAGAGAAGAAGCCATCTAGCTTACTGCCTACGGACCCATAGGTCTGTGGTGGACTACTCACGCATCATCGGAGAGGCACCAATGAGGATGATGAACCCCTCCGTGATGGTGTTAGATTGGATCTCGTGGTTCTGGAACTTGCGGCAGCTGGAATTGTGTTTCGTCTGCCCCCTAGGGTTTCTTGAATATTTGGGTATTTATAGAGCGAAGAGGCGGTGCAGGAGACCCCCATGGGCCCCACAACCCACCAGGGCGTGCCTGGGCATGCCCTGGTGTCTTGTGGTCCCCACGGGCCTCCTCTCTGGTCCTTCCTTGGCTCCTAAATTGTCTTCTGGTCAGAAAAAATCTCCAAAAAGTTTCGCTGCGTTTGGACTCCGTTTGATAGGGATATTCTGTGAAGTAAAAAACAAGCAAAAAAACAGCAATTGGCACTCGCACTATGTCAATAGGTTAGTCCCAAAATATGATATAAAGTTGCTATAAAATGATTGTAAAACATCCAAGAATGATAATATAATAGCATGGAACAATCAAAAATTATAGATACGTTGGAGATGTATCAGCATCCCCAAGCTTAATTCCTTCTCGTCCTCGAGTAGGTAAATGATAAAAACAGAATTTTTGATGTGGAATGCTGCCTAACATGTTCATCGCATATTCTTTTCTTTTGTAGCATGGACATTTGGACTTTTAGATGGTTCAAAGCAATAGTCTATATTTGACATGATAACTTCAATACTCAAACATATCAATAAGAAACCATGTCTTTCAAAATATCAACACTAAAGAAAGTTATCCCTAGCCCATCATGCTCAATCATTGGTCCATTCATGAAACACACTCGAATATTAGCTACATCCAATGCACAAGTATGATCATATGCTCCCTAGTTGGTGCTTTATAAGAGAAGATGGAGACTCAAGTAAAAATAAAAATTGCATAAAGTAAATAGATAGGCCCTTCGCAGAGGGAAGTAGAGATTTGTAAAGGTGCCAGAGCTCAAAGCTTAAATTGAGAGATAAAATATTTTGAGAGGCATGCTTTTCTCGTCAACGAAAATGACCGAGTAGTTCCCAACACTTTCCATGCTAGATATATCATAGGCGGTTCCCAAACATAAAATAAAGTTTATTCCTTTTTCCACCATACTTTCACACTCCACGGCTAGCCGTATCCACGGGTACCGTCCATACCAACACTTTCCAAGGAATTTATTATTTGACAACATAAAGTATATTTCTTTTTCATTTCAGGACTAGGCATCCCTATTACCGCCACACTCTCATGCAATGACAAGTGAATAAACACTCATCTTGAGAATAACACATCTAGCATGGAAAATATTGGCCACCCCCTGCCGCTTCATGAGCGGTACAGGCACACAAAAAGGAAATTCATTTTGAAAATTAGAGTTGGCACATACAAATTTACTTAGAATGGCACGGAAATACCGCATATAGGTAGGTATTGTGGACTCATATGGCAAAACTGGGTTTAAGGATTTTGGATGCACAAGTAATATTTCTACTTAGTACAAGTGGAGGCTAGCAAAAAGATTGAGAAGCAACCAACCAAGAAACGAAAATTCTCATAAACAAGCATTAAGCATAACTAACACCGAATAATGCACCACAAGTAGGATGTAACTTCATTGCATAACTATTGACTTTCGTTATTGCATAGGGAATCACAAACCTTAACACCAATATTCTTACTAAAGCATAATTACTCACCAACATGACTCATATATTACTATCATCATATCTCAAAACTGTTACAAAGAATCAAGTTTATTTTGTCCAATGATCTTCATGAAAGTTTTTATTATATCCCTCTTGAATATCTATCACTTTGGGATTAATTTCATATATTGCAATTGCTTTTGACAAGCTCAAATAAATTTAAGTAAAGAACATGAGCATAAAAAATTTCATCTCTCAAAATAATATAAGTGAAGCATGAGAGAATTTCTTCAAAAAATTACTAACTCTCAAATTAATCTAAGTGAAGCATGAGAGTATTTCTTCAAAAAATTCGAAGCACACCGTACTCAAAAATATATAAGTGAAGCACTAGAGCAATTCCATGGCTCAAAAAAAATTAAGTGAAGCATATAGAGCAATTCTAACAAATCATAGCATAATTTTGGCTCTCTCAAATAGGTGTGTCCAGGAAGGATACTTGTGACAAACTAAAAAGCAAAACAAGCAAAGACTCATATAATATAAGACTCTCCAAGCAAAACTCATTATATGTGGCGAATAAGAATATAACTCCAAGTAAAATACAGATGGTCGTTAGAAGAAAGAGGGGATGCCTTTCGGGGCATCCCCAAGCTTAGTTGTTTGGTTCTCCTTGAATATTAACTTGGGGTGCCATGGGTCAACCCCAAGCTTAGGCTCTTGACACTCATCATTCCTTCATCCATCGTGATCTCATCCAAAACATGAAAACTTCAATCACACAAAACTTAACAAAACCTTCGTGAGATCCGTTAGTATAAGAAACCCAATCTTTACTTTAAGTACTGTTGCAAACACATTCAAATTTTGTTATTGCATTATACCTACTGTATTCTAACTTTACCATGGCTTATACCCCCCGATACAACCCATAGATTCATCAAAATAAGCACACAATGCAAAGAAAACAGAATCTGTCAAAAACAGAATAGTCTGTAAAGATGCGAATTGTTCTCATACTTATGTAACTCCAAAAATTCTGAAAAAATAGCAAAACAGAGGCAATTTGTATATCAATCCTGTGTAAAACATTCAGAATTTTTTGTCGCTTCTGTGAAATTTAACAATTCTGTTACTTTTTTTGCGGGAAAGGGAGTTTCATTTATCAGGTAATATGATTACAATCAGTAGCAACAATGCTTGCAATCTCGTCAGGAGGCGTGCACAACCAGCACGCAGTCCGCTATTGCGTTCGTCCCATTTGAGCAAGAGTATGACTAGCTATGTTTATATTACGCCTGATCTTGATTATATGAATCCTCCTTTCTTGAGCCAGTAGTGATCTGATCTCCATTACTCTATGAGTATGTGCTGATCGATCTTGCCCAGATGCTGAGATCATTTGTATAGCTTCGGCACAATCGGTCTCCACCACAATGTCCAGTTTAGTCCAATTGAGGGCCAAAATAATACCTTCATGAATTGCTGCCAACTCGGCCTCCAGCGCGTCCATGCAGTTCCCAAAACCTCTGATTGTAGCAAGCATCACAGCCCCAGTGTGATCACGGAGAAGCATCCCTGCACCAGTGGTACCATCCGTGAGCAAAAAGGACCCATCGACGTTGAGTTTTGAGCGGCCGGGCACTGGCGGTGTCCAACGTTCCACATGTGGTATGGGCTTCTGCTTCCATATGGGCTCACCAAAATAATCCACCACCTGTTTACCTTTGGTCGGGTCCGCATCAGGGTATTGTTCGAATGACAATAGGGATGACACATAGCTGGCGAGGAAGCGACGAGAGGCCTCGATTGGAACCGCTGGTTTATGGTGGGTTACTTCATTGCGAACATGCCAAGCCTGCCATAGGATCATCATAATGAAGAGTCGTTGGGGATCAGTCCGTTTCTCAAGGAGACAGAAGATCCACTCCGGCTCAGTATCCTGAAGGTCGGCAACATTGGGGAGGTCCCAAACTTCTCTCATAGCATTCCAGAGGCTGGCTGCATGGGGGCAGCGAATGAGGGCATGATGAGCATCCTCCATATCATGTACGCATATGGTGCAAGCCTGAACAGATTGCATGTGTTTCAATTTTTTTTGTAGCTTTTGTAGCTAGAGATTCATGTGCAGCTTTCCACGCAAATATATGTACTTTTGGCGGCGCTTGACTCTTCCAAATCAAGTCCCAGACAGGGCGCCGGCCATCCGGATGAGCGCTGGACGCTCCAGGATCATTTTCAGACATTTTCTCCTGTAAACCAAGAGAGTATGCACTTTTCACAGAGAACTAGCCGCAGTTATCAGGAAACCATTCCACAAAGTCAGACTCCGGCCGTTGTGAGGGTTTGATTTTCATGATCACGTCAATGTCAACTTGATAAAAATATTGTTGTAGCAGCCCTCTGTTCCATGTTCCATCAGTGTTCAACAGTTCAGTAACCCATTTGAGACGGCAACGTCTTCTAGGGGTAATGGGCCGACATGAAGTGCCACGGGGAATCCATGGGTCTCTCCATATCCGGACCTTTGCACCATTACCTATACACCATATAATTCCGTTTTTCAGCAGTTCGAGGCCGTACTCAATAGCTTTCCAAGTGGAGGATGCATTACCCATAAAAACTGTGTCTACCAATGGCCCATTTGGGTAGTACTTAGCCCTGAGCACTTGGGCACAAAGACTATCGGGTTTTTCTAATAATCTCCATGCCTGCTTAGCCAATAGGGCCTGATTAAAAATCTGCAAGTCTCGGAAGCCCATGCCTCCGCATGTCTTTGGCCTGATCATGCAATCCCAGGAAATCCAGTGTGTGCGTCGCTGATTCTTGCTAGCACTCCACCAAAACTCTCTTATCATTTTCATAAGATCTTCACAAAGCCCTGCAGGTAGTTTAAAAACACCCATCAAAAAGGTTGGCAAGGATTGCGCGACCGCTTTGATGAGAATTTCTTTGCCGCCACTAGAGTACTCTCCCCACTGAACCATTCTTTTTAATAGCTTTTCTTGAATGCTCTGAAACTTCCCTCTGGTCATACGGCCCTTTGGGGTATGGAGACCCAAGTATTTAGGCTCAAACTCCACTTGTGTGACTTCTAGCACATGCTTGATTTCCTCTTGTACCACATTTGGGCAAGCCTTCCCAAACATCAAAGAGCATTTATCAGTATTGACCAACTGTCTGGTACCTTGCGCATACATGTTGATGACATGCTGCACCCGCAGAGCTTGCTCAGTTTTTGCTTAAAAAAAGAGCATTGTATCGTCCATGAATAACAAATGTGAGATACCAGGGGCTCTTCGACATATCCTCAGAGGCTCAATCTGCTTGTCATTGATCTCTTTCTGAAGTAAATGCTGAGAGGCCGTCTGCTACTAACAAAAACATTAAAGGCGACAAGGGATCGCCTTGGCGGAGGCCATGGATGGGGTAAATGAATCCAGCAAGGTTCCATTGAATTTGACAGAGTAGCTCACCGTGGTCACACATGACATGATCCAGTCGATCCACCGGTGAGAGAAACCTAAGCCTTTCATCGCCCTCTCAAGGAAACCCCAGTCCACTCGATCATAAGCTTTTGACAAGTCAATTTTGTATGCACAGAAGTTCTTCCCTGGGTTTGTGTTCTGTTCAATGAAGTGAAAGCACTCAAAGGTCGCAAGGGCTTTGTCTGTAATTAGCCTTCCAGGGACGAACGCACTTTGGTTCACCGAAATGATATCACCAAGAATGGGCCTTAGTCTGTTTGCTAAGCATTTTGCAATCACCTTGTAAAGTACAGTGCACAAACTGATAGGCCGGAACTCGTGCAAGTTCGATGGTTGATCCACTTTAGGGATGAGAACAATTGCGGTATGATTAATATTGGCTGGCATATTACCTGTAGCAAAGAATAGCTTGACTGCTACAATAACTTCCATTTTTATAGTCCCCCAATTCCTTTGATAAAACCTGGTCGGGAAGCCATCTGTACCTGGAGCCTTCAATGGCCCAATCTCAAAGAGAGCATCTGATATTTCTTTGTCAGAGAACTCCTTACATAGGGCTTCATTCATATCTTCAGAGACCTTTTTTTCAAACAAATTGACGATGTCAGTTGGGTTCAGATTGGGGTCCCGAGAGAAGAGATTCTGAAAGAATTGTGTGGCCATCCCTTCAAGCTCAGCCTGTGAGGATGCCCAGATGCCATCATCCTTCTGAAGTTTCATGATTTTGTTCTTTTTGCACACCACATTGCTTTCTGATGGAAAAAATTTGTATTACGGTCCCCCTCTTTTAGTCAGTTAACTCTAGAGCGCTGCAACCAAAGCATTTCCTCTTTATATAAGAGTTTATTCAGCTTGTCCGAAAGTTTCCTCACCTCCTTACTGTTAGCTCCATGCAACAGCAATCTATTTAATTCAGAACGGACTGATTCAAGCTCACGAAGTATGTTACCAAACTTGCGACTGCTCCAAGCTTGCAACGATTTCATCATGCTTCCTAGGCAATCCTGGATAGCGCCCAGGTCACACTTATCACCAGCTGAAGCCCAAGCCTGTTCAATAATTTTCGGCAAATCAGACGCCCTTTCCCAAAAGAGTTCATACTGCCGGCATCGTCTCTTATTCTGTGGCAATTTCTCAGCTTGAAGACGGACCAGCAGTGCACAATGGTCAAAACATGAGGAAATAATGTGTTCGATCGAGGCATCAGGGAAAGTATCTCACCAACCTGCATCAGCCACGACACGATCGAGCCTCACCTTGACATTCTTCCTACCTCCCCTTTTATTACCATAAGTGAAGGGAAATCCTTTAAAGCCCAGATCAACAAGTTCGCAATCATCAAGGGCATCACAGAAGGTCACCATTTACCCTTCAGCTTGAGTGGTAAAGGGAAAGTGCTCAAATTGCCATAGCGCTTCGTTGAAGTCGCCCATGACGGTCCATGTCAAATTTGACTTGGATTTCAACTGCCTCAATGTGTCCCACATGAGATGTCTATTTTCTGCCTTTGTCTCTCCATACACACAAGTTAATCTCCATGTCACAGCGGCTGGAGACGATCCCACATATGCATCAATGTACCGTTCATTGAGATCTTTAATTTCCACATACAAGTGCTCATCCCAGAAGAGGGCCAGCCCTCCACTAAACCCTGCATTGCTTACTCCTGCAAAGCCTCTCAAGCCTAGCCAATTTCTCAAATGTCTTACTTTCTCTTTATCTTGTCTAGTTTCACAAAGGAATGTAAAGCTAGGATGATGCACTTGATTGAGGGACACCAGGTCGCGGACTGTCTTGGAGCCACCAATTCCTCGGCAATTCCACGCCAAGCAGACTGTATCTCCCATCATTCCTGTTCTTTGAAATAACGGCGACATAATAGTAGTAGGATTCCTGATACAACCACCAGGTTCGAACTGTGTACCTGCATGACCAAGAGTACTACTGTGATCCCCTCCCGGTTTTGCTACTTCTGCATGGCCACTCCCAATCAATTTGGAGTTCCTCCTTCCGCTCGCAAGGGGTTCCTGCGAGGAGCTGCTCAATATCACAGATTTGGCGGACGGGGCCGCACGGGCGGACGATGTCGCAGAGGCGGATGGGGCCGCACGGGCGGACGATGCCGCAGAGGCAGATGGTGCCACAACATGCCCGCTCCGGAGGTGGGTTCCCCGTGCGAGGCTATCGCCGTTCACGCCGGCGAAGGGCGTGTGTGGTAGCGGCAGCAAGGCTTCACCCTTTTTCCACCAGACCCTAGCGGACAATTCTGTTACTGAACTCAAAAGTTTCTGTTTTTCAACAGGATCAAATCAACTATCACCCAAAGCTATCCCAAAGGCTTTACTTGGCATAAACACTAATTAAAACATAAAAAACACAATCATAATAGTATCATAATTGTGCAAACACTCAAGAACAGAAAGAAAAAGGCAAAAATAAATTTTATTCATTGGGTTGCCTCCCAACAAGCGCTATCGTTTTATGCCCCTAGCTAGGCATAATGCATAGATTCAAGTATTGTCATCTCTAGTTTCCAACTCCTTAATCACACAACTAGTATTCTTCAAGGATTTAGCATGCATGTTTTGAATGACAATACTTCTAGGAATAAGATTGAAGAATTCTTTCTTGCAAGTAGGATCTTTTACCACTTCAACAAGATCTGGATAAATGCTAATCATTTTAAGATCTTCCTTGTGGCTATTAGATGTGGCACCTTTGTTCTTAGTGAATTGCGTAGACTTGCAAATTTTTACGGGAGTCTTTTCAATAGTTTTGACAGAAGAAAAGGCCAAGCTTAAGTTACTAAAAATTTCTTCCAAGTTATCAATCCGAGAGGGGCTTTCTCCTATTCTTTCATTAACTACGGTTTCCTTTTCCCTTAGTAATTTAAAAACATCTCCCGCTTTTGACCCGATCTTATTAGCAGGATTATGCATCCTTTTATCCAAGTTTTCAATTTGTTCTTCGGTAATTATCTTCTTTTCAATAGCATCTAATATTTGCATAACATGCTCAGGAGTTAAATTTGTTTCATTAACAACGATAGGTGGTGCACCCACTAGATCTCCCATGGCATTAAAAGCGTCCAAAGATGGACACATCAAGAAATTTCCACCGGTAATTGTATCAAGGACGAATCTATACCAAGAGGTAATGCCCACATAAAAACTACGAAGAAGAACAATGGTAGATTGCTTAGGAATAGATCTATTATGAGCATTGCAAATTCTATACCAAGCATCTTTTAGATTCTCCCCTCCCCTTTGTTTAAAATTAAGAACCTCATTCTCGAGGGTACACACAATAGAGGAAGAACTAGCCATAGCAACAAAGTAGTCAAGCAAGAGATCTGACGAGAAAAAGGCGAACGAAAAAGAAGGCGAATAAAACGACAAATTTTTGTGAAGTGGGGGAGATGAAAATGAGAGGCAAATGGCAAATAATGTAAATTGCAAGGAGATGAGATTTGTGATTAGGAACCTAATAGATGTTGATGATGTCTCCCCGGCAACGGCGCTGGAAATTCCTTTTGATGCGGCTTGAAACTGCGTCGGTATTTCCCCAAAGAGGAAGGGATGATGCAGTATAGCTATGGTAGGTATTTCCGTCAATTATGAAACCAAGGTATCAATCCAGTAGGAGAACCAAGCAACACTATGTAAACGGTACCTGCACACAAAGAACAAATCCTCGCAACCCAACGCGTAAGAGGGGTTGTCAATCCCTCCTCGTTAAAAAAGATAGATTGGTTTGTATGTGTTTGGATAAATAGATCTGAATAAAACCCGAAATAAAAGATGCAGATAAAAAGTGCAACAAAGAATTTTTGGGTTTTTGGAATAATAGATCTAAAAAGAAATGCGGTGAAAAATAGATCTGAAAGCAATATGATGAAAGATAAACCCGGGGGCCGTAGATTTCACTAGTGGCTTCTCTCGAGAAAATAGCACACGGTGGGTAGACAAATTACTGTTGGGCAATTGATAGAAGCTCGAATAATTATGATGATATCCAAGGCAATGATCAATATATAGGCATCACGTCCAAGATTAGTAGACCGACTCCTGCCTACATCTACTACTATTACCCCACACATCGACCGCTATCCAGCATGCATCTAGTGTATTAAGTTCATGGAGAAACGGAGTAATGCAATAAGAACGATGCCATGATGTAGAAAAGATCTATTCATGTAGGAATAGACCCCATCTTGTTATCCTTAATAGCAACGATACATACGTGCCTTGTGATGTCGCTTGAACTACGTCGGTATTTCCCCAAAGAGGAAGGGATGATGCAGCACAGCTATGGTAGGTATTTCCCTCAGTTATGAAACCAAGGTATCAATCCAGTAGGAGAACCAAGCAACACTATGTAAACGGTACCTGCACACAAAGAACAAATACTTGCAACCTGACGCTTATGAGGGGTTGTCAATCCCTCTTTGGGTAACGGCGCCAGAAATTGTCAAGTTAACAGGATAAAATTTGTGTAGATTGGATAAATAGATCTCGATAAAACGCAAAATAAAATAAGTAACAAAAAAGTGCAGCAAGCTATTTTTGGGTTTTTGGAATAATAGATCTGAAAATAAAAGCGAATAAAAATAGATCTCAAAGCAAATATGATAAAGAATAGACCCGGGGCCATAGATTTCACTAGTGGCTTCTCTCAAGAAAATAGCACAAGGTGGGTAAACAAATTACTGTTGGGCAATTGATAGAAGATCGAATAATTATGACGATATCCAAGGCAATGATCAATATATAGGCATCACGTCCAAGATTAGTAGACCGACTCCTGACTGCATCTACTACTATTACTCCACACATCGACCGCTATCCAGCATGCATCTAGTGTATTAAGTTCATGAAGAAACGGAGTAATGCAATAAGAACGATGACATGATGTAGACGAGATCTATTCATGTAGTAATAGCGTCCATTTTGTTATCCTTAATAGGAACGATACATGTGTGTCTTGCTTCCCCTTCTATCACTGGCAAAGAACACTGCAAGATCGAACCCATCACAAAGCACCTCTTCCCATGGCAAGAAAAATCAATCTAGTTGGCCTAACTAAACCAAAGATTCGAAGAAGAAATACGTGGCTATAAATAATCATGCATATAAGAGATCAAAAGAAGACTCAAATAATATTCATGGATATAGATCTGATCATAAACTCAAAGTTCATCGGATCCCAACAAACACACCGCAAAAAAGAGTTACACCAAATAGATCTCCAAGAGACCATTGTATTGAGAATCAAAAGAGAGAGAGGTAGCCATCTAGCTACTGCCTATGGACCCATAGGTCTATGATGAACTACTCACGCATCATCGGAGAGGCACCAATGTGGATGATGAACCCCTCTGTGATGGTGTTTAGATTGGATCTCATGGTTCTGGAACTTGCGGCGGCTGGAATTGTGTTTCGTCGACTCCTCTAGGGTTTCTAGAATATTTGGGAATTTATAGGGTGAAGAGGCGGTGCGGGAGGTCACCGAGGGGGGCACAACCCCCCTGGCCGTGCCTGGGCCCCCTGGCGCGCCCTGGTGGGTTGTGCCCACCTCGAGCCTCCGCTCTGGTACTTCTTTGGCCCACTGGGTGTCTTCTGGTCCAGAAAAAATCTCCAAAAAGTTTTGCTGCATTTGGACTCCGTTTGGTACTAATATTCTGCGAAGTAAAAAACAAGCGAAAAACAGCAACTGGCACTGGGCACTATGTCAATAGGTTAGTCCCAAAAAATGATATAAAGTTGCTATAAAATGATTGTAAAACATCCAAGAATGATAATATAACAGCATGGAACAAGCAAAAATTATAGATACGTTGGAGACGTATCAGCATCCCCAAGCTTAATTCCTACTCGTCCTCGAGTAGGTAAATGATAAAAACAGAATTTTTGATGTGGAATGCTGCCTAGCATGTTCATCACATATTCTTTTCTTTTGTAGCATGGACATTTGGACTTTTATATGGTTCGAAGCAATAGTCTAGTTTTGACATGAAGATTTCAATACTCAAGCATATCAACAAGCAAGCATGTCTTTCAAAATACCAACACTAAAGAAAGTTATCCCTAGCCCATCATGCTCAATCATTGATCCATTCATGAAACACACTCGCATGATAATATAACAGCATGGAACAAGCAAAAATTATAGATACGTTGGAGACGTATCACCTCGCTACCCCTTCTGCCACTGGGTGAGGACACCGTAAGATCGAACCCATCACAAAGCACCTCTTCCCATGGCAAGAAAAATCGGTCTAGTTGGCCTAACTAAACCAAAGATTCAAAGAAGAAATATGAGGCTATAAATAATCATGCATATAAGAGATCAAAGAAACTCAAATAATATTCATGGATATAGATCTGATCATAAGCTCAAAGTTCATCGAATCCCAACAAACACACCGCAAAAAAGGTTTACATCAAATAGATCTCCAAGAGACCACTGTATTGAGAATCAAAAAGAGAGAAGAAGCCATCTAGCTACTACCTACGGACCCGTAGGTCTATGGTGGACTACTCACGCATCATCAGAGAGGCACCAATGAGGATGATGAACCCCTCCGTGATGGTGTTAGATTGGATCTCGTGGTTCTGGAACTTGCGGCGGCTGGAATTGTGTTTCGTCTGCCCCCTAGGGTTTCTGGAATATTTGGGTATTTATAGAGTGAAGAGGCGGTGCAGGAGACCCCCGTGGGCCCCACAACCCAATAGGGCACGCCCTGGTGTCTTGTGGCCCCCACGGGCCTCACCTCTGGTCCTTCGTTGGCTCCCAAGTTGTCTTCTAGTCCAAAAAAATCTCCAAAAAGTTTCGCTGCGCTTGGACTCCGTTTGATAGGGATATTCTGTGAAGTAAAAAACAAGCAAAAAATAGCAACTGGCACTGGGCTCTATGTCAATAGGTTAGTCCCAAAAAATGATATAAAGTTTCTATAAAATGATTGTAAAACATCCAAGAATGATAATATAACATCATGGAACAATCAAAAATTAAGATACATTGGAGATGTATCAATTGACAACTCTTGCGGTCGCTCTTCAAGATCATGGGAGCAAAGATACGGATGACAATTGGATCAAGCGCAAGTTTCTCAAGGCCATCATGCCATCAACAAGACCATGTCCTCCGTGATTCATCAAAGGCCAGACTTCTACACCTTGTCTTCAAGGGAAGTGTTGGATGAGTTTATTGCCATGAACATTATGAACAAGACCGCCGACAATGCACTTGCTCGCGTCCAGTGAAAGAAAGCCTCTCCCAAGCTTGCCTTGAAGGCCAAGGCCATTCCGGAAAAATGAAGAGGAGGAAGAAGAAGAGGGTTGTCCCGAAGACACCAAATATGCTTACCACGAGCACATGGCTCTTGCGTCAAGGCAATTTTGGGGCAACAAGTGGAACTCAAGTCCCAATTTCTCCAAGAACAACTCAAGTGGTTCAAAGAGCAAGCAACAAGTGAGGACTTGCTACAATTGCGGCAGTGTGAGTCACTTTGTGGTGGATTGTCCCTATGAGAAAATGGAGGACAATGGTGGCAAGCTCATTCGCAAAGACAAAGCCAAGTCCTTCCCGAACAAGAACAACTTCACCAAGAAGATACCTCAAAAGGGCTTGGTGGCACATGAAGAGTACACCTCCGATGATGATTATGAAGATACAAGTGGTGAAGGAATGGCAATGGCAACCGTGGCCATTGCCACCTCTTCCCCTTCCAGGGTGTCTCTCTTCGGTGCCCCCAACGAGAACCTCATCGCCAAGTGCCTCATGGCCAAAGGTATCAACAAGGTAACCCCCAACATCAAAACCACCATCACTACTACTCCCTCTTTGTTGGATTGTGTAGATGATAGTGAGGTGGTGAAAGTTGATGAGAATGAGTTTGACAAATTCTTAAACAAGCTCAAGGGTGAAACCAAGAAGCACTTTGTTGCTCTTTTGGAACAACTTGGTGAGGCCAATGATATCATTGAGTCTCATGAGGACACTATCTCAAAGATGGAGGGGCATAGTCGTGATTATGCCGATGAGATTGCGGATCTTTCCATTGCTCTTGAGGAAGAGCAAGGTCTTCGTTTGACTCTTGAGGAGTCACACAACATTGATCATGCTAAATTGCAAAAAGATCTTGATCATGCTATTGTTCTTTCTCGTGTGCTTAAATCTGAGAAAGTTGCACTTGGGATTGGCCATGAGAAACTCAAAGAGGAGTTTGAAATACTCGACAAGGCTCACAAGGTCTTGAAGGGTGTTCACACTTCCCTTAAGGAGTCTCATGATCAACTCCAAGTGAAGCTAACCAAGGAAATAGCAACATGTCCTCCTTTTGTTCTAATAGATAATGCAAATGCTACTAACCCTTGTTGTGAGCATGTGCACCTTGTGGAGGAGAATGCCAAGTTGAAATATCAACTAGAGAAAGGCCTTGCATGTGCATACAAGGAGAGAAGAACCTCAATGACCTTTTGAGCAATCAAAAGGAAGTTGTGGCTAAGGAAGGGCTTGGGTTTGTACCCAAGAAGAAGAAGAAGAAGAAGAAGAAGAAGAAGAAGAAGAAGAAGAAGAAGAAGAAGAAGAAGACCAAGCAACCTCTCCTAATCAAAGAAGTCTTCGTAAAAGTGGGAGAGGGTGCTCATGATAAGAAGAAGAAGAATGTGGGAATGGGTGGTAATGCCAAGAAGGGAAAGACCACCCCTTCTAGCAAAGCTAGTGACTTTAATCCTTCCTATGTTTTGTGTAGTGTTAGTGATGGGCATGTTTATGCCAAATTTGTTGGTTCTTATTATGATTACATTGAATGGTCTATTTGGGTTCCTAAGACCCTTGTTCTAACCTCAAAGGACCCATTCAAAAATGGGTACCTAAAACCAAGCATTGATTTCATGTAGGAGTTTGCTTTTGGTGGGGTGTCATGGTTGCTCGATAGTGGAGCAACAAATCATATGACCAGGAGCAAGGATTTGGTGGTGGACGTACAACCTATTCCATCCATGCCCACTCATGTCCAATTCGGTGATGCTTCAACATCTAAGCTATTGGGTCTTGGCAAGGTGGTCATCTCTCAAGATTTATCTATTGAGAAGGTCATGCTTGTTGAGTCCCTTGCATACAATTTACTTTCCGTTTGTCAACTTGCACTCATGGGCTTTGCAACATTCTTTGATCTTGATACCATGGCCCTTTTATGGAGCAAGACTCTTAAAGTAGCTTTTGTTGGGCATGTTGAGAACGGTCTCTATGTGGTTAACTTTTCGGAGCGACCCACTAATACCGCGACGTGCCTAATGGCTAAAGTTGATGTGGTATGGCTTTGGCATCCCCGACTAGCCCGTGTCAATATGAGATCTTTGCATAGTATCCTCAAAGGGGATCATGTTCGTGGACTAACAAATATGAGTTTTGCCAAAGATCATGCTTGCAGTGCTTGTATCGAAGGAAAGCTTCATGAAACGGCTCACCGAACCATGACTATCATCTACTCGAAGAGGCCCTTGGAGCTCCTCCACATGGATCTCTTTGGTCCTCCATCATTTGATAGTCTTGGGGGAAGAAAGTATTGCTTGGTGATTGTAGATGATTACTCAAGATACACTTGGGTATACTTCTTCAAGAGGAAGAGTGAGACTCAACAAACTGTCATCGACTTTGCAAATGAAGCTCAACGTCAACATGAAGCAAAGATTTTGATGATCCGAAGTGACAATGGCACCGAGTTCAAGAACTACACCTTGGATGAGTTTCTTAGTGATGAGGGGATCAAGCACCAATATGCTGCACCCTATACCCTCAATAAAATGGTGTGGCAGAGAGGAAGAATCGAATGTTGATGGATGCGGCAAGAACCATGATGGCGGAATTCAAATCTTCATACAACTTTTGGGCCGAAGCCATCAACACCGCATGTCATGCATCCAATCGGCTCTACCTCCAGAAAGGCTTGAACAAGACTCCATATGAGATACTTACCGGCAACAAGCCCAACCTCAAGTACTTCCGGGTGTTCGGTTGTAAGTGTTTCATTCTCAAGAAAGTTGTTCGTTTGTCTAAATTTGTACCTAGAGCTCAAGAGGGCATATTTGTTGGTTATGCTACAAACTCTCATGCTTACCGTGTTCTCAACAAGTCCAATATACTCATTGAGGAGACGTGTAACATGGAGTTCACTACTGCAGGATGCTGCTAATGCGACACTACGATCAGAGACCCTTCGACGAAACTGTGTGCGATGCAATAATCACAAACGGTGGTGTAAAAAACCATCAAAAAAGGTGCAAAACATTTGCGATGACGGATGCATCAAACACGGTTCTGATTTTGGTTGCGTGTGCGATGATGGGCATATGGTTCAGTAAAATTAACTGTTTGCAATGAGGAGGAACAAAAGAAACGAGCTGCCAGATGAAGGCGTGTGCGATGTACAGCATACGGTTCACTCGGATGAAATGTTTGTGATGAGGCGGAACAACAGAAACGGGCAGCCAGATGAAGGTGTGTGCGATATACGGCATACAGTTCACTCGGATGAACTATTTGCGTTGAGCCAAGAGAACATAAATGGTTCAACTTAACAAGATGTGTGTAATACGCGGCAAACAGGTCTGTAATCGGAAATGTGTGGGAAGACCGATAACAACACAGACGATTCATGTTAACAAGCCGTGTGTGTTGTGAGCAAATGATTGCTGGTATACAATTGTCAGTGATTGATGAAATCATCACCGACGGGTTCCATTGTTTAGTCCGTGTGCGATGTGATTTGCTCTGTCTACAGAGCATCAACATATATACATAAAAAGACAGCATTGCATAACCAAATTAAGCATACAATTACACAAGTGACTACACACATAACATTTCCACACACCAAAGTAAGCAATTACATGCATACTAAACTAGGAGAAACGAGGATCTAATCATCTACTTCTTGTTGTGACGACGCTTGCCATTGCTCTGCTTCTGGCTGGATCCCTGGCCGTTTTGGGGAAGGAGGCACTTCCTCATGTCAACGATCCACCTGTACATGTCGTAGCTCGTGTACGCCTCCTTGGCCGCGTACACGACGTGAGCTTTGTCGAGTTTCTCCATCCAAGCCGAGTGCCAGGCACGCTTGTCCTTGTTGCAGGAATCCTTCATGTCTCTGTAGTAGGGGTTGATGATGGCCTCGGCGAGGTGAACCAGTGAGTCCTTCTCATGCTCCTTGCTGCCCCAGATCTTGTATTGGCCCTGGATGTCGACAAGATTCTGGCACGCGATACCCGAATTCTTGAGCACCTTGACATCGTTGGTGATGTCCACCGTAGCGAACATGTAGTGGGGGCTGTTGACAAACCTGGCGAAATGCTCGCAAGGCCTTGTGGCTAGGCAGTAGTGGTAGACGAGGACGTGGTTGTGCACGCACATATGGGCGACGGCGACCTTGGGACGAGACCCGGCACGAGCGCGGGTGTACTCGAGGTCGAACCCGACCACCTTGTACTTCTCCTCGGCAAGCAACAGCTCCATGATGTGGATGGAGTGCTCCACCGAGGGCTCCGTGAACCTTCGGTGGGTGTCCACCATGGCATGCATGGTGAACTGCTGCTCGTCGTCGGCAGCCGCTCGGAGCGCCATTGGAGCCGCGCAGGATACCCTCTAAGAACTTGTCGTGGTGGGTGTGCTTCTTGCATGGTGGAGCGCGATCGAAAGGTTGAAGAGACACAAGGCTTAAATGGTCATTGTAACAAATGGGGGCCAGCTGGCCTGTAATCGTCACGTCTTGTCACGGCATTCATAGCGTAGGATTCCAGTGCACGCTTGAAAACACCGCAATGCACGCATTTCATTTGACCACGCGTGGGCTCGAAGAGGCGCTAAATATATCGTCGATGAGCCTGTTCCCGCGCTACCACGCAAGCTTCCCGCCCGGCTAGTTTGGCCACGCATCGGCTAGAAGAGGGACAAATCGTGGGCGTTTACTGGCAAAAAGCTTTGTAAAAACAAAGTGTGTGGAATGACTTCGGTCATAAGTTTACCCGTGGGTGATGAGGTCAAAGTTACACAGAAGGGTGATGATGGACACTCGAGTGCGATAATTAATTCTACGCTCTACAGGGCACACGGTGGAAGAAACCAACTGTGTGCAATAATGTCGAAGATCGCAGTCGAGTTAGCTATACAGATCATGTGCTGTGAGATCGACAAGGTAAACAGATTCGAGAATGGTTAATAAAATCTAAGACCATTGCATATTAAGGTCAAAATAGTGCTACCAATATATGAGTCTCATACGATGCCATTTCAACGATTGTACCACAAAAGCTTGAAATATTACAAGGTTCAAATTCCAGTTATATGGCTCAAATTCGAGGATTACAAGGTTCAAACTGATATTAGAAATGAAATTCAGCTCATCAGCTGCAAACACTCGCGCTGATCAACTGAACATGGATATCAGAGAGGTTCAAACTAATATTACCACTTCTAAGTCTGGTTTCGAAACCTCACAATTTTTGCAAAGGGGTCAGCCACTGAGAAGTCATGTATGGGGTTCACACGATGACTTCCGATTACTCTGTCATCTGAAGTTCCAAAATGAAATTTAGCATTTTTGGAGCCTATTCCATTCTGCCGCAGGCGCCAGCGCTGATCAACAAACCATTCATTTTTGCGAAATAAATGTAGGGAAAACCTCATTACCTTTAGCACCCTTGCTCTGACAACAAAGAACCTGGCGAATATAATCTCCGGTAAGGTCCCTCGGTAGGAGTTCAAAGTAATTTCTGAGAGATGCAGATCTAGGCATTCGACGTGATTGTTATATTGTATCACATTATCCACCACTGGGCCTAATCTAATCTGCAAAAGAAGAAAACGTGTTAGTGCGTACATGCAGTTTTGAACACTACTACAGGCCTATTTGGTTTGCAGGATTTGTAAAATGCACTAACATGCCATCTTCGATCTGACATGATTAACATGGGCATTAACATGCCATCTTCGATCTTCACAAGAGGTTGGAGTGGATGAAAAGTTCCCTAAGAAAACTAGTACAGATGAATCCAAAGGAGAAATACATATGGATTGTAACCATATGGATCAAGCAACCAATATGGGGGGGGGGGACATGTATGTACTGAAATCCTCCAAAAGAATCCTTCAGAAATCATAGTACATTATCATTGTAAACTTGGAAAAAGGTGTCACAAATTGAACTCCCTTATGGTTAACATTTAACAGGAAAGGAACATCACCTCGATATATAGCTTCTCCAGGCACGGAAAGCATCTCAGGAAACTGATAACTTGCTCCAGGTTGGGGCCGATAGATTCTAGTGCCAAGACCTTCACTGTGCGCAATTTCGGGGTCAAGCTTGTCGGAATCATTTTCTGAATGACAAATGAACAAACATCTTCAAAATTAGAAATAATGTTAATTTGTAGAAGGAGAGGTAGAAGGCGGCTGTTGTACCTGAACGGGTGTGGATCCAATAACAAGTTCGGAGTATTTGTCAGACGAGTAGCCCACCACTGTCAATTTCGGCGCAGAAATGACATTGATTCTTCTTGGACCTTCTTGATCAACTACAAGTAATCTCTCAAGTGCAGGTGTGTCCTCAATGACCATACCGTGGTACACATCTTGTGATGTCTTCCTGCCGCACCAGCAACACACATAAATAGTCCGGAGAGTCATGGAGGTGATGTGGAAGGTACTCAACCCATTGATCGCCTGAAGATGAAGGTACTCGAGTGCAGTACAGCCACGGAGCAGGCGCTCCATGTCACCATTTGAGAGGCAGACGGCGACGAGCTCGAGGTGCTTCAGTCGTGGTAGAATAAGAGCGGGCGCGTCATTAAGGGGGGATGGCAGTTCCTGAACTTGGCGACGCGCAGCGTGGGCGCGAGGCGGAGCGTGGACGTTGGCAGCGAGCGCATATGCCCATCATCAAAAGTGAGCTCCTCGAGCTGATCTAGGGCGGGGGATCGGAACCAGTCGTCAAGCTTGGCTCGGTCCTTGCCGTTGGAATGGAACTTGCCCATTCTAAGGCCTCTGGTTGGGCCAAGGTGACTACCGAGGATCTTGGAGAACGCATCCAAGCTTTTGTGATAGCCATGGCAGAGCTCGTGGGTGTCGATGAGGTCGAGAGGGCTGGAGTTCCATAGGGGGCGCCACCGCCGGGAAAGGACAGTTGTCCGCGCCCCATATTTGATTGGGAGGAGGGAGATGATGACTGTCAACATATCATCGGGGAGGCCGCTGATGAAGTCTAGGCCTGCTGGAGTCGCTTGCGGTTCTAGCTCGCCCCGCATCCGCTTGTTGGCAGCCCCATTCTCCACCTCTGGAGTCTCCTTGTCATCGGCGCTTTCTGATAGAAATGGGAGTACAGGGAATATTTAGTTAAAACAGGGCAATAGAAAAGTGTATTGGTAACTAGAAGTTATTAGGTAGGAATATAATAAGAAAAGGGAATAACAATTGGTTGCTTAAATACTACATAATTCATTTGATATTGCTGGGTAAGTCAACATGCAGATAGTTGAAAAGAAAACTTACTTCGAACAAAGTCTGGACGGATGATATCGTCGGGGAAGTTAGCATATATCTCATGACTAGGCCCTTTTATGTGCAGTGCAATTCTAGTGCCAGCTTTCAATTCATAAAACTTAGAAATTTCTTTCCAAAAGCCAGTGCCAAAATAGGACTCACCACGTTCATCAAGTCTTACAGTAGCAACGATTGTAAATCCATGGTTTGTGTGTAGTATGACATCCCTGCAGTCTTGATTTATGTAAAGGGAAAGATTGTGCACTACAGATTCTGTTGCATAGCAAGGGACGCGCTGCAGAAAATGGTAGGATTGTTAAAGAAAATATGGTAACATGCAAATATGGGCCCAAATTGAAAGAACTGTACAGCAGTCGAAATCGAAGGACGAATATCTATAATTAAACAGATAGGGTAAACATGATGTCATGGAAATATGAGAGTAATCGAAAGAACAATACATCATTAATTTGCCTAATATAGAAAGATGTTCAGGAAATAACAGATAGGGTAAACATGATGTCATGGAAATCCCCTTTGACGTATATGGTGCATGTGGCACCTTTTATCCAAATGTAGCAATATTTAGAATATGTTCAGGAAAGTAGGCCATGCCAACTGATTTAGGGTGAGATTGAACATACCGCGCGCATCCTCAAGTCATCTGGTATGGTGAGATGGAATGTCTGGCGGAGGCCGCAAAGTCCTGATGTGTCGGTGCACTGTACACTCTATGAATGAAAGAAAACCCTCAAATCAGCTCGAATAAAAATGAATTCATGGCGATTTCGGTCGGGTGATTAAAGGAGGCAGCTGAACTGGGATAAGAGATGAGATAATATCTCATTAAATTAGTTACCTTGTTGTCCATGAGAAAGAACCCTCAGTACGGCAGATTCCCCAACTGAGCGGAGCTGGGTCGACCGCGAGCAGCGTCGAGAAAGTCGATGGCGATAGGCGGCGGCAAGCGGAAGTGGCGAAATGCGGTGGGGTTTGCCGGCAGCCTGGCGGCGGCGGCAGGCGTCGAGCTAAGTGGTTACCGCCACGATAGGCGGTGCTATGCATAGATGCAGAGGAGCTTGTGCAGGTGTGAATGGGGACCGGAGGGGGTGGCGGGCGGGGTGAGGGTTTTTGTGACGTGGGGATGGCGAGGGTTTGCTTTTTCCTTTTTTGAATTGGGTGGTGAGGGTTTTCTGTCCCACAAAGAATTTTGGAGGCACCGGTTTGCTAGAGCCAACAGTGTGTGATTGACGCAACAGGAAAAATGAAAGTCATTGCACACGGTTCCAATTTTGGGAACCGTGTGTGATTGACGCAATAGGCAAAATGAAGGTCATTGCACATGGTTCCAATTTTGGGAACCGTGTGTGATTGACGTACTACCTCTGTCCTGGTTTATTGGTCCCCTTTGTAATTTGTACCAAATTTTGACCAAATATTTAACTAAGAAATGTTTATGCATGTCACCAAAAATTATATCATTGAACACTATGTTCAAATACGCATCCAACGATATAATTTTTGCTGACCTGCACTAACATTTTGTCAGTTAAATCTTTGGTCAACATTTAACACAAATTACAAAGGGGACCAATAAATGAGGACGGAGGTAGATTCCATCAACCGAACTGATTGCATCCATATCCCACAGTTAGACATAAGTAAACATAGATTAAACATACTCAGACATAGATAATAAGCGTACACGTACACAAGCATAGTTCAACCATAAGTACATAGTTCAACCGTCATTAAGCATTGCTCAAGCGTACATAGTTCGATCCCACATCTCATCTCACATGCCGGCACAATCCTGAAGCTTCTCCAGGTACTCGGCGTACGCGTCGTGCGCCACCCTGCGAGAATGCTTCTGCTTGAAGGAGCCAACGGCCCGTCCTCTTGCATGCGCCAGAACACTTTGATACGCGTCATGAAGCTTGTGGTAGCAAAACGGGCATCGATGGCCGCCGTCCCAGGTCCTAATACGCGTGTTATGCATTCCCGCATAAAGCTCCCTCAGGATTTGCCTCTTGTACCTCCTCTGGGCATCTTCATCCTTGCTGTCCACATCGTCAGACAGCACCTATACAAATAGTAAAACAAATTTGGCATCAAATCAATGTTTACATGCCGTGAAGTAGGATTAGGAATTTATGGCTATTTTTTTATGCATATCCAGAGATTGGTTCGATTTTTAAGCACATTTGTGTATGTACAGACCAATCTTGAAGAAAATAATGGCACAAACATATGTAGGTCATTCAAAATCAATTGTCAAGTCCTGGCTAGGAATTATTAGCACGAACACTAACCCTAGTCGGATTACTAGCAGAAATCATTTCCACAGATGAAACAACTAATCACTTATCACTTGTACCATTCAAACAATCAAGACACTACACGGATCTAATGAAACTTACTCAGATTTCATGGATTGGGAGAACATAACCATAGGATTTCTATTCCAAAAAGCGGGAGGCAAGAGTAACCAGAGAAACCCTAGGATCTATTTGACACATAAATGGGTATAGATGACTAACCAGTTGTCCGTCGTCGTCGGAGTGGTCGCCGGAGTCGTCGTCGGGGTCGTCGCCCGAGTCGTCACCAGAGTCGGTGTGGAACTCCGCCTCCGGCTGTGGAAGCTCGACGCCGTCGACGACGTCAGGGTGCAGCGATAACTCGCCGGCGGTGACGACAACCTTTGACTCCATCTCCACACCGTGCTCCGGTGCTTTAGCAGCCCCGGCGTCGCCACTCCCTCCGATGGGGCGCTTCAGCGGCATCCTCATACACTGACGGCTCTGAGGACTGAGAGCGGTGTCGAGGATGCAAGCGGAGAGAGAGGATTGTGTGTGTGGCGAGGATGGGGGGTGCGACCGCTCAGGCGCACCATTAATATGGAGTAGTGGGAGAGAGGCAGGCGGTGGTCAAACCGATGGCTCGCCTCTCGGTGAGCCTGCGCACCGGACTACTGGCATGCCTACCATCGTTTCACACAGCTACTCGCACGCCTCCCGATGACACTACGCAGCGAGCACACCTCCGTCAATTCACACACCTGCATGCACGCCTCCCGGTCTGCCTGCGCGGCGGACTGCTCGCATGCGTCCTGTCAAATCACGCCTGCTCGCACGGCACACGGGTCGCACGGCGGCACGTATATTATTTTTCTACTTGGATGATTAATGCTGCCGCTTTATTGCTTAACCGAAGCATGGCACGTATCCATTGTTGGTCTAACGCTCACGGTTCGAATAAATAATCCATTTGGGATATTGGTTCCCAATTATTAATAATCTCCCGTTTGTAATTAGATAAAGATTACATCAAAACTGGTCTCAAATTTGACCCCAAAAAAAGTACAATGCCACTTTGTATTGGTGTCCATATGACAACACGATAAGTTTCATGAACTTCAAATAAGTTTTGGATGTACTAGAATTTAAAAATCAAGATTCTCAATGTTTGAAATTTGTTGCACGGGGAGTAAACATGCACCCAGTGAGACACATGTGTTTTTGCAATCCATTTAGGTGCACTGTCACGTGTGCATGTAGCTCAAATTTGATTTTTGCACATTATACCCGTAGAAAATCAATCAATTAATGTACTAAAACATCTTAATGATCTATGTTTTTTTTCGAAATTAAAACATCCCTCCTTTGGTAACATATGTTCACCGCGGGATAATTAATTTAACATGCATCGTAATTGCGGTGGATTCGCGGTGTGTGTGTGGGTGTGTGCGTCTGGGGGGTGGCGGGTGGCTCACAGTACACTATGAGTTGTGAGCCACCGTGTGGGTTAGCCGTTTTGTTAGGCAGGCCGTTGCCACATCAGAGTCGTGAATTCGTTATTTAAAACATTACACAACCCTTTCATACATACATGTTTTGGCCACATGTAGTCGATGGTTGTCCTACACGACACTCGATACTGGCGTGTGACGCTTTCTGTGGGCCCGCGAGGTCGTCGTCCATCACTTTGACGAGCAGCCGGCAGTGAGGTTAATTTGACCAGCAAGGTAGAATATTTTTTGTTTGTGTTATGGTGGTATATAGTACGCGTCGAAGAGGTGGGAGGGGACTAGCATATATACTATACGTACGCGTCTGTGAACAAGTACACCTCACTCAGTGTCGGGACTTTTCGGTTTTTGAGGCACGTGCCACATCAAAATTGTTAAATTGGCTATTCAAACATCACACAACACCTCTTTGGGCCACATGCATGCAGGCGGTGGTTATCCTAGCTAGGACACTCACGTGTGACGCTTCCATCTGTGGGCCCACGAGGCCATCGTCGATGCATGCATGCATCACTTTGACCTACATCGGGAGAGGTTAATTAATTTCACCATCGATGAGGATTCTTTTTGGGTTGTACATATTACGGTAGGAGCATATAGTATGCGTCGAAGAGGGGGGAAGGGGACCATCATATGTAGTACGCTTCATGAACCTCGCTCTGTGTGGGTGCATGGTTTACGGTTTTTGAGGCATGTGGCACATCAAAGTTGTGCATTTTGGGTATTCAACATATATATGTTTGGCCCACATGCAAAGCGATGGTGGTTGTCCTCTCGCACCCACTTAAGAGGTTATCAGCGATATCGATGCTTTCCATCTGTGGGCCCGCTTGGTCCATCACTACTTTTTGCCTGACAACGAGAGAGGTTAATTTGACTTAGGAGGGGATTATTATTTTTGCTTGTAATACGGTATATATATATAGGTCATGCTCTGGGATGACATGCATGATACAGTTTGAGCACACACACATGCATGTGTACGCATGAATCCCTCCCATCGAGTCGAAGTGGCTAGTACAATGACACATCATGAACTGATCTCGCTCTGTGTGGGGAGTGTACGATTTTTGACGCACGCACCACATCAATGTTGTGAAATGGTATTCAAACATGCATGCACGCATCACCTCCATACATATGCATGTAGTGGTTGCCTTCGAACGGTACACTCCCTCGCGTGGTTATCGGCGACAAGCCTATATATTCGTGGGCCCGCGTGGACATCCATGATCACCTTGACCGACAACAAGATAGGTTACCATGGCGGATTCTTCATTTGGTTCGTGTTATCGTAGTATAGGTCATGGTGAGATTCAGACCTAATTAAGTTTGAGCGCATATACTATGCATGCATGCATGCATGAATCCCCGTCGTCGTCTTGAAGTGTGGTGTAACATACATATGCATCGTCAACCTAACCCTCACTCAGTGTGGGGATTTCTAGTTCGAAATCACGGTGCCACATCAAAGGTGTTCCATTGTGTACTCAAAAACACACCTCTCCATACATATGTTTGGGCCACACGCATGCAGTGGTTGTCTTCGGGGACTAGCTACTTGCGTGATTATTGGCGAGCTAGCCCATCTTCGGGGTCGCATGGACGGCCATCACTTTGACCAACAACAAGAGAGAGGTTGTACGACCAAGGTGGATTATTCTTGGTCCGTTTTACGATCCAACTTGGTGAGATGCCTCTCTGGCCCGCCGACTGAAAGTGTGTGTGTGGGGGGGGGGGCTGCTACTTTGCACTTTGCTAGGTGAACCTCGTTGGGGGGGGCATGCATTCATAGCGGATTCCCTTGTGCCGACACGAGGGGGGCTGCTAGCTACTTCGCACTTTGCTAGTGAACCTCGGTTGGGGGGGGGGCATGCATTCATAGCTTAGGATTCCCTTCGTCCGACACGAGGGAGGGGGCTGCTAGCTACTATTCGCACTTTGCTAGGTGAACTTCGTTTGGGGGGAGGGGGCATGCATTCAAAGCATAGGATTCCCTTCGTGCCGACACGAGGGGGGGGGGTAGGGGCAAGCAATACCATGCGCTTTGCGAGATAGGTGCCACATCAAAGTTGCATTTGGTATTTGAAAATCAAACCACCCTTTTCATACATAAATTTGGTCCACATGCAAGTGTGTTCGTGTTCTGACCCTCTCCTGCGTCATTTTTCGCCAAGTTTATGAACATTAGACAATTCGGATGATGCAATAGACACGGTTCACTCAAACTAACCGTGTGCATTGGGCTCCACGAGGCTTCCCCTCTCAAAAATATCTACCCGCCTGCAGCTTTTTTCTGATTGATAACACACGGTTATTGTGTTTTGACCGTGTGTGATGTTTCTTGTTCCCAATCCCGCCTGCATCCCTCGAAAATATCTGTCTGCCTTGAGGGTTTTTCTGTTTCATAACACACGGTTGTTATCTCCGGACCGTGTGCGATGCACCATCATCAAAATTTTCAATAGCCCCGGCATTTCACTCCCGCGTTCGACTCCCGCCCCGCGTAGTAAAATTTTCAGTACCCGCGTCATTTCCTCAAACACCCCCCCCCCGCCCCCCCCTCCACACACACACACACACCAAAACCTCCTCGGGCGTGCGCGCACACACACCCCCCTCCCTCGCTCGAAACCCTAGCAAGGTCCTCGCCGTCGCCGCAAGGCCTCCATTGTCAACATCTGCCGGTTTGCCCATGCAGCTTACCCACCGATCTCCATACCTAGGCTGCCCTGAGTTTCTTAGATGACGCCTGCCAAACGCCCCCTTTCCCACAGATCCCCATCCCCCACTCCAGAGCGTCGCAGCTTAAGCCCGGCTACACTTCCCGTGGAGCTCGAGGAGCGACTAGCCCAAAAGAGGTGTATCGCGGTCTCTTCGCCCAACGTCACCAAGGAAGCTGACGACCATTACTGGCCGCAGACACTCAATCAAAGGGCTAGAGTATGTGGGTATGTCGCGGACGTCGGCTACGAAATCGAGGTCGTCGACAGCGACGGCCTAAGGCGGGCTATGTCACAGGTTAAGTGGCCCACCACCAACCCCTCGGGTTCAACCGTCGTCGATCTCATCCATGGCCCCGCCGCTGATCTCCTCTGGCTCGCTGTCAAGAATTTGCCATCCTACATCGCCATCGAGCCCCTTTTGTCATTTTTGAAGGACACGTTCTGCGACGCTGGCTTGGGATCCATATCTTCCAAGTCAGACCTCATCGACGGCGACCACGAGGAGGGCACCCTCTCCGGCTCTTCCAAGGGAAAAGAGCCCATCTGCTCTTCCAAGGGGAAAGCGCTCGTCTGCGACATCAGGGAGGGCACCCTACAGTCGTGCTCTTCCAAGGGGAAGGAGCCCATCTGCGACAACATGGAGCGCATCCAGGGTCCGTGCTCTTCCCACGGGAACGAGCCCATCTGTGACAAGTGAGGAAACCCATGATTTGTTTTGTCGTGCCTCTTCACAGGGGGAAACCCATGATTTGTTTTGTCGAGTCCCTTTTGTAGTGTAGTGAGAATATGTCCAGTTTTAATTGCTATATCTGGTTGTTTGCAGTATGCCTTGTTTATTTCAGTTGTTCACAATGTGATGCTCTATATGTGCAATTATTTACTGTGCAGTACATTTCATCAATCCAGTTTTAAACATACCGATAGGAATGCATATATTTGCTTGCTGTTAAGCCTGTTATAGCTAGCATATGCCTCTTTTAAAGTTTTTTGATTGTTCGGTTGTTTGTAGTTAGCATATGTCCAATTTCAAATGCTATCTTTGGTTGTTCGTGGTATGCCTTGTTTATTCCAGTTATTCACAACGTGATGTTCTATATGTGCAAGTATGAACTGTGCAGTTCAATTTCATCAGTACCAGTTTCAACAATACCACTATGAATGACTAAATTTGGTTGCTCCATCTTGTAGTTAACACGCCTTTCCATTTTTATTTAACAATAACCAGTGTACTTAGACTGGCACAATACCAGTTTGAATGACTATGTTTGCTTGTTGTTAAATGTTAGGCCTGCTGCAGCTAACACACCTTTCCACTTGTTTTGCTTTACTAGCATGCTTAAACCTGCACACTGAAGCTGTCTTTTGGAGATTATTTTGTCTGCCATGGATAATTTTGGTTGATGTTTAGCCTGTTGTGCTTAACATGCTTCTCGATGTACCTACACAGGACAATTTTGGGAATGACTGCTGTTTTCCATCGAGGTTAGTTTCATCCCATGGCTTATATATGCTCACTGTTCAGGATATCGGTAGCTGGTACCATATAGGTCGGGGGCTGATAAGGGATTAATCGGTGAATTAGACTTTTAACTGAATATATCTGCAACCCATTTATTGTTAGGTTAACTAGGGCCATATGTAATATATCTGAGGCTACATAGCAACATGCACTGTACTTAATGTCTAAATATGCAATCCTAGGCTACATAGCAACAAGGAAGAGTGTTACATTAATGTTCTGATGATGTCTAGATATACATAGAAGAGCAGTAGCAGCAACAACAACAACATAGCCCTGTTTGGATACTCAACTTAGCTAGAGGTTAGAGTTAGTTTCTAGCTCATGACTAACCCTGAACTAACTCCATCCAAAGAGTTGTTTGGCTGGCAGGGTTAGATTGACAATAAATGCACTAGGAGAACTAGCTCCAATTAGCACCTCTTGGGTTGGATATTTTTTTGGGTGGGTTATAGATGCAACTAGCTCAAACTAGCCCTCATGTTTAGATATACTTTAGGGCTATTTGAGCCCGAACTAGCTCAAACTAACTGTAACCCATGGATACAGCAGCAGTTAATCAACCGATAATTTGTAAGAATGCAATAAACTCCTTCCGGCCCATAATATAAGATGTTAATTCATCTAATATGTGAGTATATTGGATGTTATAAGATATTATAAAAGAGTGTTGTACTACATCATTGTGCAATTGCTGTTTAGCTTCTAATATTAACTTGGTGCTTTTAGGTACATATGTCATTGGTAAAGATCCGCGCTTCGACCCTTTCTGCGTATGGGGCAATGAGATATCGATGAACCAGCATCAAGTGAGGAAGCTGATAAAGATTGTTAGTAAAATGGGTCCAAAGATGGCAATTAAACTATTTGTTTACACTTTATCCAAGACAACAGCGAACTGCAAGATGGTAAGTAAGAACTCTGCAGCCTTCTTTTTACTGCCCATAATGAGTTGTGTTAGATGACAATGTCTGAATCTTTTTCCTTTGCAGTGGTTGCCAAAGCAGTTTACTCAAGATTACCTCTCAAACTACATGATTGGTGGGCATGCAAAGGTTAAAGTATTTCTACCAGAACACGATGATTATGTAGATGTTTTCATGAAGACCGTGAAGGATGGGCGGTCGGCCATCACAAGGGGTTGGACTAGAGTCGTGTGTGCCTTCTGCATGGAGGAGGGCACAATATGGGCATTCCGCTTCACCTTGTTCAGTAACCAGAATGTATTTCGCCTCTTTCTTTACCATCTTTAATAGTACAAGTATACAACTGTGGTTCATCATTCTTTATTTGGTTCTTATGTAATTCTTGAACATATGTACCTATGAATCGAATAATGCATTGGTTGTTTGAACCTGATGGATATGAATAAAGCTATAGCATACATTCAAATTCAAATTCAAATCTGGTACAATTTGAAATAGCAGCAATTAAATTATGGTGAAATTACTCTCTCCAGGTCGTTACGGCACACACGGTTGGTAAAACACAAACGTTTGCGATATACACCATAATCCGAGACGGTTCACAGAGAGGAAACGTGTGCAAGCATGCACACAGTTGCCGTTTGCAAAGCGTGTGCGATGTCAGACAATATCACAAACGATGCGGGCAAACTAAACATTTGTGATAGTTGCCTTATCGTACATGATTCGCAACCATGAACTATTTCTGATGAAGTATGCATCGTAAACGTTGCACCACAGAATAGCGTGTGCGATAGTTGTCGTGTACGATGATGTTACGACGGTCTGACGTTTCGTAATCCTATCTGACACTCGTACGACGATTAGCTAATCTTCTTAATTAGTTATCACATACGGTTTGGGACAAGTGAATGTGTGTGATTGTATGCTTATCATACACATTCTATAATAGTGAACCGTTTGTGATGGGTCGCGCATCATAAACGTAGCACCACAGAATACCGACTGCGATGGCAATGCGAGCACAAACGAGTAGGAGTACTGTATATGCATCTTGGCTCCCTATCCCCGACGGTTTCTGGGTCGTGTGGGAAGGACCCCCCTATTGCCCACACTCACTTGGCGACGGTTCCAAATGCCGTCGCGGAAAGGGGTTAAAAACCATTTGTATAGCACCGACGCGTACCAGTGGTTTGATGAAAATAATGGCTCCCAAGTGGAGCAAAGTGGTCTTTGTAATGTAGGTGATGAAATTCCTCCTCAAGCCATAAGAAGAATGGGGATTGGTCAAATACTCCCCATTGAGGAACCCCTTGTGGCCGAAGGAGAAGGACAATGCTCTACTCAAGTGGAGCCATCACCAACACTAGACCCACACGCTTCCAAAGAACAAAGTGAAGGCCCTCAACAAAGTGAACAAGATCAAGGGCAAGATCAACCTCATGATGATGGTGGTGCACCAAATGATGACCAAGATCAAGTTCATGACTCCGAGCAAGTTCAAGGTCAAGCGCAAGCTCAAGACGGTGCTCAAGATGATCAAGATGATGATCCTCAAATTCCTATTGAAGAACTTTTGGAGTGTCGTGCCGCCAAGGTGGCTTCCAAGCTCAAGCATCAACAGCATGTCATGGAGAATGTGTTTGGAAGCTTAAAGAAGGGGTAACTACTTGTATACAATTGTCAAACTTTCGTGAGCATCACGCGTTTGTTTCGTGTATTGAACCCCAAAAGGTACATGAGGTGCTCGATGATGTGGATTGGCTTGAAGCCATGCATGATGAACTCAACAACTTCGAGTGCAACAAAGTTTGGGAATTAGTGCTAAGGCCAACGAAGGACCACAATGTCATTGGGACCAAGTGGATCTTCAAGAACAAGCAAGATGCGAATGGTGTGGTTGTTCAAAACAAGGCAAGATTGGTGGCACAAGGCTACTCCCAAGTCAAGGGTATCGACTACGGTGAAACCTTTGCCCCTGTTGCTCATCTTGAATCTATCCGCATGTTGCTTGCATATGCATCTCATCATGATTTCAAATTGCAACAAATGGATGTGAAGAGTGCATTTCTTAATGGTCCTTTGAATGAGTTGGTTTATGTCAAACAATCCCCGGGATTCGAGGATCCTAAACTCCCCAATCATGTATACAAACTCAACAAGGCACTATATGGCCTTAAACAAGCCCCACGTGCATGTTATGAGCACCTTACCGAGTTGTTGCAATATTGTGGGTTTGAAATTGGGAAAATCGATCCCACTCTTTTTACCAAGAGGGTCAAAGATGATTTGTTCATATGACAACTATATGTTGATGATATCATATTTGGTTCTCCTAACAAATCTTTCAATGATGAGTTTGCCACACTAATGACTGAGAAAATCGAGATGTCTATGATGGGAGAGTTGAAGTTCTTCCTTGGATTCTAAGTCAAGCAAAGAAGAGAAGGAACCTTCATCAACCAAGCCAAATATACCCAAGACATTCTCAAGAGATTAAAGCTAGATGATGTCAAGCCGGTCAAGTTTCCTATGCCTACCAAATGCAAGCTTGACATTGATCCCAATGGTAAAGCGGTGGATCAAAAGGTATATCACTCCATGATTGGATCCTTGCTTTACCTTTGTGCATCTAGACCGAATATTATGTTGAGTGTGGGTATGTGTGCAAGGTTCCAAGCCGCACCTAAGGAAAGTCACTATGTGGCGGTCAAGCGAATCTTTTGATATTTAGCTCATACCCCAAACTTTGGTGTATGGTACCCCAAGGGAGCAAACTTTGATCTCATGGGTTATTCAGACTCGGATTGGGCGGGAGATATTGTGGATAGGAAGTCAACTTCCGGAGGGTGTCAATTCCTTGGTCGCTCTTTGATAAGTTGGTCTTCGAAGAAGCAAAATTGTGTGTCGCCGCCGCAAGTTGTTGTGCACAATTGCTATGGATGAGGCAAACTTTAAAGGATTACAGTGTCACTTGTGACAAAGTGCCTCTTCTATGTGACAATGAAAGTTCTATCAAGATCTCTGACAAAGTGCCTCTTCTATGTGACAATGAAAGTGCTATGAAGATCTCCTACAATCTGGTGCAACATAGCAAGATGAAGCATATTGAGATTCGTCATCATTTCATCCAGGGTCATATCAAGCGTGGGGAGATTGAGATTATCTACGTCAACACTCAAGAGCAACTAGCGGACATTTTCACGAAGCCCTTGGATGAAGCAAGATTTTGTGAGCTAAGGAATCAGCTAAATATCATTGATTCGAGCAATGTGGCTTGAATCTAGGCACACCCCAGCACATTCATCATATTATCTTCTTCGAGATGTAGGCATGGACATAGGGGGAGTGTTGTTCTCTCAATGAGCTCTCCCTCCCCCCATTATGCATAAATCAATCAAGTCTTTCACTTAAGCCATTTTTATGGTACTTGTGCTTCAAATATGAGTTTTGGTCATGAGCCCAAGGTTAATATCTTCGCGGTGCCATACCAACTTACTCAAACATAGGTGGCTCCGGCCACCGCCCCTTTGGTATAAGTTGGTTTTTATTGCTTGGATCTTATGGTGTCCTTGCTAGATCTCTTTTTGGGTCCTAGATGTGTGTAGTCTCCAAGTAGTGGCCTTTCTTGTTTGATTCTAGCATTCTTCTAGATTACCTCATCATATTCCAGTGTTGTGTTTCCATCCTAAGCCTTTCTCTTCCCACAAACCATCTCTTACAATTGCACACAAGTTGATCATGGTGTGGGTGAAGGTGACTGGGCGGTACAACCGGTGGCCAGGGCGGTTCAACTGCTCGGGCACTCAGCTGTATCGTTCCAGCAGTACCACCAGGGTGGCCTCCGTGGTTCTACCGCTAGCCTCTCAGGTTGTGCTGCTGCCGTTACTACCACGCGGTTCTAGGTGGTACTACCGTTGCCTTGCAGGCGTCGGAAGTACCGCCCGCAACCACAGGTCTGTACCACGGGCGGTACAACCGGTCTTTGCAGCGGTACAACCGCTCCGCGGTCTGACGGGTATTTAAAGGGATTGGGCCGAAGGGGTATCTCTTTCTCCCCTTCGTGCCCGTTCCCCTCGCCTGCCCCAACCACCGGTCACTGTCACCCTTGCCCTAGAGTGCTCTCCGGTGCTCCGGATCTGTGGGTCTCCCTCGTATTCGCTCTGTGGAGGCCTTCTCCTCCCCGATCTCTTCCCATGGATACCGATAATGCCTCATTCCTTCTCTCTAGGGTTTCAATCTTTGAATCCATCTCCCTAGGGCATTACTTGATATCCCGCGTTTGTTTGACCAAACTTTTGGGTGGAAGAGATCTATATGCGCCCTGTTGTTGTTCTGTGGATCTGTAGAAATTAAAATATTGCGATTAGATTCAAATCCCACTTGTATTGGCTCTCCTACAGATGGAACTGTCCATTTCTAGTAGTACAACCACCTATCAGATGTGGTACAACTGCTGTGGCGGTTCCACCGGTGGGAGGACCGGTACAACCGGCATTTCTGAACCCTGTTGTACTATTTTGCTTTCTCTGATTCACAAGTAGTATATTCCTTTGCTCTTGTGTGCAATCCTCTCATCTTTTCTAGGTACCTTGTGTGCTTCCTGTGTGTGTGTGCAGGTGGCTCTGGTTCTCGCTCTGCTCCTCGCCAGAAGTCCAAGAAACAAGCTCGTAGGTGCTAGCGCCCGGATGACTCTATTGAAGAAGAAGAAGAAGTTGAGGTTCCCACCAAGCCGACTCGTCGTGAGAAGTCTGCTACTTCCAAGCAACGTGTGGCCTTGCCTATGCACAGATGGAAACAACCAGATTGGGAAAATTTCCCTATTCAAAATCCTTATGAGGTCCCCGTTGCTCCTAGGTGGACCACCGTTTAGTTCCGTAATGAGATGCAAATGAGGATCGTGCATGAGATTTTTTAGCATCACAAGAACCGCTATGCCAAGCAGTGGACCATTGACCTCGAGCATTGGAGGAACAACATAGATTTTTTTGGTGAGGCTTTAGCTCTTTGTGAGGAGTTTGACTTGGTCAAGCTCATGTCGATCAACTGTGACTTTGATGTGCAGCTTATCCATCAGTTCTACGCCACCATTCACTTCGGAAATGATGAAGCCTGTACTCTGTCCTTTATGGCAAGCCATGATGAGTTCTTTCAGGTTCCATGGAGAGCTTTCTACAATGCTCTTGGCTATGATGATACCAGTCTCACTGGCAATGGTGGCATCCGTCCTCACGACCGTCCCACCTCCATGGCCAAGGAGAAGCTTGCCCCCTTGTACATCCGGGGGCGTGATGTGCTTGGTGAGTCCAAGGATTTGCAGAAGGTATATGATATCATGCATCATGTGTTCCGGAATGTGCTCTTGCCCAAGGTTGGGAATCAGTATGAGATGTATGGCTATCTGGTGGATCTCCTTGTGGAGATGAAGACCAAAGTGGGCTCTGGTGCTACCTTTGATGTGTCCAAGTTGCTGTGGGAGGAGATGTACAACATGGTTATTTACCGGAAGTGTCCCATATGTGCTCTGTTTGTCATGTGCTTCCTAAACTCTATTTGGGCAGTTCGTAGGCCTGGAGAGCCTCTCTCATCTCTGGATAACCTCACCGTGCACGAGGAGAAACAACTCAAGAAGAAGAAACATGTTGAGCCTCGCTTTCCCGCTGATGATCCTGAGGATGTTTATGCCACATCTGATGATGATGATTTTGAGCTTGATTCAGGTGCCACGCCCTCTTGGGTGGCTAAGCTCACTACTAAAGTCAAGAAGACCTTTTGCCTGTAGATGCACATTCAGAAGAAGCTCTATGAGGCACATGTCAATGAGAAGAAAGCTCATCGCAGACAAGTTGCCATGATGAAGCACCTCAACATGCCAGTGACTAGTGGATCCAAGAAGAGCATTACTCCAGAGGACAATTGGATCTGTGAGCATAGCACGTGGACTGATGATGAGGCCGTTGGCCATCCTACTACCTCCACCTCTACTACTGCCAATGATGTCATGGAGGACAATGAGGAGTCTGAAGATGGTGATCCATATGAGACCGAGGAGTCAGGGGAGGACTACTGAGCTCTAGGGTGTTAGCATCGCTCTTTTCCTTTTTGGTGTCTTGATGCCAAAGGGGGAGAGAGTTTTATTAGGTCTTGGGATTTGCATGGGTGTGTTTCATTTGCTTCGAGTTGAACTTCTATTTGCTTTACTTTGGTTTGTGAACTTTGTGGTGTGATACTTGCATGGTGTGAGACATGCGATCCCTACCTATCCTATCTTATACTCGTTAATCTTGTCTCATTTACTTACCGGTTATTTCGTACTAATGTATGCTTATCGTCTATCTTGTCATTAGTCCAGATTGGTGGGTCTATAAAATCTAGGGGGGGCACTGATCCTTATGTGAGCACTTTGCATTCCAATAGCAAATCAAATTAGTGCACACATACAGGGGAGCCCCGTCTATATTTTGCAGACACCAAGTGCAAATCGTGTGTTTGTCATCATCCACCAAAAAGGAGGAGATTGTTGGAACATTTTCTCTCCTTGCTATTTTGGTGATGATGACAACTCACTTTATGGTCTAATCGTGTGCCAAGTTCTTCAGGTACTCTCTCGGTTGGCTCAAGACGATTAGGCATTTCCTCTGGACGGAAAATATCGAAGGCGGTGTTCCCTACGTGTTTGTTTCTTTCGTCGTAGGAAATTCGTACTATTAAGAGGGAATCTGTATCAGAAGGTATTGGGTGAATCAATGCACGTACACATTCCTGTCCACCCAATGTTCCCTTCCGTTCGAGGAGAAAGAGGTCCTCACTTCCTCCTAACATAGTGGTTTTAACCCCCCGGCGGTTGTACCGCTAGGCAGGGCGGTTGTACTGCCTGTACAATTCTTCCTACACAACCATCACCCCAGGGATGATACCCTGGGGTTGCAGCTCCCCGGTACAGGCCCATCGGTTGTACTGCTGCCCCCGGGCGGTGGTACCGCCAGAGCTCTGGGAAAACTAGGACTGCTTAATGGGCGATTGTACCAGCCTGGTACCGCCCAACCACCGGTCCTGCTTTTGTGGTGGGGCAGTTACTAGGCGATGGTTGCCCGGTTGTCTCGGTTACTCTCTTTCAACCGGTACTACCGGTGCCCTGAGCTGTTCTACCGCTCGGGACTTAGTCACCTCCAGGAATCGGGCCAAGGCATGTGCACCGGCACAACTACCGCCACAACAACCGCTATAGGGGTGATCCCCTTCTGCTTTGAAGCGGTAGTTGAGCGGTGGTGGAGCTGTTGGTCCGGTTGCTTGTGTCTACCAGTACTACCGCCCACCCAACCGGTTGTACCGCTCTGTAGGGTTACTGCAGGGTACCCGTGAAATCCGGTTGTACCGGGCCATGGAGCGGTTGTACCGCTGTAGTGTAAAAACTGTTGTAACGATTGGATTTGGGGGGCACTATATAAAGTGGGGTTCTTCCACCTACCACTTCACCTCTTACCTCTCTATCTCCTCCATTAATGCCCATCAAGCTTTCTTGCCCGATCTCTCTCTAGGCACTCACACTTGTTGTTTCGCTAGGGATTGAAGGAGGAGACCTAGATCTATACTTCCGCCAAAGGAAATTTGATTCCCCCATACTCACTACAAAAAAAGACACATACGTGACATTTTGGGCCGAACGAAATTTTTTCTGTCATGCTTATGACACTTCTATGATGATAATTGTGACAAAAGCATGTATCATCGTAGATATGGTGGGCTCCTACTTCTATGACAAAAAATCATCATAGAAAATGGGCTTTTCGTCCTGGGCGGGCCGGGGACGCACCTGCATGACATTCTTTGGGTCGTCCATGACGGAAAAAATCATGGTAGAAGCGAGGGCGGGGAAAATATCGGGGAGTTCCCGGTTACGGTGGGTGGTCGGGGCCGAGCGATGCACGGAGGTTTGCGCATTTCTCTCATACATGTATGCGTGTGTGTGTGAGGCGTTGGGCTCTAACTGAACCCGAGTGAGGCGTTCGCTTACTGAACCCGAGAGATTGCACTAGCTACGTTACTAAACCCGAGCGATCGATCCCTGGCTGTTAACTGAACCTGAACAATTCCTTCGCTACTACTGCTAACTGAAGCCGATCGAACCAGCTGCTGCTGCCTCTTGATGAACAGTGATCGTTGTTGGGGGTTGGATGAACAGTTCTCGGTGGGGGTTGGATGAACAGGACCCCGTGGTAGTAGAGGCCATTGCCGCTGGATGAATAGGACCCCGATCGAGGAGGTGGGGTGGATGAACAGGACCCTGTGGAGGGCTGGTTAAATAGTAGTCGGTGGAGGCCGGATGAATAGTAGCTTGTGGATGAACAGTAGCTGGTGGAGGCAGGGAGGAAGACGTGGTGGATGAACAGTAGCATGTGGAGGCTGGAGAAAGTCGACGGTGGATGAACAGTAGCCCGTGGAGTCCCATTTTGCGCTACGCCACACCCCTCCCGATGAACAGGACCCCGTTTCGACCGTAGGCGTTCCAACACAAGTCTGTTTCCTCCATTTTGCGGTACGCCACACCCCTCCCGATCAACAGGACCCCTTTTCGACCGTATAGGATCTCAAACACAAGTCTGTTTCCTCTGTTCTGCGGTACGCCAGGCCTCATTTCGGCTGTCCCATCCAAGCCGGTTGGCTCCCGATGAACACGACGCATTCCATTGCCTCCCGATGAAGACGATGCAATTTCACCATTCCGACCCAGCTGGTTAGCTGCCGATGTACAGGACACGGTCGATGTACGCGTTCGAGACCCCACCCGTATGTATGTACATAGCTGTATTTACTTTCTTGCAACGTGGCTGTAGGTACGTGTACACGATATAGACGGGACTGCCTGAACAGCTACCGCTCCTTACTGGGCCACGGTTCATCGTGGCAGAATGACCGATGGACCAGTATGTACGTGCATGTTTGCGACCAGAATGACAATGCTACGTACGCTTCGACCGGGTGGGTCCCGGCTGTCAGGGAGGATAAGGAGGCACTTCCTTGCGTGCGAAGATATTGATGGTGGGTCCGAGCTGATAGGGGGAGGATTCTTTTTTTTGCGCGTAATAAGGAGGCACTTCCTTGCGTGCGAAGATGTAGCTGGTGGGTCCATCTGTTAGCCTCACCGCGTACAGTCCTCTTTTGATGGCTGTCGTTCGTTGACCACGTTGACCATGCCACATGGACAGCACCCAGGTGGTGGACGACGGTGAGGCAGGGAACGACACGGAGCATGGGAACACACGGATGGTAGTACGAGAGTTGACTGGTTTGGCTGTGGTGTGAGGCTATCGTCGCCACAGAATAATAGGGGTGTGGGTGAGTAGAGGGATGGCCTGGCCAGTGGTGGGAGTAGTAGGGGCGGTGAGGCCTACGCGATAGCACAGCCGGCCACAGGAGGCAGGAGCACGCGGTGGTTTGGACGGCTGGAGCAAGAAAATCAGAGGTTGAAGAAGTAGGACAACCGTTGGATGTTAACAATCCAACGGTCACTTGTGATAGAATCGTTTGTTGACTAAGTTGACAAAGCCCTGCGTACGCGTCAACTTAATAGGGCCACAAGTCTGCCTCCAAATTTGGTGGGCCCCAGCTATCATGGGGAGCAATCGTTATTTTTCGCTTAATAAGGAGGCACTTCCTTCCGTGCCAAGATATAGCTGGTGGGTCCCAGCTGTCATGGGGAGGATTCATTTTTTGGCGTAATAAGGAGTACATGCTTGCGTGCGGCCATGGACAATGTGGGTCCCAACTGTCAGCCTCTCCATGTACATCCCTCTTCCGATGTTGTCATTTGTTGACAACGTTGACCACGCCGTGCCGAGAACACCAACGCGATGGACGACGGCGAGACCCAGGAAGGGAATGACCCGGAGGCGGCGAAGCCACAACAGTGGAGGGATGTGGGTGAGTAGAGGGATGGCCTGGCCAGCAGTGGGAGTAGTAGGGGGCGGTGAGGCCTGCGCGGCAGCACAGATGGCCACGGGAGGCGGGAGCAGGCGGTCCTGCCGGTGCTGGATTTGGCGGCTGGAGCAAGAAGATCAGAGATTGAAGAAGCACGAGGGCCATTGGATTGACATCCAACGGTCACTTCTGATAGAATCGTTTATTGACGTATATAATAAGTAAAAAAATCTTGCATACGCGTCAACTTAATAGGCCCACAAGTCAGCCCATTCCCTATTTTTTTTAATAATTTACAGCTCATTTGCAACTTCCTATACAATTTATAGTCCGTTTTCTTTTTGTTGGCCGGGGTCAGGGTTAAAAATTTAAACAAAATTTCGCATATTTTGGTGGGGTCCAAACTATTTTTAATACCGAAATGTCGGGCCAGATTTAAAGTACTTTGAAGATATATTTAAATTAGGTTAAAGCCTAGTGAAATTGGAATCTAAAAATGTGAAAAAAAAATTGAAAGTAATTGCCAATTTGTCGTGTGTTTTTTATATTTACAGCCCATTTCATATTACTTTTAAGATTTGCGGCCGTCTTGAAAGAGTTGCAGCGCAGCAGGGCGGAGAAAAATAAGTAGGCCTGGGTTGGGTATGCCTGGATTGGGTATTCTTCAGAAAAATAAACTGGGCTAGCCACTTTCACAAAGAAAAAATAGCTGGGCTAGTCATGTGGTGAACGTAAAATAGAAGCCTGGGCTAGACGGGCCACAGCCCAGTTGAAACCCTGCTCCGTCTCAATAATAACAAAAAAAATACTGCTCGAGCAGCTACGTCACAGGTGTCAGCCGATCTTGTGTTGTTCTCTTATCTATTGACTATACGCTGACAATGTCATGGGTCCCAGATGTCAGCAAACCACTAGGAGGAAGCATTTTCTTTTTCTATACGCTCACAATGGAGTATATAAAAAAAATGAGGAACTTGCTTGCGTATGGCCATGGACATGTGAAAGTGCAACTAATCCCTAGGTGGTTTTGGTAATTCATAACAACATATAGCTCATTGAACTAATATCCATTCAAGTTTAATATTTCAGAAAGTTCAATGATTGGCATGGCATGGACTAGAGATGTGGACCCCTCAAAATGCTAAGGACACATGTTGGCAAAAGCTCAAGACTCCTCATTTATATTTTAGTGATCCAAGATCACATTGAGTCCATTGGAAAGCCAATACTATTAAAAGGGGATGAGGTGTTGCTTAATAGTCTACTTGCTCAAAGTGCTTAGTGATATTGCTCCAGAACCCTCAACCACTTTCTCTTCCAAATATGTCCAAAACTCAAAGTCAAACTCGGACCCACCGAAATGATCTATCTGGCGCCACCGAGTTTAGTTGACATAGCCATAGCCAGAAACCCTAGCAATTCAGTCACACCAATACGGATATCGGCCTCACCGAGATGGCCTTGCAAACTCTCTGTTCCCTGTTGCAATTATTGAGGTCTCATCGAAATGTGCAATCGGTCCCACTGAGTTTGCTTGACATCCTCTATGTTGCCCTATTGCTTCACTTCGGTCTAACCGAGTTGATGCAATCGGTGCCATCGAGTTGATGTTTTCCCTAAGCCCTAGCACATCGGTCCCACTGAGTTGTTCCAGTCGGTCCCACTGAGATTCCTAACATTCACATTTTGAACTGAATCAGTCTCACCGAGTTCTTCTATTCCGTCTGACCGAGTTGGGTCAAATGTGTGTAACAGTTGGATTTTTTGTGGAGGATATATATACCCCTCCACCTCCTTCTCCATATGTGAGAGAGCCATCAGAACGTGCCTACACTTCCACTACTCATTTTCTGAGAGAGAACCACCTACTCATGTGTTGAGACCAAGATATTCCAATCCTACCACAAGATTCTTGATCTCTAGCCTTCCCCAAGTTGCTTTCCACTCAAATCATCTTTCCACCATAGCCAAATCTGTGAGAGAGAGTTGAGTGTTGGGGAGACTATCATTTGAAGCACAAGAGCAAGGAGTTCATCATCATCACACCATCTATTACCTTTTGGAGAGTGGTGTCTCCTAGATTGGTTAGGTGTCGCTTGGAAGCCTCCGACAAGATTGTGGAGTTGAACCAAGAAGTTTGTACAGGCAAGGAGATTGCCTACTTCGTGAAGATCTACCCAAGTGAGGCAAGTCCTTCATGCGTGATGGCCATGGTGGGATAGACAAGGTTGCTTCTTCGTGGAACCTTCGTGGGTGGAGCCCTCCGTGGACTCGCGCAACCGTTACCCTTCGTGGGTTGAAGTCTCCATCAACATGGATGTACGATAGCACCACCTATCTAAACCGCGCCATAAATCTCCGTGTCTACATTGCGATTGCCTTCTCCAAACCCTTCCCTTTACCTTCATATGCAATGTTTTACTTTCCGCTGGTACACTCTTAGAATTGCATGTGTAGGTTGATTGCTTGACTTGTACTAGTTGCTAAAATCTGCCGACAACTAAAATTGGGAAAAGGTTAGATTTTTATTTGGTCAAGTAGTCTAATCACCCCCCCTCTAGACCTACTTTCGATCCTACAAGTGGTATCAGAGCTTTGGTCTCCATTTACCTTGATTTCCATAGCTTTGGTGATCATAGCCTTGGTTTCACAACCTAGGAGAGTATGGCGTCTAGCGAGGGAAATTACCACCGTAGAGGTCCTTACTTTGATGGTACTAATTTTGCTAGTTGGAAGCATAAGATGAAAATGCATATTCTTGGTCATAACACTGCCGTTTGGGCTATTGTGCGCATTGGCTTGCAAGGTGAATACTTCGAGGATTGAAGAGAACCGGATCGTGAAGCGTCCATGGAAGAATTGAAGATGTTGCAATACAATGCTCAAGCTTGCGATATTCTCTTCAACGGATTGTGCCCCGAAGAATTCAACAAAATCAGCCGCCTTGAGAATGCAAAGGAAATTTGAGATACTTTGGTTGATATACATGAAGGTACCGAATCTGTCAAGGAATCCAAATTGGATGTGCTTCAAAGTCAACTTGACAAGTTCAAAATGAAGGGTGGTGAAGGAGTCGCTGAGTTGTACTCTAGGCTTGCTCTCATCACAAATGAGATTGCCGGCTTAGGAAGCAAAGAGATGACTGACAAATTCATCATCAAGAAGATCCTAAGAGCCTTGGATGGAAAATATGATACCGTGTGCACCTTGATCCAAATGATGCCCAACTACAAAGATCTCAAGCCAACGGAAGTCACTGGTAGAATTGTTGCTCATGAGATGTCACTAATGGATAAGGAAGAGCTCCACAACAAGTCTAGTGGTGCTTATAAAGCTTCAAGTGATGCTCCTACAACATCAAGTGAGAAACAAGCCTTCAATGAAGAATTGAGCTTAATGGTGAAGAACTTCAACAAATTCTACAAGAATAGAAGCAAAGAAAGAAGTTCCAAGTCAAGGTCCTACAATGACAAAAGATCTTCTAGTCGTGATCGCAATTGCTACAATTGTGGAAGACCCGGACACTACTCCAATGAGTGTACGGCTCCCTACAAGAAAAGAGAAGATTCATCTAAGAGGAGAAGTAAACGAGATGAATCACCACCAAGAGAGAGAAGGATCAGAGATGATCGTTATGAACGAAGACCCTCTCGTAGAAGCAAGGATTTGGAAAGGAAAGACAAGCCATCAAAGAGTTACACAAGACGAAGACATCAAGCTCACGTTGGTGAATGGGTATCCGGTTCCGACTCTGACAACTACTTCGAGAGAAGTTATCACTCCGACTCCGAATATACTCAAGATGAAGGTGTTGCTGGTCTTGCACTTGTGTCATCCAACTCCTACGACATATTTGACTCACCAAATGAAGGAATTGGAAGATGCTTCATGGCTAAAGGCCCTAAGGTATCACACCCCGAGTATGTTGATTTCAATAGTGATGAAGATGATTTGCTAGGTGATGATGATTTACTTGTTGACAACACTAGTGATGAAAACTATGATGAAATTGCTATTAATCATGCTAATCAAAATGAAACGAATGACAATGATAAGAAGGAGATTGAGCGTCTAACTAAAGAGCTAAACACTCTTAAGTTAGCTCATGAAACAACTCTAGAGGATCATAGAGAGCTCCTAAGAACTCATGAGAAGCTACGCTTCGAGAAGCTAAATTTAGAGCAAAAGCATGGGTTCCTAAAAGCAATAAATGATGATCTTCGAAAGAAGAGTTCTTCTTACATTGCCAAGCATTTACTCTTGTCTACTTATATGCCACAAGTAAAATCTAGCAACAAGAACAAGAAAGATTCTTCTTCTAGCAGTAACAATAACAATGTTAAATCCAATATTGTTGCTTCTAGTAGTTCTCTTGATTCCACTAATGATTCTCTTAGCCAAGTTACACTTGAGCAAGAAAATAGCTTATTGAAGGGAATTATAGAGAAAGGTGTTTACAAGAGCCTTGCCGGAAGTAAGCAATTTGAGGAAATTGTACGCAAGCAAGGAAGGCACCGGAAGAATCAAGGTGTTGGTTTTGAACGAAAGTTCAATGCCAATGGAGTTGAGTGGGAAGAAGATCAATATCCCAAGACGAAGTTTGTTCCTCAACAAGAGAAGTATGACGCCACTTCTTTCAAAGGAACACAAGCTCAAGATGATCTTCCACCACAAGACCACAAGCTAAAAGGCAAGGACAAGCTTCAAGAAGAAATTGATTCATTTGAAGAAGCTTCTAAGGCCATGGTAAAGTGGGTTCCCAAGACTACATCAAGTTCCACTACATCAAGTACGACTACAACTCCAAGGATTCCCATCAAGTTGATGTGGATCCCAAAGAAGAAGAACTAGAGAGTTCTTGAGGGTGACTCCGCCAACATACTTCACTCACATTCCTTTGTCAAGGACAAGTGCAATCAACTTTCATATCTTGCACTAGTTCATGGAGTCACAAACCCTCTTGTTGGTAAGACAAGGGACAAGGTAACCTAATGCTTTCATGGACATCTTCATATGTGTGTTTCACTCTATGTCTATGGATATTCTTGCATGTTCCTTGTGGGACTAACCCATGTAGGTATTGAAAGTGCAACTCACTCCAATGGATTGCTCCAGATGATCTACATCAACATTGAGCATCCACATCTTCAACATCTACATGAAGTCATCATCGACAAAACCCAAGGTTAGTTCATCCCTCCTAGGGGGATATCACATCTAGGGGGAGCTTTGCTCAAAGAAAATTGAGCTAAAGCAACCCAAATGATGTGAATACAACAATGCTTTATGAAAAAGTGGTAAACCCACTTGTGCTTAAACGATGAGTATGACCTATGATCAAATGTTATCATTTGACTCCTAAGTCAATATACTCATATATAGATGACCTAGTCATCGCCAATTGCTTGATAGATGCTAGAGTGTTTGTGCATGCTTTGCCACATGTTTTATTTGCCATCTTATTGTGTGAGCATGGTGGTTGCATAATTTTCTTCATTCGAGGACATCCATTTGTTGCTTTGATTGGTTGGTTTTTCTTTTTGCCAAATGGATGGACAAGAATGCCTAAGTACTCCCTCTAGCTATATATGCTTTTTCTCGTCTCAAACTCTATTCATGCTACATCACAAAGTTTGAACAAGTCACTTTCGGACCCTCCGGGTGAGGAGCACTCAGAACCACCGATCCGTCAAGGGCTTAACTTCCAAAACCTCTTAATGCCTTTCGGTTAGACCAACTCATTCCCACTCGGTCTCACCAAAATCATTAAGTTGATCTAGGTTTTTATCTCGGTGCAACCGATTAGAACAATTCGGTCACACCGAGTTGCAGCAACTGCTAGCAGTTTTGCATCTCGGTGCCACCGAGTCGTTCCACTTGGTCACACCGACAGCGCCTGGGTATTTATACTCTGCGTACCCGTACGATTGAAAATCACTTCAACCGCATGAGCTTGCGCCCCAGCACTGCCGCCCGTGGTCTCCGGATCGTCGCCGTCGTCACCAGTGACCTTCTGCCACTGGTCTCCGCCACCGTCAACGGAATCCTCACCGCCGTTGCCGCCGTAGCAAGTCCGTCGCCAAGTTAGGGTACGGATTTGACCCTTTGTGCTTTCCATTACTCCGATTATTGCACAAAGTATAATGCCTATGTTCTTCCCATGTATGAGATCAATTCATCCACCAAACAAATTCCATAGAATAGATTTAATGCAAAAACTTAGGGTTAGGTTTCCGTCGAACCCATCTCGGACCGACCGGTCTGAGGATCTCGGTTACACCGATTAGCCCAGGCCATTGCACAAGTACAACTCGGTCTGACCGAAGTGTACTGATCGGTGCGACTGAAATCACTTTCTCTGTGAAACCCTAGCATCTTGGAGTCACCGAACTGCATTTCGGTCTGACCGAAACTATGTGTTTAGACTCTGTTAGTGCTTCAGTGTCACCGAGTTTGTCAAATCGGTAGCTCCGAAATGCTTTCTGCAGAAAACTAAAGTTAAGTTTTTGTCTCAATATTTTGCAAAAATAAGCTGCACTTTGTGATGCTCATCTACTCTATTTACACCCAACTATTCACAGGGTCAGTTTCAACAATGTCAGAGGGCAGTGATAGTCAGAACAGATCTGAAGAGCAGCTCAACCTCAGTGAGGGCATTAGTCCCTCTAGCAGCTATGATGAGGGGAGTAGGAGCACTCCCAGCAATTTGCCTAAGGCAGCTACCAGGCAGAAGAAGAAAAGAACATCTGAATTTGAGGATGAAGATTTTGTGATTGAGGAGGAGGTGACCTCAAAGAAGAAAGTACTCAAGAAGGAGTATGTTGCTGCTGCTACAACCAAGCCTGGAATGCATAAGAAAGCTCCTGCAAAAAGAGCTCCAATGTCAAAAGCCAGAGCCTCAACTCAAGAAACCATGGAGTTTACACTTGAACCAAGAGAGGAAGAGGCTGCTGGAGGAAAGAAGAGGAAGGAAAGAGTCAGAAAGACTATTGCCAGAGTCATTGGTAGATCCTCTATGATGAGAGATTCTGATGAAGAAGAAGAGGAGGAGGAAGAGCCTGCTGCACCTCCTTCAAAGACTCAGAAGCTTATGGGGGATGCCATTAGGACTGGGGCTGCTCCATCTAAGCCCAAGTCTGCCCCCAAGTCTTCAGCTCAAGCTCAAGCTCCCAAGCCATCTGCACCAAAGAGATCAACAAGGAATATTTCTGCTGCTGAAAAGAACAAGGCCCCTGTGCCTGAAGCTCAAGAAGAGGAAGAGCCACAAGTGCTCAGAAAGCTCAAGCACAAGATCCCAGATCATAGTGATGATCATCCTGTGGTAGAGAACATGAAATTGAGGAAGGATGCTGGTCTGAGACTATGGAAACAGACAGATCCCTATGCCACCAGGAGAAGAACTGATGTGGACTATCGCTTTCACACCAAGGAACAGCAGGATTTCTATGAGACTGTCCTTTTGGACAAGAAGCCCATTGTTTGTGATATGAAATGGGTTGACTGGAAATACATTGATGACAATGAAGACTATTTCCCAAGTGTGCATGAGAGCTTTAGAATGAATGGTGTTGACAAGTTTGTTGGTCAGAAGTTGACTAAGTGGAACGATGAGATGATCATGCAATTCTATTCCACTGCTCACTTCTACCCTGATGGAAAGATAGTCTAGATGACTGGAGGTTCAAGATATCAATCTACTATCTCAGAATGGGCCAAGCTGATCAATGCCCCAGAGGAAGAGGAGAATGACATTGATGTGTATGCTAAGCCTAGAAAGGATCACAACTCCATGGCTAACATGTAGAAGCCAATTCCTGATAAAGCCTTGGATACTCACAAGTTTGGATCTATATATTACCTGCTTCCTGGCTTGACCACAATAAACACTATATTGAGGCATACTCTTTTGCCCAAGTCAGGAGATCATAGAATTATCTGTGGTCACTCCATCAACCTGCTTCACTTGTTTGATGTTCCACAAAAGTTCAAGGTGATGAGCCTGATTGTAGAGACTGTGAAGAGAATAGCTGCAGATCAGAAAAGATCTTGTGGATATGCCCCTCACATTCAGACTTTGATCAATTCCAAGATGGGAACTGGGACATATCTACTAGACAGTGAGCATCTACCCCTGAGGCCAGACTTTGAGGACAACGAGGTTGTCATGGATGCTTCCCATCCTATTTGTGCTGAAGCCCAGGAGAAGATAGAGAGAGCAAAGGCTGCCAAAGCAGCAAAGGCAGCAAGTGCACCAGATGCCTCCACAGTGCTACTCAAGACCAAGCAAGATCAACTCAGTTATCTGCTTGAGGCTACCGTGAGAATTGAGAAGGGCTTGGCCACCCTGACTCAAAATCAGGAAAGTCTTGAGAGGATCATTGAGACTAAATTCGATGACCTAGATGTGAAGGTCACTGAGATACAGACCATTGTGGAGAAGCTCCAAGAGGATGTTGAGGACAGGGAGGATAGACCAACTACAGATACTTTCCAGAGAGTGCCAAGGGCACAAAGGTCATCAGTTGTGCCAGTTGTCAGAGACTCCAGGACTACCACTTCAGCACCTGCAGCAACTGCCACGGTTGTACCTCCAGTGTCAACTCCTCCAGCTCCACAGACTTCTGCCGAAGCGTTTGCAAATGCCCTCCTCTCCACGCCATCTATGCACACTGGAGCAACAAGCCAGAAGACCCCTTCAGGAGCTCCCGGAGATCGTGCCTAGAGTGCCGGATAGCACTATATGTTTTCAAACTTTTTGGTAACTTGTTGCCAAAGGGGGAGAAAGTGTATAGATCATAGGCTTCGAGAGAGAGAGTGTGTGTGTGTGTGTGTCTTTCTTTCATTTGCTTCTCTTGCTACTTTGATCATTTGGTTGTTTGATTCCTATGCTACAATTTGTGTTATGCTCGTGAGATACTTATGTGATCATGTGTTTGATCATATGATGCTTAATCTATGCTTGCATGGTTATATCTATGTTATGTTTATGTATGATCAATCACTTGTACCCTTGGTGATGAGTGCATGTTATTTAACTCTTGTCATTTTGAGTGCTCCACCAAGATGTATGTGACATGGAAGAGTGTCCCATGATCCTAATCGATTGTGTATTTGCATTCAAAAGCAAACTTTAAATAATGCACAAATTTAGGGGGAGCTCTTGCTTATCACATACTTCTCAAAGCGATGATGTACTTCATTCATATTATCATTTGTCGAAGCTTTGATCTATATGTTGTCATCAATTACCAAAATGGGGGAGATTGAAAGTGCAACTAATCCCCGGGTGGTTTTGGTAATTCATAACAACATATAGCTCATTGAACTAATATCCATTAAACTTTAATATTTCAGAAAGTTCAATGATTGGCATGGCATGGACTAGAGATGTGGACCCCTCAAAATGCTAAGGACACATGTTGGCAAAAGCTCAAGACTCCTCATTTATATTTTAGTGATCCAAGATCACATTGAGTCCATAGGAAAGCCAATACTATTAAAAGGGGATGAGGTGTTGCTTAATGGTCTACTTGCTCAATGTGCTTAGTGATATTGCTCCAAAACCCTCAACCACTTTCTCTTCCAAATATGTCCAAAACTCAAAGTTAAACTCGGCCCCACTGAAATGATCCATCCGGCGCCACCGAGTTTAGTTGACATAGCCATAGCCAGAAACCCTAGCAATTCAGTCACACCGATACGGATCTCGATCTCACCGAGATGGCCTTGCAAACTCTCTATTACCTGTTGCAATTATTTCGGTCTCACCGAAATGTGCAATTGGTCCCACCGAGTTTCCTTGACATCCTCTCTGTTGCCCTATTGCTTCACTTCGGTCTAACCGAGTTGATGCAATCGGTGCCACCGAATTGATGTTTGCCCTAAGCCCTAGCACATCGGTCCCACCGAGTTGTTCCAGTCGACCCCACCGAGATTCCTAATGTTCACATTTTGAACTGAATCGGTCTCACCGAGTTCTTCTATTCCGTCTGACCGAGTTGGGTCAAATGTGTGTAACGGTTGGATTTTGTGTGGAGGCTATATATACCCCTCCACCCCCTTCTCCATATGTGAGAGAGCCATCAGAACGTGCCTACACTTCCACTACTCATTTTCTAAGAGAGAACCACCTACTCATGTGTTGAGACCAAGATATTCCAATCCTACCACAAGATTCTTGATCTCTAGCCTTCCCCAAGTTGCTTTCCACTCAAATCATCTTTCCACTATAGCCAAATCTGTGAGAGAGAGTTGAGTGTTGGGGAGACTATCATTTGAAGCACAAGAGCAAGGAATTCATCATCATCACACCATCTATTACCTTTTGGAGAGTGGTGTCTCCTTGATTGGTTAGGTGTCACTTGGGAGCCTCCGATAAGATTCTGGAGTTGAACCAAGAAGTTTGTACAGGCAAGGAGATCGCCTACTTCGTGAAGATCTACCTGAGTGAGGCAAGTCCTTCATGGGCGATGGCCATGGTGGGATAGACAAGGTTGCTTCTTTGTGGACCCTTCGTGGGTGGAGCCCTCCGTGGACTCGCGCAACCGTTACCCTTCATGGGTTGAAGTCTCCATCAACGTGGATGTACGATAGCACCACCTATCAGAACCACGCCAAAAATCTCTGTGTCTACATTGTGTTTGCCTTCTTCAAACCCTTCCCTTTACCTTCATATGCAATGTTTTACTTTCCGCTGGTACACTCTTAGAATTGCATGTGTAGGTTGATTGCTTGACTTGTACTAGTTGCTAAAATCTGCCGACAACTAAAATTAGGAAAAGGTTAGATTTTTATTTGGTTAAGTAGTCTAATCACCCCCCCCCCTCTAGACCTACTTTCGATCCTACAAGTGGTATCAGAGCTTTGGTCTCCATTTACCTTGATTTAGGAGATGGTGGGGAGGCGATGCGTGCGCTGAGGCGCCGCCAGCCGTGGGAGGCGGAAGCAGGAGGCCCCGCCGGCGCTGGTTTGGTTTTGGCGGCTGGAGTAAGACGAGACTGAAGAAAGACGAAAGACTATAAAAGCAGCAGGAGTATTTAAGAACCTTAACTGAAACCAGCAGGGGCACTTAACAACCATAACTGAAAGCAGTATGAGTAGTTATACAGGTTCAACCGTACAAAGCACACCTCGAACAGTGCTACTTTGCCTACAGTTAACCAAGGATGAGGCCACCAAGCCCCAGGCGCCACCCCGCGCATCCACATCCTTCTGAAAGCGGCTTCATCTCGCAATGCGGTCAATAAATAGGATATTCGCTTTAGAGCCATGGAAAAGCATGAGCATAACCTTCTGTCCTATTCTCCAAGATGGACGGGCCTTCATTATTTGAGACCAGCCATGAATAAGTATCTTTTCACCTCCAAGGGAAATGGAGTAGGTCGACATAAACATCATGTTGTGACCAAGCGCAAGTCTGACCCGACCATGGTCAGGCATCTGTATAGGAACAATAGAACTGGGCAGTTTCTATTTCAAGAAGATCACAGCTGTAAAACTGCGTATAAGCAAGAGTTTATGAACAACATATATAACAGAAAACAACTCGTACCATAAGTTTCTTGACACAGTTGGACCTGTTCAACATGTGCACCAGTGGCACACATATCCCATGTGGCCTTCCACCATTGAAACGCCCCACAAGGACCTCAAGACGATCAGTAAAGTGTAGGAACTGGTGGATGTCGTCCCAGTCAAGTTCAGTGCCATTAGTAACGGTCGAGTTCTTATAGAATAACAAATGAGTAGTGTGCTGAACTTTGAAATAACCTACATGTGCCACCAATTATAAGAAATATTGGTTAGAAGTAGCATCTTCGTGAGAGAAGGGAATCACAAATTGTTGCTACTTCTAAAGTCAAATTGTGATTAGTTAGACATAATAGGTGGATTAAGAAGTAATTGAGGCAACATGCAAGAACCAGATACAAAACTAACAAGGATGAACTACTGGAACGACGTCGGGGTGGAAGATCACAGTGAAGATGAGACCAGGTTCTGCTATTTCCATCAACATTCGTGCGCCAATTTTCAGCCCGTAACACTTGAGAAAGTTTATCCAAGTTCGGCCATAAAAAAAGCAGCGATCTTCTTGGTTCATGAACCCAACTGGGAACTTATATCCATGGCTTGTCTTCAATGTGGCCATTAAACTGGTGTATTCAGTTATAGCAAGGCCGACCATCTTGAGTACATGTGTTCTGGCAGAGCAAGGAATGCACTGCAGGAAAATTAATATGAGAACAATATGTATTCGCTGTCCAAATCTAGAAATAATTTCCTCTTTCATGTCAGTGTTGACCATGGTACTAGTACCCTTTATCCAAATATAGCAATCCAAATTTCCAAATTAGTCGACAACATGTTCAAAAAACCTCAACCCTCTCGGATAGAAAAGAGGATTCTAGGAACATACTATGCACGTTTTAAAATCCTGTGTTAGGATGAGAAGGAACAAGTGTGGCGTCTCACCGAGGGCGCAGAAACCTGTAGGATCCTCGCACTTTGGGAACTGCAAATGAAACACACTAGATTCAGTAGGAAGAAAAATGCATCAACGGCTGCGGCTGCCATCCTAGGATTACCCGCGACCAAGGGACTAGGATTTATCGGGGATGGATGAAGAATTCGTACCTGGTTCTCCATGAGAAAACCCTACGCAATCGCCGAGAGGAGGTTTTCTCTGAACAAGCAGACAAGAGAGAAGGGGATTCAGGCCCAGTGAAATATTGCTGCTTCGTCCGTCCAGCTTACTGCTAAAGCTGGAAAGGTGCGGTTTTTCGTGATTTGACAGCTCATTGGGCATTACTGTGGCGCTACGACCGGGGTGAGTCTACCATGCAATTGTGCACTCTAATTTGGTGCATGGCACGTGGACCCCGTTGCCAGATGCCCCGCATATCAGCGAAAGGAAGTAGAAAGGCAGGAGTAACTAGTTACACATAAATATATTTTTGATAGAGAGATACTCCCTCTGTAAAGAAATATAAAAATCTTTTATATCACAACTTTATACATAAGAAAAATCAAGCGGAATATAGATAACATAATATGGGGGTTTAGATGAGAATATAATACTCAGATAGGCTAACGGTTCTGGACTTTGGGCCATAGGCCGGTGGGCCTGCATGTTTGGGGGCCCATGTGTTCTAACTCAGTGCATTTCATATTGCAAGCGATCGGTACGGCGCTGGTTTTAGATGCTGTCGCAAGGCGAATACAGAAAATTAAATAAAGCACGGCAGCTGTTAGAATGAAATCGAACGACAGTTCCTAACCAGCAATCAGAGTTGCAATTCTTTCATGATATCCTACGTGATAAATAATACTGTCGTACTACTTATACACATAGGACACTTGTTTCACCATGCCATATTATTACATCAAAAGCTCTCGGAGGATAGATCAGTTCAGCAGTTGCGTGCTGCTACTGAAGAATTTCAAAGTTGATTTGGACCAGCTCTCCTTGCTGAGAAAGTTCGATTTTGACATCATCCCCTACCGCAAGATTTGATAGAGTTTTGAACCTTGACCATCCTTTAGCGTCAATCATCATGCGACCATCCTTTGTACTTATGGTATATTGAGCAGGATCATTCACACCAAGGCTGCGCATGGTAAGAGAAACTTGGCCACGGTCGCCCGGATTATTGAACGACTCTCTCGTTGCTCTTGGAATTCTCTGTTTGCAAACAGGAAGACATACACAAACAGTTAGATCAACACAGTGAATCATGTGAAACAACATGGAAAGAAAAAAGAACGAAGCACTTTGGCTGCCAATGCTTACCAAGAAGGTGGAGATGTCGGTTTTTGTAAGGACTTTGGTATATGCAGTGCGAACTGCAGCCCAGTCTGTTGCCCGTGCAAGTGCTGGTTCCGTTGCTGCTGCACAGGCCGGAGCAGATGCAAGTGCAACTTCAAGTGTTGGTGTAGGTGTCGGAGCCGTTGCTGGTGCTCGTGCCAGTGCGACTGGTAGTGCCGCTGCTGCTGCCGGAGATGGTGCTCCTTGTGGAGCTGGTGCTGGTGTCGGAGCAGGTGCCCGTGTCGGTGCCCGATCCTTCGGTAGATCAGCCTGATCCACTGACGCGGTCGGTGCCCAATCCTCTGGTGGATCAGACTGAGCTACTGCCGCTGTCAGTGCTAGAGCTAGTGCCATCAGAGAAGGTGCTGGTGCTCGATCCGATGCTGAAGGTGGTACTGACGTGCGAGACAACAGCGATCATCTCTGGTCTGCTATGAATTCATACTTCAGCTTTCTAACTTCACTAGGCTCCGTGACCTTGATCCAGTCTTTTTCTTCACCTCTTTTAAACGCGAGAAGGACTAATTGTGGCCTGTTTGTTAAAACAAACTGCAGTTCACCATAGGGCTTCAGATTGTACTCAGACAACAGACTGATCCAATTGTGTCCAGTAATATAAGTGATGGACAGTGCCTTCATTACTGACACGACATAAGAAGTGAAACCTGCAAAAATAACCATCATAGAGCAAACCAAACGGTTTATTCTGTAACGAATGTCACATGGCAAAACCTGCATCGTAAAATTGCAGCAAAAGTAAGAAAACATGACAGTAAATCAATAAGATTTACTTGATGTGACACGAGTGAATCCTTACCAGGATATCACTATGTTCAAGTTGTAAACTGAAGGTTGATCGTCTATTACGGGTGGCATGCAGGGCCCGCACTTACTCCCACAAGCAGGACAGTCCAAAGGTGGTAACAACTCGTATGGAGCGAACATCCATGGGACTAGAAATTCTGGTGGGTGCAATAAACCCTGCAGTGCATACAGATATTGGAGTGTAACCATAATTGATAAAGCGTCCTCACAAAAAACATGATCTGGATACTTCAAAATATACAGACTGAATTGAGTGGACAGACATTAACATAGACTGTTCTCAGGACTCACCACACAACAAAAGTGGCAGTACTAAACAATACAGGGTTCACACACACAAATCAAGTACTGAACAATAGTACTTACTACAGACAAGCAAAGTTGCACTAATTAAACCCTGCAGACTATTTCTTGCCACCGACCTACGAGATGTACCCCACATAACTGACTAGGCCATGGACTTCGTGAGAGATGTCTACCGGCATCATCACCATCTCATCAACCTTGGAAAACCTAACAGAGTGGTCTTTCCACTCATAAACATGACGATGAAGACAGTCTGCATCAAATTTGTTGGGAAGCTTTACAAGAACCACACCCTTCGTAATCGAAGGCATAGCTAGGAAATTGTTGTGGTGAAGTACACCCTTGAGAATACGCCTGACAACAATGCTACAGGAAAACACTTGTTCACGACACGTGGTGACAAGGACATAGCAGCTAGATAGTTTACTAGTAGAACTCATCCTCAGGTATTCCAGTTCACACGGCATGACTTTGAGAACTTCATCTTCACCGCGGACCTGGTTCTAATTCAAACAGAAACCAAATATTTTATTGCTACCTCTGTTCAGAAATATAAGATGATTTTTGATATTTTACTCCATATAAGACTACATATACGCACAGAAATGAGTGAACAAAGACACTAGAACATGTCTTCAAAGGCATTAGAGCAGAGGGATTACTTGCAATATCCATAACACAAGTTACTGAGGCTACTATACTCTCTTCAAATGCATGAGAGCTAAAATCTTGCATTTCCTACAGCTAGCATTGATGTTCATAAAGTAGTTGAAAGTAATCTATAAGAAATCAGTGTTATGTGCAAAAATCATATGTATGTCAACCTCTCACATGTTTTGGTCAAAAGAGCAATTTAGAACTGTCATTTGGCACACACAAATCACATGCAAGATCACCCAGAAAGTTGTACTACTAGTACTAGTATTGCGTGTTAGATGAAAAAACACGATCAAGATCGCCAAAAAGATCGTCAAGAAGAGATATTACCTGGACTGGCTTAACGAGGGATCCCGGAGAGGCGGGCTTGGACAGGGCAATGGCCTTGAGCTTGTCTGCGGTAGTCTCGGCGGGGTGCTTGCGCTTCTTCGTACCCTGAGCCTCGACGGTTTTGGCCAGAGCCATAGACATCACTTCGGCCGGTGCTCCAGGGTCCATCAAGAAACTGTCAAATAGAAATAAAAGAAAAGAAACCATAATCACAAACCCAAAAGAAGAACAGAGAGGGAGTTATAGGATCAGTCGCGGGGTTGCAAGACCGAGCCTTGGCCAGAAGCAACACCATTGATGCGCTCACCTTTCCTTCTTTGGGAGAGAAGAACAATGGCAGAAGCGCGTCGGGGTTTTCTTGAAGAAATGAGGAACAAGATGAGGGAGAAGCGAGTTGGGGTTTTCTTCAAGAGAGGAAGCTGAGGGAGAAGAGTGAAATGATGGTTGCTTCATCCGCCCAACTTACTGCTGGAAAGGTGGGTTTTTTGTGATTTGACGGCTCATTGGGCATTACTGCGGTGCTTCGACCGTGGTAGTCTACTGTGCAGTTGTGCACTCTAGTACGGAGTAATTTAGTGCATGGCAAGTGGACCCCGAAGCTGGTTGTCCCACACGTCGGTGAAAGTGAGTAGCAAGGTTCCTGACGACCGTCGAGGAGGATCCGCGCGGTAGAGCGCGTCCACTGTTCCTGAAAAATAAAAATGATTACAGCGAGTGTTTCCACTCTTACGACGGAGGAGTGAGAAACACGGCAGCCACTTGAACACACAGTACTCCTACTACTAGGCATGTGCAGTGGTTCATACATCAGTACCATAATATTGTTGCTAGTGTAGTAAGATATGACGATAAAAAATGATGTTGTGCGCATGTCAACTATGAACAGTAATGTAACATGCCCCTTTTTTGACTGTCCGGTCGAGAATGAACGGTGAGATCAATGTTAACAGAACTAGGTCTACAGCACACGGAGAGTACGGTTCTACAGTACTCCATGGAACATGAACCATATGAAGCACGAATGAGTGTTAGGTAGGGTGTATGAAGGGTGCATGGGAGCAAAAGTTCCCTTCTCGACCCACATTTGGGTGTTTGGCAGAGTGCTTGAAGGGTGCATGAGTCCACACTAGGTTAACACAAATACACTAGGAGCATGCAGAGCATGCATGAAGACGGGTGCTGAGATGAGCATGCACGAAGAGGGAACAACTATATTGAGATGAGAATGCAACCAAACACACCCGCACGCTTTGTGCTACAGTGATTGATCTGCACCGTCTGAGTTGATCCAACGGTCATGTTGCACCGAGACATGCCCATGCAGAGGACGCCTAAACACCACCGAAGTCCCTCTGCTTCTCGAGGCGCACGACGTTGGTGATGCAGGGTGCCACCGCCCGCAGAGCCCGCTCCCGGTCGACGGGAGCCAGCTCGTCAAAGACGGCGTCCAATGGCATGAATGGATTCCGGTGACGAAGCCCTGAGAGGATTCGCCCGGCAACGGCGACGGCCGCCCGCAACCCCTCCCTGTCCTGCTCTGCCCCCACCATCGCGCGGAGACGGCTCAACTCCTCGGAGATATAGGTGAAGAAGTAGACGAGGTCAGGAAGCCGTAGCTCGTTGAAGTCGATGGGGTGGTCGAACGGGTTTAGCCCGACGGCCGGCATGGTCACACTGGCACGACGATAGGCATCGCGCAGCCACAATACGTGTGTGGCAACATGGTCTAGCAAATGGTTGAGTTGATCCTGGACCTCGTCACGATCGGCCCGCTCGTGCTCCAGCCGGCTCGCCTGACCACCTATCGTATCTCCCGCTTTCTGCAGCAACGCCGCTGACGCCTCGAGCATCTTTGTGGTGGACGCCTGCCACTTTTGAAGCTCCATGAACTCCCGCACATAAAGGTGGAGCATGGCACTCCTCTCCTCCTTGAGCTCACGGAGCTCCATGTCCTTGGCCCTGAGCTCCGCGTCCTTGGCATGGAGCTCCTGTGTCAGGTGCCTCACCTCAGAGTCCGTCATCTGGTGCGCCGCCATGGAACCAGTTAGAAGCAATGCGGAGAGGAAGCAAAGGGGCGAAACGGTTGAAAGGCAATGCAATCTACGGGAAGGCGGAGGGAGCCAGCTGAGGAGCGGGGTGAATCTTTTGGTTTTCACCATGGGAAAACACCAGTCGACGACTTTTCACTTCAGGGAGAAGTGGGTTTTATAGGTGGAGTCATCATGACTAATTGCTGCCGTGCCTGCTCCCGTCAATCAAAAAAATTAAAATCGTGCCCGCACCCAAAGACTAGTGCAACGCAGCGGTGGATATTTAAATTTACCTACCGGCAAGGAGAGAAAAAAAGGGGTGAAAAAACAAATGTGGCGGCGGCCTAGCTACTCGGTCGCACTAGCCCAACTAGCTAGCCACCGTGCTTCACTGATGTACTCGGTGGGAAAGGTGGGCTTTTGTGATTTGACGACTCATTTACTTGCTTCGGCACTACACCGAGGAGGACCCAAAAAACGCGCGGTAGGGCGTCCCACGTCTCGGCAAGGAAGAAAATATGCGTGCACCACCCGGGAGGACCCAGAAACCGCGCGGTAGGGTGTGCCACGTCTCGGCACGGAGGAAAAATGTGCCTGTAAAAATAAACTGTATCAAACTACCTATGGTTCGACCTCGGGACCCAGCCAGTCGGTCGAAAACACCCCACTAGCCACATAGCCTCATCATGCTAACGTGGCACAGAGGATAGGTGTGGTTAGCTCTGTCTCGACCAGCCACAACGTCTCTTGTTCTAGGTGATTCATCTATTTTTCAAGCAATTTTTTAGTTATAATAACACCACAGCAAGCTCGCGCCGCTCTTCATGTGTGCCCGTGCATCTAAAGGTTATACTACTAGATGGAGAGGAGAGAGAGAGAGATGGCAGACATGGGACCCACCAGTAAGTCAGTCAACATTAATGCACCTGTTGACAAGCCACTCCCTCTACTCTACTCAACGTGGTACTGTATAAAATCAAGTTATGCGACAAATCCAACAACCGTTGCGGTTTCAGGCTATCGACGTACGCTTTGTACTCCAGGTTGCCGGTTCGAATCTCGTCCTTCAGATTTGTTAGTTTTAGGTCCAGATTTGATCAATGACAAGTGGGCCTCCCGTGTGTTGTTCCGATATTTCAGTGTAGGATGGTTTTTTTGCACAAACACTTTGCACGGTTAGACAAGTTACGGCACCAGTTACACGTATTTTGCAAGTTTAGGAACAAAAATGACATCGGCATAGAATATCACATGCTCCCCGCAGCTTAGATGCTATGGTGATACGAGATTTTACGTCGTTGGATCTGAGATCCAATGGCTTGGGAGTAGTCTTTGTAATTATGCGCAATTTCCAAACTCTCCAAGGGTTTTTTTTGAAAAAAAACAATTCAGGCCTTGTGTGAGCCACTGGATCTTGGATCCAACGGCTCCCAGTAGCTCATATTACGTGCTCCCCACAGCTTAATTAGCCGCTACGGTGATACGAGCATCTAGGTCGTTGGATCTGAGATCCAATGCCATGTGCGTAGTATTTGTACTTTCTACGCAATTCCCAAACTCTTTGAGGTCTATATTGCAAAAACATTCAAACCTCCTACTGCGAGCCGTTAGATCTCCCGGGAACTCGTATCACAATAGAATCTACGGTGTGGGAGCACCTCATATTCCCCCGTACGAGAAAACATCAGGTGCTCTCGCAGCTTGGATGCTACAGTGATACGAGCTTCGAGGTCGTTCGATCTGAGGTCCAATGGCATCTTAGTAGTCTTTGTGCTTGTGGGCTGCGCCCAAACTCTTTGGGAGCTTTTCTGCAAAAACATTTGAACCACCAAGGAGTCGTTGGATCTCAGATCCAACGGCTTTGAGGAGCTTGTATCACCACAGCATCTAAGGTGTTGTAGCACGTGATATTCTTAAACACAAGAGAATATGAGGTATTCCCTCATCTTAGATGCTACGATGATACGAGCTTCGAGGCCATTGGATATGGGATGCAAGGGCACCTGAGTAGTTTTGGTACTAATTGTGTGCAATTCGCAAACTCAATAAGGTTTCTTGTAAAAATATTAAGACATCTTGTGAGCCGCTATATCTCAGATCTACACGCTCCATATAGCATCTAAGGTGTGGGGGCACATGATATTCTCCCGGGGGGTGCACAACCTATCGGTGTTTGGGAGGGTGGGGACAAATATAATGTTCAAAAAATATAATCTAAACAATCCTAAACAAAGCTTCCCAATTTTATCTAAGGTCGAGGGGTTACCCCCCGACAATCTACATAGCTCTGCCTATGCAAGAGGTGTAGTGGGAGCGTCTAGGTGTGAGAGAGACGACACGAGAAAGCGAGGTCAATCGAATCATTTATAGAGGGAGAGATCGAGTGAGTGTGGCGTAGCATACACTCGAATGTTAAAGACGATACACCAAGATATCGTGCGGCGAAGCTGCAGTGAGGACTGGAGGGAGATAGTTACCGAGAGTGGCCTAGATAGACTTTGTGTGTGCACGCACGATGAAGGTGTTTTACAAAGGCAACGTACGTGTCTTGAGAGAGAGAGGGAGGGTTTGTCATGGAGGGCATGATGAGGTTGTGTGTGAGAAATACATTTGTTGAGAGTGTGTGGGCGGGTGTGACATAAATGGAGATCGAAATGTGAAGAGAAATAATGAGCGCGCGTGTGTCGGATACCAATAGCTCTATTAACAAAGAAATGAAGATCGATCGATACATGAAGTATGTGTGGTGGTTCGGGGGTGTCGATGGAGAGACCTAAACACAACATTTGCATGTACATAGTACTAGACTTAATATTCATGTTTCAATTTATTGTGCATTTTAAATATTGAATTGAGGACCATGCATGGCTCACATTTTAGTTTTTAATTCATGTCATACATGCATGGTCATACATCCACGTAGAGATCACTATATCACAAACTCACTCTAATTCAAGAACTCGTCATAAATCAATTACCGTGCCTTTTGGAATGACCAGTTATTTGCAAGGAAAATACGGGCATTGTAATACATATAGATTCGTTCGGCAATTTAAAAAAAAGATTTCTTTCGCATTCTCGAATGGTAGCACCCGATGGCGTACCAGCCAGACCCGGGCTCGTGTCCTGCTGGTGGCGTGCGTGGTACGCACATTAGCCAACCCCAACCAAAAGAACCGCGATATTAAACTTCGCGCCTCCACTCGAGCCTCCGCGTTTCTAGTCGAAATATCTGGCGGCCAGAATTCCAGCCCTAGGAAATTCCCCTCATGTCCCTGGTCCATAATGCCAACTAATGAACAATGGAGGGATGCTTTAGTAACTAGCCCATGTTACCAACCGCGTCGAGCATGGTTCAATTCCCTTGGTTGCCGCTACCCAAGGTCACCCGTCAACTCCATTGCCTAGTACTAATAGTACTACACCAGGATGAGCACATAATGGAGCTCCGTTTGTTGATTTTGTTCGTGCGTTGTTCGTGCCTACTAGAGTTACTATATCAGGAAATGCACTGGTACGGAGGGATTATCTTTTTACTCTGCATATATAACTTGTCTGAAGTCTAACTAAGCAAAATGTTTGACCAAATCCTTTCTTAAGAAATATTAACATCTACAACAGTAAAGATGTATGGCTTGAAAATTTATTTCATGATGCAGGTTATGATATTGTTTCGAATCCTGGATTTTAAATTCCAGAAAATCCAAAACTGACCTGAAATTCATGAAACTGAGCATGGTCACGTGATATGGCATAAATAGGCTGTCGTTTTTTTCAATTTGAGACAAGCTGCTTATGAAAAGTTGCACAAATGAAGAGCCAAGGTATTTTGGAACAAAGACATGTCACGTTAACGTGAACGGTTTCACTATTCAAACCGTGGGTGTTAGACCTACGTGCCGCCACGAGTCCCGCTTCTCATCGGCAAGTGCCGTCCGAGCAAGCTTGTGAGTCGACGAGAGGCGTGCGAGCAGACCGCTACGCCGGCTGATCGGGAGGCATGCGAGCAGGCCGCTGCACTGGCTGACCGGGAGGCGTGCGAGCAGGCCGCTTCACAGGCTCACCGAGAGGCGTGCGAGCAGGCCGCTGCGCAGGCTCACCGGGAGGCGAGCCCTTTGACCAGGCTTCGCCACCCACCTTCCTCCCAACTGCCCCCACTTTTAATGGCACCGGCACCGCAGTTTAAATCACCCCCGCACTCCCCGATCTCGCTACAATCTTCTCTCTTCCTCTCGGATTCTCCTATCGTCTACCTCCAACCAGCCTGATCTCATCATACGCCATGCCGCATCACGATGGTCTGCCCTTAGTCTTCCAGTTTCCTGAGGAAGACACCCAGCCAGAGTCTCAAGAACATAAGGCGCTTTGGGAGGAGCTTGAACTGGCCTTGCGGGAAGACGCCGCACCTGTCCCCGCTCCTGTTCCATCTCCCGTCGCCCCGACTGCGCCAGCGCCCATCCCCGTGGCATTGATGGCCTGGGAGCCACACATTGTCGCCGAGCCTGAAGCCACGGGGTTCTGATACGTCTCCAACATATCTATAATTTTTGCTTGTTCCATGCTATTATATCATCATTCTTGGATGTTTTACAATCATTTTATAGAAACTTTATATCATTTTTTGGGACTAACCTATTTACATAGTGCCCAGTGCCAGTTCTTGTTTTTTCCTTGTTTTTTTACTTCGCAGAAAATCAATACCAAACGGAGTCCAAACACAGCGAAACTTTTTGGAGATTTTTTATGGACCAGAAGGAACAACTTGGGCCGAAGAAGTACCAGAGGGGTGCCCCGAGGGCGGAAGAACCCACCTGGGCACGCCTGGGGGCCCAGGCGTGCCCTGGTGGGTTGTGCCCACCTCGGTGGCCTCCCGAACCGCCTATTTGCTCTATTAATACCCCGAAAATCCAAAAACCCTAGGGGAGTCAACGAAACACAATTCCAGCCACTGCAAGTTCCAGAACCACCAGATCCAATCTAGACACCATCACGGAGGGGTTCATCATCCTCATTGGTGCCTCTCCGATGATGCATGAGTAGTTCATTGTAGACCTACGGGTCCGTAGTTAGTAGCTAGATGGCTTCCTCTCTCTCTTTTGATTCTCAATACAATGGTCTCTTGGAGATCTATTTGATGTAACTCTTTTTGCGGTGTGTTTGTTGGGATCCGATGAACTTTGAGTTTATGATCAGATCTATTTTATCCATGAAAGTTATTTGAGTTTTGATCTCTTATATGCATGATTGCTTATAGCCTCGTATTTCTTCTTCGAATCTTTGGTTTAGTTAGGCCGACTAGATCGATTTTTCTTGCCATGGGAAGAGGTGCTTTGTGATGGGTTCGATCTTACGGTGCTCAATCCCAGTGACAGAAGGGGACATGACAAGTATGTATCGTTGCTATTAAAGATAACAAGATGGGGTCTGTTCCTACATGAATAGATCTTGTCTACATCATGTCATCGTTCTTATTGCATTAATCCGTTTCTCCATGAACTTAATACACTAGATGCATAATGGATAGTGGTCGATGTGTGGAGTAATAGTAGTAGATGCAGGCAGGAGTCGGTCTACTAATCTTGGACCTGATGCCTATATAATGATCATTGCCTGGATATCGTCATAATTATTTGAAGTTCTATCAATTGCCCAACACTAATTTGTTACCCGTCGTATGCCATTTTTCTCGAGAGAAGCCACTAGTGAAATCTACGGCCCCCGGGTCTATTCTTTATCATATTTGCTTTCCGATCTATTATTTGCCTCTTTTATTTTCAGATTTATTATTCCAAAAACCCAAAAATACCATGCTGCAATTTTTTGTTATTTATTTTATTTCGCGTTTCCACGAGATCTATTTATCCAATCTACTACAAATTTATCTATCTTTTACCCGGGAGGGATTGACAACCCCTCTTACGCGTCGGGTTGCAAGTATTTGTTCTTTGTGTGCAGGTACTGTTTACATAGTGTTGTGTGGTTCTCCTACTGGTTCGATAACCTTGGTCTCATCACTGAGGGAAATACATACCGTAGCTGTGCTGCATCATCCCTTCCCCGCTGACTTTCACGCGGCCATGCGCCTGCCTGCGCGTGCACTGACGCGCGCGCCCGTGCCGGTGCCCGTGCACACGAATGTCTCCGCCGCGCCGTTGCCAGAGCATGTCCCCGCACCGGTGCCAGTGCCCCCTCAGCGGCATGGATGGCCACCGTCGACCTCTTCCTTGCACCAATGCTAGTCGCCTCCTCCCGCCAGTTGACTGGCTCCTGGAGACCAAAGTCCAGAACATTCTGGGCTTCCTTGAAGCTAGGGCCAACGTCCAGGAATATGACTCTGCCAACAACGGCACAAGACGCCGCCGTCGCCGTCGGTCAGTGGCCCGTCGACACACAGAGCACGGCAGAGGAGCCGCTTCCCGCCGCAAGATGCCTCCGCCACCACCACGTGATCTAAATATGCCATGAAAAACGTTCGGATTGTCATGCTTAAAATCCGAACGTTTGGGATTTATCATTTGCGTTTATTTTAGTTCGATCGTGGTATGAATGTAAAGTCACAGTTAGACTAAATGAAATCTATGGTTTGATCGATTGAATGTTCTACTAGAGTCGTATCAAATTAAATATAAGACGTCATCAAGCGACATGTATTCCTTCTCATCGCAAACATTTCATATTAAATACCACGTCAATTCCAAATATTTTTTTAGGGAAGCCAGTTCCAAATACTTGTAGGGCGCTGTAACATCCCAAAATTCTAAATTTTGGAATGTTATATTAAATAAATAGTTTTGATTGATTGTTTGATTGTGGTGTGGTTGCTTGTGTGAAATTGAGTGAAATTTGGAAACTTTTTGAAAGTTGAATGAGAGGGAATAAAATGACTTTCCCAAAACTTTCACCTTGCATTTATGATCTCCATGAATTCATATTTATTTCATTACAAACCCTAGAGTGAAGATAACATGACTTCTTCTATTTTAAAAGGGGTTTCGAAAAGATTTGAATTTCATTTGAAAATATTGCAAATTCAGAAACTTTATGCAACTCAATGATTTTCATGAGAGAAGATAAAATGACTTCTTCAAATCGTATGAAATATGAGTTGGAAGTTTCAAAGAATCAAAATTTAAAGTCCCTTTGATGGTATTTTGAAAACCATTTTTTATTTGGAGTTATTTGGGTTTTATTCAAATTATTTTTCTCCAAAAATAAAAATATGGAAATTAGGGTAAAATGATTCCCTTCAATATAAAATTAGAGGGAAATAAATTTGAAATCATTTTGGTATTTTAAATGATTTTTATTAGGTTTTATGCAGCAGTAGCACTGTTGCTTTATTTAAATTTTGTGCAATTTATTTGCCGCTGAAAATATGTTCATCTTTTAGGAAATCTTTTCTGAAAATTTTGATATATAATATGCCTATGGAAATTTTTCTTATTTTCCGTTTACCTTTTTTTTTTGTTTATTCGAAAAAAAAAAATGTACGAGCGACTGACTGCTATCCTTCGCCAGCGTGCGCAACATAGCTAGCAGGTGGACTATATTATTTTCCTAGTGTCCTTTAATTTATTTATTTTCTGTTAAAAAAAAAAAAACTCCGCGCACGCACACATGCGCGCACACGCGCAGGCCGGCCGAAGGCCCATGCGGCGTCGTTTCTTTTCTTTCGTCTGCCTTTTGTTTACGTTTAGTCCCACATTGCCTAGCTTTTGACCTCTAAGCCTCCTTTTCACCTATAAATATAGACCCATAGAGCCTCCAAAAATCATCCGATTCGGGTTAAATCAATATATTTTGGTTTGAATAGATTCACTAAATAAAAATATTTTTCTTCTCTCCGGCGGGACTTCTGAAAGTTGTCTTCTCTCTCGGAAGTCATCTTTTCTCTACCTTATAAAGGTATCTTTCTTCGTATTTTTTTATATACTCCCGTAGCTTATTATTTCTAGACTAGTACGGTAGAATAATTAGATTTATAAATTAGTCCTTGTATTTACATTTTAGGACTAGAATTCTTTTAGCCATAACTCTTTTTCTTCCGTAAAACAGCTTGGCCCTGATTTTTCAAATAGCCATAACTTTTTACTCGTTCATCCAAATTAGACGAAACCAACGCCAATATTTTTGTCTTGATTCCACCTTTCTAGTGAATCTATCAAATAAACTTTTTGCAACTTTCAAATTTCGAAATTTGTTCAGATTCATATTCAAACTTGTTTTGGCTATAACTTGAGTTTCGTAACTCCGATTTAATTGATTCTTTTTGCTAATTGAAGCTCTTGACCTAAACTTTCTGATAAGACCAAATCTACCCAATTTTGGTACTGTTAGAAATTGTTTTCTGTTGCAAGAGTTAATTGCTAGTTTTCGAAGTTTTCGAGATCTTTTCTTCGATTCTTTTGCATGAGTGCTTATGTATGCAATTGCTTGCTCACGTTAGATTGAACGGAGTGTGACGAGTAGAACTATCAGGAATTATGAGTGCGAAGGATCTTCATCAACAGTACAAGGCAAGTTCACACTTTGATCATACTCTTCTATACCCAGTTTTTATGCATTAGTTTTATCCTCAAACACTACATGACTAGGATGTGATTAACTTGTGGGTATTGGGAAGTAGATGATGAGGTAGAACCTATTGCCCTTTTATTATAAAACCCTTGGGAGTTACTTCTACGCTATGCTTATGTTGCCATGCTATGCTCGTAGACGTGGATTGGGTTTTGAGTGTATCCATGACAGATGTGAGATTTTTAATTAATGGTTCAACTTAAGGTGGCAACTTTAATACACATCTGGGTGGATTGCTTGTTTGGGCACCTGGGGATATACCAGTGTTGTCCTAGGAGATCCCGGGGATATACCGTGTGATCCTCCTATGGTCCGCCACCCAGGCTCAAAGGGATCATAAGATTGTTCATGCTAGAAACTTCCGTGTGCAGCCACAAGCTATTATGGGCTCTAGCATAGTTGAGTATGTTACATGACCTCTTTCAGTGGTAGGCTAGCAGATGTAGGGGAAAGTAGGTGTAACTGTCTACCCAGAGTAAAGAGTAAATGTTTCTGAAAGACTGTGTCTCGGTCATCCGTTTCTCAAACACCATGAAGTGCGAGAAATCCAACGGAGGAGATCGAGTCTTGTGGGGAAAAGTGCACAAACCTCTGCAGAGTGTAAAAACTAATCATGATTAGCCGTGTCCCCGGTTATGGACATCTTGAGTATCTGGTTCTTGGATTTTCATATTGAATCCCATCACTCTAAATTAATTTGTTGGGATTAATGATTACTTTTAATTGGGATTGAGAGGGGGTTTTACCTTCTCAATGTTTCAACCACCATGATAGTTAAATAAAATAAATCCCTTTGTTGTAGGAAAAAAAATTAGCTTTTCGCAAAATCATGTTAAACCTAGAGCCTCCACCAGCCAAATATGCATATAGTGATAGCTATTATTCATCATTATCCTATGGTGTGAATTTGCCAGTACATTCAATGTACTGACCTACATGGCTGCAACGTCTCATGTTGCAGGAATTCTTACGACGAGTAAGTGATACGTTAGGGTTACGATTTCTACACTCAACTTTGCCGTTGGTGTTGATGGGAATCCACAACCTTGTTGTTACTTCCGCTATTTGGATTGAGGTAATAGTATTTACGTTACTTTATACATGTGATTTACCTCTGTTATAAATCCTCGAGTACTGTGTGTGTCAGCATACCGATCCAGGGATGACACTTAAGCACAGAGACTTTGATCCATTCGGGTCGGGTCGCTACAGGCGCGAGCAGTCCCCTTGTTCGAGCAATATAGGCGATACATCTATTTATCCACGCATTTAATTGTTAGTAGATACTACTAGGCTAACTTGTCCGTCACGGTTACTTTTGTTCCTAAACTTGTTACATACTCCAATACTAGTACTAGTGTTACGTGAAACTGATGCCGTAACTTGTGAACGCATCCAGATTCGGTCAACGGCCACACCGCCCTCGCGTTCTTCTTGTTTGTCCGTGCATCTAAACGTAGAAGGGGAGAGAGAGAGAGCAGACACGGAACCCACCAGTAAGTGTGTAACACCCCTGTGTAATAGCCACTGTGATCATCTGCTAATAATGCCAAGTCACTTTCATTTGCAGTGCCTAGTCACATTGGTTAAAGATTCAAATCAAATCCTTACCTGAAATTCAACTCAAATTCAAAAGGGCAAAATAAAGTTGCTCAAAGCTTGTGGGAAAAATGATCACCTTATAGCAAATAATCCAAAACTATTTGCTGTTAAGGAACACAACATCATCATCAAGTCTAGATGGGCCTAATGCATTTGATCAGCGTCAAAACAGCAATTTAAATGCCTCATTCATTTTTGAATATATTCAAATGGGTTCCAAAAATGCCCAAACTTTTTGTGGCAGTGCTGGATATTGCAATACACTAGTGTGAGCAACTTACACATTTTTGCAAATCCATTCGAAGGTTCAAAATAATACAAAACCTTCTTTGTTAAAATGAAAAGGCAAAAATAGAAAATAAAAAGAGGCACTGTGCACTGTGCCTAAGTGCACAGTGCCCCGATGCAGCCCACCAGGCCCAACTCCCCTCCTCTCTCCCCTGCGTGTTGGCACGCCCATGGCCGTGCCGGCGAGCGCCGGTGAAACGGCGACAGCGCGGCGCCACCGACGCGGGGAGGATAAGGACCCGGCCCCGTCCATCTCTCCTGGCCCTCCTCCACCATTTCCCCCTTCCTCCTCGCTCTCTCTCTCTCTCGATTCCGTCAACGCCCGAGTGGAGCCACCGCCGCGCCAGCAAGATCCCACAGCCACCGGTGCCGCTCCGACTACTCAAACTGTCCAGGGGAACCGCCGTCGACCGCTTGTTTGTCTGGTGCCATCAGTTGGAGCTGGGAGGCAACGCTGACGCCGCACGACGCCACCCCCTTCCGCCTCGGCTCAGGTGATCTTCCTCTTCTCCGGCGACATCTGCAGCTACTAAACCCCCAAGGGCCCTCGTGCGTGCCGCTCGGTGAGCTCCCCCGCCTCCTGCTCCTCTCCGTTAGGTTCATCGCGTGCCATAGGTAGCTGTCGCCGCGTTCGTGCTCTGCTCGCCGCCGACGAGCTCATATCCATTGTTGTGGCCATTGTCACTGCCGCCTGAGGCCACGGTCGAGCTCCTGGTGCTCCCAGGAGCCCAACGAGCCCGCGCCCGAGCCTCCCCGTGCCATCTAGCATAGTTCCCACCAAGCCCCGTAGCGCGATTCCGGCCAACTCCGGCGAGGCGCCGCCGTTGTTTTGGTCGCCGGAGTCACTCCAGCGCCGGCCGCCGACGTGGCCGGCCTGGGGCCACCTCTGGGCCACTGACCAGTGGGCCCGGGGGCCCCGGTTGACCAGTTGACCTGGTCAACTATGGTGACGAGGCAGCCCCCAGCCACTGACATGTGGGCCCCCTGCACTTAATTAAGTTAAATAACTTTTAAAATTAATCTGTTAACTAATCTAGTCACTGACTACTGGGGCCCACCCCACTAATTAACTCTGTTAGATTAGTTTAACCCTCTATTAAACACAGAGGGGCTGACAGGTGGGTCCCACCTATCAATTTGACCTGGTCAGCTGGTCAGCCGACTGCTGACGCCAGCATGACATCATCCTGACATCATATACCTTTTCTAGAATTTTTGTAAATAAAAAATAAATTCAAAAAATGCCTTAAACTTCAAAAATTCATAATAATTAAACCGTAGCTCAGATCGAAAAACTTTCTACATGAAAGTTGCTCAGAACGATGAGACGAATTTGATCGTGTCATCGGTTTCCATGTCGGAACCCCCTACGCAGGTGAACCCATAACTTTCCACCCGTTTCTGGTAGATGAATAGTGCATATACACCGGTTAATAAATCCCACCTTAATCCTAAAATAACTAATATGACTTAGACATATCTTTAGGCAACCTTGCACTGCACCGTAGGCATAGCATGCTCTGTGTTGTGTTATTTGCTATGTATTTATTTGTTTCCTCCCCCTCTTCTCTCTCGTTAGACCCCGACACCAACGTAGTCCCCGAGACCGACGCAGCTCCGAAGGTCAACTATGCCCCTGACGACCAGACCCTTGCCGCAGAGCTTCCAGGCAAGCACCCCCCTTTTGAGCATACCGATATCGCCTATTCTTCTCTCTCTTATGCTTGCATTAGAAGTTGCTGCTGTTACTGTTATCCTATATCTGCTGCATAGCCTGTTTATTGTAACCTGATATTGTTACCTACCTGCTTATCCTAAACTGTTTAGTATAGGTTGGGTAGAGACCCATCAGAGACCCCACTTTATCCTGACTGCCCCGCTGGATTATCAGAAGACCCGATCAACGGGATCGAAGACCAGTCCCCGGCACCGCACATCACTTCCCCCTTAGTTACTCGACAATACTGGGTTACTATCGAGTGCCGAGGGTGATACCTCGTCAGCACTTCTGATGATAAGCTTGTAGGTTAGTTAAACGGTCGTGGTCAGCGAGGGTGATTCCTCCTACACCACCCCCGATAACCACACCATCGTGCAACTCCTCAAGAGTGGACCTCGAGGGTGATTCCTCCTTCGTTCACCTTGATGATAACATCAGGTGGAATTCCATCGAGGGTGATTCCTCAGGGTTCCCCGTGGTGTTAGACACATGGTTATTATGGTTACTATGACTTTACACTGAACCATGTTACAAAAGACGGGTCGGCCCTGAGGGGTACCCGCGCGAGCATATTTGCGAAGTGATGTGGAGACGGGTTGACCTGGAGGGTGCCCGAGAGATGAATATGAGGCGTGGCCGGGCATTCTTAGCCCTTGCCGCAAGTCCTCGAGATGGGGCGACGGGGTCACATCTTTCATGAGTCTCTGCTCGTTACCGCACTACCAACACACTAACGGTTTGGATATTTGATCTGAGGGGCCTCTGGCCTGATAGCACTAACCATCACGTGGGCATAGTATGGGCGTTCTGCGTCGTATACTTCAACCGGAGCTTAATAGACGTCAATGACTGAGCGGCGTGCGCTGGGTTGGACTGGTAACGCCCTGCACTTGTATAAGGGGGGCTAGGTCTGCTCACCGGCTGCGTTCGCAACGTGCAGGAGCGCCCGGGGTGATGGCCCAAGACCCCTGGGTGCCTAGGTTTAGTCCGGCGTGCTGACCTCTCTGTTAAGTATTCGGTCGGGTTGCGGCGTATCGTTTGGCCGAGGTCGGGCATGACCCAGTAAAGTGTGTCCGGCCTGAGTTAATCGAGCGTGGTGGGTAAGTCGGTGCACCCCTGCAGGGAAGAAAACATCTATCGATAGCCTGTCCTACGGTAACGGACACTCGGAGTTGTATCCCGATCGATACAACTAGAAGCGGACACTTGAGATGATAACTGGATAGTATGGCTCTGGGATTGCTTTGTCGCAGGAAGTCGAGAAAGGATCTCTGGGCGAGGTTGATAACACTACTATTATTTTACATTATGCTAATTTGCACTCTTCTAATGTTGCAAGACCGCTGAAGATGCTAGTCTTCGATAGGACTAGGCTTTTCCCTCTATTCTGGCATTTCTGCAGCCCAGTCCACATATACAGCCTCCCTTTGATAATGTTGCATATGTAGTGTAGATCCTTCCTTGCTGAGTACTTCGGATGAGTACTCACGGTTGCTTTGCTTTCTTTTTCTCCCCATATCCGTTTGATGCAACCAGATGACGGAGCCCCTGAGACAGCTGCCCCCGCCGACAGCTACTACTACTACCCTCCCGGCGAGTACTACTACAAGGAGCCGACCGACGACCAGGAGTAGGTTCGGAGGGTCCCAGGCAGGAGGCCTGCGCCTGTCGATCATAGTGTTTATTTTTGCCCCGCCTTCTTAAAGGCTTATCTCTGTTTTATCTTTTATATCTGTACTTAGATATCTGATGATTCCGCTGACGCTTGTACTCAAGCTTATGTATTCGAGCCCTCGAGGCCCCTGGCTTGTAATATAAAGCTTGTATGACTTTATTTATGTTTTAGAGTTGTGTTGTGATATCTTCAAGTGAGTCCTTAGGCTTGATCATGTGCATTGCATGTATGGTTAGTGCACGATTAAGCCGGGGTCGTCACAGGTTGGTATCAGAGCCGACTGCCTCTAGGAATCCCCATTTCCAACTCCTTGGCTGAAGTTGAGTCTAGTGGTCCAAAATTGTTTTACTAACTTGGCTGTGTGGCTTACGGGCCCACGTCGCCAACTGGGTGGTATTAGGATCTTTTATTCCTCGTCTTTACCCTGGGAACTCTGATCTCTCTTCTATTCGGGTTAAAGATTTTACTAACTCCAACATTAGGTTCTCGTGATCACATCCACCCGGAGTTCTGAAATTTCCCCCTTTCTTCAAGAATATGGACCAGGTTCTGCTTACAGGATCCCTTTTATCGAGGGCCCCCTGTGTTGTCACTTGTAGAGTCCTCGCTCCATCAGTCTTCTCCGACGTTGATGTAACCTCTGCTATGTCTCGTTGTGTACTTCTTTATCGCGTGTCTGTGTGCCGCCTAGCATGTCTAGACTCTGAAATTGCGCCGTTATGCTGCCCATTTGTAACCGACTGTGTATGGATCTGTATGTCTTAAATGACTACTGTTAAGCATCTGTTACACTACTTAATTCCGTCGTGTTACATCATGTTTGTTGTTGAACACTCACAATAGCCTTTGCTAAACTACCCCTGTGGAATTTAGCAGGATGGCTGATAACAATCCACCACCGCCGCCACCGCCTGCCTATATGGCAGCTATGATGCAACAATTCGAACTCAACCACCAGTTCATGACTGGGATTATGGATCAGTTCCCTCGTCCCAATGCCAACCAGCAGCCAGCTTCAATTACGCTACCAGAGTTTGTGTGTCTCAACCCATCGATATTCCGTAACACAGTTAATCCGCTGGATGCCGATGACTGGCTGTGTGACATCTTCTATGAGATGGAGTCCGCCAATGTTGCCCCTGCCAGCTATGTCATCTTTGCGACATACTTCCTGAAGGGTCCCGCAGCACAATGGTGGGCCACTCACAGACAGACCCTACCTCCTGGAACTGTTGTCACCTGGGTGGAATTCAAGGCTGCTTTTCGTGCCCGGTATATTCTGCAAGGAGTTATAGATCGGAAGAAGGCCGAGTTCCGTAGCCTCGTTCAAGGCAACAAGACTGTAGAAGTCTATCAGCGAGAGTTCCTTGATTTGTCTCGCTACACTGTAGAAGACATCCCCACTGATGCTCGTAGGCAGGAAAAGTTTCATGAAGGGCTACACCATGACATTCAGCTAGCCCTGCTCGTCCAAGACTTTTCGGACTTCGCCACCTTGGTAAACAAGGCTATTATGGTCGAGACTGGTCTGAAGAAGCATAAGGAAGCGACCAGACGCACTCATGAAGCGGGCTCATCTTCGGGCTCGTCTTCGCAAAAGCGCCGCATCTAGATTCCACAAAGCACGTACCGTCCAACAGCTCCAGTGTACAGACCTGCTTATGCTGCACCTCATCTGCCTCCTCCACCACCGAGGCAGCCTCTTCGAGCTGCACCATCTCGAGCTCCTGCACCATGTCCAGACAGTGGACTCTGCTTCAAGTGTGGCCAGCCAGGTCACCGTGCCAGAGACTGTTCTCAGAGTCAGAATCAGCTAGTGCCTCTTCCTGCTGGCCGTGGTAATGGCCGTGGAATTCCTCAGCAGCGTAACAACAATGCCAGACCTTCTTATGGTCGTGGACAGAACTATCACGTCAACATGGCTGAAGCTCAGGATCAACCAGAAACTGTGATGGGTACACTTCCTGTTAATTCAGTACCAGCTTCTGTTTTATTTGATTCAGGAGCATCGCATTCATTCATGTCCGAACATTTTGCATTCATGCATGGCATTAAATATGAGAAGTTGCACCATCCGTTAGCGGTAAACACTCCCGCGGGTCAGTGCCAAGCCTCCATGTTTAGCCCTGAAGTCAATGTTGTGATTGAAGGGAGGAATTTTCAGGCCTTCCCCATTATCCTAAATAATTCAAAAATTGATCTTATCCTGGGAATGGATTGGTTGAAGGCTCACTATGCCTCAATCAATTGTGCCACCAAAGTCGTACATCTCAGGCACCCAACAGCTGGGTTAGTGCATTATCATGCTCATATCACTCAAGATGCCGAGGCTCAGATTTATGCCTTGAATGCGTTGAATGCTTCTCCGCTTGAGGGGATCGAAAACATTCCAGTCGTTCGTGAATTCCAGGATGCTTTTCCAGAAGAACTTCCAGGAATACCCCCTGCTAGAGCTGTCGAGTTTGTTATCGACTTGAAGCCTAGCACCACTCCTATTGCGAAGCGTCCTTACAAGATGCCTCCGCACCACCTTCTCGAGCTTAAGGAAGAAATCGACAAGTCACTTAAGAAGGGCTTCATTCGCCCTAGTTCCTTTGCCTGGGGAGCACCGTCTCTCTTTGTCAAGAAGAAAGATGGTACAAATAGGTTGGTTCAAGATTACCGTCCTATCAACCAGGCAATCATTCAGAATAAATATCCGCTTCCTCAGATCAATGATTTATATGATCAACTTGCTGGATCATCGGTGTTCTCCAAACTCGACTTGAGGTTGGGTTATCACCAGATCCGTGTCCGCGAAGAGGATATTCCAAAGACTGCTTTTGTTACTCGTTATGGTTCCTACGAGTACACCGTTATGTCGTTTGGTTTAACAAATGCTCCAGCTACGTTCTCCCGCCTGATGAATTATATATTCATGGATTACCTCGACAAGTTCATTGTGGTATATCTGGATGATATTCTGGTATATTCGAAGAATAAGGAAGAATATGCTGAACATCTTCGTCTTGTTCTAGAAAGACTTCAAGAACACAAGTTGTATGCCAAGTACTCCAAATGCGAATTCTGGCTTTCTGAAGTAACCTACCTTGGACATGTGATTTCCAAGGACGGTATCACCATTAACTCGGAGCGTGTTCAGGCTATTCTTGACTGGACTCCTCCGAAGAATGCCAAGCAAGTGAAAAGTTTTCTCGGCCTTGCAAGTTATTGCCGCCGATTCGTCGAGAACTTTTCCAAGATTGCCAAGCCCCTGACTAATCTGCTCCACAAAGGCGTTAAGTTTGAGTGGACAGATAAATGTCAGGAAAGTTTCCAGACCCTCAAGGACAAGCTAACCTCTGCCCCAGTGCTTGCTCCTCCCGATTCTCGCAAGGACTTTGTGATATATTGCGACGCCTCTCATCAAGGATTAGGCTGTGTCCTAATGCAAGAACGAAGAGTAATTGCGTATGCTTCGCGTCAATTGCGTCCGCATGAAGAAAACTATCCAGTGCATGATCTTGAACTTGCTGCAGTGATCTATGCATTGAAGCTGTGGCGGCATTACCTTCTTGGTAACCGGTGTGAGATATATACTGATCATCAAAGCTTGAAGTTTTTGTTTACTCAATCGGATCTTAATCTCCGTCAACAACGATGGTTGGAAACAATCACAGACTATGACTATGGTATTTCTTATACCCCTGGCAAGGCCAATGTGATGGCTGATGCCTTGAGCCGCAAGTCCTATTGTAACAACCTTATGGTTAAGCGTGCTCAACCTCGTCTTTATGAAGAACTGAGCAAACTGAATCTGCGTATTGTTCCCCATGGTTCTCTTAATAACCTGGTCGTGCAGCCAGATCTTGAGAAAGCTGTTAAGAATGCGCAAGCCAAAGATGCTGAAGTTGATCTGATGAAGAAAGAACTTCACCTTGAGAAGTACAGGGATTTCTCGGTTGCTGAAGATGGAACCTTGTATTTCAGAGACCGCGTTGTGGTACCTCGCTTCGAGCTTATGACTCACAAGGTCATGACGGAGGCACATGATACACCGCTGTCTATCCATCCGGGTAGCACTAAGATGTATCGTGATCTTCGTCAAAGGTACTGGTGGTCTAGAATGAAGCAGGATATTGCTCGATTTGTTGCTGAATGTGACGTTTGCCGTCGCATCAAAGCAGAACATCAGAAGCCTATTGGAATTCTGCAGCTGCTCCCTATTCCTCTATGGAAATGGGATAAGGTTCAAATGGATTTCATAACTGGTCTTCCAAAGTCTCAAAAGGGTCATGATGCTATTCTTGTCGTCGTCGATCAACTTTCCAAAGTTGCACATTTTCTGCCTGTCAAGGAGACTATCACCGCTAGCCAGTTAGCAGAGCTGTATATCTCCAAAATTGTTTCACACCACGGTATTCCGAAGGCGGTCTTTTCACTTCCAAGTTCTGGGAAAGTTTCCAAGAAGCTATGGGAACTCACATTACCTGGAGTTCAGCGTATCATCCACAATCCCAAGGCCAAGTTGAGTGAGTTAATCAAGTGCTTGAAGATATGCTTCGGGCTTGTGTTATATCGTTCGGTAAGAAGTGGGAAGAATCCCTTCCGTTTGCCGAATTCTCTTATAACAACAGCTATCAAGCCAGCTTGAAAATGGCCCCCTTCGAAGTGCTTTATGGACGTAAGTGTCGAACCCCCCTGAATTGGTCAGAAACTGGGGAACGACCACTTGTGGGACCTGACATTATTCAACACGCCAAAGAACAAGTACGCATTGTCCGAGAAAATCTCAAGGCGGCTCAGGACCGCTAGAAGAGCAACTATGATCGCAAACGATGGGGTTTGACCTATCAACCTGGTGATCAAGCTTATCTTCGTGTCACTCCTATGAAGGGCACTCATCGTTTCGGAATCAAGGGCAAGCTAGCTCCACGCTACATCGGCCCCTTTCGCATTGTTGCCAGACGTGGACAAGTGGCATATAAATTGGAGTTGCCGCCGCAATTCTCTCATATCCACGATGTCTTCCATGTGTCGCAACTTCGTAAATGCTTCAAGGAATCTTCGCATCATGCAGTGGATCACGAAATGCTCGAATTGCAAGATGATCTTTCTTATAAGGAGCATCCGATCCGCATTCTCGATGAAGCTGAATGTCGAACTCGTCAGAAGATGACCAAGTTCCTGAAAGTGCAGTGGTCGAATCACACTGAATATGAAGCCACTTGGGAACGCGAGGATCATCTTCGGGAAGAATCCGACCTCTTTCCTTCTACCTCCTAAATTCTCGGGACGAGAATTTCCTTTAGAGGAGAAGAATTTGTAACACCCCTGTGTAATAGCCACTGTGATCATCTGCTAATAATGCCAAGTCACTTTCATTTGCAGTGCCTAGTCACATTGGTTAAAGATTCAAATCAAATCCTTCCCTGAAATTCAACTCAAATTCAAAAGTGCAAAATAAAGTTGCTCAAAACTTGTGGGAAAAATGTTCACCTTATAGCAAATAATCCAAAAATATTTGCTGTTAAGGAACACAATATCATCATCAAGTCTAGATGGGCCTAATGCATTTGATCAGCGTCAAAACAGCAATTTAAATGCCTCATTCAGTTTTGAATATATTCAAATGGGTTCCAAAAATGCCCAAACTTTTTGTGGCAGTGCTGGATATTGCAATACACTAGTGTGAGCAACTTACACATTTTTGCAAATCCATTCGAAGGTTCAAAATAATACAAAACCTTCTCTGTTAAAATGAAAAGGCAAAAATAGAAAATAAAAAGAGGCACTGTGCACTGTGCCTAAGTGCACAGTGCCCCGATGCAGCCCACCAGGCCCAACTCCCCTCCTCTCTCCCCTGCGTGTTGGCACGCCCATGGCCGCGCCGCCAAGCGCCGGTGAAACGGCGACAGCGCGGCGCCACCGACGCCACCGACGCGGGGAGGATAAGGACCCGGCCCCGTCCATCTCCCCTGGTCCTCATCCACCATTTCCCCCTTCCTCCTCGCTCTCTGTCTCTCGATTCCGTCGATGCCCGAGTGGAGCCGCCGCCGCGCCAGCAAGATCCCGCGGCCATCGGTGCCGCTCCGACTGCTCAAGCTGTCCAGTGGAACCGCCATCGACCGCTCGTTCGTCTGGTGCCATCAGGTGGAACTGGGAGGAAACGCTGACGCCGCCCCCTTCCGCCTCGGCTCCGGTGATCTTCCTCTTCTCCGGCGACATCTGCAGCTACTAAACCCCCAAGGGCCCTTGTGTGTGCCGCTCGGTGAGCTCCCCTGCCTCCTGCTCCTCTCTGTTAGGTTCATCGCGTGCCGTAGCTAGCTGCCGCCGCGTTCGTGCTCTGCTCGCCGCCGACGAGCTCGTAGCCGTCATTGTGGCCATTGTCACCGCCGCCTGAGGCCACGGTCGAGCTCCTGGTGCTCCCAGGAGCCCAACGAGCCCGTGCCCGAGCCTCCCCGTGCCTTCTAGCATAGTTCCCATCGAGGTCCCGAACGCGCTGCCGCTAAAGCTCGTCGCCGGCCACCTTTCCGGAGACCTTTTGGTCCGGCGCCGCCACCGTTCGACACGGCTTCATCCGCTCGTTCGAACGGTACCGCACAAGCCAGTTGCCGCGCCCTCTAACGCCGAACCCGTCGACGCCCGAGCTCCGGCACCGTCTTCGCCACTTGCCATCACCGTTTTCGGCCACCCCAGCTCCGACCACCACCACAGCTCGACGCGGCGTTCGATGCCCGTTCGAACGCACTCACGCACGCCCGAAACCGAGCCCCGTAGCGCGATTCCGGTCAACTCTAGCGAGGCGCCGCCGTTGTTTTGTTCACCGGAGTCACTCCAGCGCCGGCCGTCGACGTGGCCGGCCTGGGGCCACCTCTGGGCCACTGACCGTGGGCCCGGGGGCCCCGGTTGACCAGTTGACCTGGTCAACTGTGGTGACGAGGCAGCCCCCAGCCACTGACATGTGCGCCCCCTTCGCTTAATTATGTTAAATAACTTTTAAAATTAATCTGTTAACTAATCTAGTCACTGACTACTGGGGCCCACCCCACTAATTAACTCTGTTAGATTGGTTTAACCCTCTGTTAAACCCAGAGGGGCTGACAGGTGGGTCCCACATGTCAGTTTAACTTGGTCAGCTGGTCAGCCGACTGCTGATGCCAGCATGACATCATCCTGATGTCATATACCTTTTTTGGAATTTTTGTAAATAAAAAATAAATTCAGAAAACGCCTTAAACTTCAAAAATTCATAATAATTAAACCGTAGCTCGGATCGAAAAACTTTCTACATGAAAGTTGCTCAGAACAACGAGACGAATCTAATTGTGTCGTCTGTTTTCATGTTGGAACCCCCTACGTAGGTGAACCCATAACTTTCTGCCCGTTTCTGGTAGATGAATAGTGCATATACACCGGTTAATAAATCCCACCTTAATCCTAAAATAACTAATATGACTTAGACATATCTTTAGGCAACCCTGCACTGCATCATAGGCATAGCATGCTCTGTGTTGTGTTATTTGTTGTGTATTTATTTGTTTCCTCCCCCTCTTCTCTCTCGTTAGACCCCGACACCGACGTAGTCCCCGAGGCCGACGCAGCTCCGGAGGTCGACTACGCCCCTGACGACCAGACCCTTGCGGCAGAGCTTCCAGGCAAGCACCCCCCTTTTAAGCATACCGATATCGCCTATTCTTCTCTCTCTTATGCTTGCATTAGAAGTTGCTGCTGTTACTGTTATCCTATATCTGCTGCATAGCCTGTTTATTGTAACCTGATATTGTTACCTACCTGCTTATCCTAAACTTTTTAGTATAGGTTGGGTAGAGACCCATCAGAGACCCCACTTTATCCTAACTACACCGCTGGATTATCAGAAGACCCGATCAACGGAATCGAAGACCAAGCCCCGGCACCGCACATCACTTCCCCCTTAGTTGCTCGACAATACTGGGTTACTATCGAGTGCCGAGGGTGATACCTCGTCAGCACTTCTGATGATAACCTTGTAGGTTAGTTAAACGGTCGTGGTCAGCGAGGGTGATTCCTCCTACACCACCCCCGATAACGACACCGTCGTGCAACTCCTCAAGAGTGGACCTCGAGGGTGATTCCTCCTTCGTTCACCTTGACGATAACATCAGGTGGAATTCCATCGAGGGTGATTCCTCAGGGTTCCCCGTGGTGTTAGACACACGGTTACTATGGTTACTATGACTTTACACTGAACCATGTTACTAAAGACGGGTCGGCCCTGAGGGGTACCCGCGCGAGCATATTTGCGAAGTGATGTGGAAACGGGTTGACCAGGAGGGTGCCCGGGAGATGAATACGAGGCGTGGCCGGGCATTCTTAGCCCTTGCCGCAAGTCCTCGAGATGGGGCGATGGGGTCACATCTTTCGTGAGTCTCTGCTTATTACCGCACTACCAACACACTAACGGTTTGGATATTTGATCCGAGGGGCCTCTGGCCTGATAGCACTAACCATCACGTGGGCACCGTATGGGCGTTCTGCGTCGTATACTTCAGCCAGAGCTTAATAGACGTCAGCGACTGAGCGGCGCATGCTGGGTTGGACTGGTAACGCCCTGCACTTGTATAAGGGGGGCTAGGTCTGCTCACCGGCCGCATTCGCAACATGCAGGAGCGCCCGGGGCGATGGCCCAAGACCCCTGGGTGCCTAGGTTTAGTCCGGCGTGCTGACCTCTCTGTTAAGTATTCGGTCGGGTTGCGGCGTATCGTTTGGCCGAGGCCGGGCATGACCCAGTAAAGTGTGTCCGGCCGGAGTTAATCGAGCGTGGTGGGTAAGTTGGTGCACCCCTGCAGGGAAGAAAACATATATCGATAGCCTGTCCTACGGTAACGGACACTCGGAGTTGTATCCCAATCGATACAACTAGAACCGGACACTTGAGATGATAACTGGATAGTATGGCTCTGGGATTGCTTTCTCGCAGGGAGTCGAGAAAGGATCTCTGGGCGAGGTTGATAACACTACTATTATTTTACATTATGCTAATCTGCACTCTTCTAATGTTGCAAGACCGCTGAAGATGCTGGAGATGCTAGTCTTCGATAGGACTAGGCTTTTCCCTCTATTTTGGCATTTCTGCAGCTCAGTCCACATATACAGTCTCCCTTTGATAATGTTGCATATGTAGTGTAGATCCTTTCTTGCTGAGTACTTCGGATGAGTACTCACGGTTGCTTTGCTTTCTTTTTCTCCCCATATCCATTTGATGCAACCAGATGACGGAGCCCCTGAGACAGCTGCCCCCGCCGACAACTACTACTACTACCCTCCCGGCGAGTACTACTACGAGGAGCCGACCGACGACCAGGAGTAGGTTTGGAGGGTCCCAGGTAGGAGGCCTGCGCCTTTCGATCGTAGTGTTTATTTTTGCCCCGCCTTCTTAAAGGCTTATCTCAGTTTTATCTTTTATATCTGTACTCAGATATCTGATGCTTCCGTTGACGCTTGTACGCGAGCTTATGTATTCGAGCCCTCGAGGCCCCTGGCTTGTAATATAAAGCTTGTATGACTTTATTTATGTTTTAGAGTTGTGTTGTGATATCTTCAAGTGAGTCCTTAGGCTTGATCGTGTGCATTGCGTGTATGGTTAGTGCACGATTAAGCCGGGGTCATCACAAAGTGAAGTGGAATAGTTCGTGCTCACGAGCCGGTTCCACTAATGTACTAAAGTTAATAGTATAAAAACATGTTGTCCATTAAATAGGACTGTGGTAATATAAAAACATTATATCAACAAAGGGGAGTACAACAAACGTTGCTACTATGTTTCCTATTGACGTGCGGCTTGAAGGCCCTGGTCGCATGTTCGATCCTCGTCCTTTTTCATTTTTAATTTATACTAGTAAGGTACACGTGCATTGCACGCATGAGATTTGGCAACCAAATTATGAATAAATACCACACCATAGCATGTAAGCTTTGATTCATATATGCATGATGTAGATGTTCGTTTAATTCTTATAGTTAATCTCATTCAAAATCAATAAGTTTTATAAAAAAAGTTAATCTATTTTAAGATTCATGGAATTGTGCATTGTAGAGCATAAAGTAAAAACAAATAATGGTAATTCATTTAGAAAAAAAGAAAATTGGGTAATTATGATACATAAGATTCTAGAACAAAGGAGGAGTGCTTGTGTTTTGAGGTTTGTGCATTATGCTTAAGTTCAACCATGCAGTCTTCTAGATTGTACATGTGGCAGAATGTGGTGGAATGTAGAAGATATCCAATGGCCAGTGGAGCTCGGATTTGCCATCTCTGCACCGTCGGATTGGCTTCATCCAACGACCATCTTTCAAAGTTATTCACACACTATATAGGGGTGTAGATATGGGTCCAAATTTGCTCCAAGATAGTTGGGCCCCCGGTGTGTAGTTTGTAGCACTTTAATTTCTGGGTCGAAATTTGTTCCATTACAGGTGGACTCCGGTGTGTAGTTTGTAGCTTATTTGTAATAATTAAAGAGAACACCAGAGTTTTTTTGCAAAAATAACATGGTGCGACGTGGAAGGTTAGAAAGGGCGTGCGAGAGAGCGGTGACCGATCCAGAGGGAAAACAATTGGGGGAGGGGCAGGGGTTGCAACGGTGTTTGGAGTAGTTGTGGGGCGAATGCTACAAAAATATAATCTAAACCCACCAGAATAAATGCCTTCACAAATTAATCGAAGGTTGGAGTCCCCCTCGCAATGTAAATAGCTCCGGCTCTGCGAGGGATGGAGAGGTAGCTTCAATGTGTGGAAGAGACGGCGTGAGAAAGCGAGGTCAATCGAGACATAGATAGAGAGACAAAGTGAGTGTGCCCCGACATTCATTGAAAAGATATATATGCTGTGGATAGATATTGTCCGATTGAGCTTTTGGGAAGGGTGAGGGCTGGAAGAGAGAGCTTGAGAGATGATCCAGTCATAGACAGGTACACATATCATTTGTGCGTGGGAGGAAGCAAGGTCAATTGATACATAGATAAAGAGAGAGAGATTGAGCGAGTGTGGGTCGTCATGCGATCGAAAGAGTGAGACAGGTTGGAGAGAGTGACCTAGATCGACAATGTGCGTGTGAGAGTATACACTATGAATATGTCGAATTAGGCCCAAACATGGAGATATATCGTTTGTGTGTGAGAAAGAGTGAGGTCAATCGAGACATGCATAGAGAGAGAGAGAGAGCGAGCATGGGCCGCCATGAGATCGAATGAGTGGAACGGCTTGGAGAAACTGATCTAGATAGACAATCTGTGTGAGAGAGTATAGAGTGTGTCGATCAAGGCCCGAACAGGGGATATATCGTTTGTGTGTGAGAGAAAGTGAGATTAATCGAGACTTAGATAAAGAGAGAGAGAGAGAGATTAAGCGAGTGTGGGCCGCTGTGCGAAAGAAAGAGTGAGACAGTCTCTCGAGAGTGACCTAGATAGACAATGTGTGTGTGTGTGCACGAGAGGGAGGGGGGTCTAGATAGGCAATACATGTATCTACCGAGAGAGGGTGGGAGGGGGAGAGAGAGAGAGCTCGGCATGGAGTGCAATGGCGGGTGTGTGAGAGTTAGAGATCGAAACATGGAGAGAAAGAATGAACATGCGGAAACCAATAGCTTTGTAAGGTGGTTAGGAGAGGAAGATTGATCAATATAGGAAGTATGTAGCGTGTGTGCCGAGGGGGGGACCTAAAAACAACATTTGAATGTAGATAGTACTAGACTTAATATTGACGTTTTAATTTAGTGTACATTGTAAGATTTGAATTGAGGACCATGCATATGGCTTCCGTATTTATTTCGAATTTGTGCCATACTAGGTTTGGAAAGGTTGATATCGACTCGATTGTTGTGGTATTTTGTATGTGTGTGGTCGTATGCTTGAATCCATCTAAAGTTTTCTCACTACCATGGTGTTCATCTTATACATATATGATTTTGTATTAAAAAATTAGTGTGGATACCCTGAAATAAGAGATCCACGTTAGAATTGGAGATCGCTATGTGACAAACACACTCTAATTCAAAGAACTCCTCATTAATTAATTCATAGTATCTCGTTTTGAAGGACTAATTATTCGCAAGGAAAACACGGGCATGGTAATACATAGTACAAGATTCGTTTGCCAATGAAAGAATATTCGTTTGCATTCTCAAATGTAGGCGCACCAGGCAGACCAGGGTCGTGTCATGGTGGTCGCGTGTGTCGTACGGACGCTTCCATGTTTCGGATTGAAATATCTGGCGGCCCCAATTCCAGCCCTGCAAAATCTCCCTTCTCCCCCGTCCCCTTCCGCGCCTAGAGCTCTCAAATACCTAATTCGCCGCCAACCCAAGCAAAATTTGAATCGCCCCTTGTCTCATCTCTTTCCCCACCTCTGTGCCGAACGACAACGACGGAGACGACGATCGCGCTTCACCACTGCACTGGAGCTACCTCATCTACCCCCTCGTCCACCACACCGGGTGGTCCACCCACAACGTCGGCCGCCACAGCCGACGTGCCTCACAGACACCGACTTCCACCGCATCAGGTGCGCTTCACCGACGCCGTCTCCCACCTCACCAGGGCTACTTCACCGAGAACATCGTCGTACCTCCACCCCCCGACGCCGTTGGTGCTTCACCAACGGCCTCGTCCACCGCATCATAGCGCTCCGCTACCGCTCGAGATCTGCATCCGTACGCGGCCAGCCAACACCAGCGCATCACCCTCAACGGCTTTGAAGTGACCCGCACTCTAGCTAGGCGAGCATGCCCAAATGACGCCCCGAACTAGGTATCCACATATCACTCCCTTGTGCACTGTTTCAACGATGTTTGGATATCCTTTTACTGCTCTCTTAGCTTACACGCCTATGCAACTCTGACTTTAACTCTTATTTCTTCTGTATATATCATCTGAAACAAGCAAAACCATTTTTTAGCGAAGCATGATGGCGCTACGGGATCTGGTACACATCCTGCACGCCGGTATAACCTTGTAAGTACCTGTCCTCCGGTACAACAGCAAGGTTGATTCCTCTCATTTGATCAACCATTCGCCATGTCAAAAATGCTGAGGGGGATGCAAGGAGCACAAGGCCTGCACATCCAAGCAAGTGGTAACATGGACTTGTACATGGAACATCCCAAGCGCAAGCAGAGCTGCAGTGAGCCTGTATAACGAGCTAGCGTAAGTCCCTGCATTTCATTTTATTCGTACTGGCATGCGTGTATGATTTGTGTGCAGTGGCGGATCCACGAATTCAAGTTACCAGGGGCAAAAATTTAACTTAAAAATACGAAGGCACTTGCACTCCGGAAATCAACATAACTTGAGAAATGTGAAGCTACATGCACTTTGAAACCCAGCTAATGATCCAAAGTAGTTCCAGATTATAAAACATTATGTAAGCACAAAAAACACAAAATGCAACATGGTGTACAAGGACTACTAACATGGACTGTACCTGCTTGAATTATTCGTTCTGTGGCCGAAAATATCCAAGTGTAATTGCACCTATAACCAGTGCGCAAACTGCATATCAATATATCTATCCTGCACAAGTATGCCAATAGTTTCAAACAACAGATTAGAAAAGTATTTATGCTAGGTTGTCATGATACGGGGACTTTCTGGTAGATGGCCTCGATGTTTCCTCAAGCCATGAAAATGTACTATAATTTGCTTGTCATCAATTACTACAAATCTCTATCTTTCTCTCAACATTGCAGATCATCATTAGACACTAAATCCTTCAATGGGAGCTTGCAAAATGCTTGCATTAGATCCCTCATTAGACACTATATGTTCATCACCAGGAGCATGTAAAATGTTTGCATCAAATCCTTCATTAGCAGTCTGTTCATTAGACACTTCAGGCTCAAGAACAACATGAACTTGATTAGACACATCAGGTTCAGTCAATTCAGTATTGATTGGGGGAGTTATAAAATAAGCAGAAATTGGTTTCATTTTCTTATAGATTCCCTACATACAAGCAGTTTTACAACACCGTCAGGTTTAACTATTGGTCAGAAATTGAACAGTTGAATTAGATATAATCAGGGATGTGATGTACCTACTCGTTGTGCATGCTGCTCTTGCAAGCTGCGACTGTCCGTTTGCGCAAGCTCGATGCCATGCCCGTGTTGCCGCTGCCTCCCACGCAGGCTACACCCAGGGTTGGATCTTCATCTTCTTGTCCTTCCATTCGCTTGAAGCCCGATGACCGGCGTCCAACTAGGGCGCGAGGAAGTGCTGTGTCGGTCTATCCAGCGGCGGCTAGGTTAGGAGCGAACTAGACTGGAGGCTGGAGCAAATGAATTAGGGATTTTTCCCGCTGTCGATCGATATGGGAGGCGCTCGTTTGGGCCGCGAGCCTGCTATAGGACCTGCCTTGCACTTACGTTATTGGCCCATCCAAATTGAATTGTTTTCTTGATTTTTTACATTGCCTGCTCGTGCGCTGGGACGAACAAAACTAGCCTTGGCCAACTTGGAAGACTCAAACTAGGTGCGCATTTTCCAGCCACCCGAGGCGGCCGCCCATACCAGCCCCTACGGTGGCATCGCCCCTTTTTGCTTGTATGATTGGGGTAGTGAAAATATTTCAGTGGCGCTTTTGATTTACCCACAGAATGGTTGAATTGCTTGTTTCTATGAACTGAGTTCGCCAATAATGTGAAGGATGCCAGTCTTTTCATCCTATTGTAGATTGCTTAGATCTCGATATGCCAAATGTAATCACATGAAATATATATACAGTAAAAGCCAGTGTGATGTGTGTTGCTACAACTAGTCTGACAACCCGTCCTCATATAACATATCAAGGACGCACCATCTTATCAGATTAACCATTCGACTTACCAATGCAATGTGGGAAGAAAGAAGTATTGGGACTGCGTATCCAAGCAATTGATGCCATGGACTCCTTCGTAGAATCTTGTAAGCGAAAAACAAGCTGCAGTGTGCCTGTACAAAGAGCTAGCGTAAGTTCAGTTACCTGCTTCTCGGAATTTTAGTTAGCCACTGATTGCAAAATTGTTCAATTATGTTGCTTGGCTTAATTTAGTTTGCTACTGATTACATAATGCCATAGCCTGTTAATCCTATTATAGACTGCGCCTATCTATGTGTTTGAGACTTATTGTTAAGAATTACCTGTTTGCCTGTACTTAAATAGCTACTTAAGCACGTAGATAGCTGGTCATATGTACTTCTAGGGTGCAGCACAATTCATGTGTAATTTACGTTCTGATACCCTGTTTGTTTAAATGGTTTGCTGTTATCACTTATAGCACTAGTAATGTTTGCATACTCATAGACAGACAACTGTCAGGTTTATATGAAGGACAACGTCTTTTTAACTTATATATATATGTGTGTGTGTGTGTGTGTGTGTGTGTGTGTCGGAATCATTTTGCTTACATCAAAGATATTTACAGATGTCTGAGTTGCTGGTAAACGGTACTGACTTGTTACTTTAATACGTTGCCAAGAACTTGTTAGTTTTACTAGTTCATGTGTAATTAAATACGTTGCCAAAACTGGCTAGTTTTATTAGTTTGATATTAGTTTCTTATGGCTCTTGCAACACTTTATTTATGATTGCTAACATTCAAGTTTGCAGGATCCAACTGAAACTCCGTTGGCACAAAAGGTATGTTTTCAAAAACTTCCTTCTTTACCTGGTTTGCTGCTGTAACTTGTTGCTATAATCATCTTACCAACTTCAAGTTTTCAGGATCCAATTGGAAGTCCAATTGCACAGCAGGTACATTTTCAAAAATATATTTGTGTAACAGGTTTGCTGCTGTAACTTGTTGCTCTAATCAAGTTACTGACTACTCAACTTTTCAGGATCTAGGAGAAACTCCAATGCCACAACAAGTTCCTTTTGCAAAACTTGTTTGTTTAACTGCTTTGCTGCTGCAACCGGTTGCTCTAATCACGTTACTGGCTACTCAACTTTTCAGGATCCAAGAGAAACTCCAATGCCACAACAGGTACCTTTTGCAAAACTTGTTTGTTTGACTGCTTTGTTGCTGCAACCGGTTACAATGATGTTAATGAGTACTTTTCAGCATCCAATCGAAACTCTTTAATTCCTTGTTTGTTTAACTGGTTTGCTATTCTAACTCCCAGTTGAGATGTTTTCCTAACTTCAACTTTTCAAAATCCAATCGGAACTTTAATGGCAAAACAGGTTAGCCCCATGGACGTTGTATCATCCCACAGCAGTGGCATCGGCCCAATCGTGCATCATGAATTGCCAACTGCTGATGCTCTAGAGGCTAAACTATTGGTAGAAAGAGATTCTGCTTCTGCACTTAGAGATGAAGTTGACATGTTGAGGAAGCAAACAACACAATCACAAGCAGTACTCAAGACAACCATTAAATATTTGGTGGATTTCAAAACAAAGCAAGCTGAGACTGACCGCATTGTTAAGGTCCTGAAGGAAAAAGGAAAATTAAATTCCCACTTGGTAAATCATAGGTGAAATGTTTTTTCCATCATTGAATAACCTTTGTGTTGTTTGTTCATGTAATCGATCAAACCATTTGTTTTAGAGATCATGTAATAATTGTTTTTTGTTTTTTGGTTTGTAATTTTTTTAGCACGAGTCTGTATTAATTGATAAGACTCTGAGACATTTCATTTTGATTGCCATGCCAGACCTACAAATATGCCAATCGGGCTGAATGTGCATTCAACAATAATAGTAGTGTAGATGGTCCTTAAGTGGCACGCATCTGAAAGGGCCAAGATGTTGTACTAGCTTTGCTAAAAAATTATGCTCTTCTAGCAAAAAAAAGTATGTATGTTAGTTGATATTATTGATCCATATACTCTATAAGTGTTTATATGTCTGTTAGTTTTGTACATTATTGGTTGATTGACTCAGTATTTTGAATCTTGAGACATCGCTTGTGTACATATCTAAATGGGAGTACACTATATGCTGCGTGTGTCATACATGTTACACTTGAGTTGGACATAAAGTGGTTTCAAATATTCAAATTCACCTTAAACTGGATTCTACCTTCTGAATTCGAGTATCGGCATTTGTAAATCATATTCATATATGATAGTGGAATACATCTTTGTTGTGCTTTTGAAGATATATAAAAAACATAGAATGATTTATAAAGATTTGTATAAGAATACAAAATGGATTCGAATTTAGTTGCCAGGGTAAACGTGAATGCTTATTGTCCCAAAATTTGAAACAAGCAGCAAAATATCCACTCCCACGTCGGCTGCCCGAAGCCAGTGTTTGTGAGATGCAAATTACTGTCTACCCCTTACACGGACAATCCATCGGCCCGATTTCCACTGCTCTCAATAGGGGTAGGTTAGTAACTTCAATTAGACGTGACACGACCGCCTCTGAGCCCATTCAGATACGGTGGGCACCAAACGTGGGCGGCAAAACACATTTGATTAAAGCTCGTCCGAAAGACCTCTGTCTCTCCCTCCATTTCCCCATTCATACACGGTGGGCGGCAAAACAAATTCGACTCGACCGAAATCGAGGTAGGCAAATATTTTTAACAGGGGCAGGTTTGTAACTTCACTCAAACATGACACAACCGCCCTACCTGTCAGCCACGTTCATACACCGTGGGCGCCAAAACACCCTCTCCTCGCCTGAAATCGCTCTGGGCAAATATTGCGGAGATGCGAGATTACCGTCCTATCCCCAACCGCTGAGCTGCCCAAATTTTAAACGAGGGATAAGTTTGTAACTTTCCCATATTTCAGACAGGCGCGTCCCAAAAACATGGTTCCTCGTACCTCTCCCTCCATTTTCCCATTCATACACCGTCCGCGATAGAACACCATCCCCACACCAGCCTCCTCCGTATGCCACCCCATCCATTGTCGCTGTCCTCCACCCCATCCATCGCCGCCATCCTCCGCCATGCCGGAGCGCCTAGCAAGACCTTGTCGTCCACTGCTAGAGATGGACATTTCTCATCCACGGTGACGGATGCTACTTCTTGAGCTTGCGTTGGTTTTTTCCTTGAAGAGGAAAGGGTGATGCAGCAAAGTAGAGATAAGTATTCCCCTCAGTTAGAGAACCAAGGTATCAATCCAGTAGGAGACAACGCACAAATCACTAATACCTGCACAAACAATCAAACACTTGCACCCGACGCGATAAAGGGGTTGTCAATCCCTTCACGGTCACTTGCAAAAGTGAGATCTGATAGAGATAGATAAAACTAAACAAAAGATAAAGTAAATATTTTAGGGTTTTTGGTTTATAGATCTAAAAATAAAAGATTGCAAAATAGTAGATCGGAAAGTAATATGATGGAAAATGGACCCGGGGGCCACAGGTTTCACTAGAGGCTTCTCTCAAGATAGCAAATAATACGGTGGGTGAACAAATTACTGTCCAGCAATTGATAGAAAAGCGCAAAGTTATGACAATATTCAAGGCAATGATTATGAAATATAGGCATCATGTCCGTGTCAAGTAGACCAACTCCTGCCTGCATCTACTACTATTACTCCACACATCAACCGACTCCTACCTGCATCTAGAGTATTAAGTTCATGAAGAACAGAGTGACGCTTTAAGTAAGATGACATGATGTAGAGGAATAAACTTAAGCAATATGATGTAAACCCCATCTTTTTATCCTCGATGGCAACAATACAATACGTGCCTTGCTGTCCCTACTGTCACTGGGAGAGGATACCGCAAGATTGAACCCAAAGCCAAGCACTTCTCCCATTGCAAGAAACACCCAATCTAGTTGGCCAAACCAATCCGATAGTTCGAAGAGAATTACAAGGATATCAAATCATGCATAAAATAATTCAAAGAAGATCCAAATAATAGTCATAGATAAGCTGATCATAAATCCACAATTCATCGAATCTCAACAAACACACCGCAAAAGAAGATTACATCGGATAGACCTCCAAGAACATCAAGGAGAACGTTGTATTGAGAATCAAAGAGAGAGAAGAAGCCATCTAGCTACTAGCTATGGACCCGTAGGTCTGACGTAAACTACTCACGCTTCATCGGAAGGGCAATAGAGTTGATGTAGAAGCCCTCCGTGATCGAATCCCCCTCCGGTAGGATGCCGGAAAAGGCCCCAAGATGGGATCTCACGGGAACAGAAGGTTGCGGCGGTGGAAAAGTGTTTTCGTGGATGCTTTTGGTGGTTTGGGAATATATGTGAATATATAGGAGGAAGATCTAAGTCAGGGGGTCACCGAGGGGCCCACAAAGCAGGGGGGCGCGCCCTCCCCCCTTGTGGCTGCCTCGTGGCTCTTCTGACTTGCACTCCAAGTCTCCTGGGTGTCTTCTGGTCCAAGAAAAATCATCGCGAAGGTTTTATTCCGTTTGGTATTCCTTTCCTGCGAAGCTCAAAAACAAGGAAAAAACATAAACTGGCACTGGGCTCTAGGTTAATAAGTTAGTCCCAAAAATAATATAAAATAGCATATTAACGCATATAAAACATCCAAAACAGATAATATAATAGCATGGAACAATCAAAAATTATAGATACGTTGGAGACGTATCAAGCATCCCCAAGCTTAATTCCTGCTCGTCCTCGAGTAGGTAAATGATAAAAACAGAATTTTTGATGTGGAATGCTACCTAACATATTTATCCATGTAATTTTCTTTATTGTGGCATGAATGTTCAGATCCATAAGATTCAAAACAAAAGTTTAATATTGACATAAAAACAATAATACTTCAAGCATACTAACAAGGCAATTATGTCTTCTCAAAATAACATGGCCAAAGAAAGTTTATCCCTACAAAATCATATAGTCTGGATATGCTCCATCTTCATCACACAAAGTATTCAAATCATGCACAACCCTGATGACAAGCCAAGCAATTATTTCATACTTTTGGTGTTCTCAAACCTTTTCAACTTTCACGCAATACATGAGCGTGAGCCATGGACATAGCACTATAAGTGGAATAGAATATGGTGGTTGTGGAGAAGACAAAAAGAGGGAGATAGTCTCACATCAACTAGGCGTATTAACGGGCTATGGAGATTCCCATCAATAGATATCGACGTGAGTGAGTAGGGATTGCCATGCAACGGATGCACTAGAGCTATAAGTTTATGAAAGCTCAAAAGAAAACTAAGTGGGTGTGCATCCAACTTGCTTGCTCATGAAGACCTAGGGCAATTTGAGGAAGCCTATCGTTGGAATATACAATCCAAGTTCATGGTGCTACTTTGAAGCACAAGTGTGGAAAAGTTCCCACTAGCATATGAAAGTGACAACATAGGAGACTCTCTATCATGAAGATCATGGTGCTACTTTGAAGCACAAGTGTGAAAAAAAAAGGATAGTAACATTGCCCCTTCTCTCTTTTTCTCTCATTTTTTTGGCTTCTTTGGCCTCCCTTTTATTTATTTTTCTCACATGGGACAATGCTCTAATAATGAAGATCATCACACTCTTATTTACTTACAACTCAAAAATTACAACTTGATACTTAGAACAAAAATATGACTCTATATGAATGCCTCCAGCGGTGTACCGGGATGTGCATTGACTCAAGAGTGACATGTATGAAAGAATTATGAAAGGTGCCTTTGCCACAAATACGATGTCAACTACATGATCATGCAAAGCAATATGACAATGATGGAACGTGTCATAATAAAACGGAATGGTGGAAAGTTGCATGGCAATATATCTCGGAATGGCTATGGAAATGCCATAATAGGTAGGTATGGTGCCTATTTTGAGGAAGGTATATGGTGGGTTTATGGTACCGGCGAAAGTTGCACGGCACTAGAGAGGCTAGCAAAGGTGGAAGGGTGAGAGTGCGTATAATCCATGGACTCAACATTAGTCATAAAGAACTCACATACTTATTGCAAAAATCTATTAGTTATCAAAACAAAGTACTACGTGCATGCTCCTAGGGGGATAGATTGGTAGGAAAAGACCATCGCCCGTCCCCGACCGCCACTCATAAGGAAGACAATCAAAAAATACCTCATGCTCCAACTTCGTTACATAACGGTTCACCATACGTGCATGCTACGGGAATCACAAACCTCAACACAAGTATTTCTCCAATTCAAAATTACTCACTAGCATTACTCTAATATCACCATCTCTATATCTCAAAACAATCATAAGGAATCAAACTTCTCATAGTATTCAATGCACTTTATATGAAAGTTTTTATTATATCCCTCATGGATGCCTATCATATTAGGACAAAATTCATAACCAAAGCAAATTACCACGCTGTTTAGAGACTCTCAAAATAATATAAGTGAAGCATGAGAGTTCAATAATTTCTAAAAAATAAGGCCACCTCTGTGCTCTAAAAAGATATAAGTGAAGCACTAGAGCAAAATTGCCTAGCTCAAAAGATATAAGTGAAGCACATAGAGTATTCTAATAAATCGCGATTCATGTGTGTCCCTATAAAAAGGTGTGTACATCAAGGATGATTGTGGAAAAATAAAAAACAAAGACTCAAATCATACAAGACGCTCCAAGCAAAGCACATATCATGTGGTGAATAAAAATATAGCATCAAGTAAAGTTACCGATAGACGAAGACGAAAGAGGGGATGCCTTCCGGGGCATCCCCAAGCTTAGGCTCTTGGTTGTCCTTGAATATTACCTTGGTGTGCCTTGGGCATCCCCAAGCTTAGGCTCTTGCCACTCCTTATTCCATAGTCCATCAAATCCTTACCCGAAACTTGAAAACTTCACAACACAAAACTCAACAGAAAATCTCATAAGCTCTGTTAGTATAAGAAAATAAATCACCACTTTTGATACTGTTGTGAACTCATTATTTATTTATATTGGTGTAATATCTACTGTAATTACAAATTCTCCATGGTTCAATACCCCCCGAACCCACCCCCCCCCCCCCCCCCCCCCCCCCCCCCCCCCCCCCCCCCCCCCCCGCCCCCGCCCCCCCCCCCCCGATACTACCCATAGATTCATCAAAATAAGCAAAGAACACATAGAAAACAGAATCTGTCAAAAACAGAATAGTCTGCGAATATCTGAATTGTTCTAATACTTATTTAACTCCAATTTTTTTGAAAAATTAGGAAAACATAGGAAATTTTTATATAAATCTTGTGTAAAAATATCATGGTTTTTCCACGCCCCAGTGAACCTAAACAATTCTGTGACTGGACGCAAAAGTTTCTGTTTTTCAGCAAGATCAAATCAACTATCACCGTAAGCCATCCCAAAGGTCTTACTTGGCACAAACACTAATTAAAACACAAAAACACATCTAACCAGAGGCTAGATGAATTACTTATTCAAAAACAGCAAGGAAAAAATATCGGGTTGTCTCCCAACAAGCGCTTCTCTTTAAAGCCTTTTAGCTAGGCATTGAGATTGCAATGATGCTCACATAAAAGAGGAGAATTGAAGCACAAAGAGAGCATCATAAAACACGTGACAAACATATCTAAGTCTAACATACTTCCTATGCATAGGCATTTTATAAGCAAACAAATTATCAAGGCAAGCAAAAACTAGCTTATGCAAGGAAGAAGAAAGAGACAATAGCAAACTCAACATAACGAGAGGTAATATAGTAACATGAAGATTTCCACAACCATATTTTTCTCTCTCATAATAATTACAAGTAGGATCATAATCAAATTCAACAATATAGCTATCACATAAAATTTTCTCTACATGATCCACATGCATGCAAAGTTGACACTCTTCCAAAATAGTGGAATTATCATCAAATAAAGTCATGACTTCTCCAAACCCACTTTTATCAAAAGAATCATAAGATCGATCATACTCCAAGGTAGTGGGATAATTATTTCCTAAAGTTAACACTCTTCCAAACCCACTTTCAATATTATTGCAAACACATTCATCATGAGGCTTAAATAAATTTTCAAGATCATAAGAAGCATCATCACCCCAATCATGATCATTGCAATAAGTAGCGGACATAGCAAAACTAGCATCCCCAAGCTTGGAGTTTTGCATATTATTAGCACAATTGATATTAATAGAATTTATAATAACATCATTGCAATCATGCTTTTGATTCAAGGAACTATCAAGTATGGGTGCAATAGCAATAATCTCATGTTTAACATAAGGAACTATAGCAAATTCATCTCCATAAATATTGGCATCATGGTCATAAGAATAGCAAGCATCATGTTCATCAAGGGATATGTAGCGACCACGATCCGAATGGACCGAAGTCTCTGTGCTTAAGTGTCATCCCTGGATCGGTATGCTGACACACACAGTACTCGAGGAATTATAACAGAGTTCAATCACACACTTATTACATCGAGGTCCTCATAAAGAGTATTATTACATAAATAATATGGCTGAAGGCCATCTAAACTAAAATAACTGTGGAAGCTTCGAGGGTAAATGAGTTCATCAACTCCAACGGCATAGCTGAGTGCACGACAACGACTTATCGCACCTTAATCCTCGTCTGAAAACTCTGCAACATGAGACGTTGCAGCCGTGTAGGTCAGCACATGGAATATGCTGGCAAAATCACACTATAGAGCAATGATGAACAATATCTATCACTACATGCATATTTGGCTGGTGGAGGCTCTAAGTTTAATTTTGCATAAAGCTAACTTTTCCCTACAACAAAGGAATAAATTGTATTTACTACTATGTTGAATTAAGCAATATTGAGAATGGTTCCTCCATCTCAATCCCAAAATTAACCTGTATAATTAATGGTAACCCAACAAATTCGTTAAGTAAGAGTGATGAGATCAACCAATAATTCAAATACCAGATACTCAAGATGTCCATAACCGGGGACACGGCTAACCATGATTAGTTTATACACTCTGCAGAGGTTTGCACACTTTTCCCCACAAGACTCGATCTCCTCCGTTGGATTTCTTGCACTACACGGTGTTTGAGAAATGGATGACCAAGACACAGTCTTTCTGAAGCGTTAACTCTTTACTCTGGGTAGACCGTACCACCTACTTTCCCCTACATCTGCTAGCCTACCACTGAAAGAGGTCACACAACATACTCAACTATGCCAGAGCCCATAATGGCTTGTGGCTGCACACGGAAGTTTCTAGCATGAATAATCTTATGATCCCTTTGAGCCTGGGTGGCATTCCATAGGATGATCACATGGGTACTCCGGGATATCCTAGGACAACACTGGATTCTCCAGGTGCCCGTAACCAATCCACCCAGATGTGTATTAAAGTAGCCACCTTAAGTTTCCCTTAGTTAAAAAATTACTCTCGCATCTTTCATGAATCTCACATACCAATCTACGTCTACGAGCATGGCTAAGCAATAAGTAACAAAGCATATAATCCCGGGGTGATCAAAGGTAATAGGTTCCTACCTCATAAACTACAACCAAACCACATGTTCCCAATCCTACTCATGCAAATCTTTGAGGGTATAACTAATGCATAGTAAAAACTGGGTATTGAAAAAGTATGATCAAAGTGTAACTTGCCTTGCTGATGATCGGAAAACCCTAGAGATTCGTAGTAGCAAGCTTCGCACTCCGGATACTCTATCGTAGACAAACAATAGCATACATAAGCACTCAAGCATAAGATGCAAAGGTAAAACCAAATAAAAAGATCTAAACAGAAAGTTCAAGTGAAGAGCTTCGATTTGCAAAAAGAATCGATCAAATTGGAATTACGAAACTCAAATTACGATCAAAAGAAGTTCAAATTCAAAACTATTTGAAACCAAATTTTAAACTTTCAAAAACATGTTCAAGTTGATTATCTGGACAGAGGGAAACAAGACGAAGAAATTGGCGTTGGTTTCGTTGGATTTGTACAAACGAGTAAAAAGTTGTGATTGTTTGAAAAACAGGGACTAATCTGCGAAGAAAATAATTACGTATAGGTCCCTGGCCGAAAATAAACAGAAAAAGAAAAAATCTAATGAACGAACGTTCGCTACAGAGACCTAACGAACGAAAACCGTTCGCTACCGAAGACTAACGGATGAACGTCCGCTAAATAAACTAAACTAAATAATAAACCGGGCTTAAAAGAAAAATAGAAAACCTAAAAAAAAACGGATCGGGGTCGGTGGGTTATACCGGTTCGGCCGGTTCGGGCGGATCGGCGGCGGGTCGTCGACGGCGGCGGCGGGCTCCGGCGAGGGCTGCGGCGACAGCGGGGTGGTGCGGCGAGGCGGGGCGGCGGCGGCCAGCGGCGGCGCGGCTGCTGCTGCTGCGTGGGAGGTGGCGGCGGCTGATGAGGGGAGAGGGCGGGGTGGTGGCGGCTTATAAAGAGGCCGGGGGCGCAGCTTGGAGGAGGGGGCGGTCGTAGCGGCGTGGTGGCGTCGGACTCCGGGTGGAGTCCGGCTCGGGCGCGGCGAGGGGCGAGGAAGGCGGTGGCGCTGTTGGGCCTCGGCCTGGCAGGGTGCTGGGCCGGCCCAGTCGGCTGAGAAGAATTTTTTTTAACATTTTTCCAGAGAGAGAAAAACACAAAAAACTAATATAAATAAAATTCTAAAAATTCCAGAAAAATTCACATAATACTATGGCCTTATTAGTGACCTAGTGAACATTTTTCTGGACCTAAATGCCTATAATAAAAACAAACATTTTTAGTACTAATAAGAATAATTAAACTCGCAAATAAAATCCAATAAATTTATTTTTACTCAAAATTCAATTTCCAACATTTTTATTTTGTTTTTGAAGAAGTCCTATTATCTTCTCTCATTATTTTAAAATAATTGGAAAAGAATTTTGAAACAAATAATTTGATCCAATTTTCCAAGTTTTGATAAATCAAAAATGGATTTTTGTGGAAACCTCTAACTCTCTCAATTGGTCCTAGAGTTGCTTAAGGTCTCTAGGATCAAAAGTCCAAATAAAACAAATTCAAAGTGCACAAATAATGGATGCATATGATGATCTAATGCATAACATCCAAATTGAAAATTTGGGATGTTACAAACCTACCCCCCCTTAAGATGAATCTCGCCCTCGAGATTTGGGTTGGCTAGCAAAAAGGTGTGGGTGGTCCTTGCGGAGGTCTTCTTCGCGCTCCCAGGTAGCTTCCTCCTCGGTATGGTGGCTCCACTGAACTCTTCAAAACTTGATGACTCTGCTGCGAGTAACTCGGTTGGCAAACTCGAGAATCTTGACGGGTTTCTCCTCATAGGTCAAATCACTATCCAACTGAATCGCTTCCAGTGGCACTGTATCTCTCAGAGGAATATCAGCCATCTCTGCATGGCATTTCTTCAACTGGGAAACGTGAAACACATCATGAACTCCTGACAAACCTTCGGGTAATTCCAACTTGTAGGCAACTTCACCCATACGTTCCAATACTCTGTATGGTCCCACAAATCGTGGTGCTAACTTTCCTTTGACTCCAAATTGCTTAACTCCTCGAAGTGGGGACACACGAAGGTATGCCCTGTCTCTGACTTCATAGGTTACCTCCTTGCGTTTAGTATCTGCATAACTTTTCTGCCTGAACTGGGCTATCTTGAGTCTATCCCGAATCAACTTAACCTTCTCTTCAGAATCTCTGATTAAGTCTGGTCCGAACAACTGTCTATCTCCAACTTCATCCCACATCAATGGTGTCCTGCACCTCCTTTCATACAAAGCTTCAAAAGGGGCCATCTTCAAACTAGCTTGATAGCTGTTGTTATATGAGAACTCTGCGTAAGGCAAATTATCATCCCAACTAGATCCATAATCTAGCGCACAAGCTCTCAACATGTCCTCCAGAATTTGGTTGACTCTCTCGGTCTGTCCATCTGTCTGCGGATGAAAGGCTGTACTGAACTCTAGCCTGGTACCCAAAGTTTTGTGTAACTGATTCCAAAACTTCGAGGTAAAGTGGGTTCCTCTATCCGATACGATGGTCCTCGGAACTCCATGCAGACATACGATCCTGGTCATATATATCTTGGCCAACTTCGCGCTCGTATAAGTGGTTTTCACGGGGATGAAGTGAGCCACTTTAGTCAAGCGATCAACTACCACCCAGATAGAATCATATCCTGAACGAGTCATGGGTAATCCGGTGATGAAATCCATGCCAAGCTTATCCCACTTCCATTCAGGTATCGGCAAAGGCTGTAGTAATCCAGCTGGTTTCTGATGCTCTGCCTTAACTCTCTGACATACGTCACATACTGCTACATACTCGGCAATATCCTTCTTCATACCTGTCCACCAGAAACGTTCCTTCAAATCCAGATACATCTTGGTGTTGCCTGGGTGAATCGAGTAAGGCGAATCATGGGCCTCCTGAAGAATTAACTTTCTGATCTCGGGGTCATTGGGCACATAGATGCGATCCTCAAACCATAAAGTCCCGTGTTCATCCTCACGAAAACCTTTGGCCTTTCCTTTACTCATCTTTTCCTTTATCTCCGCAATTTCCTTGTCCGTCTTCTGGGCTTCTCAGATCTTTCCCAGAAAAGTGGACTAAATTTCCAATGCCGCAACAAAACCTCTCGGAACTATCTCCAAGCGAAGTTCTCTGAGATCGTCAGCTAACTCCTGAGGTAATCCTCCGGTTATGAGAGTGTTAACATAACTCTTGCGGCTCAACGCGTCTGCTACAACATTGGCCTTTCCTGGATGATAATGCAACTTCATGTCATAATCCTTTATGAGCACCAACCATCTCCTCTGCCTGAGGTTCAACTCCTTCTACGTGAAAATATACTTCAAACTCTTATGATCCGTGTAAACATCACAACGATTTCCGATAAGAAAATGTCTCCAGGTCTTGAGTGCATGCACTACGGCTGCTAACTCCAAATCATGCGTGGCATAATTCAACTCATGAGGTCGAAGCTGTCGTGAGGCATAAGAAACAACTCTTCCTTCTTGCATAAGAACTCCTCCAAGTCCCTGACGAGAAGCGTCGCAATAAACTTGGAAATCCTTGCGTATATTCGGTAGAATTAGCACCGAGGCTGTAACCAAACGTTTCTTCAACTCCTGAAAATTGGCCTCACAATCATCGGTCCATTTAAACTTGGTGTCCTTCTTCAATAACTCTGTCATGGGCTTCGCAATCTTGGAGAAATTCTCAATGAATCTCCGATAATATCCTGCAAGTCCAAGGAAATTGCGTATCTCTCCAACTGAGGTGGGTGCCAACCACTCGGTGATAGATTTAACCTTGGAAGGGTCTACTACTATCCCTTCTCCTGATATAACATGTCCGAGATATCCAACTTCCTTCAACCAAAACTCGCACTTGCTGAACTTGGCATATAGCTGATGTTCCCTGAGCTTCTCGAGCACCAAGCGCAAATGTTCCTTGTGTTCTTCTTCATTCTTCGAGTACACCAATATATCATCAATGAACACCACAACAAACTTATCCAAGAACTCCATGAACACTTTATTCATCATACTCATAAAGTAGGCAGTGGCGTTAGTCAAACCAAAATACATGACCGTGTACTCGTTTAGCCCATACCTTGTGGTAAAAGCCGTCTTGGGTATATCCTGTTCTCGGATCTTCAGCTGGTGGTATCCTGATCAAAGATCGATCTTGGAGAATACTTTAGCTCCCTGCAGCTGGTCAAACAAATCATTGATCATCGGCAGAGGATATTTGTTCTTAATCGTCACCTCATTCAATGCACGATAATCAACAACCATTCTCAAAGATCCATCCTTCTTCTCAACTAAGAGCACTGGGGCTCCCCACGGTGATGAACTTGGTCGAATATAACCTTTCTCCAATAACTCCTTAATCTGCTTCTTAATTTCCTCCAGATCATTAGCGGGCATCCGATACGGTCTCTTGGATATTGGTCCGGTCCCTGGCAATAGCTCTATCAGAAATTCTATGTCTCGGTCTGGTGGCATGCCTGGTAATTCCTCCGGGAATACATCTGGATAATCCTTCACAACGGGCACTTCCTCCTGAACAACTCCCGAGAGTGAATTTACTTGAGTCCTCCTTGGCGCATGCCTAGACACATACTTGATCCGTTGTCCCTTTGGGGTGGTGAGAAGAATTGACTTACTAGCACAATCGATGTTTCCTCCATACTTCGATAACCAATCCATGCCTAGTATTACATCCAATCCTTGAGATTCCAAAATAATGAGGTCTGAGGGGAAAACATGCTTACCTATGGTCAATGGCAACTGGCAACACCATCGTCTAGCCATATATTCCGCTCCTGGTGAGCTCACTAACATGGGTGACCTAAGAACTATGGTTTCCAACTCAAACTTATCCACAAATCCCGTTGATATGTATGAATGCGATGCACCAGTGTCAAAAAGAACAAGGGCCGTAAATGACTTAATCAAAAACATACCAATAACTACATCAGGCTGCTCTTCAACTTCCTCCACGTTGACGTGGTTCACCTGACCTCTGGTGAAGGGATTTGGCTTCTTTCCTGAGCTTCCATTGCCATTACCATCCTTTGCTTCAGAACATTCAGTGGCGTAGTGTCCAGTCTTCCCACACTTGAAACAAGTAATGTGACTCAGATCCTTCTTGGCGGTTGTAGCGGGGTTGGAACGGTTCTGACTGTTGTTTCCTCCACTCCCATTACCATTCTTAGGACCACTGTGGTTGTGTGAATTTCCTCCATTATGGGAATGGCCTCCATGGTTATGTCCTCCATGGGTATGAGTGTGTCCTCCCGGGTACGGGGCATAGCGAGGCTTCTGCTGAGCTCCAGAGCTGTACTTCCCCTGTCCATACTTTCGTTTGCGGTTCTCTATCTACTGCTGCTTGCCTTCAATCATGAGGGCCCTGTCTACCAGCTCCTGGTAGTTGGTGAATGTTGCCACCATCAACTGCATACTCAGCTCATCATTCAATCCTTCAAGAAATTTCTCCTGCTTCGCGGCATCTGTGGCCACATCATCTGGGGCATAGCGAGCTAACTTGCTGAACTCTTCCACATACTGCCCCACAGTACGATTCCCTTGGCGTAAGTTGCGGAACTCATGCTTCTTAAAACTCATGGCTCCAGCTGAGACATGTGCGGTGCGGAAAGCTTGCTGAAATTGATCCCAAGTAACATTGGCCACGGGGAAAGTGGCAGTGTAGTTCTCCCACCATGAGGCTGTGGGTCCATCCAGTTGATGTGCGGCAAAGCGCACCTTCTCAGCATCAGTGCAACCTGCGGTGGTCAGCTCCCTTCCAATCTTGCGGAGCCAGTCATCAGCAACAATCGGCTCGGTGCTGCTAGAGAACACCGGTGGATTCAACCTTAGGAAACGGGCTAGGTTGTCAGCTGGGGGTGGTGGCGGTGGGTTGTTGTTGTTGCCTTGGTTCTGAATGAGCATCTGCATCAAGGCATTCTGCTGTTGGATCAACTGGGTGAGCTCTGGCGGGAAAGGAAATCCGGGGTCACGTCTCGGAGGCATCTGATAGGTTAGAGGGGGGAGAACAGAATAGAATAAGGTCTAAGAGAGATTTCACTACCCATATGCACATGAGGCAAATACCATCAATTCACACCACTCAATATCAAACAAGGTTCACACAAACGATCTAAACTACTATTACAAATCGATCGATACTAACTACTTTGGAGAATACTACTAATAACATGGTGGTCGTCTAGAAATTTTGATCGGTGGAAGACTCCATAATATCCGCTCCAGCTTCGTCTTCATACTCATCATCACTGTCATCATCTGCATCACTGTCCGTGTCGGTGTCATCCAATATGATGTAATCCTCCGAACGGATATCCACTTCTGGTTCTTGCTTCGGGTTCACCACGGGTATTCCTAGCTTCTTCTTCAGTTCTTCATGCTTCTCCAGTAGCACAGCAATTTCTTCTTCATATCCATCGCGTGTTGACTTGAGTTCCTCTTCTAGCTTGACATTCCTCTTCATCACCTTCTTGGTCTTCTTCATGATAGCGCACATCTGGTTCTCATATCGGCGAATGTGCTGATCCATCTCCTGTATGTATGCCGCAATAGATCCATCCTTCCTGGTGCGAATCATCTCCCATTGCTCATCCCGGCGTCCACATATCTGGTAGACGGTGTCTTCGATATCCTTGTGGTAAACTTCACAAATGCATCCAAAGGTGATGTGGGCTGCCATGCTCTTTCCCAAGCTCCAAGTTGGTGCATCCAAGGTAAACTCGATGGGCTTGGTTGTTGGTGCAAATGTCCTTCCAGGTACATGAACTTTGATCCTCCAGCGCTCCTCTTCTGGTAAAGTGGCAGTGAAGGTTCCGGTGAAGCTTGGTAGTCCGATGTTCAGATACTTCGTGACTTCCTTCAAGTGTTGTCCGAAAGGGGTGTCGTCATCCGGCTGAGTGAATTTGTTCTTGGGGTCCAACATCTATAGAGTAGAAATAGAGGAGGATTAGAAATGAGTAGATAAGAGTATCCTGTGGCTTTTCCTAGTGGTCGCGTCCTATAGTCAGTGTGTGCTCTGATACCATCTTGTAGCAACCATGATCCGAATGGACCGAAGTCTCTGTGCTTAAGGGTCATCCCTGGATAGGTATGCTGACACACACAGTAGTTGAGGAATTATAACAGAGTTCAATCACACACTTATTACATCGAGGTCCTCATAAAGAGTATTATTACATAAATAATATGGCTGAAGGCCATCTAAACTAAAATAACTGTGGAAGCTTCGAGGGTAAATGAGTCCATCAACTCCAACGACATAGCTGAGTGCATGACAATGACCTATCGCACCTTAATCCTCGTCTAAAAACTCTGCAACATGAGACATTGCAGTCGTGTAGGTCAGCACATGGAATATGCTGGCAAAATCACACTATAGAGCAATGATGAACAATATCTATCACTACATGCATATTTGGCTGGTGGAGGCTCTAAGTTTAATTTTGCATAAAGCTAATTTTTCCCTACAACAAAGGAATAAATTTTATTTACTACTATGTTGAATTAAACAATATTGAGAATGGTTCCTCCATCTCAATCCCAAAATTAACCTGTATAATTAATGGTAACCCAACAAATTCATTAAGTAAGAGTGATGAGATCAACCAATAATTCAAATACCAGATACTCAAGATGTCCATAACCGGGGACACGGCTAACCATGATTAGTTTATACACTCTGCAGAGGTTTGCGCACTTTTCCCCACAAGACTCGATCTCCTCTGTTGGATTTCTCGCACTACACGGTGTTTGAGAAACGGATGACCGAGACACAGTCTTTCCGAAGCGTTAACTCTTTACTCTGGGTAGACCGTACCACCTACTTTCCCCTACATCTGCTAGCCTACCACTGAAAGAGGTCACACAACATACTCAACTATGCCAGAGCCCATAATGGCTTGTGGCTGCACACGGAAGTTTCTAGCATGAATAATCTTATGATCCCTTTGAGCCTAGGTGGCATTCCATAGGATGATCACACGGGTACTCCGGGATATCCTAGGACAACACTGGATTCTCCAGGTGTCCGCAACCAATCCACCCAGATGTGTATTAAAGTAGCCACCTTAAGTTTCCCTTAGTTAAAAAATTATTCTCGCATCTTTCATGAATCTCACATACCAATCCACGTCTACGAGCATGGCTAAGCAATAAGTAACAAAGCGTATAATCCCGGGGTGATCAAAGGTAATAGGTTCCTACCTCATAAACTACAACCAAACCACATGTTCCCAATCCTACTCATGCAAATCTTTGAGGGTATAACTAATGCATAGTAAAAACTGGGTATTGAAAAAGTATGATCAAAGTGTAACTTGCCTTGCTGACGATCGGAAAACCCTAGAGATTCGTAGTAGCAAGCTTCGCACTCCGGATACTCTATCGTAGACAAACAATAGCATACATAAGCACTCAAGCATAAGATGCAAAGGTAAAACCAAATAAAAAGATCTAAACAGAAAGTTCAAGTGAAGAGCTTCGATTTGCAAAAAGAATCGATCAAATTGGAATTACGAAACTCAAATTACGATCAAAAGAAGTTCAAATTCAAAATTGTTTGAAACCAAATTTTAAACTTTCAAAAACATGTTCAAGTTGATTATCTGGATAGAGGGAAACAAGACGAAGAATTTGGCGTTGGTTTCGTTGGATTTGGACAAACGAGTAAAAAGTTGTGATTGTTTGAAAAACAGGGACTAATCTGCAAAGAAAATAATTATGTATAGGTCCCTGGCCGAAAATAAACAGAAAAAGAAAAAATCTAACGAACGAACGTTCGCTACAGAGACCTAACGAACGAAAACCATTCGCTACCGAGGACTAACGGACGAACGTCCGCTAAATAAACAGAACTTAATAATAAACCGGGCTTAAAAGAAAAACAGAAAACCTAAAAAAACGGATCGGGGTCGGTGGGTTATACCGGTTCGGCCGGTTTGGGCGGATCGGCGGCGGGTCGTCGACGGCGGCGGCGGGCTCCGGCGAGGGCTGCGGCGACAGCGGGGTGGTGCGGCGAGGCGGTGCGATGTGGCGCGGGGCGGCGGCGTCTTGCGGCGGCGGCGGCCAGCGGTGGCGGCGCGGCTACTGCTGCTGCTGCGTGGGAGGCGGCGGCGGCTGATGAGGGGAGAGGGCGGGGTGGTGGCGGCTTATAAAGAGGCCGGGGGGCGCAGCTTGGAGGAGGGGGCGGTCGTGGCGGCGTGGTGGCGTCGGACTCCGGGTGGAGTCCGGCTCGGGCACGGCGAGGGGCGAGGAAGGCGGTGGCGCTGCTGGGCCTCGGCCTGGCGGGGTGTTGGGCCGGCCCGGTCGGCTGAGAAGATTTTTTTTAAACATTTTTCCATAGAGAGAAAAACACAAAAAACTAATATAAATAAAATTCTAAAAATTCCAGAAAAATTCACATAATACTATGGCCTTATTAGTGACCTAGTGAACATTTTTCTGGACCTAAATGCCTATAATAAAAACAAACATTTTTAGTACTAATAAGAATAATTAAACTCGCAAATAAAATCCAATAAATTTATTTTTACTCAAAATTCAATTTCCAACATTTTTATTCTGTTTTTGAAGAAGTCCTATTATCTTCTCTCATTATTTTAAAATAATTGGAAAAGAATTTTGAAAAAAATAATTTGATCCAATTTTCCAAGTTTTGATAAATCAAAAATGGATTTTTGTGGAAACCTCCAACTCTCTCAATTGGTCCTAGAGTTGCTTAAGGTCTCTAGGATCAAAAGTCCAAATAAAACAAATTCAAAGTGCACAAATAATGGATGCATATGATGATCTAATGCATAACATCCAAATTGAAAATTTGGGATGTTACAGGATATTTCAATCAAATCATCGGAATCATAATTATCTATAGATTCATGCATATCATTATTTTCTTTCAAAGCAACAGTCATTTTCTCAATAAATTCTTTGACATAGGCATTATGATCATAGTTTTCATAGCAATATTTAAGTATGTCAAAAAAAATAGATTTGTAGAGAGTAATATCATACTTTTCAATCAAAGAAGCAACTTCATAAGCACTCTTAAAAGCAACAAATTCTTCAATTTGTCCAATATCATAGTAACTATAAACACCCTTTTCATAAGAAGATAAGATTTCATTATCATTAAACTCACATAGGTAGGGAAGGTGTTTTTTAGGGTTCTTAGAGCAACAAGTAAAATCACAAAGTTCACAAAGATTCCAAGCATAACATAGCAAACAATTTATTTGATTCCATAAGAGTCTCCCTTTTTCAGACAAACGATGACGCACAAAATGAGCATGCTCATCTAAAGATTTCCCCTCAACTAAACTAGTTGGGGTTTCAGCACGAGCACATATGGATCGAAGATGATCCAGGTAAAAAACTTTAAGTGGATCCATAAACTTTGTTTCTGATTTTCAATAAACACACAATTATGCCAAGCAAACGAGCAAACAAACCAAGTAAGACATAAGGGCAAACAGGAAGAAGGCGAATAAAAAGGCAAATCTTTTTGTAAATCGTTTTAGAAGTGGGGGAGAGGAAAACGAGAGGCAAATGGCGAAGAATGTAATAGGTACTTGGTATGTCTTTATTTGGCGTAGATTTCCCCGACAACGGCACCAAAAATTCTTCCTGCTACTTCTTGAGCTTGCGTTGGTTTTTCCCTTGAAGAGGAAAGGGTGATGCAGCAAAGTAGAGATAAGTATTTCCCTCAGTTAGAGAACCAAGGTATCAATCCAGTAGGAGACAACGCACAAATCACCAATACCTGCACAAACAATCAAACACTTGCAACCAACGCGATAAAGGGGTTGTCAATCCCTTCACGGTCACTTGCAAAAGTGAGATCTGATAGAGATAGATAAAACTAAACAAAAGATAAAGTAAATATTTTTAGGGTTTTTGGTTTATAGATCTGAAAATAAAAGATTGCAAAATAGTAGATCGGAAAGTAATATGATGGAAAATAGACCCGGGGGCCATAGGTTTCACTAGAGGCTTCTCTCAAGATAGCAAATAATACGGTGGGTGAACAAATTACTGTCGAGCAATTGATAGAAAAGCGCAAAGTTATGACGATATCCAAGGCAATGATTATGAAATATAGGCATCACGTTCGTGTCAAGTAGACCGACTCCTGCCTGCATCTACTACTATTACTCCACACATCGACCAACTCCTACCTGCATCTAGAGTATTAAGTTCATGAAGAACAGGGTAACGCTTTAAGTAAGATGACATGATGTAGAGGAATAAACTCAAGCAATGTGATGTAAACCCCATCTTTTTATCCTCGATGGCAACAATACAATACGTGCCTCGCTGCCCCTACTGTCACTGGGAGAGGACACCGCAAGATTGAACCCAAAGCCAAGCACTTCTCCCATTGCAAGAAAAACCAATCTAGTTGGCCAAACCAAACCGATAGTTTGAAGAGAATTACAAGGATATCAAATCATGCATAAAAGAATTGAGAGAAGATTCAAATAATATTCATAGATAAGCTGATCATAAATCCACAATTCATCGGATCTCGACAAACACATCGCAAAAGAAGATTACATCGGATAGATCTCCAAGAACATCAGGGAGAACATTGTATTGAGAATTAAAGAGAGAGAAGAAGCCATCTAGCTACTAGCTATGGACACGTAGGTCTGAGGTAAACTACTCACGCTTCATCGGAAGGGCAATAGAGTTGATGTAGAAGCCCTCCGTGATCGAATCCCCCTCCGGCAGGATGCCGGAAAAGGCCCCAAGATGGGATCTCACGGAAACAGAAGGTTGCGGCGGTGGAAAAGTGTTTTCGTGGATGCTTCTGGTGGTTTGGGAATATATGTGAATATATAGGAGGAAGATCTAGGTTAAGGGGTCACCGAGGGGCCCACAAGGCAGGGGGCGCGCCCTACCCCCTGGGCGCACCCTCCCCCCTTGTGGCCGCCTCGTGGCTCTTCTGACTTGCACTCCAAGTCTCCTGGGTGTCTTCTGGTCCAAGAAAAATCATCGCGAAGGTTTTATTCCGTTTGGACTCCGTTTGGTATTCCTTTCCTGCGAAGCTCAAAAACAAGGAAAAAACAGAAACTGGCACTGGGCTCTAGGTTAATAAGTTAGTCCCAAAAACAATATAAAATAGCATATTAATGCATATAAAACATCCAAAACAGATAATATAATAGCATGGAACAATCAAAAATTATAGATACGTTGGAGACGTATCAACAGACCAGGAGCCTTGCATCGCGTCCTCTCGCTTCATCGGCGCCGTCGTCCTCCTTGCCGGGGCCGCTCCCATGACCTTCTCATCCACCGCAACGGGACTTATCCCCCGATGCACCCGTCTACCGTCGCACATCTGCTGCAACGCCACCGACAGTCATCGCACCCCGATGCCTACACGGCGCCGCAAGAGAGGTGGTACTACTTCATATCTGCTCAACTTTTTAATCTCAACCAAAAAATAGATCGTAACTTGGTTACTGTACTTTCTTTTCAGCTCTTAGAATTTCGTTCTTAGTTCGAAGCAAACAATGGTTGCTAAATAGCATTTCTGCGGTTTCCAGCTTCAAATCTGCCATGGCACAGTCATAATAGGGTTTAATTGATCATGCTTAGTGTTTCCCCCCTTTTATGATCACTATACGATCAGCCTACGTGCGTCGTGTCATAATAGCACTGCTCCACCCATCAAGCTAAACAAGCTTAGTTGTTCAAATATGAATCTAATATTATTAAAACAGATGCGTTTAATTGGTCAGCTAAATGTTCCTAATTTAGTTTTGAAAATGCATGTACGCCACTGGGGTGTGGATCTACAGGGTGCCCACGGTGGGCCGCGGCCCACCCTGGGATTTTGGGTCGGCCCAGACCCTAATTCCCCTCTGTTCTGCTGCGCTTCCGATCTCTACTTGCCCCCAGCCGCCTGCCTTGCCGGTGACTTGCCGTCCCCGGACTGCATGACTCTAGGAGGAGACGCCGGACTAACAGGAGGTCAGGAGCCGCTCGCCCAACAGCGTCACCGCTGCCCGGGCGCACCGCCATGCCTACCTTCCCAGTCCGTTAAGGGCTCAAGCATGCAGCACCCACTAAGCCAACCCGATTTATCCTGAGATGCGTCCTCAACACTAAGCAGCCACTCCTCATCACCCATTTTCTAATTGATTCATTACTCATTAGGCAGGACTGTCATTAGAGTTTGTTGTGTACTGAGTGCTACCTACACTTAATGGTTCAGATATTTCAGTAATCTTTAGTACCTATAAAGTTCATAGGGTTTCAAAATTCCAGCCCTAGGAACAGACACTAGTCATGTTGGATTGTTGGTCATAGTGATGTTGACCCAGATTACTACTGCAGGCCAGGCTTGTTGACAATTTTACTTGTCTTTCTTACTCATTCGATATGATATCCAATTATTCATGTCGATTAGTTGCAAACAATAAGTGCTAGACCAACTTCTTGATTCAGATTTTGGACGGTCTCTTACTGCAGTTACAATTCTGCATACTTGTCCTAGTAAGCTCACAAGTAATGATTGATTCACTACCTCTATTCTTGCCTTGTCATATTTGTTGTCAAGATTCTTTTAGGGTGGACCACCCTGTTTCAAAATACTGGAACCGCAGACATGAGTAAATAGTGTTTCTCTGTGTGATCTCTTCCATCATGTGTAGGCAACGAACAATGCATTGTATAGAAAGAAAGTGTCATATCCACCTTTTACATAGACTACGATCTTTTACATGGAATACAATCTGCCTACTTGCTTTGTGTTGCACTACCAGCACTCCACCCTTGAAGCTAAACATTATGCCACTCATAATTCCTTAGTTTATTTGTTCAAATACGAGTTTGATATGATTCTAATGTTCCTACTTTAGTTTTGAAATGTGTGTCTGCCTGTTATAGAGACATAAGAGGTTTGTATTTCTGTGTGTGGTCTGGTCAGCACGGTTGGGGGATGAACTGGGGATGAACTTTGTATACGCAGGGTTTGTAGGGAGACACTCTTCGAGTTGAATCCGCAATGCATTCCATAGATAATCTGACTACTTTTTTTGTTTTCATGAATCTCAGATACTGAACAGCATCATAATGATTATGAGCTTGCGCGCATGAAAAGAATAAAGCAGAACAATGCCATGGCTATCAAACTTGGCATTAAGGGACTGAAATCAAGTCTGGATGCAATGCAATGCAACGCTCTCCACCTACAGATTCGTGCTCAGAATATGATCCTAACAATGATTCTGAGCTAGAGGGAGACCTAAGTTAATGTAGCTCCCTAGTGGAGGAGTCAGAGGCAGATGCCCTATCTTATTCACCCATCAAGGTGCTTGCTCTAACTTTCCAAGGTTATATTGGTCGCACATATCTTGCAACTGATGCTTTGCATTGCTTCTACTTTGTTGCACTGCCATTAGCTTAGTTTACACATAGTGTATGTGAATACGCCCTGCCTATCCATTTTCAGTACATATTCCATCTGTCATCATACCATATTTATCCATTCAAATGTTGTTCTTGTGTATCAGACGTTCAAAAGGAAGAGGGCGATTGCTGATCGCGGAGGAGCACGAACAAATTATTTGGAAAAGGTAGTGACACCTGATAAATCAAATAGCCTTGTAGTAGCAATATCACCAGACCCACAAAACACGGCCCCAACTCTAGCAGACTCTAGCCCTACTACACTGGTCAACTCTGATGCCCCAACTCAGCAGACCCCAACTGCAGCAAACAGTATGATGATGCCAGTTGACATAGCACTAGCTCTACGACGCAAAACCCCCCATTCCAGCAAAGAGTACACCAAATCCAGTTGCCAAATCCCTTTTCGAACGGTAGAGAGCCCCAATTGCAGCAAATAGGACCCATGTTCCACTTCCTCCCAGTTTAGAAGATGAAGCTTATATTGTTGTCAGGAACTTTGTGCGCATCTTTCCTTCATGGAAAGATTCTACCACAGACATAGAACAATTTCCAATCTTCCTCCTCAACTTACGTGTAGGTAATGTACTAATGTTATTCATGGTAATTAGTGTATATGTTTCTGCTGACAGAAGACACAAGATTTCATTCTTTTAAATAGGCGAGGACCAAACTGGATAGTCAAGACAAGCAAGGGTTGGTTGCGCTTTTCAAGCACTCATTGATGAAGTATCGTTCCTACCTGAGGCAAGCGCACTTCGATGGCAAGCCTCTAAATGAAATTTCTATAAAGTCTCCGGTGCTACATTTATCAGACAGTGACTGGAATAATCTTGTTACACATTGGTCTTGTCTGCAGCGTAAGGTACTGTCTATGATATCACATCACATTTTGAACTACATTTCTGCATGTGCCTTACCGTCTCACTTGTACAAAAACTGTTTGCAGAAGAACATTCATTCTCAAGGGACCACAGAATCTCGCAACTATACTGCACACTGCATTGCTCTTGTGAGTACCTCTTGCCCTGTATGACCATACTTACTTTCATAGCTGGTTGATTATGTAGCATCACTGCACATGTTAGCGTCATTATCCTCCATTTGGTGTACATTATAAGATCAGTATCGACTCTTACATAAATTTAGAATCAACCCAATGCTTTTGAAGAGGTTTAGCTCTACAGTCCTCCTGTAAGGACTAAACGTCATCTATCACTGTACTTACATTAACAGCTACTCCCTCCGTCCCATAATATAAGAGTGTTTTGTACAGTACACCAGTGTACAAAACACTCTTATATTATGGGAAGGTGGGATTGGTACATTGTGTAGCATTCTGCATCTTATCTCCCTCGCCCACCATTTACTAAAAAATATCAGATCTATATTTAATCTTACCCAAAAGTTGAATACACAGACAATGTCGGTGCAGAAGTGTAGCCCATTGCTCTTGTCAATACATTACTTACAAGGATTGGTATTTGATTATGTAGCATCAATCTGCATCTTATCTTCATTATCCTCCATCCCTTGCAGTATTATCATATCTATAATTACTCTCCACAAAATGTAGAGTACAGGCAATGCTTATGAAGAAGTTTCTGTGCTAAAATTCTTGAGTTATCCTTCCCTTGACATGGAGAAGGGCATTATAGAGCCGGTGTTACCTGTTAATGTAAGTCAGTCCTTCTAAAGCCTTTATCCTCAACTGTTGTTTAATTTGCTCATACTCCATATTGTCAACTGCTGTTTAGTTTGCTGTTTCTATCAAAATGCATGTTCGCAACAACTGTAAGTTCCAAGTTTTAGTTGTAAAACCAAATTCCTTATTCATACCATGCACATTACTCAATACTCCCTATATGTATGCTTGTTTTTGTGGATCTATAATCCAGTGTGTGGTGAAGCCGCCCACGTTTGCACCTTGTCATCTCCTGTTTTATCTTACTGATGTGGCTGATGATATGAACAATATGCCATGCACATTAACCAAAATAGATATAATGATTATCTTTGCCCTTCATATATGCTTGTTTTGTTGATATGGTAATCCAGTAGTGTGGTGAAGCTCCCCGCATTATGAACAATGCCAAATTATGTTATTGATATTTTGAACTGACTCTTTATTTTCTAATTTGAAATTGGATGGAATTGACAGCACAGTTACCATCTTTGTTTATACACGTGCAAAACCTGTCATCTCTCTGCTTGTTTCAGGGTGATATGCCTGATGGCATGCACAAGTCTCCTGAAGGCTGTGAGACAAACCCAACATATATTGTAGCAAAGAAGGCAAAACATCTTGAAGATAGCGAGACAACCCCAAAGTCATGTCTTGATGTAGTGTTCAGGTTACTTGAGACTAGCAGTGAGACAAGCTCACATAATTCGCTGTCTGAATCAGTTCGACTTCTTCAGTCCCAAGTTCAAGCAGAAAGGCATTCTGCAACTCAACTTCGACTTGAAGTCCTATCTCTAAGGAAGATCACGGAGAACACCAATGAGAACCTCATTGCTAAACAGCTACAGCTGGAAGCTATGACCGACATGCTAGGCTAGTCTCACAGCCTTGCTCAGTAGCTTGCACAGCAGCTCCCGTGCAAGGCTAACCTTTCTTGAACTGTCCTAGAAGTGGTCTTGGTTCAGTATTATTTTGTTACGCTGCAATGGCGCCTAGTTTTTGTAATCTGCTTCTTCGTTGCGCTCTATGATCACTGGTGGCGAACTTCGATGCCCAGTGGATGTAATATACCATAAATCCTTTATTGTATAGTGTAGGTTCATTCTAAGTTACTATGCCGTAATTTCTTTATTGTATAGAGTAGGTTTGTTCTTAATTCCTACTAGTTACCGTATATGCCATCATTCGCTATCTGAAAAAAATGGTGAAAATCTTATGTAGGCGACCGGGCCGAAACATTCGCCTCTAACGGGCCTGCATTTTAGCGGGCCACAATTTGGCCGGCCTGCAACTTTCTTGGGCCTGAAAGGCCATTGGGGCCTTCACACTTTGCGCCAGGCCCACAACTTACAAGGGCCTACATTCGGCCCAAAGTTTGGTTGGGCCTTTAGTGGACCCAGCGCTTAGTTGGGCCCATGTAGCTTCGGACCATTAACAGACTGAATATTCTTCTGGCCTGTTACAGCCCAAAAGATACCATGGGCCTTTAGCAGGCCGAAATGCATGTTGGGCCTTAATTTTCAATAGTCGTCCATGGGCCTTTAGCAGGCTGAAATGTAGACCGGGCCATTATTGGCCCAGTTATATGACGGACCATTACCAGGCCGAAACAAATCTCGGGCCTTAGTTGGCCCACTGATATCATTGGCCTTTAAGAGGCCGAAAGCTTAGTAGAGGCATCAACGAGCCGAATTATACGACAGGCCTTTAACAGGCCCAAAGTCACGTTGGGCTGAATTGTTGCCACCTTGATCACGGGCCATTAGTGGGCCGGATGTCGCGTCGGACCATATATGGCCCATGGGCAGCACAGGCCATTATCAGGCCGAAAGACACACCGGGCTGAAATGGGCCCATGTCTACATCGGGCCTCTAACAGTCTGAAATGTCACTGGGCCGTAATTGGGACCAAATACTTGGCGAACAATTAACAGGCCAGATCTGGCTTTGGGCCGTAAATGGGCCATGTTTAAGCAGTACATTAGTGGGCTGGCCCACTAGTACCTGAGTAAATACTATGGGCCTTTGACTGGGCCGGCCTTTTTAACCTATATGGGCCTTTGTTGGGCCCTGCCACGTGTCGGCATATCATAGGCACGTCCCCTCCATTGGATGGACGACATCTGGTCCACCGAGGAGCCGACACGTGTTTCCTCCAGCCAATGATGATTTTACACGTGGAAAATCCCCATTGGTCCTGGCTGTTAACGGGTTATCGGATCCAAACCGGAACCCGATAGCTTAACGGCGACCCGTTATGGTGGATGCCACGTGCCGGTTACCCTTGACGAAAGCACTTCCATGACGCGCCATTTATCGTCATGGAAGTGGACACTTTCGTGATGATAATTTTGGTATTGTCATGGAACACTTCTACGACAGCACAAGTATGACTATCTTGATTCTGTCATAAAATCATCATGGATGGACATGCATGACAGAAAACGTGACCTACTATGACAAACACGTATCATCACGGAAGTGTATTTTTTTTGTAGTGACTTTCTTGTGTGGATTTTGTTACTCTTGGGTGTTTGGGCACCCTAGACGAAAGACCTCACCTCGGAGCCACTATCCATTGTGGTGAAGCTCCGTGGTGGTGTTGGGAGCCTCCAATTTAGTTGTGGAGAGAGCCTCGACCTTGTTTGTAAAGGTCTGGTTGCTGCCTTCAGGGGCACCACTAGTGGAATCACGACATCTCGCATTGTGTGAGGGCGTGAGGAGAATACGGTGGCCCTAGTGGCTTCTTGGGGAGCATTGTGCCTCCACACCACTCCAACGGAGACATACTTCCTCTCAAAGGGAAGGAACTTCGGTAACACATCCTCGTCTTCACCGTCTCCACTTGTCGTTATCTCTTACCTTTAGTTTGTGCAAGCTTTACTTGTGTTGTATCCTTTGCTTGCTTGTGTTGCTAGCATCATATAGGTTGCTCACCTAATTGCATTCCTAGACAACCTATTTGTTGCTAACCCTAATTTGTTAAGAAAAGGTAAAAATTGGTAGTTGCCTATTCACCCCCCCTCTAGTCAACCATATCGAACCTTTCAGATGTTCCATGACTTGTTTAGTGGCCACCTACAGCTATTCCACCTAAAATTTGGGACGATAATGTTGTTGTCAAAGAAGGAGGAGGCAGTGCGTATCGAGCAGTTCCGACCAATATGTCTACTCAATGTGAGCTTTAATTTTTTTACTAAAGTTGGGACAAACCGACTGACGCGGATTGCACATAGTGTAGTGCAACCAACTCAGACGGCTTTCATGCCGGGCAGAAACATATATACTAGAGGGTGTGGTTGTCCTACATGAAACACTTCATGAGATTCACTCGAACAAAACAGATGAGGTGGTCTTCAAAGTGGATTTCGAAAAAGCGTATGATAAAGTTAAATGGTCGTTCCTCCAGCATGCCTTATGTATGAAAGGATTCGACGAGTCTTGGAGGAAGCAGGTTGATTCATTTTTACAGAAAGGCAATGTCGGGATTAAAGTGAATGATGACATAGGTCACTACTTCTAGACGCATAAGGGTCTAAGACAGGAGACCCAATGTCTCCTATTTTGTTCAACATAGTAGCGATTATGTTGGCAATTTTGATAGGAAGAGATAAATAGGAAGGTCAAGTAGGAGGATTAGTACCACATCTAGTAGATGGTGGGGTGTCCATACTATAATACGCTGATGATACCATTATTTTCATCGAACATGATTTAGCAAAGGCCAGAAACATGAAGCTTGTTTTATGCTTATTCGAACAATTGTCGGGTTTGAAGATTAATTTCAACAAAAGTGAATTGTTTTGCTTTGGGAGAGCCAAAGATGTACAAGATGCTTATAAACAATAGTTTGGATGTGAACTGGGTACCCTATCATTTAGCTATCTATGCATACCAATTCTCCATCTCAAGTTATCTAACAAGGAGTGGAAGTGTATTGAAGATCGAATTGAAAAGAAACTAAGCTGCTGGAAGGGTAAGCTTATGTCATAGGAGGTCAGCTAGTACTAATTAATTCCGTGCTCACAAGCATGCCAATGTTCCTCTTGTCCTTCTTTGAAGAACCTGTAGGGGTACGAAAAAGGTTGGACTTTTATCGATCTCGATTCTTTTGGCAGAGTGATGAAATAAAAAGGAAATACATGCTTACTAGATGGGACATCATTTGTAGGCCGAAGGACCAGGGTGTGATAAATCTCCGTCGTATCTATAATTTTTTATTGTTTCATGGCAATATCCTACAACTTTTACAAACTTTTGGCAACAAATTATATGATTTTCTTGGACTAACATATTGATCCACTGCCTAGTGCCAGTTCCTGTTTGTTGCATTTTTTCGCAGAAAATCCATATTAAACGAAGTCCAAACGAGATAAAAATTTATGGAGATTTATTTTGGAATATATGTGATTTTTGGGAAAAAGAATCAATGTGAGACAATGCTTGAGGGGCACACGAGCTCATAGGGCGCACCCCTACCTTGGGCGTGCCTAGCAGGCTCGTGGCTCCCCTGTAAGTCGGTTGGGGTGTCCTTCTGCCGCAAGAAGTATAATATCCGGATCAAAATCTCCTCAAAATTTCAGCCCAATTGGAGTTACGGATCTCCGAGAATTTAAGAAACGGTTTTCGGCTAAAAAACAGGAATGCAAAACTGAAGAGAACAGAGAGAGAGATCCAATCTTAGAGGGGCTCCGGCCCTCCGAAGCCATGGAAACCATGGACCAGAGGGGAAACCCTCCTCCCATCTAGGGGGGAGTCCAAGGAAGAAGAAGAAGAAGGAGGGGGAGAGGGGCTCTCTCCCCCTCTCTCCCGATGGCGCCGGAGTGCCGTCGAGGGAACCATCATGATCGAAGTACGGAAAATATGTTAGCATATGCCTCTCCCTCATTGCATATAATAATTATCATGCATGTTATATTCAATTGCCTATGGACAATCTTTCTCACTGTTCAACAAAAGCTTTCTACTAAACAACTAACTTTTATTATCTCGCAAAGTACTCCTAGTTTTATTCTTGCAAAGTAGTTCTAGCATTACACCTACAAAGTACTTCTAGTTTCATACTTGTTCTAGGTAAAGCAAATGTTAAGTGTGCGTAGAGTTGTATCGGTAGTCGATAGAACTTGAAGAGAATATAAATTCTACCTTTAGCTCCTTGTTGGGTTCGACACTCTTATTTATCAAAAAATCTACAATTGATACCCTATACTTGTGGGTTATCAAGACCTTTTTCTGGCGCCGTTGCTGGGGAACAATAAGCATGGGGTGAATATTCTCGTGTGTGCTTATTCGCTTTATCACTAAGTAGTTTTTATTTCCTGCTCTAAGTTGTTTTATATCTTTACTTATGGATATGGAACACGAAATACCAAAAAAATTAGTTGTACTTGCTACTCATGGAGATGGTAGTTATGTGGAAAATATTAAACACTACTCTGATAATCCTGATAAATCCCCATTCAACTTGATAATGGGAGATACTTTGGATCATCGGGGATACTTTAGGGATTATCGCTTGTCTCAAAAAGGAATACTCTTATGGGATCAAATTGATTGTTTACAATGGTATGCTTGGAATTCATGCTTAAGATATGATTATACTTGTTGTTCTAAGATGAAGGCTCCACACCTTCCCTTCCAATGTGAATTTAATGATAATGAAACCTTGGCTTCTTATGCTAATGGTATATATGATTACTATGATGTGGAACAAATATAAGAATTTGTTGCTTTTAAGGGTGGTTATGAAATTGAATCTTCGTTTGAAAAGTACGAAAATTGTGATGATGCTATTTATAGATCTGAAAATTGTGTTATACTTGAATGTTCCTATTAGAATTAAAAATAGAATTCCAATATTGATGAATTTATTGAGAAAGTCTCTGTTGTCCAAGAAGAGACTAATATTTTACAGGAATCTATGGAAGAAGAAATTGTTGAAACTATGAGCTCATTAGATGAAAAAAAGATGAGGAGGACAGCGAAGAACAAAAGGAGGAAGAGCGGATTACCTACCCGTGCCCACCTTCTAACGAGAGTAACTCTTCAACTCATACATTGTTTAATTTTCGTTCGTGCTTACCGAAGGATGAATGCTATGATAATTGCTATGATCCCTTTGATTCATTTGAAATATCCATTTTTGATGAAATTGATGCTTGCTATGCTTGTGGCCATGATGCCAATATGAATTATGATTATGGGGATGAACTTGCTATAGTTCATTATGTTAACAATAAAAAAATCTATTGCACCCACACATGATAGTCCTATTATCTTTTTGAATTCTCCCAACTACACTATATCGGAGAAGTTTGCGCTTATTAAGAATTATTTTGATGGGTTGTGTTCTACCATTGCACATGATAATTCTGATAAAAATAATATGCATGTGCTTGCTGCTCCTATTTGCAATTATTATGATAGAGGAACTACATCTCCACCTCTCTATGTTTCCAATACGATAAAATTGCAAGAAACTGATTATACTATGTAGTGGCCTTTACTTTGTGTGCATGAATTGTTCTTTTATGACATGCCGATGCGTAGGAAGAGAGTTAGACTTTCTTGTTATATGATATATGTTGCTTTGTGTTCACTACTAAATTACAAATCATTGTTAATTAAAATTGGCTTTGATATACCTTGGGATCCGGGTGGATCAATTACTTTAGCACTTTATGCCTAGCTTAATGGCTTTAAAGAAAGCGCTGCCTGGGAGACAACCCGGAAATTTTAGAGAGTCATTTTGTTATGTTTTGTGCTTTCAAAAATTTTTAAAACAAAAAAATATAGAGGGGAACCTAATTTTTCAAAAAGAAAAGTGAAAGTGAGACAGATGAGCAATGTGGAAGTGGGGGCTAGCCTTGAACTTTGTTCATGCCCATGAAAACTTTGTGAACCTTGATTACAGAAACTTTTCAACAAAAATAATTATCCCTTGTACAAATCCATTGTATTATAAAAATAATGTGCCAAGATTTACCTTTAGGATGTTTAAATTGCTTGTTTGGCGTGTGCTGTGCAAAAACAGAAACTTTTGTTGTAGTGCTTGAACTTTCATAATTTACTGGAACATGAAAAAATCTAAAAAAAATACACAGTACTGCTATGCAATTTTTTTATCATGTCCTAATTTTCAGAATTTTTAGAGTTACGAAAGTATATGTATCATCTGCATCTTTACAGGTTGTCCTGTTTTCACACATTGCTGTTATAGTTTCTTTATTTGCTTATGTTTGAAAATCTTGTTGGGCCCCGTTGACTTGGGAGCCATAGAATTGTGATAGCATACAGTGGGTAATGTTTGATTATAATTATACAATAATTTTATAGCAGGACATGATGGGATTTGATGGTATATGTACTAACCCCTCTAATAAAAAGTTTGGTTAAGTTTTGTGAGGATGAAGTGCTCGAAGACCGAGGAGGTATCGATATGAGGAGAGTAAGGAGAGGAAAGAGTTCAAGCTTGGGGATACCCAAGGCACCCCAAGTAATATTCAAGGAGACTCAAGCGTCTAAGCTTGGGGATGCCCCGGAAGGCATCCCATCTTTCTTCGACAATTATCGGTATGTCTCTATTTTTGTTTTGTTCACATGATATCCGTAAATTCTTGGAGCGTCGTGTGCTTTTTATTTTTCTTTTAGTGATGCACAATGTTGGTATGAGATAGTCCTTGGTTGATTTATAGAATGCTCTTTGCACTTCAATTATATCTTTTGAGTATGGCTTTATAGAATGCTTCATGTGCTTCACTTATATCATTTGAAGTTTCGATGCTTGTTTCTCTACATTTGGAAAACTGTTATTTGTAGAATGCTCTTTTTCTTCACTTATATATGTTAGAGTGTGGGCGAGTCTTTTGTAGAAAGAATTAAACTCCCATGCTTCACTTATATCTATTTAGAGAGTTAATAGGAATTGGTCATTCACATGGTTAGTCATAAAATCCTACATAAAACTTGTGGATCACTGAATATGATATGTTTGATTCTTTGCAATAGTTTTGCGATATTAAGATGGTAATATGTGGGTGTACTAGAGGATGATTGTGGTTTAGTAAAAATATTAATATTAAGGTTTGTGATTCCCGAAGCATGCACGTATAGTCTCTAGTTTTGCGATGAAGTTGGAGCATGATTTATTATTGAGTGTCTACCTTATGAGTGGCGGTCGGGGATGAGCAATGGTCTTTTCCTCCCAATCCATCCCCGTAGGGGCATGCAAGTAGTGCTTTGCTTCAAGGGCTAATAAACTTTCACAATAAGTATATGAGTTCTTTATGACTAATGTGAGTCCATGGATTATACACACTCTCATCCTTCCTCATATTGCTAGCCTCTTCGGTACCGTGCATTGCCCTTTATCACCTCGAGAGTTGGTGCAAACTTCGCCGGTGCATACAAACCCCATGATATGATACGCTCTATCACACATAAGCCTCCTTATATCTTCCTCCAAACAGCCACCATAGCTACCTATTATGGCATTTCCAAAGACATTCCGAGATATATTGCCATGCAACTTCCATCATCATCATATACATGACTTGAGCATCCATTGTCATATTGCTTTGCATGATCGTAAGATATCTAGCATGATATTTTCATGGCATGTCCATTTTTTGATATCTTGCTACGCTAGATCATTGCACATCCTGGTACACTGTGAGAGGCATGCATATAGAGTCATCTAGTATCAGTTTTATCAAGTTGTAAGTAAATAAAAGTGTGATGATCATCATTATTAGAGCATTGTCCCAGTGAGGAAAAAGTATGATGGAGACAATGAATTCCCCACAAGTCGGGATGAGTTTTCGGTCTTTAAAAAAAGAGGCCAAAAAGAGCCCAATAAAAAAAAGAAAACAAAAAATGAGGGAGAAAGAGAGAAGGGGCAATGTTACTATCCTTTTACCACACTTGTGCTTCAGAGTAGCACCATGTTCTTCATATAGAGAGTCTCCTGAGTATCACTTTCATATACTAGTGGAAAATTTTCATTATAGAACTTGGCTTGTATATTCCGATGATGGGCTTCCACAAATGCCCGAGGTCTTCATGAGCAAGCAAGTTGGATGCACACCCACTTAGTTTCAGTTGAGCTTTCATACACTTATAACTCTTAGTGCATCCGTTGAATGGCAATCCCTACTCCTCGCATTGGTATCAATTGATGGGCATCTCCATAGCCCGTTGATTAGTCGCGTCGATGCGAGATTTTCTTCCTTTTTGGCTCCCCTTTATTGATCTCTATCACCGCATTCTACCCCACCTAGAGTGCTATATCCATGGCTCACGCTCATGTATTGTGTGGGGTTGAAAAAGCTTAAGCACGTTAAAAAGTATGATCCAATTGCTCGGCTTGTCACCGGGGTAGTTCATGATTAATATCTTTATGCTAGGAAGACTAAGAACGATAGGCTATATGATTTGTACGGATAGCGTTATTTAGCATTCTTTATTTTGAAGGGCATGATTGTTTGTTAGTATGCCTGAGTATTGACGTATGCCAATATTCAAATGACAGACTATTGCCTTGAATCACTCGTATATTAATATTCATGCCATGATTAGATTACATGATCGAGATTATGTTAGGTAGCATTCCACATCAAAAATTATCTTTTTATCATTTGCCTACTCGAGGACGAGCAGGAATTAAGCTTGGGGATGTTGAACGTCTCCGTCGTATCTTTAATTTGTTATTGTTTCATGCCAATATCCTACAGCTTTTACATACTTTTGGCAACAATTTATATGATTTTCTTGGACTAACATATTGATCCAGTTCCCAGTGCGAGTTCCTGTTTGTTGCATGTTTTTTGTTTCGCAAAAATCCATATCAAACGAAGTCCAAACTCGATAAAAATTGACGGAGATTTATTTTGGATTATGTAATTTTTGGGAAAAAGGATCAACGCGAGACGATGCTTGAGGGGCCCAAAAGCTCATAGGGCGGGCGCCCCTACCCTGGGCGCGCCTAGCAGGCTCGTGGCTCCCCTGTAAGTCGGTTGTGGGTGTCCTTCTATTGCAAGAAAGATAATATCCGGATAAAAATCCCCTCAAAATTGTAGCCCAATCGGAGTTACGGATATCCGGGAATATAAGAAACGGGCTTCGTCCAGAAAACAAGAATGCGAAACATAAGAGAACAGAGAGAGATCCAATCTCGGAAGGGCTCCTGCCCTCCTGGAGCCATGGCAACCATGGACCAGAGGGGAAACCCTCCACCCATCTAGGGGGAGGCCAAGGAAGAAGAAGAAGAAGAAGGAGGGGGTCTCTCTCCCGGTGGCGCTGGAGTGCCGCCAAGGGAACCATCGTGACGGCGATCTACACCAACAACTTCGCCACCATCATCACCAACTCTCTCCCCCTCTATGCAGCGGCATAACACCTCTTCTCTGAGTTGTAATCTCTACTTAAACATGGTGCTTAATGCTATATATTATTATCCAATGATGTGTGGTAATCCTATGATGTTTGAGTAGATTCTTTTTGTCCTACGAGTTAACTGTGGTATGGTGTGATTGATATGAGTTGTATGTTGATATGTGCCCTCCGTGTCGCGCAAGCATGTAGGATTACCGATGTAGGGTTTTGCAATATGTTCATGATTGGCTTATAGTGGGTAGCGAGAGTGACATAAGCTTATACCCGAGTAAGGGGGTTGTTGTGTATGGGAGTAAAGAGGACTTGTTACTTAATGCTATGGTTGGGTTTTACCTTAATGATCTTTAGTAGTTGTGGATGCTTGCTAGAGTTCCAATCATAAGTGCATATGATCCAAGTACGGAAAGTATGTTAGCACATGCCTTTCCCTCATTGCATATAATAATTATCACGCATGTTATATTCAATTGCCTATGGACAATCTTTCTCACCGTTCTACAAAAGCTTTCTACTAAACAACTAACTTTTATTATCTCACAAAGTACTCCTAGTTTTATTCTTGCAAAGTAGTTCTACCATTACACCTACAAAGTGCTTCTAGTTTCATCCTTGTTCTAGGTAAATAAAATGTTAAGTGTGCGTAGAGTTGTATCGGTGGTCGATAGAACTTGAAGAGAATATAAATTCTACCTTTAGCTCCTCGTTGGGTTCGATACTCTTATTTATCAAAAAAAGATGCAATTGATCCCCTATACTTGTGGGTTATCAGGGTGGCTTTGGGATTGAGAATTTAGAGGTAAAGAATATATGTCTGCTCAGTAAATGGTTGTACAGAATTTCTGTTGAGACCAAATACATGTGGTTACAAACTTTACGTAATAAGTATCTACAATCTAAGACTTTGGCCCAGGTTACCGTTAGACCCAATGATTCACCTTTTTGGAAGGGGTTGATGAAAACAAAAGTAGCCTTCTTTCATAGAACTAAATTCATCATTGGAAACGGTAATTCGATGAGATTCAGGGAGGATACATGGTTAGGGGAGACGCCCATAGCCACACAATATTCGTCTCTCTATAAAATTGTACAATGTAAGGAGGTTTATGTTTATACAGTATTACAGTCCAACCCTCTAAATATCCAATTCCGGAGATCTTTGGTAGGAGACCGATGGGACGCGTGGCTACATCTGGTCAGGAGGTTGATGGGTGTTCACCTCTCTGATGAGGCTGATAGTATTCACTGGAGATTAACTACGGATGGCATCTCCTCAGTGAAATCTATGTACTTGGACCTAATTGATTCCAGTCTGATTCCCAAATCAATGCATATTTGGAAGATCAAGGTCCCGTTAGGAATCAAAGTCTTCATGTGCTTTGTTCACAAGGAGGTGGTTCTGACTAAGGATAACTTGGAAAAATGTAATTGGGAGGGTAGTCAAAGGTGTAGCTTTTGTGATCAAGATGAAACCATCAAACACCTCTTTCTCGATGGTCCACTGGCCAAACTATTATGGCGTTCAGTTCATATAGCCTTTAATATCACCCCTCCAAATATTATTCACACGTTATTTGGGACGTGGCTAAATGGAGTAGAGATAAATATTGCGAGACATATTAATTCGGATAGGAGTATGTGCATTAGTTTGGGCTATATGGAACTATAGAAATGATATGGTTTTTAACAGACAAACTCGTAATCTACAGGGCCACTGCTTGGATCCGTACGTGGTTGTTACTCACTTCTGTGGAATCCAGGGAGCCTTTGGTTACTGGGTCTACCCGATGGGATATGGTAGCTCGGGATATCTGCAACCGGTTTGGATGGCGATCCAGTAACAGGATAGGTGTGTAGTCATCTAGTCCTGTTGTCACCGGCTGTGGCATATTTTACTTGGTTTTGCACCTTTTCAGCTCTGAGAGAGCGTGTTCTGGATCATAGACTTTTTGGATACTTTGTTTAATAAAAGGGTTGCATGCATCATTCTGATGTAGAGGCCGGGGGTAATTGTCCTTTTCTAAAAAAACGATACTCGCGTAAATGGTTGATGGCTGAATCAATAAACCGGGAGTCCATCGAGTTGGCCCATAAGGGCTACATTACCCCTTGCCCCCGAAGCATTCAACGTAGAGATCATACTCGAGTCCAAGTGACCCTAGAGGGCGATAGGCCTGGGGGCCAAATGGTCTCTGCCAGTCCTAGGAAGAGTTCTCGCACGCTGTATGGGCTAGACAAACCCACCTAGACATTTAGCAAAGTAAAACTGGGTACCATCCACCGCTCACGCCCTCAGCAATTTTGGCCCTTGGATCTCGCACCCATATCGTTTCTGGTCATTAGATGGTTGTCTTGTCACGTGTTTTCTTGCTAAATGGGCCAACTGTCCTGGTTAACTGGGCCTGGTCGACACACAAAGCCCAGTAAGAAACACCATGAGTTGAAGTCCTTTTGTTGAAAAGGGCAAGCAGCGATGTATAGGTCCTAACGAAAATCCTAGGCACGCCTCCGTCAGCACCTCCTCTGTCGATCTCCTCTTGATTTTGGAGCTGTCCTTTCTACTCATCGCCGTAATGCACCCCTATCGATCCCTCTTGCACACAACAACACATCACACGGAAGTGACCTGTACACAACAACACAACGAACGTAAAAAATCCTTAACACACCAGCAAATCAACCATCGAATAATTTAATGGAGATTCGCCATGTAAGGCACCACACGGGACAGGATTTCCGTGGCCCGCCGTTAGAGGCTCCCCTGCACGTCGACTTGTCTCCCCGCCGCCCTAGACCACCAGAGGGATCTGCCGGTCCAACCTCCCGAGCTCCTGCCTGCTCCTTGCCAGCGACAGCAGATCCTGTCCCGTGTGGTGCCTTACATGGCGAATCTCCATTAAATTATTCGATGGTTGATTTGCTGGTGTGTTAAGGATTTTTGACGTTCGTTGTGTTGTTGTGTACAGGTCACTTCCGTGTGATGTGTTGTTGTGTGCAAGAGGGATCGATAGGGGTGCATTACGGCGATGAGTAGAAAGGACAGCTCCAAAATCAAGAGGAGATCGACAGAGGAGGTGCTGACGGAGGCGTGCCTAGGATTTTCGTTAGGACCTATACATCGCTGCTTGCCCTTTTCAACAAAAGGACTTCAACTCATGGTGTTTCTTACTGGGCTTTGTGTGTCGACCAGGCCCAGTTAACCAGGACAGTTGGCCCATTTAGCAAGAAAACACGTGACAAGACAACCATCTAATGACCAGAAACGATATGGGTGCGAGATCCAAGGGCCAAAATTGCTGAGGGCGTGAGCGGTGGATGGTACCCAGTTTTACTTTGCTAAATGTCTAGGTGGGTTTGTCTAGCCCATACAGCGTGCGAGAACTCTTCCTAGGACTGGCAGAGACCATTTGGCCCCCAGGCCTATCGCCCTCTAGGGTCACTTGGACTCGAGTATGATCTCTACGTTGAATGCTTCGGGGGCAAGGGGTAATGTAGCCCTTATGGGCCAACTCGATGGACTCCCGGTTTATTGATTCAGCCATCAACCATTTACGCGAGTATCGTTTTTTTAGAAAAGGACAATTACCCCCGGCCTCTACATCAGAATGATGCATGCAACCCTTTTATTAAACAAAGTATCCATTAACCACTGCATGGATTCATTAACCACTGCATGGATGAAAGTGAGCCTATCTAGATCCATCCCTAGGAGCCCATCACTTCTGCAGCTCATCCTCCGGGGGCGGCGAGGCCTTCGATCTTTTGGTGCCCACGTCTCCACCCTAGTAAGAAAATTAAAATCACATATTTTAGTCACACCTTAAAATAGGAACCACATGACCTGTGCATGGGCAATCTCACAAATGGTTTGTTTTCCTATTCTCAGGTTCAAGAGCTTGATGATGTATTCTCAGGTTCAAGAGCTTGATGATGAACTCTCACCATTGGGTTTTCATGGATACCATGCAATAACATGAATGTATTTGATGATATATATTCGAACCAATCAGCCTTCATAGAAGAAGTCAATAGTGCGGAGCAGTGCAATCTCTTTGCCAATTAGCTGAAACTAGTACAACAACTAAACTCATGCCAAAGTACGTACTTAGCAAAAAAAGTTATCTAATTTTCCAGCAAATACTGTGACTTTCCAATTTCAGGTATGAATATTGCACAATTGCATAAAGGCAATACAATAGGTACTACATAGTCAGACATCTAACTTTCTCATTGTGATTCCAAGAGATCTCCTACCAAAAGTATTTCAATCTAACGAGTAGTGTTTACCTCTCAGTTGGGGGCTGTAGAATTATTGTGACACACTAAAATGTAGAATTTTCCTATGGCGGTAATATGTGTTGTCCAATTTTTTTCAAAGTATCTGCGCTTCCTGTTTTTTTTTCCTGCGGAGAGTGATGTTCTATTGTCATGCGGAATTCCAAGTTCAATTATGGGATGTGAGCTTTGAAAATAAGAAAAACAACAGTGAATAGTGTTAAACAGTAACATCACTACTTGTTGCCGAATTTGTTTTTTTCATAGCTCACATCTCGTAATATGTTTCAACTTGGAGTTTTGCATGGCAATAAGATATCATCTTCTTAACATCCCGTATATTTTTAAAAACTCTCAAACGTGATTTCCGTGAAGTTCTCTTTAAATTTTGGTTTCCATGTGATATTCTCCCATAGTTGAGGGATGTATATGGGAGTTCCTTTTTTTTAAATGACATGGGAGTTCCTATTTTGCATGGTGCGCATTGAGAAACCAGCCAATACGCACTCACCTCTCCTTCTGCCCTCCCTGTTGGGTCGGCCCTTACACGGGGAGGGACGCCCCTTTTTTCATTTCATTTTATGATTTTCGTTTTTTCCTTTCTCTCTTTCTCTTCTTTAAAACAATCAGAGATTAAAAACAAATGCAGATTAAAAAAATGTTCGTGAATTCAATAAATTTTCACGACTTTCGTAAATGTTCGGGAAATTATAAAATGTTTGCAGATTCAAGAAAGTTCGTGGTTTTGAAAAAATGTCACAAATATGAAAAAAAAATCAAATAAAAGAATGTTCATGATTTTGAAAAAAATGTTCGTGTATTCAAAGAGTATTCTTGAATTTGAACAAATGTTCGTGGAAACCAGCCAACACGCACTCACTACTCCTTCTGCCATCCCTGTTGGGTCGGCCCTTGCACGGGGAGGGACGCCCCTTTTTTCATTTCATTTTATGATTTTTGTTTTTTCCTTTCTCTCTTTCTCTTCTTTAAAACAATCAAAGATTAAAAACAAATGTAGATTACAAAAAATGTTCGTGAATTCAATAAATTTTCACGACTTTCGTAAATGTTCAGGAAATTATAAAATGTTTGCAGATTCAAGAAAGTTCGTGGTTTTGAAAAAATGTCACAAATATGAAAAAAAAAGTTTATCAAATAAAAGAATGTTCATGATTTTGAAAAATTGTTCTTGTATTCAAAGAGTATTCTTGAATTTGAACAAATGTTCGTGGATTCAAAAAAATTCATGAAAAAAGAAACAATGTTCACAAATAAAAATATTCATGAATTTAGAAAATATTTATAGCATTTCAAAAAAAAAGTTCATCGATTCGAAAATGTCTATTGATTCAAAAAAGGTTCATACAATTCGAAGAATTTTATTCAAAGCAAAAAAAAGTTCATCTATTCCAAAAATATTCGCTAATTCAACAAATTGTTCATGAGTTCCAAAATAATGTTATCAGTTTCAAAAAATGTTCGTGAATTCATTTCTTTATGATTTTAAAAAATATTCAAGAATTTTAAAAAGTGCATTATTTTAAAATATACTTATGAATTAGGATTTTTATTATTCAAAATAAATCACGACTTCATGAAAATGCTCTCGAATTTGAAAGATGTTTATAAAATGGAAACAAAGAAAAAAATAGAAAAGGAAAAAAAGAACATGAAAAAAGAAGCAAGAAAAAAAGAGAAATGAAGAAAATGAAAAAAAGCAGAAAAATTGAAAAAAAAACACAAAGAATAAAAATAAAACCCGCGCTGGGAAGGTTCTAGAACGTTACCAAAACCAGAAACAATTTAGATGGGCCGGCCTAAGTGTATGTACAGAGATCTAGGGTAGGCGCGGGAAACCTTGTGTGAATGCCAGCGCCAGATGGGCAGGCCCAGGCGCGCGGAAGGCAACAACCTCGTGTATTTGTATTACTCGCCAAGCTTTTTATTCCAAAGCAACGTTCATAGGTACAACTGTTGGGTCGTGAGGATATCCCAACCACACATGTCTACCTAATTGCAGGTTACAAGAGAACTTGGCAAGCTTATGAGCCTCATAGTTATAGTTTCTACGCTCATGAATGAAATTAGAAAGCTGAAAACCGCTTCTACGACCTATTATTTCATGTACTATAGCAGCATGGGGTCCTCCCGTCCCCTTGTTGATGTCGTCAACCACTCCCTGACTGTCACACGCCACTGTGATCTTATGCAGATTAAGATCCTCTACAAGAGATAAAGCTTCCCTGCAGGCGAATGTCTCGAGCATCACTGGGTCAGTCACTCCGGGATACACCATCGATGAGGACCCAAGGTAAAGCCCTTGACTATCTCTACAGACAGCCGATATTGCTCCTCCTCTTCTGTGGCGGGCGACCGCACCATCAACATTTATCTTCATACAGTCTTGAGGCGGGGCGAGCCATCTTTCCTCAGTGGGCCGAGGAGGTCGGCAGACTCCAGAAGGCTGCATGGTCGGCTTTTCTAGCTGTTGCAGCTCATGTAAGTAGGAATCCACAAAGGCGATGGTTTGTACCGGGCTCTGAAATATTGCCTCATGGATTGCTTTCCGCCTAGCATACCAAACTGACCATAATGTTACTACCATTCTTGTGAACAAGTCATGGCTTAGTGTAGCATGCAGCTCGAACATCCAGTGCTTGGCGTTCGGTTCTTCATTGGATGTCATCTGTGACACAAGTTGGTCATCTGAGAGAGCCCAAATACAGCGTGACATGGTGCAGGAGAGGAGCGCATGTCTCCATGAGTCCTCGCAGCCGCACAAGGGACATGCATCTTGGACGGCCATGTTTCGCTTGTGTAGAACATCCGTGGTTGGAAGTGAATGCCTCGCCAGCCTCCACATGAACACTTTGACTTTGGAGGGCACTGTTAAGTTCCAAAGTGACGTCCAGGATTTGCCTTCATCTTGTTCGTTGGATGTTCCACTTCTTCCCTCGAGCCAACTCTCTTGTTGTAGTTTTGTTTTGATCATAAATTTATACGCCGAGCTCACCGAGAATCTGCCTTTGCTGTCCGGTGCCCACGCCCAGAAGTCTTCAGTGTTTCTAGTGCATACCGGAATCCGCAATATCGCCTCTGCATCAATGGGTAAAAATATGGAGCGAACCAGCCTCACATTCCAGGAAGCATTGGCTGGCTGTAGCAGGTCTGAAACCCTCTCTGGAGGGTTTGGAATTAGCGAGGTTATCGGCCTTGGCGTTGTTTCTTTGGGGATCCAGTTATCATGCCAAATACTTGTGCTTTGGCCGTTACCGATTCTGCGTATTATACCTTGCTTGAGCATATCCCGACCATCAAGGATAGCTCTCCAAATCTGGGACGGGCGTGTACCAAGTTCAGCCTCCAGAATTGAACCTTGTGGAAAATATGACGCCTTGAGAATTCTTGCACTAAGCGTTGAGGGTTCTTGCAGCAACCTCCATGCTTGCCGTGACAACAATGCAAGATTGAACAATTCCAAATCCCTAAAGCCGAGACCCCCCAGGTATTTAGGTCGTGTCATCACCTCCCACGAGACCCAAGCTGGTTTTTGTTCCCCTTGCTTGCATCCCCACCAAAACTTGCGTATAATTGACTTGATGTGATCACATAAACCACGTGGGAGTTTGAAGCAAGACATCGAGTATACGGGGATGGCTTGAGCTACTGATTTTATAAGAACCTCTTTACCTCCCGTTGACAGACACTTGCTCATCCATCCCTTCACTTTGTCCCAAACACGATCACTCAAGTACTTGAAAGTGCCTTTTTTCGAATGCCCAACATCTGTCGGCATCCCTAGGTATCTATCACTCAAAGACTCATTAGGCACTTGAAGATAACCTTTGATAGCATCCTTCACAATCTGTGGGGTCTTCTTACTAAAGAATATAGACGACTTCTCCTTGTTAATTCTCTGCCCTGAGGCCATACAATATGTATCCAACAGGTTTGATACCTCCTCAGCTCCATTAATGCTTGCCCTGAAGAACAGCAGGCTATCATCCGCGAATAAAAGATGGTTCACCTCCGGTGCCGTCGGTGCCACCTTAATGCCGCAAAATTGGGATGACTGATTGTGTGAGTTTAACAGGCACGAAAGGCCCTCTGCTGCCAACAAGAAAAGATATGGAGAGATGGGATCTCCCTGACGGATTCCTCGTGTGGGTTTAAATTCTTCTAACTTGCTTCCATTAAACATTACTGAGAAGGAAACTGAATTCACCATGTTCATGATTACTGAAACCCAAGGTGCTGCAAAACCCAGTTTCTCCATAATTGCTTTAAGATACCCCCATTCCACTCTATCATAAGCCTTCATCATATCGAGCTTGAGAGCACAAAAATTATTATTCTTGGATCTGTTTCGCTTCATGAAGTGCAAACACTCGTAAGCTGAAATTATATTGTCTGTACTGAGCCTCCGTGGAACAAAGGCCGACTGCTCCTCTGATATGATCTCTGGCAAGATGACCTTCAGCCGGTTTGCAAGCACTTTCGAAGCAATTTTGTAGAACACATTACATAAAGCTATGGGACGAAATTGAGATAGCATAGTAGGATTTGATACCTTGGGTATAAGGACCAGCATGGTATCATTCAAACATGCCGGGCTCTCCTCCCCTTGAACGATGCCCAGAACCGCCTTAGTAACCGCTGCACCACAAACATCCCAATGCCGCTGAAAGAAGTGCGCTGGGAAACCATCCGGACCAGGGGCCTTGGTGGGGAACATTTGAAAGAGCACCGTTTTAACCTCCTTCTCATCATATGGTGCTAGCAGCTGCTCATTCATGGCGGCTGTAACCTTCACTGGAACATGTTGTAGCACTTCGTGCACTCCTTGAACTCCTTCCGAGGTGTACAGGAGCTTATAATAATCCCGCGCTAGCTGCTGCATCTCTGTAAGATCTTCGGTAACCTGACCATCCGGTTTTTGAAGAGCCTTGATCAAATTTTTTCGCCTGCGCATGGACGCCCGAAGGTGGAAGAAGTGGGTATTACGGTCTCCCTCCGATAGCCATTGTACTCTGGATCGCTGTCTCCACATAAGTTCTTCCCGTAGATATAGCTCGATCAGCCTATCATTGATCTTGACCTCCACATGACTCGGTCCAGCTCTGTTCGGGCTGCCACGCAACCTTTCCAGCTCTTTTTTGAGTGTTCGGATTTCACCTCTGTCGGGGACGAATCCACGATCACCTATGGGACCCAGGGAAGGACCCCTTTACGTTCGGCAGGGAGAGACGGTCGCACGAAGAGCAGATCTAGCGAAGAACACGACAGCGCACGCGAGAGATTTACCCAGGTTCGGGCCGCACGGATGCGTAAAACCCTACTCCTGCTTTTTGGTGTATTATCTGGATGATTGTTCTAGCTCCAGGAGCGCTACAGTACAGAGCAGCTGCGTACAATACTAGAGTTCTCAATCTCCGAGTTCCTAACTCCCCTCCACGTTGCCTATGGGCCTCCTTTTATACGCACAAAGGGGTCACCAACAGGTGGCAAACAGTAAAGGTAGAGGAGGAAAGTTGCTACAGTAAGGCCATCATTACTAGGATGACATGTCCTACCTACCACTGACGGCAGGGGACAAGGGCATTAAATGCCCATGCCTTAGCTGTCCAGATACATGTATCTGGACGTCTTGGACGTGGGAAAAGCCTATCCCACCTGCTCCTGCACCGCTAGCTACAGAGCACCGCCGTCTACACAGTGCCCTGCCACGCACGCTTGGAAGGACCCAGAGCGCCACGCTGGCAGAGGCACTGGAGCAGCAGCACAGTAGCACAGTGGTACAGTAACGCTTGCCGCGGCAAGACCTTGCTGCACTTGATAGCTTGCCGCAACCAATAGCTTGCCGCGCAAGGTAACTTGCCGGGGCAAGTACCTTGCCGCAGCTGCTATCTTGCCGCAGCCAATACCTTGCCGCAGCCAATGACTTGCCGGGGCAAGTACCTTGCCGCAGCAAGTACTCTGCTACAGCAAACCTCAGGCTGGGGCTCAGCTGTCCCTCCCGGCAAGCTCCTCTTGCCGGGGCCTTGACTCTTGCTTTGTATACTTTGTTCTTGAATGGCTTAATAATCTTGAGCTTCTCTCTGGCTGTCCTCCCATAAGCCTGGCCGCGGGATGCTGCTACTGCCCGTGCACAAGTACGGGGTACTAGGGTACCCCTATTCTAGTACACCGACAGGAGCCCCCGGGCCTGGGCCACACACGGTGCCGGGCGTTGTTGGGCCAGGCCCAAACAGTGCACGGGCACGCGTGGCTGGGATAAGCCGAAACGTCTCTACGCTGTTTAATTGCACGCTCTCCCACGCGTCGCGCGTTGAATGCGGAGCGTGGGAAGCGTGCGCAGTTATCTCGAATGACGAAGAGGCGGGTGGTTCCGCATCTTTCCCCATAAAAGGAGGGACCTGCAGAAGCACTCACACACTCCTCTCACCATTCTCGATCTCCAAATCTCCGCCTTCTTCTTCCTCCGCTCCAAAACAAAGCGGTTTCCCAATCCTCCGCCACCGCGCGCGTCCGCATTTCCCTCGGACCTCAGCTCCGCCTTCGCCATGCCTCCCAAATGAGAAAAGGGGAAGACGGGGAAGTCCTCAAGGACGGAGACCCAGGCGCAGTTGAAGAGGCAGAAGTACGCGCTCTTCGCTCCGACGCTCACGGGGGCGGATCTGAAGGCCAAGTTCCAAGGCATGTGGGCCGTGAGGACCAAGGCGCATCCGGCTACCCGCGTTCGTCCAGCCACCGACGAGAGCGAAGTGAGCAAGTACCCCTTCTTCGCTTGCTACTTTTGGTGCGGGCTCTGCCCGCCGTACTCGGATTTCTTCAGCGACGTCATGTACACCTTCAATCTCCATCTACTGGATCTCACACCGAATGCCGTATCCACCATGGCAATATTCGCGCATCTGTGCGAGAACTTCGTTGACGTCGCACCCAACACCGCGCTGTTCAGGCATTACTTCACTCCCCGTGCTGAAAAGGGGGAGCCTCTCACTGTCGGCGTCTCGTTCGTTTCAAGATTTGGCGCCAAGGAGCATTATCTGAAGGGGGATCTCCGCCCAAGATGGGGAGAAATCCGGTCTGAATGGTGTTGGATCATTGACGACGACCCGCCACCATACTGTGAGCTTCGCAAGACCCCAGCAGCGCGTGGCACGGACTGGAGCGATCTGGATCCCCAGGACAAGAAGCTGGAGATTGCCGCTACCAGGATCATACGGCTCAGGGAGGCCGGGCTCACCATAGGGATGGTTGGCGCAGACTTCCTCCGCCGCCGCATTGCTCCTCTGCAGCAGAGAGGAAGGCCGGCCTCTGATTGGAAGAACCTAGCCGATATCATGCGGCTGCGCCCTGGACTGATCAACAACTTCACAGTTCTGCAGCACGACTTCTTCATGCGAGAACTGTTCAAGCAAGAGACAGATCCAGAGAAGCGCGACAAGGCGTTCACGCTGCCGAAGCACATCGTGCCCCTTTGCAACAACTCCGCATTGAGTGCAATCATCGCTATGATGCCGCTCTGCAATGCGCACAGCGTTGAAGCAACTTGGGACGTGCCGCTCGAAGAAGACGTGCGGCGATTCTTTGACTCCACGGTCGAAAAGCAGGTCCGGGTGGATGAGTGGCTCGTCCGCAACACCACTGAGCAAGAAATAGAATTCATTGCTCGAAGAGTGGAGGAGGACAGGCTCGCCAGGGAAGCTGGCGATTTTGGTTATACTTTGGCGGAGCTCGACGAGGCACAAAAGGAGAGCCTTGCCGAGCAGGGGATGCTTGCCGGGGAGGGCGAGCTCGCCGCACCCGGCAAGGATGTCGGGCCAAGCCAGCTTGCCGACGAGTCAGGCAGCTCGGAGGATGAGGGCTCCTCTTCCAAGGAGGGCATCGAAAGCCCACCGCAGTCAGAGTCCCCAGCCCCTCTGAGGAGGAAACGCCTCTGCAGGCTTGGCGAAGTGGCTGAGCGGCAAGAAGTTCAACAACCGCCGGAGCGCCATTCGACGCGCTCGACCGCGGCAAGGGCTGGTGCTGTGGGAGCGTCTCACGCGGCCCCGGCAACTGGAGCAGGGTCATCAAAGACCGCTGCTACTACCTCCGCCAAGCGGCCAAGGAGCCCGGCTCCCCCTCCTCCCCCTCCTCACACGGAGGCGGACTTTGATTTTTCCGCTCTCAGCGAAGAGGACGACGAGGAAGAGTAAGTTCCCTTGCCGCGACCCTCAATCTTTGTAAGATTTTGTTTCTGTCCTCACTTGTCACACTCCGGCCTTGCTTCCGCAGGGAGGAAACCTTGGCGGAGAGGATGAGGAAGAGAGCTAAGGTCTCGACGAGCAAGACCGTGGTGGTCGTCGAAGATGAGCCCACGGCAACCACCGCGGGAGCGTCTGAGACCATCCCGACCAGCTCGGAGCCCAGCCCTCGTCGCAGCCCCCAGCGCAGCCCCCAGCGTAAGTATTCCAACTACCTTTCGCTGGCGGTCGCTGAGGAACAAGCATTTGTCGCTGACATCTTTGGGCGTGTAGGAGACGAGCAGCAAGTGGAGCCATCTGAAGGTACTCCAGAAGTACCACCCCCCTCGACCACACCGCCAAGGAGAGGGTCTCCGGTAAGGGCTCCCACTAGCGAGCCGAACCACGAAGAGGAGCCGGCAAGCACCGAAGCGCCAAGCACCAGCGCTGGCGACCCCACCCCAATGACAAACGTTGACGGGGGAGGGGAGCCCACCGCTCCTGAGCTCAACACGGGTAAACCCACTTGCCGCAAAACTCTTTCTGCTTTCTTTCTTTTGTCTTCTTGAATTTCTTCCTAAAGCTCTTTTTGCTTTACTTCTCGGGTTGGCAGAGCCCTCCTCGGTAGAGCCAATGAACATTGACTCTTCTGCCGAGGAGAACACCGCAGGGGCCGTCGACGACGAGGCCGCCAAGGCCGCCGCTGCCAAGGCCGACAAGCTGGCAGCCGACAAGCTTGCCGACGAAGAAGCTGCCAGGGCTGCCGAAGAGGCCGGCAAGGCCGCCGAGGATAATACCGCCAAGGCGCCCACCGATGAAGCCGCCAAGGCTGCTGAAGCTGAGGCCGCCCAGAAGGCTGCTGAGGAGGTCGGCGAGGGAGCCGGTGGTCGTACTGACGGCCCTGAGGCCACAGGAGCGCCAGGCGCTACTCCGACCACGGGTCCCTCAACCACTGAAGAGGCGGCAGCGCCCAACTCGCCTCCGCCAAGCAAATACATCCGGGTCGGCGAGAACGTCTACGTCAGCCTCCCCTGGACGGCGGGCTCCAGAGCGCCAACCGAGGAGGGTGTTGTGGACGAGGAGATCCTTGCCGCTGCCGGGCTCCAGCTTGTGGATGCGCCAGGCGCCAGCAGCAGCAGCACGTCTGAAGAGGAGCAACTGCTCCAAAAGCTGCTGAATCTTCATCGCGCCCGACGGGAGAAGCTAGCTTCCAGGGAGGCGCTCATCGAGAAGGCCGAAGCTGACATGTTGAGGCGCGCGGAGATCTTGGCGGACGTCTGCGCGCGATCTCTTAATGCGTTAGAGGTCAAGCGGGCACAGCTGGCCGAAGAACGGCAGGCCCTCCTCCTGATGAAGCAAGACATTGAACAAAAACAGGAGGAGACCGCCAAGGAGTTGTCTGCTCAGGCCGGTGATCTGAACCAGCGGAAAGTGGACCTCGATGCCCACGAAGAGGAACTTGCCGAGCGCGAGAAGAAACTTGCCGAAACCCTCCAGCAGAAAGACGAGGAGGTGGCAAGACTTGTCGCAGAGCGGACCCAGGGGCAGGCACAAAAACACCAGAAGGAAATCGAAGCCTTGGCCCAAGAGTACGCCAGCAAGTTGGTGGAGGCCACCAACGCTGTCGTTGCTGCAGAAGTGAGCAGGAAGGAAGCGGAAGAGAAGGTGGCAAGACTAGAGGCCGCCCTCAAGGCAAACGGCGACAAGCTCTCAACGCTTGAAAGTGAGAGGGCAAAGGTGACCCACACTTTGGCGGAGATGCAAGTTACCATAGCCAAGAAGAACGATCTGCTTGCCGCCGCCAACGACTCCATAGCAGACCTGAAGCTGAAGCTGACCACGCTGAAGGAGACGCTCGACACCACCAGAAAGCGCGAAGGGCTTCTAATGACAGAGCTCCAGAAGGAAAAGGGTCTGCTTCAAGACGCTATTGCAACCCAGAAGAAGTTCAGGGATAACGTGGGGATCTTCATAGACAGGCTTGCCAGTGCCGCCGAGGGCATCGACAAGGAGCTGACTGCCCTGAAGGTGCCGGACTTCGGGTACTCCACCGACAAGAACACGCAAACTAGCGTCAAGCTAGCCGAGTTCTTCGACGGAGTAGTAGAAGCACTCCAACAGCTCCAAGTCAATCAAAAGGCTCAACTGGCCGACGAGTCACGCAGGCTTTGCCGGGGAGTTCTCCGGAGGTTGTTGGTGAAGATAGCATACAGAAACCCGGGCGTCGACTTCAGCAACATCTTCAAAAGCTTGCCGAAGGGATACGACCCCGCGCCACTAGAGGCCCTTGTCGCGCCCATCGTGGAGAGGGTGGACCATATCCAGAGAGTCGAAGGCGAGCACCGCAATTAGAGAGCCCATTCTTCTCCCTCCTTGCCGCCGCTAGACATGTTAAAGAACAATCTGTTTAAGCCGCGGCAACTTATCTTGTAATATAACTTGCAATATTTTGGAGTTAATGCATGTCATCTCCCTTGAGCAATTTCTTTCTTTGTGTGTACTTGCCCTACGCTTATAGGGAACTTGCCGGTGCGCGCACCATTGCCGCGAGCGCTGGGTGTGGGACTTCAGCAGCTTGCTGGCGGTGCCGCTGCCGGCAAGCAACCTTGTCGCGCTCAGTGCAGCCACTTAGGTTGTTGAGCGGACTCGAAACAAGATAAGGGCGCGACCGATTACGCTTAGGTTCCGTCGCGCACAGGTTTTCCATACAAAGAGTAGTATCGTTCAAGGAAAATAACCTTGAAAATAAAAAAGAATTTGATTGCTCAAACTTTGGCACTTAGCTTTGTCGTTGATCTCTCCGCGGCAAGGTCTTGTCACTGCTTGCCGCTGCCTTCTTCCCGGCAAGGCAAAGTTTCTTTGAACGACGCCTGGTCCATATCATTATCCCATCCCCCCCGGCAAACTTGTGCGCGAGGGAAGCTTCTGTCTCTTTGAGAAAAAGAAAGAAGAGAAAATAAAGATATAGGAGCTTGGCGGCTCGTTAATGCTTACCGGGGAGGCTGTACTGCACAGTATGTCAGATAATCATGCAAAATAAAAGTAAACATGAAATCGTCAAAAACTGCGAAATACAAAAGCTTTATTTATGCACAGGGTCTGCGCCTGGCTTTGTACAAAGGATTACATGCAATAGCGGTAGGACTTGTACAAGAGGTGGTTGCCGGGGAAGGGCCCGGCAACCGCGCCTTATGGGTAAAACTTACGAAGATGCTCAATGTTCCAGGAGTTGATCACTGGAATGCCATCCTCGGTCTCCAGGCGGACAGCGCCAGGCCTGGTGACTCGTTTCACCCGATAAGGGCCTTCCCACTTCGGCGTCAACTTGTTTGAATTCTTGGCCGACTAAACGCGCCGAAGAACAAGGTCGCCTTCCTCGAGACTTCTGGCATTAACTTTGCGGCTATGGTAGCGACGCAAAGCTTGCTGGTAGCGAGCAGCTCTCACAGCAGCCTGAAGACGATCCTCCTCGAGGAGCACAGCGTCATCTTGCCGCAGTTGCTCTTGCTCAAGCTCATCGTAAGCGAGCACTCGAGGTGACCCGTATACGAGTTCCGTGGGGAGAACTGCCTCTGCTCCATAAACTAGAGCAAAAGGCGTCTGGCCAGTAGCTCGATTTGGCGGCGTCCTGATCGACCAAAGAACCACTGGCAGCTCCTCGATCCAGTTCTTGCCGCACTTGCGCAGCCTGTCGAAAGTTCTCGTCTTGAGCCCACGCAGCACTTCAGCATTTGCCCTTTCAGCTTGACCGTTGCTTCGCGGGTGAGCAACAGAAGCGAAACAGACCTTGGCGCCAAGGTCTTCGACATACTGCATGAAGGCGTGGCTCGTGAACTGGGTACCGTTGTCGGTGATGATCCTGTTAGGAACACCAAAGCGACAAACAATTCCCTTGAAGAACTTGATGGCTGATTGTGCTGTCACCTTCCTCACTGCTTCCACTTCCGGCCACTTCGTGAACTTGTCGATGGCCACATACAAGTACTCGAAGCCCCCGGTGGCACGGGGAAAGGGGCCGAGGATGTCGAGCCCCCAGACCGAAAATGGCCAGGAGAGAGGGATTGTCTGGAGAGCTTGAGCTGGCTGATGAATCTGCTTGGAATGAAACTGGCATGCTTCACACTTGGTTACTAGTGCAGTTGCATCCTGGGGGGCGGTGGGCCAAAAGAAACCTTGCCGGAAGGCCTTTCCAGCAAGGGCTCTTGACCCTATGTGGTGACCACATATGCCTCCATGAATCTCCGCCAACAGCTCCTGTCCTTCTTCCCGGGGAATACACTTCAATTTCACACCGTTTGGTCTTTTTCTGCACAGCATGTCATCGACAAATTGATACATATTGGACCGACGGGCTACTTTCTCCGCTTCTTCCTGCTCTTCGGGAAGTTCTCCTGTCTGAAGGAAACGGACGATCTGCTGCGCCCACGCTGGAGCCTGTGGCTCGACAACGAGGACTAAAGGCATTTCTTCTGCTGCGGGAACATCAGGCCCTGCGGCAAGAGCTTGTCGCTCTACCAGAGCCGGCCGTTCCCCGACGAGCTTGGCGGGAACAGTTGCTTCAACGACAAGAGCCTGGGGCCCTGCTGGAGCGTGTTGTCCTTCAACAAGCTCGTCGGGAGCAGTTGCTTCAACGACGGAAGCCCAAGGCCTCGCCGGAGCATCTTGCTCCTCAGCGCTTTGATCAGGAGCGCCTGCTTCAACGACAAGGACCCGAGGTCTTGTCGGAGCAAGTTGCCCCTTTGCATCTTGCCTAGGAGCACCCGCTTCAACGACAAGAGCGTGAGGCCTTGTCGGAGCAAGTTGCCCCTCTGCATCTTTGACGCTGGCTTTGGCAGCCTTCTTGCCGGTGACTTCGGGGAGCTCTACCGGGAAGTAGTCGCCAGAAGCCAACTTCCTCTTCCTGCCTTGCCCAACTGATGGCGTCACGGACGGCTGAGTTAGTTGGAGCACAAAAGTGCCTGGTTCCACAGGCAATTTGAGTGCGGCGCGCTTTGACAAACCATCGGCAATGTCATTCTCAGCACGTGGGACGTGCTCCATTTGTAGGCCGTCAAAGCGTTCTTCCAACTTCCTCACCTCATCTACATAAGCTTCCATCAATGGGCATTGGTAGTTCTTGTTCACTTGCCTGACGACAAGCTGCGAATCTCCCCTGACAATAAGCTTCTTGATCCCAAGGTCTGCCGCGATCCTGAGACCGGCAAGCAACCCCTCATACTCTGCAGTATTGTTCGTCGCCTGTTCCTTGGGAAAGCGCATTTGGACCACGTACTTGAGGTGCTCTCCGGTGGGTGCGACAAGCAGTACGCCAGCACCGGCGCCTTGCAGCGAAAAGGCACCATCAAAGTACATAAGCCACTCTTTGCTTGTCTCCTTGCCGGGGAGAGTCGTCTCTGGGATTTCTTCGTCTGGCGTTGGTGTCCATTCTGCGACAAACTCTGCCAAAGCTCGGCTCTGTATGGTTGATGTACTCTCAAACTTGAGACCAAAGCTCGACAACTCCAACGCCCACTCGACAATCCTGCCTGTCGCTTCTGGATTTTGCAAAATCCTTTTCAGCGGGAAGCGAGTAATGACGGTAACTTCATGTGCTTGAAAGTAATGGCGCAGCTTTCTCGAGGCCATGAGAAGGCCGAAAAGCAGCTTCTGCACACCAGAATACCTTGACCTAGCTCCCTGCAGAAGAGAGCTGACAAAGTAGACCGGGCGCTGCACCATTTTCTTTTTTTGTATCACTTCGCCTGACTGCGTAGACGAATCCTTGTCGGCACCAAAACTTGTCGGGGGAGCCCCCAGCTTGTCGCTGGATGTGCTTGCCGCACTTACTGCCTCCTCATCCACCTCTCTCTCCGCTACTAGCGCAGCACTAACCACTTGATTGGTTGCCGCTAGATACAGTAACAACTTCTCTTGTGGTTTAGGTGCGACAAGTATTGGAGGAGAGGAGAGGTATCTCTTCAAGTCTTGCAGCGCTGCCTCCGCCTCCGGAGTCCATTTTAATGGACCTGCCTTTTTTAAGATTTTGAAAAATGGCAGGGCGCGCTCAGCTGACTTGGAGATAAACCTACTGAGAGCAGCAACACAGCCGGCAAGTCGTCGTACATCCTTGACGCGCTTCGGTGCCTCAATTTGCTCAATGGCTTTGATCTTGTCAGGATTGGCTTCAATTCCACGTTGAGACACAAAGAACCCGAGAAGCTTGCCGGAGGGAACTCCAAACACGCACTTCTCGGGGTTGAGCTTCAGGTTGATCTTGCGCAGATTTACAAAAGTTTCTTCTAGATCTTGAACCAAAGTAGCCCTGTCCTTGCTTTTGACCACTATATCATCCATATAGGCTTCCACATTTCTGTGCAGCTGAGGCTCAAAAGCAATCTGGACGGCTCTTGCAAATGTTGAACCAGCATTTTTCAAACCAAATGGCATACGTATGAAACAGTATGTGCCACAGGGTGTGATAAATGCGGTCTTTTCCTCATCTTCCTCAGCCATGAAGATTTGATGATACCCTGAATATGCGTCAAGAAATGAAAGCAAATCACATCCTGCCGTGGAGTCAACAATCTGGTCTATGCGGGGCAAAGGAAATGGGTCTTTGGGACAAGCTTTATTGACATCAGTGAAATCAATACAAAGCCTCCATTTTCCATTTGCTTTGCGCACGACAACAGGATTGGCCAACCACGTAGGATGGAGCACTCCTCTGACGAGGCCTGCTGCTTCCAACTTCTTGATTTCTTCCGTAATAAACTCTTGCCGCTCCACAGCTTGCTTTCTGGCTTTCTGCTTGACGGGCCTCGCGTGGGGACAGACGGCAAGGTGGTGCTCAATTACTTTCCTGGGAACACCGGGGATGTCGGACGGTTGCCATGCAAACACGTCGACATTCGCCCGCAGGAAAGCAACGAGCGCACTTTCCTATTTGTTGTCAAGTGTGGCACTGATGGTGAAGGAACCACCAGTGCCGTCCTCCTTGGCGGGCACCTTCTTTGTCGCCGGCGGAGCGGCTTTGTTCTTCTTGCACTTGCCGGTGGAGCTCTCTGGTGCGTCCTCGACGGCAGCGCAGCACTCCGAAGAGGTGCGCTTGCTGGAGTGGGCACAGGAGCTCTTGCCGGACTACCTCTTGTTCTTCCCCCCGGGAGCTTCAGCGGCAAGTGCCTTGGCGGCAGTTGTGGCAGCTGCTTCCCGGTAGATCTTCTCGGCGCAAATAAGTGCATCCTTCTTATCGCAGGGAACTATGATAACACTTACTGGGCCTGGCATCTTCAACACGTTGTAGGCATAATGAGAGGCTGCCATGAACTTGGCGAGCGCTGGACGGCCAAGTATCCCATTATAAGGCAATGGAATATCGGCAACGTCAAAGGTGACCTTCTCGGTCCGGTAGTTCAGCTCGCCGCCAAATGTCACTGGCAGCGTGATCTTCCCTTTCGGCTTGCTCCTTCCTGGATTGACTCCTTGGAAAGTACCAGTTTCCTCAAGCTCGCCGTCAGGGATTTGAAGTTTCCGGAGCACAGCGGGCGAAATCAGATTCAAGCCGGCCCCACCGTCAACTAACATCTTCGTGACCTTGAGGTTGCGGATCGTTGGTGAAACCAACATCGGCAAGCACCCGACCGCCGCTGTGCGGTCAGGGTGGTCCTCAATGTCAAAGACGATAGGCGTGTCGGACCACTTCAGAAGCTTTCTGGCGTCAACAGATGGTTCCGCCGCATTGATCTCTCGCGCCCACTGTTTAAGTTGGCGGTGAGAAGAATGCAACGAAGCACCACCGTCAACACACAAGACTTCTGTGGCTTTCTGAAATTCGTGCTCACTGGATTCTTCATCATCTAGATCATCATCATCATCATCTTTGTCGCGGCCACGAGGAGGCCTGTCTCTCTGCTGCTGCTTGGCCTTGCCGCGACGCCCTCCTCGGGCAGTGCGCTTCTTGCCGGACCCGCCAGCACCTTCTGGGGCCTTTTCCTTGTCGCGCCTCTCATACTCAGCTTTCTGCTGCTCGACAAGCTGCTCGACTCGTCGGCAGTTCTGGAGATCGTGTCCCTTGGTGCGGTGGATCTTGCAATATTGCTTGTCGGAGCCGTCCTGCTTGTCGGCAGCCGCCAAGGTCTGACAGTTGGCGCACGCGGCAATCTCCTTGCCGGAGCCCTCAACTTTGGCCTTGTCGGCGCTGCCGTTGCCGCTGGACTGTTCGACGGCAAGCACAGCTTTGCCCTTTTTCTTCCTGTTGTTCCGCCGCCGGCCCTTCTTTGCCGGGGCGGTACCTTCGCTGTCAGAGCTCCCCCCTGCGCCAACACCTTCACCGGGAAGTTTCCTTCCCTCTTCAGCACGCGCACACTTGTCGGCGAGAGCATATAGCTGGCCAATGTCTCTGACCTTGGTCATCGCCATTTCCTCCCGCATCTTGCGGTTACGCACGTTCTGATGGAACGCGCTAATAACCACAGCGGGGTGAACATCTGGGATGTTGTACTGTACGCGGCTGAACCTTTGAATGTATTTGCGTAGGGGCTCTCCTTCCTTCTGGGGGATGAGATGAAGATCACTCTCCTGGCCATGAGGTTGATGACCGCCAGTAAAGGCACCAACAAACTGATGGCACAGGTCCGCCCATGAAGAAATGGAGTTCTCCGGCAAGTGCATGAGCCATGAGACGACGTTGCGCTTTAACACGAGCGGGAAGTAGTTAGCAAGAATCTTGTCGTCTCGTCCCCCGGCAGCTTGCACCGCAATGGTGTAAATGCTGAGGAACTCCGACGGGTGTGTCTTGCCATCATACTTCTCCGGCACGTCAGGCTTGAAAGCCTTGCGGTTGGGCCACTGGACCTGCCGCAGCTCACGGGTGAACGCTGGACAACTTACCGCGTACGGCAAGTCGCCAGGATCCCCTGGCGCATGCATGTCAACAGCGGGCCCTGCGCGTCTGTCGGACTGACGATGCGCTTCTCTCCTTCGCTCGATAGTGGTACGAGCGTCTTCTCCTCTGCGTTCCTGAAGAACGAGGTGTTGGTCACGACGAGCTCGCGGGTCAGACGACGTCATGGAATCATCGCCACGGGCGTCGTTTCGACGTGTCGGCGACCAAGGCCGTCTGGGCGGGGAGTGTACGGTTGTTGCCCCCTCGCCGTTCTTGTTGGTGACAGCATTGTCACCAGTTCTCTTGTCGGCCGCGCGCGCCGGATCGGCATCAGCGAAGCTGAGAAGGCTCTGAATGGTTGCCCTCCACTCGTCAAGCTTATCTGCTGGTGGAGGGAAGTTCAGGAGCAGCTGCGCACGCGCCAACGCTTCTCCTGGTGAGGGAGGTATCGAGTGGCGTGAGGACTGTGGGATGCTCTTACTCCTAACAGTGTTAGAAGGAGCATCTCCACGCCCAGGCGACCGTACCTCGACCCCGCCAGCGTGTTGATGCGTATGGTGACCCTGCGCATCTCGAGATCGATGCGCAAGTTCATTATCCAGGGAGCGCCTGGCACCTGGGGCGTCAGGACGCTGCCTGTCACGGGCTTCTTGCGAAGGCCGCGGCGTCTGAACCAGCGCAGGCGTTCTAGAACACGCAGCACCGTTTCTGGAGCTTGCAAGGCCAGCAGCAGCGAGCAGCGCTGCGTTCCCAGACCCAGCAGCGCCAAGATTGGCGTTGTTGGCCCGGTTTTGGACAGGTGGAGGTAATGGGAGCTCTCGCTCTCCAGTCCCTCCAGCAGTCGCAATCACGTCGGCACCCTCCTGCATGGGAGCAGGCGGGTTGGACGTAGACGCACCGATGGCCGAAGTCTTCTTTTTTGGAGCCATAAGGTGGAGGATGGCCCAAAAACTAATGCGCAAATCGCTAGATCAGGTTCACACAACCTCTCCCCCTACCTGGCGCGCCAAAGATGTCGGGGACGAATCCACGATCACCTATGGGACCCAGGGAAGGACCCCTTTACGTTCGGCAGGGAGAGACGATCGCACGAAGAGCAAATCTAGCGAAGAACACGACAGCGCACGCGAGAGATTTACCCAGGTTCGGGCCGCATGGATGCGTAAAACCCTACTCCTGCTTTTTGGTGTATTATCTGGATGATTGTTCTAGCTCCAGGAGCGCTACAGTACAGAGCAGCTGCGTACAATACTGGAGTTCTCAATCTCCGAGTTCCTAACTCCCCTCCACGTTGCCTATGGGCCTCCTTTTATACGCACAAAGGGGTCACCAACAGGTGGCAAACAGTAAAGGTAGAGGTGGAAAGTTGCTACAGTAAGGCCATCATTACTAGGATGACATGTCCTACCTACCACTGACGGCAGGGGACAAGGGCATTAAATGCCCATGCCTTAGCTGTCCAGATACATGTATCTGGACGTCTTGGACGTGGGAAAAGCCTATCCCACCTGCTCCTGCACCGCTAGCTACAGAGCACCGCCGTCTACACGGTGCCCTGCCACGCACGCTTGGAAGGACCCAGAGCGCCACGCTGGCAGAGGCACTGGAGCAGCAGCACAGTAGCACAGTGGTACAGTAACGCTTGCCGCGGCAAGACCTTGCCGCACTTGATAGCTTGCCGCAACCAATAGCTTGCCGCGCAAGATAACTTGCCGGGGCAAGTACCTTGCCGCAGCTGCTATCTTGCCGCAGCCAATACCTTGCCGCAGCCAATGACTTGCCGAAGCAAGTACCTTGCCGCGGCAAGTACTCTGCTACAGCAAACCTCAGGCTGGGGCTCAACTGTCCCTCCCGGCAAGCTCCTCTTGCCGGGGCCTTGACTCTTGCTTTGTATACTTTGTTCTTGAATGGCTTAATAATCTTGAGCTTCTCTCTGGCTGTCCTCCCGTAAGCCTGGCCGCGGGATGCTGCTACTGCCCGTGCACAAGTACGGGGTACTAGGGTACCCCTATTCTAGTACACCGACAACCTCGAACACTGCCGAATGTTGCTTTGCTCCAGTCTCCTAGGTTTCCCGCAAGTGCTTCAAGTTTAGCTCGCACTTCCTCGACCGTCAGTTCGTGACCATTCAGCTGCCAAGCAGCTCGGACAGTCTCTTTTAAATCTGCATGAGTGTCCCACATAGTTTCATACCGGAACTGTCTAGTTCCCTTGTCTTGCCTCGCACCCAGCTGCACCAGGATAGGTGAGTGGTCTGATGTCGCTGCCGTCAAGTGTTGCACCGAAGCCAGCGGAAATTGCTCACACCAATCCGCCGTGGCAAGTGCTCTGTCGAGTCGAACCCTTGTGAAAGTGCCTCCTGTAACCTTCTTTTCATAGGTCCAACTTGTTCCATTAAAGCCTAGATCCATCAAGCCGCAAATATCAACCGCGTCTCTGAATCCCTGGACTTGTGATCGGCTTCTACTGCCAATTCCAACATGCTCCTCATGCCTTAACACTTCAATGAAATCACCTAGGCAGATCCAGGGTAGGGTTTCTGTATTTGCTAGATTTTTCATGGTGTCCCATGTATTGTGGCGTAGATGAGTCTGCGCCTCGCCGTAAAAGCACGTCATTCTCCACGGGGCACCACCAAGATCAGAAATTTTAGCATCTATGTGGTACCTCGAGTAACCCAAGTTCTCCACTTTTATTTCATTATTCCAAAACATAACCAAGCCTCCACTTCTACCAGTGGGGTCAACACCAAAAGAACAATCAAAACCTATCGTACTTGCTAACTTTTCAGCTCGAACTCTACTGATTTGAGTTTCTACAATGCAAAGTACTTTAGGGGCAAACTTTAACGCGAGTTCTTGCAGCTCTTGAACTGTCGGGGCGTTGCCTAACCCGCGACAGTTCCAGCAAAGAAGATTCATTGGGCCCGGCGGTCCTCCACCAGGGAGGCCGCCAAACGCCCATCAAAACCTTTAACACCACCAGATGCTTTCTTCACGCTCCCTGAGTTGTTTTTCTCTGGAGCTACTTTATCTAATAGTAAACTTGTCTTGGGTCTCTTCGGATCCTGCTTGGGAGGCGGGCTAGTAACAACATCCCCCCCCCTTTGGCCTTCTCAACAAGCACAAGCTCCATGCCCGTCGTTGCTGAAGGGGTGACCACCTCCACAGAGCCACGCTTCCTGCTAGGATCAACCACCTCCATATCAGCATCATCTTCCCTCCTACTAGCAGTGTCATCAGCCCGGTTTTCATCCTTTTGCTGGTTCTGCTGCCTCTTCTGACTATTGTTACGGTTGTTGCGGCGCTTCGTAGCCCAGGCAGTGGTAGCTGGTGCCCGGAGGTTTTTGTATATTAGTGCTGAAGGAGGATGAACTCCATCACCATGTTCTTTGAACTCATGACCCATCGTCCCACAAACCTGGCACCAATCCGGCAGTCGCTCATACTTAACCGCAAAGATCTCACGCTCTCCTGCACGAACTATGGAAGTTGCTTTCTTCAGAGGATTGCGCACATCCAGGCGCACTCTCACACGGTAAAAATTCCCCTCAAAATCAAAGGATGAGGGTTCGGAATCAACGAACTCGCCGAGCTTCGAAGCCAACGCCTTTACTTTACCATGATACGCAATGGGAAGGTCGATGATCCGGGCCCATATATCGAATTTGAATAGCTCAATAGTAGTCGGCTTGGTGTAACCATCATACGGTGTAATTATCACCGGATTGCCTCTGAAGTGCCATGGGCCTCCTTGGGTTACCGTCTCCCAATCCCCTAGACAGTTAAACTGCATAATGAACAAATTTTCCTCTAGGGTTTTGATCTTTACTGTCCTTGCCAAATCCCAAGCCTACTTCATGTTGCGGAAGAACCAGTACGTGTTGAAGCCCTTATCCATGTGCACCCTGACCAAGATCATCCATCGGAGGTCCTCTGCTGGTGGCGCATCATCTTCTTCAAAAATCACATCGTCCAGGTCATCCTCTCCCAACGCCAGCTATTTCATGAGATCATCAATCTTTCCCTTGGCCTTGTCTCCCGACGTCGAGGAACTACCCTTGTTCGCCATGATCACAACTCGAGATCGATCTCAGGGATGCGATCGCGATCTGGAAACTCCAAGGACTCCTCTCTTCCCTACCCCGTCCAAGGCCGGAAAACAGCACCAGGCTGTCCCCAACAGCCCGAGAGAGAGGATCGGAGGCGGGGGAAGCCCCGGAAATCAAAGAATTTTCTCAACGTCGCCGCCGGCGACGAGAGGATAGATAACCCTAGCGAGAGGGAAAAAAATACTTGGTTGCGTAGAAAATCAGCCTGTTGTGTATTTGTATTATTTTCCATATTTTTTCTTTTCGATTTTTTGCTTTTTACTTTTGGTTATACTTCCAAATATTTTAAAATAAATATATAAAAAATATTTTAAAAACAATTGTTAACCAAGCATTTGAAATTTTTTAAATGTCCCTAGGGAAAATATTTCTCATGTATATTAAAAGTGTATGCAGAAAATATACAATGAGTGTGAAAAAATTGATTATATTTAATAAGATCAAGCATTTGAAAAAAATAAACAACTATTTCGAAAATGTTAATTCAACATTTGAAAATGTTAAATCTATATAGAAAAAATATTAACCATGTATTCAAAAAATATTAATATTTTGTCTCGCATTAAGCGACACATGGGAACAACAGCCTCATGTTTATTTTGTTTTTTTTCATTTTTTTTCTTTTCTTTCTTTCTTTCTTTTTACTTTTTTTATACTTCCAAACATTCAGATATATTCCAAAATACTCTGCATAAAATGTTTAAAAAATGTTGACCAAGCAATTGAAGAATATTAAATGTGTATAAGAAAATGTTCATCACGTATATGAAAAATGTATACAAAAAAATGTGTATCAAACAATTTGATCATATATTTGAAAAATGTTCATCAAACATTTTTAAAATGTTGAAAAAGTTTTTGAAAAATGTTAATCAAGCATTTGGAAAAGCTTACATGTGAATAAAAAAATGTTTGCTATGTATTAAAAAATGATGAAAAACTTGATCATCTCATAAAAAATTAATCAAGCATGAAAAAAGGTTGAACAAATATTTGAAAATGTTATTCAAACAGTCCAAAATGTTAAATGTGTATGAAAAAATGTTGACCATATTTAAAAATGATTAAAATTTTGATCGTTTATATAAAATATTAATCAAGGATTTGAAAAAATATTGAAAGGTATTTCAAACTGTTAATCAAGCAGTTAAAAAATCTTAAATGTGTTTAGAAAAATTGTTGACCATGTGTTCAAAAATGTTAATTTGCATTAAAAAATGTTAATCAAGCATTTGAAAAATGTTAAATATGCATAGAAATTATTTTGACCATTTATTAGAAATTGTAATATTGTATTTGAAAATGTTAATCAGCTTTTTTTAAAGTGTGTATAGGAAAATTGTTGACCATGTATTAAAAGTGTTAATCATGTATTTGAAAAATGTTAATCAAGCATTTGTAAAATGTTAAAATGTGTATAGAAAAAATGTTAACCATGTATTTAGTATATTCAATTTGTATTGGAAAAATGTTAGATGTGTATTAGAAAAATGTTATTGGCATATACATAAAATGTAGAATGAAAACCAAAAGAACAAAGAAAACCCAAAAAATGGAAACTAGAAAAGAAACAGAATAAACCAAAAATAAAGAAAACATAAAATAAGGCCGAAGAAACAAATGCAAAAATGAATGAAAAAGAATGAAAAAAACAAAGAAGAGAAAAGAAATAAAAGAAAAAAGAAGAAGAAAAAACCTGGAGGAAACCGGCTCGAAATCGCCTCAAGTAGGACGCGCCCCTACTACTTACCACGAGTGAGACCAGGGATGAATGTGTGCTTCTCGCCTTTCCCTGCTCTTTTTACATTAACTGTGAGCGCGCAAATGGGCTGGTCCGATTACTATAGAACCTTCAGCAAGACTCATTAAGATATGGTCGCCATGACAGGGATCGGGGGGTAGGCGCTAGGGAAGCCTCGCGTGAAGGCGAGCGCGATATGGGCCGGCCTAGGCGCGCGGAAGGCCACAACCTCTTTTTTCGGTATTTTTTCCATAATTTTTGTTTTTGATTTTTTGCCTTTTTTACTTTCGTTTATACTTCCAGATGTTCTAAATAAATATATTTTAAAAGCATTTTATATTTTTTTTAACATTTGTTAACCAAGCGATTGAATTTTTTTTAATGTGTATAGAGAAAATATTTCTCATGTAGATGAATAATGTATACAACAAATATACAATGTGTGTGAAAAAATTGATCATATTTTAAAAATAATCAACCATTTGAAAACAAATATTAAACAAGTATTTCAAAAAATCTTAATCCAGCATTTGAAAATGTTAAATGCGTATAGAAAAAATATTTACCATGTATTCAGAAATTTTTAATATTGTATTTGAAAAAATGTAATCAGACATTTGCAAAAATTTAAACGTGTATAGAAAAATGTTGAACATATATTAAAAATGTTAAATGTGTATAGAAAAATGTTGACCATGTATTCAAAAAATTTATCTTGTATTTGAAAAATGTTAAACATGTATTATGCGTATACCTGGCCATACCTCGGGCCGGGCCGGGCTTTGGACCGGGCCTAGCCAAGCCCGACGCAAAAAACCCCGGCCCGGGCCCGGCCATCAGGCCTGGGTTTTGGGCCCAAACCCGGCCCGCATGCGTAAAAGCCCGTCGGGCCTCGGGCCGGGCCCCTTCAGGAAATCACGAAAACGACGGGCCTGGGCCCGGCCTTCGGGCTCAAAATCTAGGCCTGGGCCCAGCCCGGGAGCAGCGTCGGGCCGGGCCGGGTCGGGCTTTTTCGTGCCGGGTCGGGCCGGGCCGTTCGGGCCGGGCTGCCTATGGCCAGGACTAAATATACATATACCAAAAATATATAATATGTATGAAAAAGTAGATATAAAAATATAAGTTCTTAAAAATGTTAATCATATATTTCAAAATGTTAAACATGCGTATGAAATTATTATTGATGTACATTAAAAAGGTTGAATGTGTACTGAAAACACAGTTAACATGTGTTAAAAAAAAGAAACCGATGAAAATCAACAAAAAAGAAAAATAAAGAAACTCAATAAAAACAAAATAAGAAAATAGAAGAAAACAAAAAAAAGAAATGGAAAAAATAAATGAATGCAAAAAGAATGAAAATAGTGAAATTTGAGAAAGAAGCAGAGGAAACCGATGAAAAACGAGAAAGAAAGAAAAAAGAAAGAAAGAAAAAGAAAGGAAGAAAACCCGAGAAAGAAACAAAGAAAACGAAAGAAAAAAGGAATAAAAGAAAAAACTAGTAAAATAGAGAAAAAACAAAGAAAACTGATAAAAATAAAACAAAAACAAAAAGTTTAAAACTAGTGGAGAACCGGTTCTCTTCCCTCAAGTTAGTCGCACCTCCTTTTTTACCAAAAAACTGAGTGCCTCAAGGAGTGGAGTATATGAGCTCGGGCTCATTTGAGCCCGGATGAACAGTAAATTAGGGAAAAAAAATCAAAAAAATCTGAATTTTTTTGTGGTATACTTTGACAAATGTTCTATGTGTTTGCAAATTTTCATCATGAGATCGGATTCATGGAAGGCGTGACAAAAAAAAAACAAAATCAATGCTCTGAAAATGCTACTTTCAAAAGCATTTTGGAGCACTGATTTCGTTTTTTTACCACGCCTTCCACAAATGTGATCTCATGATGAAAATTTGCAAACACTTAGAACTTTTGTCAAAGTATATCACAAAAAAAATCAGAACTTTTTGAAATGTTTTTCATTTTTTTTCAAATTTACTGTTCATCCGGGCTCAAATGAGCCCGGGCTCAAAAGGGTACTTTCGGTGCCTCAAGGGCTAGCGGCGCTACCCAGAGCCGAAGAGACTTGGAATTGATCTCAGGTGCTCTTTTTATTTGGGGTTTTATAAGTGTGTGCTAATGGACTGCGGACGCAAGAGCTTCTTCCGTCTCGCTATAAGTGAGATATAGCTCTCGAGCTATTTGGCGGCCTACCGCCAAGCAGGACGTGCAGACGTACACTTTTTCATTCTTTTTTGGGAAATGCTTGCCATCAACCGATCGATCCCTAGTGAGCGTCCGCCGCCTCCATGTTCGTCGGATGGACTCTTCATCGGGTGGTGGAGAGCCAACCTTCATATATATGACGCCCCCGGCCCAATCGTGCACTAATCATACACGCAAATGCACACGATCAAGCCTAAGAACTCACGGGAAGATATCACAACACAACTCTAAAACATAAATAAAGTCATACAAGCTTTATATTACAAGCCAGGGGTCTCGAGGGCTCGAATACATAAGCTTGCGTACAAGCGTCAGCGGAAGCATCAGATATCTGAGTACAGATATGAAACAGAAACAGAAAGGCCTTTAGAAAGGCGGGACAAAAGAAAACACTACGATCGAAAGGCGTAGGCCTCCTGCCTGGGACCCTCCGATCCTACTCCTGGTCGTCAGTCAACTCGTAGAAGCATCCATCCTCTGGGTAGTAGTAGTAGTCGATCGACGGGGCATCTGTCTCTGGGGGCTCCGTCATCTTGGTCACGACAAACTGATATGGGGGGAAAAGGAAAACAAAGCAACCGTGAGTACTCAGAAGTACTCAGCAAGTAAGGATCTACACTACATATGCAACATTTTCAATGAGAGGCTGTATATATGGGATGGGCTGCAGAAATGCCAGAATAGAGAGAAGGCCTAGTCCTATCGAAGACTAGCATCTTCAGCGGTCTTGCAGCAATAGAAGAGAGTAGAACAGTTCAATATAATGTAGCAGTATCATTAAGTCTCATCCTCACCCAGAGATCCTTTCTCGACTCCTTGCGAGAAAGCAATCCCAGAGCCATAGTATCCAAGTATCCAGTTCTAAATTGTATCAATCAGGATACAACTCCGAGTGTCCTTTACCGTAGGACCGGCTATCGATAGAAGTATTCTTCCCTGCAGGGGTGCACCAACTTACCCAACACGCTCGATTAACTCCGGTCGGACACACTTTCCTGGGTCATGCCCGGCCTCGGCCAAACGACACATCGCAACCCTACCTACAGCTCAGCAGAGAGGTCCCCGCCGGTCTACATCCTAAGCGCTCAGGGGTCTTGGGCCATCGCCCTGTGCACTCCGAGTCGTTGCGTGCAGGGGGAAGCCAGGCACCAGGGGGCGCCGGTCCGTCCCGGCCGCAAGGCTGAACTAGACGTCTGACAGAGCTTTCGGTTGATGCTACGATGCAGAACGCCCATACTATGCCCACGTGATGGTTAGTGCTATCAGGCCAGAGGCCTGCTCGGATCAAATATCCAAATCGTTAGGACTAGGGGCTTGCGGTAACGAGCAGAGACTCACGAAAGATGTGACCCCGTCGCCCCGTCTCGAGGACTTGCTGCAAGGGTTAAGAATGCCCGGCCGCGCCTCGTATTCATCACTCGGGCACCATATAGGCACCCGTCTTCACAACACTCGCCTCTCAGGCGCACGCGGGTACCCCTCAGGGTCGACCCGCCTATCCAAGTAACAATGTAAAGTCCAAGTATCCGTGTGTCCATAACATCAGGGGAATCCGAGGTATCACCCTCGTTGGAATTCCTACTCGATGTGTCTGTCAAGGTGAACTCGAAGGATTCACCCTCGATGGGTTCACACTTGATGTGTTGCACGACAACGTCGTTACCGGAAGTGGTGAAGGAGGAATCACCCTCGATGACCACGACCGAATAGCTACTCTACAGAGTTAACATCAGAAGTGCTACACGAGGTATCACCCTCGGCACTCGATAGTAACGCTGCAGTGTCGTTACAACTAAGGGGGTGATGTGCGGTGTCGGGGCCTGGTCTTCAATCCCGTTGATCGGGTCTTCTGACGATCCAGCGCGGCAGTCGGGATAAGTGGGGTCACTGATAGGTCTCTACCCAGCCTATACTGAGCAGTTTAGGATATACATGTAGTTATCAACAGCAGGTTACAATAAACAGGCTATGCATCAGAATAGGTAAAGCAGCAGCAGCAGCAATTCTAATGCAAGCATGAGAAATAGAAATGGGCGATATCGGTATGCTCAAGGGGAGGGGGGGCTTGCCTGGTTGCTCGGCGGCAAGGGCAAGGTTGTCAATGCTGTCTTCGGGCTCCGGAGCTGCGTCGGTCTCGGGGACGACGTCGAGGTCTGGGGCTATCGAGAGAGAAGAGGGGGAGAAAACAGTATAAATATAGAGCAAACATAAGCAACACGGAGCAGGCCATGCTAACGTGCAGTGCAAGGTTGCCTGAAGACATGTCCAAGTCATTTAGTTATTTTAGGAATTTGTTTGGAATTATTTTATTAAGGTCATACACTATTCATTTATCTGAAACAGGCAAAAAGTTGCATGTTCAGATAGTTAGAGGCATCTAACAGGTATGTGGGTAGCGTATTCGGATCCGTCTCATTTTTCTGATCATTTTTCATATATAAATTATTTTCATCGGAGTTACGGATTAAAAGATATGATTTTCTAAAGTTTTATTGATTTTCTGGAATTTATTTAATTATTTAAATTCGAATTATCCAAAACAGTAGCAGGATGACGTCAGCATGACGCATTGATGATGTCAGCAGGTCAAACCCCGCTGTCCAGAGTCAAACCTGACCTGTGGGGCCAGTGGGACCCACATGTCAGTGACTCAGTTAATAACCAGAGTTAGTCTAATTTAATTAACCTAATTAGCAGGTGGGGCCCAGACGTCAGTGACTGATTAATATACTAATTAATTAATTAACTAATTATCAGTTTTATTTATTTTTAAAATTGATTTAAGCGAGCGGGACCCACACGTCAGTGGGCCACTGTGCCCAGTCAGCAGCGCTGACCAGTCAACTGGCCCCGCGGGGCCCAGCGTCAGCCACACAGGGGCGGGGCCCACGGCGCCACGTCGGCGACGGCCGGCGACTCGCCGGAATCACGCCGGCGAGCGTGTTCGCGGCGGAGCAGCGTCGGGATGGGTTCGGGATTCACCCACAGGGGGTCTAAGAGGCTGGGGTTGGGCGCGTTCGACGCGGCTCGACGTCGCGCGTCGAATGGTGGCGGAGCTAGGGGCTGTGGTGACCGGAGTTGAGTGCCACGAGCTCGCCAGCGGCGAGGTGATTCGGGCGTGCGACGGAATCGGGGCTACGGTGGGGTAAATGAGCAGCGCAAAGTGGCTACGGCGTCTACGCGACGCGGTGAGTGCGGTGGTGGCACGCACGGGGCCCTATGGTCGCCGAGGCCACGCCGGCGACGAGGCCAGGCGGCGGCGCGTTCGGGCACGAGGGGAACGGCGCGTACGGTGCAGAGGAGAGCGCATGGAGAGGGGAAGAAGGACGGGGTGCTCACGTAGGGCCTGTAGGTGTGCGTAAGCGAGCTCGGGGAGGGCTTTCCGGAGCGAATCGACGACGGCGTGCGGCGGCGATCCGAGGAGGAAGGAGGGCTCGAGGAGGCGCTGCGGTGGCTCCGCGCTCCCTCCAGTCGAGGCCGAGGCGTAGTCGAGGCCGGGGAGGACGATGGACAGCACGGCGGGGCGAACGGGGCACGGGGTCTGCGTGTTTTATGGCGGCGGAGCCATGGCCGCGTTCTGCCGCGGTGGGGAGACGAGGGAGAGAGGGAGAGAATGGCGAAGGGGGAACCAGGGGGTCAGCGGGGGTGCACTTAACCTCCCGGCGAGGCGAGGCCGCTGTCGACCGCACGGAGAGGGGCCAGGGGGCCGGGCGCGCGCGCTAGCTGCTCGACAGCGCGCCTGCGGCGTCAGTTGGTAGGGGAAGGGGGGGCTAGTTGGGCTGGGCCGCCACTGTGCACTTGCGGTCCGGCACAGTGGGCTTCTTTTCCTTTTCTGTTTCTTTTCTTTTCTATTCTGTTAATTGTTTAGGCCCCAAATGATTTTTGTAAAAAGGGAGACCTAGTCCACAAATACCAGTGCTTTATTCCCTAACACCTAAAATTAGTTTGGGCAAAACATCATTTCATATTTGTTTTAAATAAATTAAAAGGTTACTAAATGTTATTTTCAGCCACTGTTTTAAGTTGTTTGAGTCACTTATCCAATTTTAATAATGTTGTTTACAATTTTAACATAGCCTCTGATTTATTTGCTATTTAATGAACAATTTAGTTTCTATGTTGGACAACTTTTATTTTTCACTTTCATTTAAATTTGAATTTTGACTTAGGAGTTGAAAAGCATTATGATGTAAATGATGATCATGCACTGTTAATCATGCTGACTTGGCATTATCAAAATGGAATTACTGTGGCTAACCACTGGGAGTGTTACAATATACTCCACGTTTCTGCAACTCAACCATTGTTTCGGTCCCGCAATTAGACCCTTGTTGCAAACTGGCACAACCGCATTGCGCGTACGTCACGTGCCCGTGGCCCTTCACCCGTGTTTGTACTAGAGTGGTCAACGCATGTCCAACCTTATCCATTCGTTCCTTCATCCACCGCTTATTCTTTTCTTCCCCACAGCGATCCAATCATGGCCATTGTTACTCCGTCGCGTATCTTTTTCTCCTGTGCTTGTGCTGCAGGATAGACGATCGTTGATGCAAGCCGACCACCATGGCATATGTTGGGGCTGCATGATAGACGACCGTCGTCGTGTGTTAGCCGACGGAACCCGCCTTATCGGTGTTGTAGAGCTCGCCGGTCACCGCCGATTTTGTAGCGAAGACAACTGCAAAACTGGCGTCTGTTGCAAGCTTGCCCGAGCGGAGCGGGCGAAGGAGGCACGCTGCCGTCGAGGCACCACCGGGGCCGCATCTGCCGTCGTCCACGGCTTCCGCCTCCTCGAGGTGTTGTAGCAGCAACAATTCCCGCAACATAATCTGTGTTTCAACAATTTGTACAACATAATCTTTATTGCAAAAAAAATCGGCGAAAATTTCTGCAACATGTTCTTTATTGCAAAAATTTCTGGAACATCATCTATGTTTGTAAAGGTTTCTGCAACACGACATATGTTATAAATATTTCTGCAACACCGCTCTTGTTACAAGTGAGATGGCACACGTGGATGCGTAGATCGGACACCCCGCGTTCATCCAACGGTCAGCCAGGCGACGGATGATTTCTACTTATCCGCCGACCGATGCTTAGCGCGGCCCTTCTTTTTTCGACTTCATTATTATCCAGGCCTATCGCTTGTGAATCATCTGGCACCACACGCTGGCTAGCGGGCCCCAGACGTCGGCGTCTCGCTGCCCGCGTAGCATCTCCAACCCCGCACGACCCATCTCTCCATAATCCTCGGCCTCCTCTCGTCCGCCTCTCGCGCCATCGCAGCAAAACCTCACCCACCCCAAACCCTAGCCGCTGCTGCAGCTGGCGCCACCTCAACCACCCGGAAGCTCGCAGCCATGGCGGGTAACCGGGAGGCGTTCCGCGTGGCGGTGGGGAACACGCTCGAGCGGCGCCTATTCTACGTGCCGTCCTTCAAGATCTACGGAGGCGTCGCGGGGCTCTATGACTACGGGCCGCCAGGGTGCGCCGTCAAGGCAAACGTCCTCGCCTTCTGGCGCCAGGTTGCCTGACATGCCTCTTTTCTACTACTTCGCGAGCTTGTACAGTCCTAGTTTGACGAGATTCTTGATTGGGGGCGAGTCCTCGTGGGTTTCGAGGGGAATGTGGCCCTTTTCGCCTTTTTTGGTTATGAATTGTGGCGAGAGAGGCTGCAATTGGTGCTACTGATACTGGGTGACCAGTTTTGGTCTAGACTTGCAAACAGTGTGTCTGAGTGTAACTCAGTGACGTGCCGTGTTTGTTTTGTATTTGTATTACTTGTGGTGTGGTGTAGCATGTGCTCGTTGCTGAAATTGTCTAGCTTCCAATCAAGAAATGTGGCCACTTGACACTTTAGAGCTAAATTTTCCTCCTGTAATGTACTCTCTCCGTCTCAAAATAAGTGTCTCAACTTTGTACTAACTTTAGTACAAAGTTGTACTGAAGCTCGAGACACTTATTTTGGGACGGATGGAGTAAATTGGAGCGATCGTCTTTCTAGTTAAATCAGTTTGTTGATCAGCAGCAAACTAGCCTGGTTTCCTCAACTTGTAAACTTTAGCTTTGTGAATATAGGACATTAGGAGGAACTGATCACCTTATACTGAACTTGCTGCCTTAAATTCTACTACTTCCGAGCCATACTGTAGGTCTCCAAGGTGACACTTTGACCATCAATTTATATGAAAGTATACCGTGTTCAGTAAAAACTTAAGTATACATTATTAAGCTATATTTCATGGTATATCCAGTAATATCAACTTAGTCGTAAGGATGTTGGTTCTTTTTGTATGCTGATGGTGAAACCTAATACTGTTTGACTAGCAGAAATTCTAGAATGATCCACACTGTGACTCAGAGGGCCTAGAAAGTTGCAAATGTTGCTAGCTAAGTCCCCTTTGTATTTTGTGCCAAAGTTTAACTAGAGATTTAACTAATAAAATATTAATACATGTCATAAAAAATTATATCGTTGGATTCGTATTTAAACATAGTTTCCAATTATATTATTTTTATGACATGCATTAACATTTTGTTAGTTAAATTTAAGGTCAAAATTTGGCACAGAATACAAAGGGGACTAATAAACCAGGACTGAGGTAGTAATTTTCTACCCCCTCTTAGTTACAGAAGGAATAGCAACCAACTTGGGCGCTCTGGTCAATGAGTCCACTTGCGCTGCCGAACCACTCACTGCTAGTCAGTTCATTCTGCCCCACACCGGAATCGATGGGAAGTCTCTTTGGGCCTATGGCGATAAATAAGAAAGAAAATGAGTACACAGAAAGCAAAATGATGGTAGACGTTCATTTTGTTGGCTTCCTCAGTATGCAACCCACAACCCTACAACTAGTACACTTGGAGTCAACCAACTCAGACAATCATACCACATTTGCACAAATGCCGAGTACACTGGTGATCCAGTTTGACCTCTGTGTGTGTGTGTGGGGGGGGGGGGGGGGGGGGGGGGGGGGGGGGGGGTGCCTCTTTCCTCTCTGTTCTGTATATCTCAACTGCTGGCTGGGCGCCTGCTCAGGGCCTAGTGACTGCTGGATTACTGCTATGAAACTTGACGAGGATGACTGTACTACTAGCTCCTAAGTTGATTTTGTTCATGCCCTAGAAAAAATAACCTATTTCAGTAACAAATAATTAGAAACCGCAATATTTAGTGACAGACAAAAGTCACGATTCAGTGTTATTGAGATGTGCACTGAACGTTACCCCTATGATAACAAGAAAATGAGAAACGTTCCAATTCCATGCATGTAAATCTCAATGTATACATAAGGTATCATTCTAGTAATCTTTAGCATAGTATTATTTGATATATTTTCTTATGTACATTCTGAGAACACAGTATTTATATTTTATGCATAGATAACCAACTTACCATCTACTTGTGTTTTTCTCCTCCTTAGCATTTCGTGTTGGAGGAAGGGATGCTTGAGGTGGACTGTCCATGTGTGACACCAGAAGTTGTCTTGAAGGCCTCTGGCCATGTCGAAAAGTTTACGGACTTGATGGTTAAAGATGAAAAGACAGGCAGCTGTTATCGTGCTGATCACTTACTCAAGGACTTCTGTAAGGAGCAGCTCGAGAATGACAATACATTGTCACCACAGAAGGTAGAAGAATTAAACCATATTCTTGCTGTCTTGGATGATCTGTCAGCAGAACAATTAGGCGCTAAGATTAAGGAGTATGGGATTGTTGCTCCTGACACAAAGAATCTATTGTCAGATCCATACCCCTTTAATCTCATGTTTCAGACTTCCATTGGACCATCAGGTTTGAGCGCAGGGTGAGATTGAAAACAGCTCAGTATGCTCTCTTTTGTTCAATATAGTTTTAGCTCATGTGCTACATCTGTTTTTCAGGTATATGAGGCCAGAGACAGCACAGGGTATCTTTGTGAACTTCAAAGACTTGTATTACTACAATGGCAACAAACTACCCTTCGCTGCAGCCCAAATCGGCCAGGCTTTCCGCAATGAGGCATGACTTTCTTAACTACTTAATCTTCTGTTGGGATCTTTACTTTTATTATCAATTTTTCTTGGGTTTAGATCCTCTACTCATTGACGCCTTTACAAGGGTTTATATTGATTACTTATTAACATATTTGCCGGTGTTTAATTTGCAATCTACCATGTGATGTAAAACATATGAAAAATTCTTTTTGATGGCATTGTTCATGTTTGGTACATAAAACAGTTTGTTTGTCAGGTATTCGGATTCAACATACAAGGAGCTCTTTTGTTTTTTGCCACTGGTTCAAGCTATCTTCTCCTTTCCACCATCAGCAAAATGTACTTATTTATCTTGCTGCTGTTCCTTCAACACCCTGTTCTCTTTTGCCGTCCCGTCTGGGATTATTTTTTCCAAAGAAACCTTATGCTCTTACGAGACTGACAATGATCTTTTGGGGCCAAAACTAGCAGTGAGACAGTCAAAGCTAGTTGACCTGATAAAAATGACAAAAGAAGTTGTATTTTAACGAGGGTTATATGAATAATGTAACTCAATGGTAAAAATGTTTTTACCAACGACTTATTATCCAGTTACTGTTGAGATGAACTGGAGTGGTTGTGGTGGAAACCGGTGCAATAACTACTAATAAGTAGTAACTGTAGGGCATTGCTTAATAACCTCTGTGGTCTAAGACGAATTCGTTTCACTAGATATCTCCCCGTCAAGGCCTTCTAAGAGTCCGTGAATTTACGTTGGCGGAGATTGAGCACTTTGTGGACCCAGAGGACAAGTCTCATCCAAAGTTTAGTGATGTTTCTGATCTAGAGTTCCTGATGTTTCCGAGAGAAGATCAACTGACAGGAAGATCCGCCACTAGACTTCGGCTTGGTGAAGCTGTTTCTGAGGTACTATTTTTGTATACTTCTAGTATTGTCTAATTCCACTAATTTTGATGTATGTCTAAGTAACGCCTGCTGCAACCGGCAGGGAACTGTGAACAATGAGACCCTTGGCTTCTTTATTGGAAGGGTCTATCTCTTCTTGACGCAGCTTGGGATTGACAAAGACCGTCTACGGTTCCGGCAGCATCTGCCAAATGAAATGGCTCACTATGCTGCTGATTGTTGGGATGCAGAGATCGAATGCTCTTATGGGTGGATCGAGTGTGTTGGAATTGCTGATAGGTCGGCGCATGACTTGCGTGCCCACTCGGTATGTATCATCATTCGGTAGAACTGCGAGTACAATGTTTTCTGTACTATACAACTGCGAAAGCTATCCGTCGGTATCAAACTCGAGAGCTGGATATTTCTTGTTGGAAAACCACTTGTACGAAATCACAACCTTCACCATTTCTTTTAGGTTAATGAGTTACTTTATGAATAATTGGAATTATATTGTCAAACATGTTTTAGCTCAACTACTCTCCCATTAGAGTTTTTGAAAGTATTCGTCCCTTTTATTAAGAGATAAGTGTATTTTTCATCCACTAACTGTCGCCTCTTTGGTATTCCTTTGTTCTATAGTTCTAGACCAAAAAATAGTGGAGTGCTGACGTATTCCTGTGTGAAGTGTATTTTGCACATAACTATCCTAATAGAACTAATCCTATTCTACTCTCTACATTGAGCAGGATAAAAGTGGTGTTCCACTCGAAGCTCATGAAAAATTCGCAGAGCCCAGAGAAGTGGAGGTGAGGCTTACTTATGATACAAGTTTCTCATTGTACACTGAATAATTGAATTATTACTACTGAAATTTTTGCAGTTGTGATGCTTTGGTGAGTTTCTCGAATTATCTGCTTTGCTAATGATAAGTTTCTTCTTGGCACATTCAGAAGTTAGTTATAACCCCATCAAAGAAGGAGCTTGGTCTTGCGTTCAAAGGGAACCAAAAGATGGTTCTCGAAGCATTGGAAGTAAGTTTCGTCTCCACATTGAATTGTCATATCTTATTGCTGTTGTGTTGGTCAACACTTAACTTTCTCCGCCGACAGGCCATGGGTGAAACTGAAGCTCTGGGTATGAAAGCAGCTTTAGAGTCTAAAGGGAATGTTGAGTTTAAGGTCTGTACCCTTGGGAAGGATGTTACCATAAAGAGAAATATGGTTTCAATTAACATGGAGAAGAAAAAGGAACATCAAAGGAAGTTCACTCCTTCTGTCATAGAGCCATCATTTGGCATAGGGAGAATTATTTACTGCTTGTTCGAACATTGCTTCTATCAAAGGACTGGCAAGACAGATGATGAGCAGTTGAATGTGTTTCGTTTCCCCCCTCTTGTTGCTCCAATTAAGTGTACTGTGTTTCCACTGGTCAAGGTTGAGAAATTTGATGTTGTTGCCAAGAAAATTTCAAAAGCTTTGACAACAGCAGGGATTTCTCACATTATCGACATCACAGGTACCACTGAACTTATAGAAAACCATCGCGTTTATTTCTATTCTAGCCATATGAAGCGTTGCAATTTGCATATCATGATTGGTTCTCCATTTACACCTAAATTTTGCTTTTGATCTTTGGTTCACCTTACTGATATTTTCTCCTTCCAGAGTGAGATGGATGAGAATTAGTTATTGATATTTTGTCGATTGACTGTAAACTGCTTGTGGTCGCGTGTAGGTCCAAAGTTCCACTAGGCATTCTTTGGTAAAATAGGTTAAATATCAAAATATTTAGTTAAAATGTTGATATTTACCGCATGAGATATCATCCATTTCTTAAACTTCTGTCCAGTTTGCTGCCTTGGTGAACTTCGATATTTGTTGCACTATTTCAGTGGATTATTTTATTGGAACCTGTTTTCTGTTTTCTTTTCAACATGTTTCTATTGAATGAATCATGGAACAGAATTCGTTCTTCAAAATAGGCTATTATGTCAATTTCCATACTAGACTATTTTTTAGGACCCGAATATTCAGCAAACGTCAGATTTTTAGGCATGGCAAATCGAACATTCTTCATGGCAATTTGTATTCGTCGAGGATGGCAAGTTTAGTTGGCGAGCATCGCAAATTCGCCTCAGTTCATTTTTGCCAGGAGGGGAAACACTATCTTGTACATTTGGCAAGTAATTTGTGCCTCTGGTACTACTTGTTGCAGGCACTTCGATTGGTAAGCGGTATGCAAGGACAGACGAAATTGGCGTCCCCCTGTCGATCACAGTCGACTCAACTACAAGTGTGACTGTCCGTGACCGGGACAGCAAGGATCAGATCCGTGTTGAGGTCGACGAGGTGGCTTCGGTTGTGAAGGAAGTGACCGATGGGCAGAGCACCTGGGCAGACATCATGTGGAGATACCCAGCACATACCGCCTTGGCCACCGATGAGGAAGAAGCTTCAGAAACCTGAAGGGTACAGTCGAAGAGTCTTCCATGGGTTGAATGATGTTTGGCTTCCTGAGTTTCGGATGCGTGTCCTGTTAACAGAAATACTAATAGAGCGTTGCCCTGCAATCCTAGTCCTGTTTTCCCCTCACGTATGGTTTCCATCCGTTCCCTGTCGATATTTACTGTATCTACATGCCCATCTCGTGTGATTAAATGGAAGAGACGTGTGCATAGTTTTCTTTTGGTCGGATTGATATTGTTCAGATTTGTCATGTGAGTTATCTTGATCCCACAATAGAAGTATTCCTAGATATTCTTTTTTGAGTTAATACCACAATTAGTACATAAAATTGTCCTGGTGGGAACAGAGTCATACAAGAACTTAAAACCCCACTAAAGTGGCCCCTTGACTATATTGTTGAAACATTTTCATACCACAAAACAGTTTGAATCACGCTGCGTGGCGTGCCACATCGAAAGTGTAGGGCCGCAACCACAATTATGCAGAAATCCCCTTGTGTTGCACTAAAATTTCCTTGTAGGTCCTCAACTGTGCGGTCGGAATGGGAAAAATAGAAAAATGCCCCCTACCACAAACCGGTACCAAATCCAGGGGCTCTCGGTGTCCTCAATGTCTCCGAGGCGACCCTGGGTGATGCCATTGTGGACCTTGACGCTGACGATCGAGGGCGGCATGGAGCCTTGGCTTCGGGAACCACCAGAGTTCCCTCAGTGTGGTACATACCCAACCCATGGCCGCATTGGGTTGGTTAGGTTTTGAGCCGTCGATGATCAGTCCAGTTCTTGACGATTTTGACTGATATTTAGGTGGTCCTTGTGTGTATCCGTAGTACTAGTCATGGGGAAGTGGTAGTAGGTACTGGCTTGGAGGATTGATGCTAGGGTTATGTGATGCTTTGAGGGGATTTTGGGAAAAAAGTGGACGCATTTAGAAGAGGGATTTTTGGGGGAACAAGAGGGTAGTTTTGAATGCATCAATGCAGGTGATGTTTTGATAGGATTTTGGGGGAAAAGTTATTATGTGCAGATTATGCAGGTATATTTCTGTGTTGTTGTGTGTTGGATGCAAGTTCAGAGAATGGACTAACATTTATTCAGTGGTATGCATATTGGTACTGCATGGATTATGATTTTACCTACTGTAATATGAGAAAAGAATGGATTTTAGCTACTGTAATATGAGAAAAGAGTGCATTAGGTGATGTTCAATGCATAATTCAGTTTAATGATCTTGTTGTGCATATGGTCAGTACATCTCAGTTATGAGATGTATTGAAAATATGCCCTAGAGGCAATAATACAATGGTTATTATCATATTTCTCGTTCATGGTAAATGTTTATTATTCATTCTAGAATTGTATTGACTGGAAACATAAATACATGTGTGAATACATAAACTACACCGTGTCCCTAGTAAGCCTCTATTAGACTAGCTCGTTGATCAAAGATGATTATGGTTTCCTAACCATAGACATGAGTTGTCATTTGATAACGGGATCACATCATTAGGAGAATGATGTGATGGACAGACCCAACCGTAAGCTTAGCATCAGATCGTTTAGTTATTTGCTACAACTTTCTCCATGTCAAGTATCAGTTCCTTAGACCATGAGATCATGCCACTCCCGGATACCAGAGAACTACTTTGTGTGCTATAGAACGTCACTTCGTAACCGGGTGATCATAAAGGTGCTCTACAGGTATCTCCGAAGGTGTTTGTTGGGTTGCATGGATCGAGATTGGGATTTGTCGCTCTGTGTGACAGAGAGATATCTCCGGGCCCTCTCGGTAATACAACATCACAAGAATCTTGCAAGCATGTGCCTAATGAGTTTAGTCACGGGATCCTGTATTACGGAACGAGTAAAGAGACTTGCCGGTAACGAGATTGAACTAGGTATGGAGATACCGACGATTGAATCTCGGGCAAGTAACATATCGCCGGATAAAGGGAATTGTATACGGGATTAACTGAATCCTTGACATCGTGGTTCAATCGATAAAGATCTTCGTGGAATATGTAGGAACCAATACGGGCATCCAAGTCCCGCTATTGGTTATTGACCGGAGAGGAGTCTTGGTCATGTCTATATGATTCTCGAACCCGTATGGTCGCACGCTTAACGTTCGGTAGCGCTAGGGTAGTATTGAGATATTAATATGGTGAAGTCGGAAGGTTGTTCGTAGTCCCGGATGGGATCTGGGACATCACAAGGAGCTCAGGAATGGTCCGGAGGTAAAGATTTATATATGGGAAGTCATATTCAGGGTTCTAAAAAATGTTTTAGTTTTTTCGGTATTGTACCGGAAAGGTTCTGGAGTGGGGCCCACCTGCATGGGGGACCCACATGAACATGGGTAGTGGGGAAGTCCCCACACCCCTGGTCTAGGTGCACCAAGATCCTGCCTTAAAAGGAATAGTATCATATCCCGAAGGGATAAGATCAGGATCCCTAAAAAAGGGATAGCTATCGGTGGTGAAGGAAAGGAGGGATTTCCTTCCTTCCCCCTTGGCAAACGATCCTAAGGGCTTGGAGGGCAAGCCACCAGCCCCCTCCACGCCTATATAAAGGTGGGGAAGCGTTGGGGGCAGCCACCCTTCCACCCTTGCCCGTCTCCCTCACGTTACACCTCCTCCACCTCGCGCAGACGCTTGGTGAAGCCCTGCTGCAGTTCCGCTGCTGCCACCACCACCACATCGCCGTGTTGGTTCCGATCTCATCTACCCCCTCTCCCTCGCTTGCTGGATCAAGAAGGAGAGGATGTGATCGAGCTGAACATGAGCTAAACTCGGAGGTGCCGTCCGTTCGACACTAGATCAGATTGGATCGCGATTGGATCGTGAAGAGTACGACTACATCAACCGCGTTACGATGCTAACGCTTTCGGTCTACAAGGGTATGTAGACACACTCCCCTCTCGTTGCTATACTTCTCCATAGATAGATGTTGGGTGTTCGTAGGATTTTTTTATTTTCATGCAACGTTCCCCATCAATGGCATTAGGAGCTAGGTCTATGCGTAGATGTATATGCACGAGTAGAACACAAAGAAGTTGTGGGCGTTGATGTCCAAATTGCTTACTTCCTTTGTCTTATTTGGATTCGGCGGTATTGTGGGATGAAGCGGCTCGGACCAACCTTACTTGTCCACGCACAAGAGACCGGTTCCACTGACTAACATGCAACTATATTGCATAAAAGTGGCTTTGCGGGTGTCTGTCTCTCCCACCTTAGTTGAATCTGATCTGATAACGACGGTCCTTTTAGAAGTTTAAAAGGAAACTTGTATATCACCATTGTGGTTTTGCATAGATAAGAATGGTTCTTATAGTTTTCCCTAGCAGCAACGTAAAAATTGCAACAACAAAGTAGAGGACGTCTAACTTGTTTTTGCAGGGCATGTTGTGATGTCGTATGGCCAAAACATGATGTGATATATGTTGATGCATGAGATGATCATGTTTTGTAATAGGTTCACGACTTGCATGTCGATGAGTACGGCAACCGGCAGGAGCCATAGGGTTCTCTTTAAATTATTGTATGACCTGCGTGTCAATGATTTAACGCCATGTAATTTCTTTACTTTATCGCTATGCGTTAGCAATAGTTGTAGAAGCAATAGTTGGCAGAGACAACCACGTGACGACACGATGATGGAGATCATGGTGTCATGCCGGTGACGATGGAGATCATGCCGGTGCTTTGGAGATGGAGATCAAAATCACAAGATGATATCATGTCACATATATTGATTGCATGTGATGTTTATCCTTTTTATGCATCTTATTTTGCTTAGGATGACGGTAGCGTTATAAGATGATCCCTTCACTTAATGTCAAGATAAAAGTGTTCTCCCTAAGTATGCACCATTGTAAAAGTTTGTCATTTCGAAGCACCTCGTGATGATCGGGTGTGATAGACTCTACGTTTGCATACAACGGGTGCAAGCCAGTTTTACACATGCATAATACTTGGGTTGAACTTGACGAGCCTAGCATGTACAGACATGGCCTCGGAACACGGAGGACCGAAAGGTCGAATATGAGTCATATAGTAGATATGATCAACATGGATATGTTCACCATTGATGACGACCCCATTGTTGGGGAACGTTGCATGGGAAACAAAAATTTTCCTACGCTCACCAAGATCAATCTAGGAGATGAACATCTACGAGAGGAGAGATTGCATCTACATACCCTTGTAGATCGCTAAGCAGAAGTGTTAAGAAACGCGGTTGATGTAATCGAACGTCTTCGCGATCCAATCACGATCCGTCCCGCGAACTCCCGATCCAAGTGCCGAACGGACGGCACCTCCGCGTTCAACACACGTACGACTTGATGACGCCTTCACCTCCTCGGTCCAGCGAGCGATGGTGAAGTAGTAGCTCGAGTCCTTCGGCAGCACGACGACGTGGTGGCGGTGGTGGTGGTGGAATCTCAGCAGAGCTTCGCTAAGCGCTACGGAGAGGAAGAGGACTACGAGGGAGAGGAAGGGCAACACCGTGGCATAGATGGGTGCGGTTGCCCTCCCTCTACCCCTCTATATATAGGGGGAAGGTAGGAGAAGGGGCGCCCTAGGGTTCCCTAGGGGGGCTGCGGCCACCAGGGGGAAACCCTAGATGGGTTTTGGTGCGCCTCCCCCCGGGAGCCTTGGCCCCCAAGGCAAAGGGGGTGGCTGCCCTAGGGGAGCGCCCCACCCCTTCTGGTTACGTGGGAAAGGGTGAGGGGGGCACACAACCCCTTAGTGGGCTGGTTTGCCCCCTCCCCTTGGCCCATGGAGCCCCCCAACACTTGTCGAGGCCCCCCGAAACCCCTTTCGGTGATGCTGGTCATCACCCGGTACCCCCGGAACAATTCCGGACTCCAATACCCTTCGTCCAATATATCAATCTTCACCTCCGGACCATTCCGGAGTTCCTCATCACGTCCAGGATCTCATCCGGGACTCCGAACAACCTTCGGTAACCACCATAATGACTGAACTATACTTATATCGTCACCAAACGTTAAGTGTGTAGACCCTGCGGGTTCGAGAACTATGCAGACATGGCCGAGACACCTCTACAGTCAATAACCAATAGTGGGACCTGGATGCCTATATTGGTTCCTACATATTCTACGAAGATCTTATCGGTCGAACCTCAATGTCAAGGATTCTGCTAATCCCGTATGCAGTTCCCTTTGCCTATCGGTATGTTACTTGCCCGAGATTTGATCGTCGGTATCCCCATACCTAGTTCAATCTCGTTACCGGCAAGTCTCTTTACTCGTTCCATAATAGAAGATCCCGTGGCTAACTCATTAGTCACATTGCTTGCAAGCTTACTGTGATGTTGTATTACCGAGTGGGCCCTGAGATACCTCTCCGTCATACGGAGTGACAAATCCCAGTCTTGATCCATGCCAACTCAACAGACACCCTCGGAGATACCTGTAGAGCACCTTTATAGTCACCCAGTTACGTTGCGACGTTTGGTACAGACAAGGTATTCCTCCGGTGTCAGTGAGTTGCATGATCTCATGGTTATAGGAACATATACTTGACATGCAGAAAACGATAGCAATAAACTTGACACGATCATATCCTACGTTTATAGTTTGGGTCTTGTCCATCACATCATTCTCCTAATGATGTGATCCCATTATCAAATGACAACTCATGTCTATGGCTAGGAAACCATAGCCATCTTTGTTCAACGAACTAGTCCAGTAGAGGCTCACTAGGGAATGTTGTTGTCTATGTATCCACACATGTATTTTAGTTTCCAATCAATATAATTCTAGCATGGATAATAAACGATTATCATGAACAAGGAAATATGATAATAAACAATTTATTATTGCCTCTAGGGCATATTTCCAATACCCATCTCACGTGATGATCGGACATGGGTAGTTGATTTGGATCATGTAACACTTAGACAACTTGAGGGATGTTGATTTAAGTGGGAGTTCACTAGTAATTTGATTAACTGAACCAATTATCATGAACATATTCTAAATGCCTTCGCAAATTATGTTGTGGATCAATGGCTCGTGCTATAGCTCCCCTGAATTTTAATGCGTTCCTAGAGAAAGAAAAGTTGAAAGATGATGGAAGCAACTATGCAGATTGGGTCCGTAATTTGAGGATTATCCTCACTGCTGCACAGAAGGATTATTATGTCCTTGAACCACCCACTCCCAAAAATCTGGACCCTATGAATGTCTGGCAGACTAGAAGTGATGACTACACGATAGTTCAGTGCGCCATGCTTTACGGCTTAGAACCAGGGCCCCAAAGACGTTTTGAGCACCACAGAGCATATGAGATGTTGCAGGAGCTGAAATTGGTATTTCAGGCTCACGCCGGGGATGAGAGGTATGACACCTCCGACAAGTTCTTTAGCTGCAAGATGGAGGAGAACAACTCCGTTAGCGAGCACTTACTCAAGATGTCTGGGTACTACAACCGCTTCAATCAATTGGGAGTTAATCTTCCGGATGAAGTAGCGATTGAGAGTTCTCCAATCACTGCCACTAAGCTACAAGGGCTTCGTGATGAACTATAATATGCAAGGGATGGAGAAGATGATCCCTAATCTTTTCGCGATGCTTAAGGCCGCGGATGTAGAAATTAAGAAAGAGCATCAAGTGTTGATGGTTAATAAGACCACTAGTTTCAATAAAGGCAAGGGAAAGAAAGGGGACTTCAAGAAGAATGGGAAGTCAGTTGTCGCTCCCGTGAAGAAACCCAAGGCTGGACCCAAACCTGAGACTGAGTAGTGCTTCTATTACAAGGGGAATGGTCACTGGAAGCGGAACTACCCTAAGTACTTGGCAGATAATAAGACTGGCAACGTCAACAAAGGTATATATGATATACATGTTATTGATGTGTACCTTACTAGTACTCATAGTAGTGCCCGGGTACTCGAGACAGAAGCTATGGAGTAAATGGAGACTAGCTAAGGACGAGGTGACGATGCGCGTCAGAAATGGTTTGCAGATTGATGTGATCACCCTCGACACGCTCCCTCTACATCTACCTTCGAGATTAGTTTTTAAACTAAATAATTGTTATTTGGTCCCTGCATTAAGCATGAACATTATATCTGGATCTTGTTTCTTGCGAGACGGTTATTCATTTAAGACAGAGAATAATGGTTGTTCTAATTATATGGATAATATCTTTTATGGTCATGCACACCTTGTGAATGGTTTATTCTTATTGAATCTCGATCGTAGTGATACACATGTTCATAATTTTGATGCCAAAAGATGTAAAGTTAATGATGATAGTACCACATACATGCGGCACTACCACTTAGGTCATATTGGTGTAAAGCGCATGAAGAAACTCCATGCTGATGGACTTTTGGAATCACTTGATTATGAATAATTTGAAACATGTGAATCATGCCTCAATGGCAAGATGACAAAAGCCCCATTTTATGGTACAATGGAGCAGGCAAGTGACTTGTTGGAAATAATACATACTGATGTATGTGGTCCGATGAGTGTTGAAGCACACGATGGATATCATTATAATCTTACCTTCACAGATGATTTGAGTAGATACGGGTATATTTACTTGATGAAACACAAGTCTGAAATTTTGAAAAGTTCAAGCAATTTCAGAGTAAAGTTCAAGATCATCGTGACAAGAAGATAAAATGTCTACGATATGATCGTGGAGGTGGATATCTGAGTTACGAGTTTGGTATGTATTTAAGGCAATGTGAAAATTGTTTCACAACTCACGCTACCTGGAACACCACAGCGTAATGGTGTGTCTGAATGTCGTAGCCGTACTCTATTGGATATGGTGCGTTCTATGATGTCTCACCGATTTGCCACTATATTTTTGGGTCTATGCATTAGAGACAATAACATTCACTTTAAATAGGGCACCATCTAAATCCGTTGAGACGACACCGTATGAACTATGGTTTGGCAATAAACCTATGTTGTCATTTCTTATAGTTTGGGGATGCGACACTTAAGCCTGATAAGCTCGAACCCAAAGCGGAGAAATGCGTCTTCATAGAATACCTTCTATCACAGATCAAAAGGCAAGTCTTTGTTGTCGAGAATGGATCCTTTCCAGAGAAGGAGTTTTCTCTCGAAAGAAGTGAGTGGGAGAAAGGTAGAACTTGATGAGGTTATCGAACCTTCACTTGAATTGGAAAATAGCGCATCACAGAAAGGTGTTCCTGTGATGCGTACACCAATTAAAGAGGAAGCTAATGATGATGATCATGAATTTTGGATCAAGTCACTACCGAACCTCGTAGGTCGACAAGGACACGTACTGCCCTGACTGGTACAGTAATCCTGTCATGGAAGTTATGTTGTTAGACAACGATGAGCCTACGAACTATGAGGAAGCGATGATGGGCTCGGATTCCGACAAATGGCTATAGACCATGAAATACGAGATATGATCCATGTATGAGAACCAAATGTGGACTTTGGTAGACTTACCCGATGACCGGCAGGCCATCGAGAACAAATGGATCTTTAAGAAGAAGATAGACGTTGATGGTATGTCACTATCTATAAAGCTCGACTCGCCGCAAAGGGTTTTCGGCAAGTTCAAGGAGTTGACTACGATGAGACTCTCTCACCTGTAGCGATGCTTAAGTATATTAGAATTATGTTAGCAATTGCTGCAATTTTTGATTATGAAATCTCGCAGATGGATGTGAAAACCGCTTTCCTTAAGGAAGAATTGTATATGATGCAGCATAAAGGTTTTATGGATCCCAAGGATGCTAAAAAGGTATGCAAGCTCCAGTGACCCATCTATGGACCGGTGCAAGCATCTCGGAGTTGGAATATATGCTTTGATGAGGTGATCAAAGCTTTTGGGTTGATACAAAGTTTATAAAGAAACTTGTATTTACAAGAAAGTGAGTGGGAGCTATGTAGCATTTCTGATAGTATATGTGGATGAAATATTGTTGATTGGAAATGATGTAGAATTTCTAGAAAGCATAAAGGGTTGTTTGAAAGGATTTTTTTTCAAAGGAAGACCTGGGTAAAGCTGCTTACATATTGGGCATCAAGATCTATCGAGATAGATCAAGACGCCTGATAAGACGTTCACAGAGCACATACCTTGACAAGATTTTGAAGGAGTTCAAAATGGATCAGTCAAAGGAGTTCTTGCCTAAGTTGTAAGGTGTGAAGTGGAGTAAGACTCAAGGCTCGACCACGGCAGAAGAAAGAGAAAGGATGAAAGTCATCCCCTATGCCTCAGCCATAGGCTCTATAATGTATGGCATGCTGTGTACCAGACCTGATGTGTGCCTTGCCATCAGTCTGGTAGGGAGGTGCCAAAGTAATCCAGGAGTGGCTCACTGGACAACAGTCAAAAATATCCTTAGGTACCTAAAGAGGACTAAGGAGATGTTTCTCGGTTATGGAGGTGATAAAGAGTTCATCGTAAAGGGTTACGTCGATGCAAGCTTTGACACCGATCACGGATCATTCTGAGTCACAAACCGGACACGTATAGTGGAGCAATCTGTTAAGACTTAATTAACACAAGTTATTTAAGGGTTAAATCTCCACTTATCCAAACCGTCATACAAACAGATGCGACTCTTGTAACTGTCGTGTCCCTCCGGATGCGCCCCTTCGGGGACTATAAATATGTAACTTGTCATCATCAATATACATAGTTTTTTTTATTACTATTGATTGTTTATCGTTCTAATTTAAACACGTTATCAGCCCGTTGCTCTCCATTGAGACAAATAGGCCATGCCCGAGATGACGGTTATGCGCATAGAGACCCCCCCACGACGGCCTCAGGCAGAGGCGACAGCGACATGGCACAAAGTGGGCACGCGGCCGCCGCAAGAAGAGGCAGCAACTCCGGCGGTCCCGATCTCCTGCGATCTTTGATTCCATGGGTTTGGTCCCGAGGAAGGGAGAAATCAGAGTGAGAGAAGATTAAGAAACAAGATCAAGCAATCACGCTCATACAAAAGTCTTGATCGAATTGCTACAATAACAAGGTGCTATTTTCCGTTTTGTTAAATTCTGTGAGCTACAAACGCATCAGAAATTAGTACTTTGGCATACCTAGCCACGCACGCAGCAGTTGGCGAGTGATACTTCTCGATCGTATCTACTTTTCCAAACACTTTTGCTCTTGTTTTGGACTCCAATTTGCATGATTTGAATGAAACTAACCCGGACTGACGCTGTTTTCAGCAGAATTGCCATGGTGTTGTTTTTGTGCAGAAATCAAAGTTCTCGGATTGACATGCAAATTTACGAAGAATATTTATGGAATATACAAAAAATATTGGCGGAAGAATATACCAGAGGGGGGCCACCCAGGAGCCACAAACTCGGGGGCGCACCCACCCCCATGGCATGCCTAGTGAGCTTGTGGGCCCCCTGGACCTCCGACAACCCTAACTCCAGCTCCATATATACCTATTCGCCAAGAAATAAAATCAGAGCGAAGGATTCATCATGTTTTACGATACGGAGCCGCCGCCACCTCCTGTTCTTCATCGGGAGGGCTGATCTGGAGTCCGGTCGGGGCTTCAGAGGGTGGAATCCGACGTCGTCATCATCATCAACCTTCCTTCACCACTAATTTCATGATGCTCACCGCCGGGAGTGAGTAATTCCTTCGTAGGCTTGCTAGACGGCGATGGGTTGGATGCGATTTATCATGTAATCGAGTTAGTTTTGTTAGGGCTTGATCCCTAGTATCCACTATGTTCTGAGATTGATGTTTCTATGACTTTGCTATGCTTAATGCTTGTCACTAGGGCCCGAGTGCCATGATTTCAAATCTGAACCTATTATGTTTTCATGAATATATTTGTGTTCTTGATCCTATCTTGCAATTTATATGCACCTATTATGAGTTATGATCCGCATACCCCAAGTTGACAATAATTGGGATTCTTTCCGGTGATTACCGTAGTTTGAGGAGTTCATGTATTCACTAAGTGCTAATACTTTGTTTCGGTTCTCTATTAAAAGGAGGCCTTAATATCCCTTAGTTTCCTTATGGACCCCGCTGCCACGGGAGGGTAGGACAAAAGATGTCATGCAAGTTCTTTTCCATAAGCACGTATGACTATATACGGAATACATGCCTACATTACATTGATGAATTGGAGCTAGTTCTGTGTCACTCTAGGTTATAACTGCTACATGATGAATATTATCCAACACAATTATCCATCACTGATCCAATGCCTACGCTTTTCACATATTAATCTTTGCTAAGTTACTTTCGCTGTTGCTGCTGTTACAATCACTACAAATTGTTACTATTTCTGCTACTACTGTTTTCGTTACTATCATACTACTTTGCTACTGATCACCTTGCTGTAGATATTAAGTCTTTCAGGTGTGGCTGAATTGACAACTCAATTGCTAATACTTGCGAATATTCTTTGGCTCCCCTTGTGTCGAATCAATAAATTTGGGTTGAATACTCTACCCTCGAAAATTGTTGCGATCCCCTATACTTGTGGGTTATCAAGACCTTTTTCTGGCGCCGTTGCGGGGGAGCATAGCTCTATTTGCTGAGTCACTTGGGATTTATATCTGTTGGTCACTATGAAGAATCTGAAAGATACCAGAACCAAGATCGTTCCCTCTAGGACGAGGGGAGGTAAGGAACTACCATCTAGCTCTGCACTTGATTCACCTTCTGTTTTGAGTAAGCTTGCGACACCACCACCTACTATTAATCCTGATATGTCGCAAGGAATTGATGATGCTACTTCTGCTATGAATGATGCTTATGATGATGCTAGTACTTTGCTTGATAAGACTATGCCACTGGATGAATTTCTGGATGAACAACTTGCTAGAGCTAAAGAGAACGAGATTACTAAAACTGATGAAATTATTGAAACTGAAAACTTTGAAACACCTATTAGACCTAGATCTCCTAGATATGAATTGCCTGATATACCTGAGGGTTATGTTATGGATGGACAGGTAGCTAGGGATTTTCTTGCTTGTAAGGATAGAGATGATCTTATGAAATTACTAGTCAAGTTGAAAGAAAAATCTTTGAATGCTAGAATGAAATATGATCCTAAGTTCGCTACTTCACCTATCTTTGTTACTGATAAGGATTATGAATTATCTGTCGATCCTGAGTTAATTACTTTGGTTGAATCTGATCCTTTCCATGGTTATGAATCTGAAACTGTTGTGGCACATTTTACTAAACTGAATGATATAGCCACCCTATTTGCTCATGAGGAAAAATTTCGCTACTACTATATTCTTAAGTTGTTTCCTTTCTCATTAAAGGGCGATGCTAAGATATGGTTTAATTCTCTTGCTCCTGGTTGTGTGCGTAGTCCCCAGGATATGATATATTACTTCTCTGAAAAATATTTTCCTGCTCATAAGAAACAAGCTGCCTTACATGAAATATTTAACTTTGTGCAAATTGAAGAAGAGAATCTCCCTCAATCTTGGGGGAGGATTCTCCAATTACTTAATGCTTTGCCTGATCATCCTCTCAAGAAAAATGAAATACTTGATATCTTTTATAATGGACTAACCGATGCTTCTAGGGACCACCTAGATAGTTGTGCTGGTTGTGTTTTCAGGGAACGAACTATTGAACAAGCTGAAGAACTATTGAATAATATATTGAGTAATGATAATGATTGGACCCTTCCAGAACCACCGCCCAAGCCAACTCTAAAGAGGAGAGGTATTCTATTTCTCAGTCCTGAAGATATGCAAGAGGCAAAGAAATCTATGAAAGAAAAAGGTATTAAAACTGAAGATGTCAAGAATTTACCACCTATTGAAGAAATACATTGTCTTGATACCCCGACACAGGTAGTAGAGGTAAATTCTCTCTATGGATTTGATGAAGGTGATATTCCTTATACTAAATTTGCTAGTCAATGCCTGGATGAATTGGATAACTTTATTGTTAAACAAGAAAATTTTAATGCATATGTTAGTAGACAATTGAAACGAAATGCTTACATGATTGAACGCTTGAGTGACTTTATGTTTGGAACCATTAATGATGTTAGGGGTGTGAGTAAACATGCATCTATGATAAAAACTCAAGTAGAACAAGTCCTCAAGTCACAAAAATGATTTGCTTAATGAGATGAACAATAAGATGAATGATCATGCTGTTAGCGTTATGACTAGGGGTGGTAAAATGACTCAGGAATCTTTGTATCCTGAAGGTCACCCTAAGAGGATTGAGCAAGATTCTTGAAGAATTAATACTGATGCACCTAGTCATTCTAAAAAGAAAAAGAAAGATTATAGGACTTTGCATGCCTCTAGTGAACCTACTGTAGACACACCTAAGAATCCAAATGATATTTCTATTTCTGATGCTGAAACACAATCTGGTGATGAACATGAACCTAGTAACAATGATAATGACGATGTTCATGTTGATGCTCAACCTAATAATGATAATAACGTGGAAATAGAACCTGCTGTTGATCTTGATAACCCACAACCTAAGAATAAAAGATATGATAAGAGAGACTTCATTGCTAGGAAACATGGTAAAGAAAGAGAACCATGGGTTCAAAAACCCATGCATTTTCCTCCTAAAGCTTCAAAGAATAAAGATGAAGAAGAATTTGAGCGCTTTGTTGAAATGCTTAGACATGTCTTTTTGCGCCTTCGTTTGACTGATATTCTGAAAATGTCTCCTTATGCTAAGTACATGAAAGATATTGTTACAAATAAAAGAAAGATACCAGAAGCTGAAATTTCCACCATGCTTGCCAATTACACATTTAAAGGTGGAATACCAAAGAAACTAGGAGACCCGGGAATACCAACTATACCATGCTCCATTAAAAGAAATTATGTTAAAACTGCTTTATGTGATCTTGGAGCAGGTGTTAGTGTTATGCCTTTCTCTTTGTATCGTAGACTTGAGTTGAATAAGTTGACACCCACTGAAATCTCCTTGCAAATGGCTGATAAATCAACTGCTATACCCATCGGTATTTGTGAGGATGTGCCTGTCGTAGTTGCAAACATTACTATCTTAACGGACTTTGTTATTCTTGATATACCTGAGGACGACAGTATGTCGGTCATCCTTGGTAGACCCTTTTTGAATACTGCAGGGGCTATTATTGATTGCAATAAGGGCAATGTCACTTTTCATGTCAATGGTAATGAGCATACGGTACACTTTCCGAAGAAACAACCTTAAGTGAATAGTATCAACTCTATTGGAAAAATTTCAACAATTACTATTGGAGGTTTTGAATTTCCTATTCCTACTGTAAAAAAGAAATATCAAATTCTTATTGTTGGGGACATGCATATCCCCGCTGAGGTAACCTAGTGTTATACAAAGATTCACCGGTTTCATGTCATTTGGAAGAAGTTTGTTAATAAGACTTGATCAACCTTATTAATGGATTCCTTTTTGACGGGCATGTGGTCGATGAATTTAGTAAACACAACTTTTTGTACCCACTTTTTACTTTCTGTTATTTAGAATTAATAAAGAAAAAATGCCCTGATTATGCTGTTTTATGAAATTATCCATGCAATAAAAAATGAACAGAAAACAAAAGTTCTCCAAATGCCCTGAAAATTTAATATGATTTTTCTGCAATATTTTAAAAATAGTGGCACTGAACACACCCCAGGGGGTGCACCTGTGAGCCACAAGCTCACAGGGCGCGCCCACCCCCTGGGCGCACCTAGCAAGCTTGTGGGGCCCACGTAGGCCCCCTCAGTTATTGCTGCCACCCATGCTCTTCTTCTTCCTCCAGAAAAAATCACTTTCTTGTTCAAACCCGCGTTCTTCTCATCTTGCTGCCATTTTTGATCTCCTTGCTCAGAACTCCATTTCCGAAACTATTTTGGGGGATTGTTCATCGGTATGTGACTCCTCTGTTGGTCACATTAGTTCATTAGTTTTTGTTCTAGTGGTTTATTATTTGCACATTTAGCTACTATTGGTGACCATGTTATGAAATAAGCGCTAAGATTCTAGTTCAAAGATAGGAGCATTAAGCTCTAAATCCAGTCAGTCCAGCTGGAAGTTTCACTAACTACTTAGGGAACTAGGGACCAGACCAGAGTTATGATTGGTGTATTCCATTCCTACCGTAATTGAGACTTGCCCTCGCTCGCGGGTGATTTTTTATGGTTCAAACTAGTTTTGGTGCATGATATGGCCTTTAGACACTTGTAGGAGTAGTTGCTATCAATTTTGTTGAGTTTTGTTCACTTTTATTTTGAGTCACTAAAATTTTTAGAATTTTTTCAGAGAAAAAAATGTTTAGGAAGATGTTCCAAGGTGGTTCCTCGAGCAAGAAATCCCCAAGGCTCGCTCTACATGAGCCGGACCTTGAACCACCGCGGGAAGTGTCGTGGTTTTGTCATGGCAGATGTCCTAGTGTGAGGACTTAGTCGTGAGGCCAACGCAACTAGGTAGTAGCTTGAACGGGGTTGGTCGGTGTAACACCCCCAGTGGTTAGCCACAGTAATCATTTTTGATAATGCCATGTCATCATGATCAACAGTGTCTAATCATCTTTTGCATCATATTGCATTTCAAGTTCTAGTTCAAACTTCAATTAAATTTAAAGTGGAAAATAAAAGTTGTTCAAATCAGAAACTAAAATGTGCAAACTGTGGCAAATAATTCATAAGTATTATTGGTGAAGAAACCAAAATTTTATAAAATGTTTAAGTGCTCAAAAATAATTAAAACAGTGTCAATATCAATTAAATAAATGCCTTTTATAATTTCTAAAATATGCAAACTAATTAATTGAAGTGTCAAACTTTTTGTGGCAGTGGGATATTCAATAAATATAATTTAGGTGCCAGTTTGGTATTCTATAAAACTAAAACAATATGAAAGAAATTAGAAAATAGAAAAGATAAAAGAAAGAAAAGAAAAGAAAAGGGGCACTAAGCACTTACTAGGCCCAGCACACACTGTGCTCATATAGCCTATTGCTACAGTGCACAAGGCCCAGCCCGCGCTGGCCTTTTCCCTAACCTCTCATCGGAGGCAGAGAGGCCATGGCACGCACGCCGCCCACTCGCCGATTGCCTCGCTGTCGAGCATCCCGCGGCCCTCTGGTGGATAAGGAGACCGTCCCCGACGCTGCTGTCGAACCCTAGCCTATCCCCTTCCTCTCCCTCGCTCTCCTCCCCGTTCTGGAGAGGCACCCATATGCAACCGTCACCGCCGCCTCGTCGTTGGCCGGCTCCGGAACCACGCCGCCCCGCTCAAAGGCGCCCAAGAGCTGCGCCTCGACGTCCTCTACCTCCACGACGACGCTCACGAGCAGGGACCTCTCCAAGCCGTCGCCATCGTCCGTCTTAATCCTTGGGTGCCGCCACTTGCTCGCTGTCGATTCGGCCGACTCCGAGCATCCCCGACCACCCTGAGCTCCTGCCCGAACTCAATGTGAGCCCTCCCGGTTCCCCTACACCTCTCCTTATTCCCTGTGCACCGTATACGTCGCACTGCTAGAGGCCGAAGCCACCGTCCGCCATGGCCTAGGAGCCTCGCGCTCCTGAACTCCCCCTGCCCATCCTCTGCCGCGCCCGGCCGCGGACTACAGCGCACGCGCACGCCCACACTCCCCGCTGCTGCTTGCCGCCCCTGCTACAGTCGCCGGCACCCGCCGCTGTCGCCGTGCCACCGCTCGCCGGCTCCCGTCCGCAGGGCCGCCGTGCCTGGAGCTCCGCTCCCTGGCCCCGCCTGCAGCTCCACGCGCTGCTCCTGCGGCTGCCTGCTGCGCCCGCGCGCCGCCGCCTGGCAGCGCCTGCCTGGGCCGCCCCCTTGCCACTGCCGCCCTGCAGCCGCGGCCTGCCTCGCCAGTCGCCCCGCATCGCTCACCGGTCCAGCCTCACGCCGTGCAGCGCCGTGCCCCGCGCCCAACTCTTGTGCTTGCCGCTGCTTCTCTACTGAATCTATTGCTGCTGCTAATCAGTGTAGTATGGCTAGCTTTACGAATTTTACACTGACTAACCCTCTAGACAACCTCTAAACCATGGTTAAATAATTGTTGACAAGACAAAAAGAAATATGGGTAGGTAGTACACTTGACAAGGCTCAAATGTGTCCATTGGACCAAATCCATTTGATGCGTGGATTAATTCCTACAAAAATCACAAATTTCTATGTTCTGTTAACAGAAAAACCGGAAAACAGCTTTAATTTCATAGCTACTTTAGAGCCGTTGATAATCAAGCAAATGAACTCTAATATGGATGAAAGTGCTACTATCTTGTAGATCACAAAGATTACTCAAAATTGATATAAGACACAAATTCATAGGATGTACAGAACAATAGTTGTAGCCTTTTAAAAACAACTAAGTGATGTTTAGAAAACTGACGAATTCTCAGACTTAGCAGAATTTCAGGGATTTTCCGGGTATTGTTAAATCTTTGAAAAATCATAGAAAAATATCCGTAGCTCGGATGAAAATACTTTGTACATGAAAATTGCTCAGAAAGACGAGACGATCCCGAATACGCAGTCCGTTCGTCTGTCACGCGTCCCTAGCATAGTGAACCTGCAACCGTCCCCCTCCGGTTCGTCTGTCCGAAAAGGCCAGACTTTGGGAAAGCATTCTCGGATGTTTTCCCCCTTCGCCGGTATCGTGTAGCACCGCGTCAGAACACCCCTAGCTCTGCGTAATGTCATGTCATGCTCTTGTTTGCTTTATATTTACTGTTTCCTCCCCCTCTTCTCTCTCGGTAGACCCTGCTACAGACGCATTTTCCCGAGACCGACGCAGCTCAGGAGCCCGACGACACCACTGACGAACTTGCCCTTGCCGTCGAGCAACCAGGCAAGCCCCCCCCTTTGATCATCCCGATATCACCTATTCTAATTTCTCATGCTTGCATTAGAATTGCTGCTACTACTGCTTTACCTATTCTGATGCATAGCCTGTTTATTGTAACCTGCTATTGATAATTACCTGCATAACCTAAACTGCTTAGTATAGGCTGGGTAGAGACCTATTAGTGACCCCCACTTGTCCCGACTGCCCCGCTGGATTATCAGAAGACCCGATCAATGGGATTGAAGACAGGCCCAGGCACCGCACATCACCCCCCCTTAGTTGTACGACACTACTGGGTTACTATCGAGTGCCGAGGGTGATACCTCGTCAGCACTTCTGATGTTAACCTTGTAGGGTAGATAATTGGTCGTGGTCATCGAGGGTGATTCCTCCTTCTCCACTGCCGATACGACCCTGTCACGCAACACTTCCAGTGTGAACCTCGAGGGTGATTCCTCCGAGTTCACCTTGATGGATACATCAAGTAGGAATCCAACGAGGGTGATACCTCGGATTCCCCTGATGTTATGGACACACGGATACTTGGACTTTACACTGTTACTTGGAAAGGCGGGTCGACCCTGAGGGGTACCCGCGTGAGCCTAAGGGGCGAGTGTTGTTGAGACGGGTTGACCTGGATGGTACCCGAGTGATGAATACGAGGCGCGGCTGGGCATTCTTAGCCCTTGCAGCAAGTCCTCGAGACGGGGCGACGGGGTCACATCTTTCGTGAGTCTCTGCTCGTTACCGTAAGCCCTAGTCCACTAACGATTTGGATATTTGATCCGAGCAGGCCTCTGGCCTAATAGCACTAACCATCACGTGGGCATAGTATGGGCGTTCTGCATCGTAGCATCAGCCGAAAGCTCTGTCAGACGTCTAGTTCAGCCTTGCGGCCGGGACGGACCGGCGCCCTCCTGGTGCCTGGCTTCACCCTGCTCGCAACGACCCGGAGGGCACAGGGCGATGGCCCAAGACCCTTGAGCGCTTAGGATGTAGACCGGCGGGGACCTCTCTGCTGAGCTGTAGGTAGGGCTGCGGTGTATCGTTTGGCCGAGGCCGGGCATGACCCAGGAAAGTGTGTCCGACCGGAGTTTATCGAGCGTGTTGGGTAAGTTGGTGCACCCTTGCAGGGAAGAACACATCTATCGATAGCCGGTCCTACGGTAAAGGACACTCGGAGTTGTATCCCGATCGACACAACTAGACCGTGAGATGATACCTGGATATATGGCTCTGGGATTGCTTCTCACAGGGAGTCGAGAAGGGATCTCAGGACGAGGTTGATGACTGTATGGCTCTGGGATTGCTTTCTCGCAGGGAGTCGAGAAAGGATCTCTGGGTGAGGTTGGGACTTAATAATACTACTACATTATACTGTGCTGATCTACTCTCTTCTATTGCTGCAAGACCTTTGAAGATGCTAGTCTTCGATAGGACTAGGCTTTCCTCTCTATTCTGGCATTTCTGCAGCCCAGTCCACATATACAGCCACTCTTTGATAATGTTGCATATGTAGTGTAGATCCTTGCTTGCTGAGTACTTCGGATGAGTACTCACGGTTGCTTTGCTTTCTTTTTCCCCGTATACCCCTTTTGATGCAACCAGATGACGGAGCCCCTGAGACAGCTGCTCCCGCCGACGATCGCTACTACTACCCCGAGGGCGGATACTACTACGAGATGGCCGACGACCAGGAGTAGGTTCGGAGGGTCCCAGGCAGGAGGCCTGCGCCTTTCGATCGTAGTGTTTTCTTTTACCATGCCTTCTAAAGGCCTATCTGTGTTTTCTTTTATATCTGTACTCAGATATCTAATGCTTCCGCTGACGCTTGTACGCAAGCTTATGTATTCGATCCCTCGAGGCCCCTGGCTTGTAATATAAAGCTTGTATGACCTTATTTATGTTTTAGAGTTGTGTTGTGATATCTTCCCGTGAGTCCTTAGGCTTGACCGTGTGCATTTGCGTGTATGATTAGTGCACAATTAAGCCGGGGGCATCACAAGTTGGTATCAGAGCCGACTGCCTGTAGGAATCCCCCCTTCCAATTCCTTGGTCGAAGTTGAGTCTAGTGGTCCAAAAACTAATTTACTAACTTGGCTGTATGGCTTACGGGCCCATGTCGCCAATTGGGTGGTATTAGTATCTTTTATTCCTCGTCTATACTCTGGGACTCTGACCTCTCTTCTATTCGGGTTAAAATTTTACTAACTCCAACATTAGGTTCTTGTGATCACATCCACCCGGTGTTCTGAAAATTTTCCCCCTTCCTTCAAGATTGTGGGTCAGATTCTGCTTACAGGATCCTTTTATCGAGGGCACCCTGTGTTGTCACTTGCAGATTCCTCGCTCCAATAGTTTTCTTCGACGTTGATGTAGCCTTTGCTATGTCTCGTTGTGTACTTCCCTACCGCGTGCCTGCGCGCCGCCTAGATGTCTAGCCTTCCCCTTTCGACTGTCGTAATGCCGGATTGTAACCATGGCTATGTGTGGCTTTGAATGTCTGGTGCGAATATGATGAAGTATCTATTGCACTTCCTTCTGTTGTGCGTGTTACTTCATGAATCATTCCATACACATGCCATTTTTCTTGCTAAACTGCCCCTGTTGAATTTGGCAGGATGGCTAACGATCCCCCACCTCCACCTTATATTGCCACAATGATGCAGCAATTTGAATTGAACCATCAGGTTATGACCGAAATATTGGCCCAGTTCCCTACTCAGAATGCTCAGCAACAGAATGCTCCAATTACTCTGCCAGAATTTGTGCGCCTCAATCCATCCGTTTTCCGCAACTCCACCAATCCTATGGATGCTGATGATTGGCTTCGTGACATCCTGTTTGAGATGGAGTCAGCTAATGTTGCCCCTGACAGTTACGCCACCTTTGCGACATTCCACTTAAAGAGTCCAGCTGCTCAATGGTGGGAAAGCCACAAGGGTATGTTGCCTGCAGAGACTGTAACCACTTGGCAGAAATTTCAGTCAGCTTTTCGTGCACGGTACATTCCTCAAGGTCTGATGGACCAGAAGAAGCAGGAGTTCCGCAAACTCTCACAGGGCAAAATGACTGTGGATGAATATCAGAGGAAATTTCTCGAATTATCCCGCTATGCTGAAGATGATGTCTGCACTGACGCCCGCAAGCAGGAGAAATTCCGTGAAGGACTGCGTACGGATATAAACCTCGCACTTGCTGTCCATGATTTTACAGACTTCGCAACGCTTGTCAGCCAAACTTTCCGAGTTGAGACTGCCCAGACTAAACACCAGGAGTCGCTCAAGCGCACTCATGAAGCTGGCTCATCCTCGGGTCAGTCTGTTCAGAAACGTCGAGTCTGGATCCCACACAATGTTCATCATCGACCTGCTCCAACACCAAGGCCATCTTATGTTGCACCTCGTCTGCCTCCGCCGCTGAGACCGCTAACGATTCAGGGTGGACAGTCCAATGCCATGGCTTCACCTCAGGCTGCACCACGTCCTCCTGATGGTCGTACGAAGGGCCATCGAACCCATCATTCCAGAAGTCGTAAGGCCAGGCAGCTTGCTATGGGTCGTGGCCAGGTCACTCATGTCAAAATGGGAGAAGCTCGTGAGTCACCTAAAATCGTGATGGGAACTCTGCCAGTTAATTCAGTTGCAGCTTCTGTTCTCTTTGATTTAGGTGCATCACATTCCTTCGTGTCCCAGCAATTTGCACAAATACATGGGTTAGCTATGAGCTCATTGCCCACTCCATTAGAGATTATCACTCCCCGTTCCAGGTGGCAAACCAAGATGGTAAGTCACAACAATCAGATCAGAATTGAAGGGTTGATGTTCTCTGCTTCCCTTATTGCTCTTGGACCTTCCGACATAGACATGATTCTCGGTATGGACTGGTTGACAGCCCATAATGCTTTGATTGACTGTGCTACTAAGACAGTCTAGCTCACACACCCTTCTGGTCAGGTGATCAATTACTCAGCCCGAATAGCTCAGGATGCTAAGAGCCAGATATATGTTCTGAATGCATTGAACGCTTCACCTCTTGAAGGCATCGAGAACGTTCCAGTTGTTCATGATTTTCAAGATGTCTTTCCAGAAGAACTTCCAGGAATACCCCCTGCTAGAGCTGTCGAGTTTGTCATCGACTTGAAGCCTGGCACTACCCCTATTGCGAAGCGTCCTTATAAAATGCCTCCGCACCACCTTCTTGAACTTAAGGAGGAAATCGACACGTCACTTCAGAAGGGTTTCATCCGCCCCAGTTCCTCTGCTTGGGGAGCACCTTCACTCTTAATTAAGAAGAAGGATGGAACTAACCGATTGGTTCAGGATTATCGGCCCAATAACCAAGCAACAATTCAGAACAAATATCCGCTTCCTCGGATCAATGATTTGTATGATCAACTTGCTGGATCATCGGTATTCTCTAAACTTGATTTGAGGTTGGGTTACCATCATATCCGTGTTCGTGAAGAGGATATTCCGAAGACTGCATTTGTTACTCGCTATGGCTCTTATGAGTACACTGTCATGTCATTTGGCTTAACAAATGCTCCAGCTACGTTTTCCCGCCTGATGAATTATATCTTCATGGATTACCTCGACAAGTTCATCGTGGTATACCTAGATGATATTCTGGTTTATTCGAAGAATAAAGAAGAACATGCTGAACACCTCCGTCTTGTACTGGAAAGGCTCCGAGAACACCAGTTGTATGCCAAGTATTCCAAATGTGAATTCTGGCTTTCTGAAGTAACCTACCTTGGTCATGTGATTTCCAAGGATGGAATTGCTGTTAACCCGGAACGAGTTCAGGCTATTCTCGACTGGACTCCTCCGAAGAACGTCAAGCAAGTGAGAAGTTTTCTCGGCCTTGCAAGCTATTGCCGTCGATTTGTCGAGAACTTTTCTAAGATTGCTAAGCCTTTGACTGATCTGCTTCACAAGGGCGTTAAGTTTGAATGGACAGACAAATGTCAGGAAAGTTTTCAATCACTCAAAGACAAGGTAACATCTGCCCCAGTACTTGCTCCTCCAGATTCCCGCAAAGACTTTGTGATCTATTGTGACGCATCCCGTGAAGGATTAGGCTGTGTCCTAATGCAAGAGCGTAAAGTGATTGCCTATGGCTCTCGTCAGTTGCGCCCACATGAAGAGAATTATCCGGTACATGATCTAGAACTAGTTGCTGTCATATATGCACTGCAGTTGTGGCGACATTACCTTCTCGGTAATCGTTGCGAGATCTACACGGATCATAAAAGTCTGAAGTACTTGTTCACTCAGCCATCTCTAAACCTCCGTCAGCAAAGATGGATGGAGGCCATTGCGAACTATGATTTGGGTATTTCCTATACCCCTGGCAAGGCTAACATGATGGCTGATGCCTTAAGCCGCAAGTCCTATTGCGACAACCTCATGGTTAGTCGAGCTCAACCTCGTCTTTTTGAAGAACTGTGCAAGCTGAATCTGCGTATTGTTCCACAGGGCTCTCTTAATAACCTTGTGATACAACCAGATCTTGAGAAAGCTGTTAAGAATGCGCAAGCTAAAGATGCTGAAATTGATCTCATGAAGAAAGATCTTCACCTTGAAAAGTACAGGGATTTCTCGCTGTCTGAAGATGGAACCTTGTATTTCAGAAACCGCATTGTCGTACCTCGCTACGAGCTTATGACTGACAAAGTCATGAAGGAGGCACACGATACCCCGCTGTCTATTCATCCGGGTAGCACCAAGATGTATCGTGATCTCCGTCAAAGGAACTGGTGGTCTAGAATGAAGCAGGACATTGCTCGCTATGTTGCTGAATGTGATGTGTGTCGTCGTGTTAAAGCAGAACATCAGAAGCCTGCTGGAATTCTGTAACCGTTGCCTATTCCTCTATGGAAATGGGATAAGGTTCAGATGGATTTCATTACAGAACTTCCCAGGTCACAGAAGGGACATGATGCTATTCTTGTCGTCGTCGACCAACTTTCTAAAGTTGCACATTTTCTGCCTGTCAAGGAGACTATCACTGCTAGCCAGTTAGCAGAGTTGTATATCTCCAGAATTGTTTCACTCCACGGCTTTCCGAAGGAGATCAGTTCGGACCGTGGCAGCCTTTTTCACTTCCAAGTTCTGGGAAAGTTTCCAAGAAGCTATGGGAACTCATATTACCTGGAGTTCAGCTTATCACCCCCAGTCCCAAGGCCAAGTCGAACGAGTAAATCAAGTGCTTGAAGACATGCTTCGGGCTTGTGTTATATCGTTCGGTAAAAAGTGGGAAGAATCTCTCCCGTATGCTGAGTTCTCTTATAACAACAGCTATCAAGCCAGCTTGAAAATGGCCCCCTTCGAAGTACTCTATGGACGTAAGTGTCGAACCCCTCTGAATTGGTCAGAAACTGGGGAACGACCGCTCGTGGGACCGGATATTACTCAACACGCCGAAGAACAAGTCTGTATCGTTCGAGAAAACCTCAAGGCGGCTCAGGATCGCCAGAAGAGCAACTACGATCGCAAACGATGGGGTTTGACTTATCAACCCGGTGATCAAGCTTATCTTTGTGTCACTCCTATGAAGGGCACACACCGTTTTGGAATCAAGGGCAAGTTAGCTCCACGCTACATTGGTCCTTTCCGCATTATTGCTAGACGTGGTCAGGTGGCATATAAATTGGAATTGCCGCCGCAATTCTCTCATATCCACGATGTCTTCCATGTGTCGCAACTTCGTAAATGCTTCAAGGAATCTCCGCACCAAGCTGTGGATCACGAGGTGCTCGAATTGCAAGATGATCTATCTTATAAGGAGCATCCGATCCGCATTCTCGATGAAGCTGAACGTCGGACCCGTCATAAGGTTACCAAGTTCCTCAAAGTGCAGTGGTCAAATCATACTGAGGATGAAGCCACTTGGGAACGCGAGGATAATCTTCGTGCGGAATACCCCGAACTTTTTCCTTCTACCTCTTAATTCTCGGGACGAGAATTCTTATTAGTGGAGGAGACTTGTAACACCCCCAGTGGTTAGCCACAGTAATCATTTTTGATAATGCCATGTCATCATGATCAACAGTGTCTAATCATCTTTTGCATCATATTGCATTTCAAGTTCTAGTTCAAACTTCAATTAAATTTAAAGTGGAAAATAAAAGTTGTTCAAATCAGAAACTAAAATGTGCAAACTGTGGCAAATAATTCATAAGTATTATTGGTGAAGAAACCAAAATTTTATAAAATGTTTAAGTGCTCAAAAATAATTAAAACAGTGTCAATATCAATTAAATAAATGCCTTTTATAATTTCTAAAATATGCAAACTAATTAATTGAAGTGTCAAACTTTTTGTGGCAGTGGGATATTCAATAAATATAATTTAGGTGCCAGTTTGGTATTCTATAAAACTAAAACAATATGAAAGAAATTAGAAAATAGAAAAGATAAAAGAAAGAAAAGAAAAGAAAAGGGGCACTAAGCACTTACTAGGCCCAGCACACACTGTGCTCATATAGCCTATTGTTACAGTGCACAAGGCCCAGCCCGCGCTGGCCTTTTCCCTAACCTCTCACCGGAGGCAGAGAGGCCATGGCACGCACGCCGTCCACTCGCCGATTGCCTCGCTGTCGAGCATCCCGCGGCCCTCTGGTGGATAAGGAGACCGTCCCCGACGCTGCTGTCGAACCCTAGCCTATCCCCTTCCTCCCCCTCGCTCTCCTCCCCGTTCTGGAGAGGCACCCATATGCAACCGTCGCCGCCGCCTTGTCATTGGCCCAGTCCGGAACCACGCCGCCCCGCTCAAAGGTGCCCAGGAGCTGCGCCTCGACGTCCTCTACCTCCACGACGACGCTCACGAGCAGGGACCTCCCCAAGCCATCGCCATCGTCCATCTTCATCCTTGGGTGCCGCCACTTGCTCGCCATCGATTCGGCCGACTCCGAGCATCCCCGACCACCCTGAGCTCCTGCCCGAACTCAATGTGAGCCCTCCCGGTTCCCCTACACCTCTCCTTATTCCCTGTGCACCGTATACGTCACACTGCTAGAGGCCGAAGCCACCGTCCGCCATGGCCTAGGAGCCTCGCGCTCCTGAACTCCCCCGGCCCATCCTCTGCCGCGCCCGGCCGTGGACTGCAGCGCGCGCGCACGCCCACACTCCCCGCTGCTGCTCGCCGCCCCTGCTGCAGTCGCCGGCACCCGCCGCTGTCGCCGTGCCGCCGCTCGCCGGCTCCCGTCCGCAGGACCGCCGTGCCTGGAGCTCCGCTCCCTGGCCCCGCCTGCAGCTCCGCGCGCTGCTCCTGCGGCTGCCTGCTGCGCCCGCGTGCCGCCGCCTGGCAGCGCCTGCCTGGGCCGCCCCCTTGCCACTGCCGCCCTGCAGCTGCGGCCTGCCTCGCCAGTCGCCCCGCATCGCTCACCGGTCCAGCCTCACGCCGTGCAGCGCCGCGCCCCGCACCCAACTCTTGTGCTTGCCGCTGCTTCTCTACTGAATCTATTGCTGCTGCTAATCAGTGTAGTATGGCTAGCTTTACGAAATTTTACACTGACTAACCCCCTAGACAACCTCTAAACCATGGTTAAATAATTGTTGACAAGACAAAAAGAAATATGGGTAGGTAGTACACTTGACAAGGCTCAAATGTGTCCATTGGACCAAATCCATTTGATGCGTGGAGTAATTCCTACAAAAATCACAAATTTCTATGTTCTGTTAACAGAAAAACCGGAAAACAGCTTTAATTTCATAGCTACTTTAGAGCCGTTGATAATCAAGCAAATGAACTCTAATATGGATGAAAGTGCTACTATCTTGTAGATCACAGAGATTACTCAAAATTGATATAAGGCACAAATTCATAGGATGTACAGAACAATAGTTGTAGCCTTTTAAAAATAGCTAATTGATGTTTAGAAAACTGACGAATTCTCAGACTTAGCAGAATTTCAGGGATTTCCCGGGTATTGTTAAATCTTTGAAAAATCATAGAAAAATATCCGTAGCTCGGATGAAAATACTTTGTACATGAAAGTTGCTCAGAAACACGAGACAAACCCGAATACGCAGTCCATTCGTCTGTCATGCGTCCCTAACATAGCAACCTGCAATCGTCCCCCTCCGGTTCGTCTGTCCGGGAAGGGCAGACTTCGGGAAAGCATTCTCGGATGTTTTCCCCCTTCGCCGGTATCGTGTAGCACCGCGTCAGAACACCCCTAGCTCTGCGTAATGTCATGTCATGCTCTTGTTTGCTTTATATTTACTGTTTCCTCCCCCTCTTCTCTCTCGGTAGACCCTGCTACAGACGCATTTTCCCGAGACCGACGCAGCTCAGGAGCCCGACGACACCACTGACGAACTTGCCCTTGCCGCCGAGCAACCAGGCAAGCCCCCCCCCTTTGATCATCCCGATATCGCCTATTCTAATTTCTCATGCTTGCATTAGAATTGCTGCTACTACTGCTTTACCTATTCTGATGCATAGCCTGTTTATTGTAACCTGCTATTGATAATTACCTGCATAACCTAAACTACTTAGTATAGGCTGGGTAGAGACCTATTAGTGACCCCCACTTGTCCCGACTGCCCCGCTGGATTATCAGAAGACCCGATCAACGGGATTGAAGACAGGCCCAGGCACCGCACATCACCCCCCCTTAGTTGTACGACACTACTGGGTTACTATCGAGTGCCGAGGGTGATACCTCGTCAGCACTTCTGATGTTAACCTTATAGGGTAGATAATTGGTCGTGGTCATCGAGGGTGATTCCTCCTTCTCCACTGCCGATACGACCCTGTCACGCAACACTTCCAGTGTGAACCTCGAGGGTGATTCCTCCGAGTTCACCTTGATGGATACATCAAGTAGGAATCCAATGAGGGTGATACCTCGGATTCCCCTGATGTTATGGACACACGGATACTTGGACTTTACATTGTTACTTGGAAAGGCGGGTCGACCCTGAGGGGTACTCGCGTGAGCCTAAGGGGCGAGTGTTGTGGAGACGGGTTGACCTGGATGGTACCCGAGTGATGAATACGAGGCGCGGCCGGGCATTCTTAGCCCTTGCAGCAAGTCCTCGAGACGGGGCGACGGGGTCACATCTTTCGTGAGTCTCTGCTCGTTACCGTAAGCCCTAGTCCACTAACGATTTGGATATTTGATCCGAGCAGGCCTCTGGCCTGATAGCACTAACCATCACGTGGGCATAGTATGGGCGTTCTGCATCGTAGCATCAGCCGAAATCTCTGTCAGACGTCTAGTTCAGCCTTGCGGCCGGGACGGACCGGCGCCCTCCTGGTGCCTGGCTTCACCCTGCTCGCAACGACCCGGAGGGCACAGGGCGATGGCCCAAGACCCCTGAGCGCTTAGGATGTAGACCGGTGGGGACCTCTCTGCTGAGCTGTAGGTAGGGCTGCGGTGTATCGTTTGGCCGAGGCCGGGCATGACCCAGGAAAGTGTGTCCGGCCGGAGTTAATCGAGCGTGTTGGGTAAGTTGGTGCACCCCTGCAGGGAAGAACACATCTATCGATAGCCGGTCCTACGGTAAAGGACACTCGGAGTTGTATCCCGATCGACACAACTAGACCGTGAGATGATACCTGGATATATGGCTCTGGGATTGCTTCTCGCAGGGAGTCGAGAAGGGATCTCAGGACGAGGTTGATGACTGTATGGCTCTGGGATTGCTTTCTCGCAGGGAGTCGAGAAAGGATCTCTGGGTGAGGTTGAGACTTAATAATACTACTACATTATACTGTGCTGATCTACTCTCTTCTATTGCTGCAAGACCTCTGAAGATGCTAGTCTTCGATAGGACTAGGCTTTCCTCTCTATTCTAGCATTTCTGCAGCCCAGTCCACATATACAACCACTCTTTGATAATGTTGCATATGTAGTGTAGATCCTTGCTTGCTGAGTACTTCGGATGAGTACTCACAGTTGCTTTGCTTTCTTTTTCCCCATATACCCCTTTTGATGCAACCAGATGACGGAGCCCCTGAGACAGCTGCTCCCGCCGACGATCGCTACTACTACCCCGAGGGCGGATACTACTACGAGATGGCCGACGACCAGGAGTAGGTTCGGAGGGTCCCAGGCAGGAGGCCTGCGCCTTTCGATCATAGTGTTTTCTTTTACCATGCCTTCTAAAGGCCTATCTGTGTTTTCTTTTATATCTGTACTCAGATATCTGATGCTTCCGCTGACGCTTGTACGCAAGCTTATGTATTCGAGCCCTCGAGGCCCCTGGCTTGTAATATAAAGCTTGTATGACTTTATTTATGTTTTAGAGTTGTGTTGTGATATCTTCCCGTGAGTCCTTAGGCTTGATCGTGTGCATTTGCGTGTATGATTAGTGCACGATTATGCCGGGGACATCGCAGTTGGAACCGAGAGACGCGAGATTTTACCCAGGTTCGACCCCTCGCGGTGGAGGTAAAAGCGTACATCCTGCTTAATTGATATTGATGATGATGATGATCTCGGTTACAAGGGCGGTATTTCGCTACCTCTATCTCGAGAGAATCTACTTTGATCTTGTCTAAGACCTGTCTGTCTGTCTGTCTGTCTGTCTAAAACTTCTCCCTCTTAGGGTGCCCTGCCCCTCCTTATATAAGTTGAAGGGGCGGCTTGCATGTATAGTCCTAGTATATTTGGACTTATCGCGGGCGACTTATCACATGCGGCTTATTACAAGCGACTTATCACAGGTGACTTATCACGGGCGACTTATCATGGGTGACTTATCACGGGCGACTTATTACAAGCGACTTATCACTGGTGACTTATCATTGACGACTTATCACAGGCGACTTATCACTGGGCTTCTCACCGTGGGCTTCTTAACGCCTAGGCTTCTTATCTCCAGGCAGCTCATCTTCAGGGTTCATCTCCGAGACTCATCTCCAGGACTCTAAGTAGATGCTGGGTTAGGATCCGGGTTACACAATCTGCCGGGTTAGGATCCGGGTTACGCAATCTGCTGGGTTACACAATCTGCCGGGTTACACCCGCTGGGTTAAGTCCAGAGATGGCTTAACGTCATGAGCCAGGTTTAACCGCGGGTAATTCCCCCGACATTAGCCCCCAGATTAGCTTCAATGCAGGATTGGTGTGCATTCATGCTAAGCTTCTTGAAACAAGAATAGATAGTGGACCGGCTCCTGAAAATCTGGGTCTTCGTCATATCAATATGCCAATGGTAATTCCATGCAGAAAAAATAACCCATATGATATCTTGAATTGTCTTCAAAAATGCCTTAGCTTTGATAAAAAGAAATTTTTGTCTGATGTTGTACCAACTTCCAATGCTTCAGACTTTGATAAAGAATAAATCCAAATGATGTTGAGCTGACTTGTCCGAATAGCTTGGAGGAGATAATCTTTGCAAATTTTTCCACCAAAAAATATGAGACCTGGTTTGCTCAACACTAAAATTTTTGAAGGTGTTCTCCCTCACCTGTATCCCCCAAGTCTTGAGTAGAACAAAGTGATAGCTTAAGACTTGCTTCAATATAAATGCTGCAACCTTGGAGAAATCTGGGTTGTTCATCTAAGTCACCAGTCATAAACTGAATATTTTGTACTTCGCATGTGTAGCCCCCAAGTACCGGGTTGTCTTGCGTGCAACAACCTGGGACTTGTAACTGTCTTATGCTTATAAAACTTCAGCTAGTGTAGCCCCCAAGGGCCAGGTTATCAGTATGTGATGGGTCGGGTCTTCCAATTTGGACCTTATGACTTTGGTAAAGAACTGAATGTGTAGTCCCCAAGGGCCGGCTGAGTAAGATAATGCTGAGCTGGGACTTAGAAAATGATAGAAGGCCGGTTCATCTCCCTGAGATAACCGAGTCTGTTGACAATGTGATGATTTGAAAAACAACTTGCATTAGCCCCCAAGTGCCATGGTGCATGCTTGCAGTGACATGGGACTTGCATACTTGATATAATCGTGCTTTGAATAATGTAGCCCCCAAGTGCCGGGTCGTATGCCTGCATCGACTCGGGACTATTCCTTCCATTGTAGAATAAAATCGTATCCACTGTCTGGATGATGTTACTGAATGCTTTGCATATCAATATTGAATCATGCTCCTTGCTGTAAGCTAGTATTTTTGGATGAAGAAATAATAGCCATTTTTCTGAAGCGGCTTTGAAAACCTCAATCATTAAATATTGGTTATGATAACCATAATGAAAACCCAGCCATGCTGGCTATTAAAGATTGGAATAATGTAACCCGGTTTAAAAACCGGCTCCTACAACATAAACTAGTATATCCATGCATATATGATGCATGGTATGATGATGCAATGATGATGCAATGTATGATGCAATGTATGATGATGTATGTGTATGATAACAGAGTATAAAAAGACCGGCTTTCGAGGCTCGAGTCTTGCTTCAATGAAGCTGGCATGATAGCCTTGGTTTATCCTTGCTTTCAGTAAGCTGGCTCTCACATGACTTAAACCGCCATTTTAACCTTGACAAGTTCAGGGTCATGAAGATTGACTTGTCAAGAGTACGACGAGTCATCTTGTTTGGAGTAGCATCAAGCATACATGCAGGTTTAACCAATAATGTGGCATTTTTGCCGGGTCAAAAGGGTTTTGTAAGCTGAACTTAGTGAATTAGAAGCCCCCAGGTGACCTATGATCAAGGAATAAAGACTCGTAGCCAATATATTGGACGAAACGACAGAGGCCCCGAGTTCCGAGGATGCCGGCTTTATTATAATTGATCATAATATGATGAGCCAATAAGGCAGAATACCCATGTTTGAACCGCGCCTCATGGCGGCTAGTCCTCTTAGGCAACTTTTAATTTTTTGCCGATACGGCAGGATGCCCATGTTTGAACTGCACATTGTGGTAGCAAGTTCTCTTTGGCAACCTTTAATTTTTCTGAGAACTTGAACTTGCGAGAGATGGATTTCTCTTGAACCAGATGTTGAGCCGGATATTGAGAGCTCAAAACTTTGTGAGAGACAGATTTCTCTTGAGCCGGATTTTTGAACCGAAGCCTTTTCTGATAACCCGGAATCTTTCTTTTGAGCCGGAAATTTTCTGACGATCTTTAAATTTTCACCGATGTGGCAGCAGTCTCCGGGACCGGGTTGTCTTCCCTTTAATGACCGGGGTTCTTGAATTTGTGACAACGGCCAATTCTGCCGAGTCATGTCTGTGTAGCCCCCGAGTCTTAAGATGACTCGAGGGGTTGGCTTGAGATTCTGCATACTTGACCGTGATATAAACCGACATATAGTTGAACAGCGGAATGCTGGAATGTGTTGAAGCTGGAGGCGAGGTGGCGAGTTGATGATATTCGCGACACTCATTGTATATCCTTGGCGTTGATAACACGATGTGAATCCACGGAAGGTTGAGGTCAACCATGGCGGGTTATAAATAATCCCGTATGAGTTGTGTCAGTAACCCGGACGATGGTTCGTCCCGGCTGGTTGTTGAAGTTAACCAAACTGCAGTGGCGGTGACTTGTGCGCCTGTCCATTGAATCATCCGATGCAGGCGGAGGCTGATAATATATTATTATTTGCTCCAGAGTTGTTGAAATAGACCAGGCCGCATGAGCGGCGACTTGCGTGTGCTCACTAGGCCGCTCGTGCGGGCAGGTGAGTCCCCAGTGTGTTAATGTAGACCAGTCCGCAAGGACGGCGACTTGGGCGCTTCCGTTGAGCGGGGAAGCACGAACAAATGTTAGTGCAGAATAATGATGTCATGCACTCCGTATCCGTAGTATAATGCCACTTTTGCAGCGAATAATTGTCCTGAAACAACAAATATCGCAAGCCAGAGTAATTGCTCCCGAAAGAATAAAAATGGATCAATAAAAATCGACTGGATGGATTTCACCTGATTCATCCGGACGATAGACGAGCCGTATATAACATCCGTAGATCACCTCCAATACTTTCAATGGCGATTTAGCCACTCTCTCTTTCTCTTGTAAATAGGGCAGCAAACATAGCACTGCAACCGTCAAGGACTACTGGACGCCCTTGCAGGATGCCAGGACCCCAAGTAGCCCTATAACCAGTATACTCGAGGCGGGGGCGTGACAGCAGAGGCAAGGCGGCGGCTGATGAGGCCACGACGGAGGTGACGGGCCAGTAAGGCAGGCCACAATGGAGAAGTGAATTGAAGCGAGCCAGTGGTGACTTCTACTGGACGTATCCGGGTCGTGGCCGTATCCACTCCTGGGTCGTGGATACCACCATTTTTTTTACCCGACCCCTTCACTTTCTTTTACAACCACATCGGTTGGGGATCGGACAGGGGGGGCTTGCGTCTGGAACGGAGGCACTCGGGCGGCTAGCGGGAGGCGCTCGGAGATGGAGGCCGACTTGAGGAAGTGCCAGCGAGGTGGGTCGCGGCAGCGCGGTGGCTCGGACCGGCGGAGGCAAGTTACTGTGGTGGTCGGCGATTCACAGGCGAGACGACGAAGTGGCAGCGAGGCCCGTCGGCGGTGAGTCGGACTAGCGACGGGGCTCAGAGATGAGGCCGCAAGCGGGGACTCGAGGCGAGGACACTCGACGAGGCCACGGTGGTGGCGACCCAGCAGGCGCTCAAGGCGCGGCTCCAGCCGCGGCAGGTCGGCCAGGCGGCTAAGGCAGGCTGACTTAGAAGTGGCCGTGGCAGGCTCAGGGCGCGGCGGCGAGGGCGGCCGGGTTGGAACGAAGCCGCAGGATCACGGCGACGGCGGCTTGGCATCATGGCGACATTGCTGGCGGCTTGGAGGCAAACTCGATGCGGCGCGGAGACGGCTTGCAGTGGTGGTGTGGGCGGCTCTGTTGGGGGAGCCCATTGCGACAGCATGGAGCCAGCTGGTGGCTCATGCTTGCGGGCTATGGTGGAAGCAGCTCGGAGCAGAGGTGAGGCGACTGGGTTGGCCCACGGCGGCTCAGGCCAGTAGCGAATTGGAGGTAGCCATGGCGGCGACTCAGAGGTAAAAGAGGCAGGCCGAGGTGACTTGGATGGCGCGGACGAGGTCACAGCGGTGCGGGTCAGCTTGACGTGGAGACCGGCGATGGTGGATCCTGGCGGAAGCATGGTGAGGCCGGGGCGGCGGCTCGCGCGACTGCTGGTGAGGAGGCGGGCCGCTTGGAGGCGGCGCAAGGCAATGGCTTGATGACGGCGGTGACTTAGCAGCTTGGAGGCGAGGTGTCCACGGTGACAGAGGAGGCGGGTCGAGCGGTGGAGCGGAGCCGCGATGATTGAGGCGGCTCGCAGTAGCGGGAGTAGCCCGGCGGATGCGAGGCCTCCACGTTGGTGGTGGTGAAGGGCGGGCGGCCATGGCTGCGGCTACTCGAGGCCGTTTTGCCATGGACAACGGGTTGGAGCTGAGGCGGGCGATGGAAGCTCGATGATGTAGGGCCCCGGCAGAGGCACGCGGAGGCGAGTACAGCAGCAGCTTTGCGGCAGAAGTGGCAGCGAGGCCCGCCAGCGGAGACGGCGGCCTGAGGCGGCGCAAGGTGGAGGCAGCCGATAAGGCAAAAACCATAGCTCGAGGCGAGTGCAGAGGAGGAGGCACCTCGACGCAGCCGATGGAGGCGAGGGTCGTGGTTGCGGGGGGCGGGCGCGTTGAAGCAGACCGCGATGACAACAGTAGTGGATGCGGCTTGGAAGCCCCCCGGCGGTGGTGGCGAGCAGGCCAGTGCAAGGTGAGCCGGCGAGATGAGGCTGCGGCGGCGAGGTGAGCCGGTGCAGTCGTGCTCGGAGGTGGCTTGTAGCTGCAGGGCCGACTCAACACGGTGGTGGAGGCGAGCAAGCCGTGGCTGTGGGGCGAAGCGGCCGACTCGGAGCGAAAAACGACAGGTGAAGGGTGCTCGCGGCGGCGGCTCGGTAGGCGCTCGAGGCTACCGGCCTCAGCCGTGGAGGCAGCAGGCAGAACAAGCAGGCCGACGGAGGCGTAGCGAGGCTGAGGCAGGTTTGGGGTCGAGGGCGACTCGGAGCGAGGCTGCGGAGTCGAGGGCGACTCAGAGCGGGCCAGCTCAGAGTCAAATCAGCGACATAGGGGCGGCTCGAGGCGACGGCGGCTTGACGTGGCCGTAGCAGAGGTGACCCACAGCGAGGCGGAACGAGGTGGCTCGGGGAGGCCCCCAGCGATGGAGGCGGGTCAGCGACAGCGGCTCGATCCGGGGATACGATGGCTTAACAGAGGCGAGTTGGAAGCGGTCGGCGACCTGGCGATGGCTGAGGCAACATGAGGCCATGGAGGCGGAGATCGACTACGGAGGCGGGGGGCTGACGGCGTCTCAGGTGGGCCCCTGGCCGTAGTAGTAGCGGCTTAGAAGCCGGAGTGGCTCGCCGCGGGCCGTAACGGCGGAGGCCGCGGAAGAGGGACGGTTCAAGGCAACCGACGGCGGCTCGGACAGCGGGTTGGAAGCAGAGGCAGCTTAATAAAGACGACGTCGGTAAGGCGCGGCTAATCCAGCAGCTTGGCGGAGGCTATGAGAGTTGGAGGCGAAGCCATAGCAGTGGCTCATCCGGCGACAGCGTCAGAGATGCACCGGTGGCAGGCGGCTCAAGACGGAGTTACGATCGAGGTGGCCGTTGTAACACCCCATGTTTTAAGCTACAATAATCACCCTTTTGATTATGCCATGTCATCATGATTATCAGTGCCTAATCATCATCTGCATCCATTTTGCATTCAGCTCCTAACTAAAATTTTCAAATTTAAAATAAAGTGGAAAATAAAAGTTAACCAAACCTGAAAACTAAAATGTGCATCATGTTGCAAATATTCCCATAGCATTTATAAAAATGATTGCAACATTTATTGGAATTGTAAAAGGATTCAAACAACAAGAAACAGTAGCAAAAACAACACTATTTAATCCTTTTTCAATTAAATAAAATCCAAATAAAAGATATGGACACCAAACCAATTTCTAGCAGTGACTAATGTTGCACTGTGATTTATGGACCAGTTCTTATATTTTACAAAAGTCCATAGGTGGCCTAAACATTTTTGTAAACAGAAAAGAAAGGAGAATACAAAAAAGGAAAGGAAGAAAAAGAAAAAGGCCTAGTCTACTGTGCACATGGGCCCTAGTCACTACAGGCGCCGGCCCAGCCCAATCTCCCCCTCTCCTTCTACCTCTCTCCTGCTGTCGCCCGCGCAGCACCCGCGCACACTAGCCCCCCTCTCTCCCGCTCGACAGCGTGTGCCCTCGCTCGCCGTGGATAAAGGGCAGCCCCCAGCGCTCCACTGGCCCCCCGGCCACTCTCACCTCTTCCCCTCTCTGTTCCTCCTCGCCCGAACACCACATCGCCGCGCCACCGTGCCGTCGTCAATCCTGTGGCCAGCAACCACTGTTCGCCGCCCTGGCGTGCCCAAACGCTCCGCGAGCGTCGACTACGCCTCCGCACCGAAGAAGTTCAAGCCACAAGGTGCTGCATCGCCGCCTCCGTCATCATCGTCAACATTCGGCACCGACGTTCGCCTCCGTCGAATTCGCCGGCCTCCGTCCGTCCTCGAGCTCGTCGTCCGCTCCAATCGAGTCACTGTGAGCCGCAATGTTTTTCCCTTCTTTCTCCCAGTCGGTTCCGTCCCCGTAGCCATGCCCGTCGTCGTGGCCGAGATGACTCGCCGCCGGCCATGGCACTGCCGTGGCCTGGACCACCTTTCGTCGCGTCCGAGCGCGTCATTAAGCTCAGCGTGCTCCCAGGAGCTCATAGTGCTAGTTAGTTCATCAAGCCGTGCACCGTAGCACCGTCGCCGTCGAGCACCGAGCTCCGCCGCCGCCATGATCGACGCTGCACTCGCTCCTGTCCATCTCCGGTCGTTCTGCGCCCACCGATCGATGCGCCGCAGCTGCAGCTTTCGATTGCGCCCTTCCACGCGAGCTCCCGGGGCCGAAGCTGGCCGGACTGAGCACCTCCGCCGCTTCGGCTTAACGTTGGTGATGGTGGCCGACGTAGCCGTCGTTAGGGGCCCTAATCCCCGGTTTAATTAACCCCCTGTCTCTATGACAGGCGGGCCCCACGCACTTAATTAATCGGTAGTTTAAAATTAACGGTTTTAATTAATAAACCCTCTGGCCCCACGCGTCAGTTGACTTGCTGACGTGGCGTTGACCCGGCCCCACCTGTCTGTCTCACAGACAGCTGACTGGGCAGTGCCCAGTCACTGCCAGTGGGTCCCGCGTGGGCCCGGTTGACTGGTCAGCGGGTCCGCTGACCGCTGACGCAGTGCTGACATCATAATGACGTAATCTTTTACTGTTTTGGATAATTCGAATTTAAATATAAATTCCAGAAATTAATAAAAACTTTAGAAAATCATATCTTTTAAACCGTAACTCCGATGAAAATAATTTATATATGAAAAATGCTCAGAATTTCGAGACGGATCCGAATGCGCGGTCCGTTCGTCCACCACATGTCCCTAGATACCCAAACATGGAACCGTTCCCCTCTGGTCATCTGTCTAACAAATGTCCGGAACCGGGAATACTTTCCCGAATGAATCCCCCCTTCGCCAGTATCACCCGGCATTGCGTCAGATCACCTCTGTCACCACGTATTACCATGTTATGCTTTGTGCTGCACTTGTTCGCTGTGTATTTATACTGTTTCCTCCCCCTCTTCTCTCTCATTAGACCCCGACGTCGTCCCCGAGACCGACGCAACTCAGGAGCTCGACGCCACCGTTGACGACCTTGCCCTTGCCGCCGAGCAACCAGGCAAGCCCCCCCCCTTTGATCATCCCGATATCGCCCTTTCTATTTTCTCATGCTTGCATTAGAATTGCTGCTGCTACTGCTTTACCTATTCTGATGCATAGCTTGTTTACTGTAACCTGCTGTTGATAATTACCTGCATATCCTAAACTGCTTAGTATAGGCTGGGTAGAGACCTATTAGTGACCCCGCTAGTCCCGACTGCCCCGCTGGATTATCAGAAGACCCGATCAACGGGATTGAAGACCAGGCCCCGGCACCGCACATCACCCCCCTTAGTTGTAACGACACTGCAGCGTTACTATCAAGTGCCGAGGGTGAAACCTCTTGTAGCACTTCTGATGTTAACTCTGTAGAGAAGCTGTTCGGTCATGGTCATCGAGGGTGATTCCTCCTTCACCGCTTCCAATAACGACACCGTCGTACAACACCACAAGTGTGAACCCAGCGAGGGTGATTCCTCCGAGTTCACCTTGACGGATACATCAAGTAGGAATCCAACAAGGGTGATACCTCGGATTCCCCTAATGTTATGGACACACGGATACTTGGACTTTAGACTGTTACTTGGATAGGCGGGTCGACCCTGAGGGGTACCCGCGTGCACCTGAGAGGCGAGTGTTGTGAAGACGGGTGCCTGTGTGGTGCCCGAGGGAGAATACGAGGCGTGGCCGGGCATTCTTGGCCCTTGCCGCAAGTCCTCGAGATGGGGCGACGAGGTCACATCTTTCATGAGTCTCTGCTCATTAGCGCAAGCCCAAGGTACTAACGATTTGGATATTTGCTCCGAGCAGGCCTCTGGCCTGATAGCACTAACCATCACGTGGGCATACTATGGGCGTTCTGCATCGTATGCATCAGCCGAAAGCTCTGTTAGACGTCTAGTTCAGCAGTGCGGCATGGAGTGATTGGCACCATTCACGACAGAGGTGGTGCTTGGATCTGAGCCATGTGCACAACGACCCGGAGGGCGAGGGGCGATGGCCCAAGACCCCCTTGTGCTTAGGATGTAGACCGGCGTGGACCTCTCTGCATTGATACAATTAGAACTGGATACTTGGATACTATGGCTCTGGGATTGCTTCTCGCAGGGAGTCGAGAAGGGATCTCAGGACGAGGTTGATGACTATATGGCTTTGGGATTGCTTTTTCGCAGGGAGTCGAGAAAGGATCTCTGGGTGAGGTTGAGACTTAATGATACTGCTACTTTATATTGATCTGTTCTGCTCTCTTCTATTGCTGCAAGACCGATGAAGATGCTAGTCTTTGATAGGACTAGGCTTTCCTCTCTATTCTGGCATTTCTGCAGCCCAGTCCACATATACAGCCTTCCTTTGATAATGTTGCATATGTAGTGTAGATCCTTGCTTGCTGAGTACTTCGGATGAGTACTCACGGTTGCTTTGCTTTCTTTTTCCCCCATATTCATTTGATGCGACCAGATGACGGAGCCCCGGATACAGTTGCCCCCGCCGACGATCGCTACCACTACCCCGAGGGTGGGTACTACTACGAGTTGGCTGACGACCAGGAGTAGGATCGGAGGGTCCCAGGCAGGAGGCCTGCGCCTTTCGATCGTAGTGTTTTATTTTGCCCCGCCTTTCTAAAGGCCTTTCTGTTTCTGTTTCATATCTGTACTCAGATATCTGATGCTTCCGCTGATGCTTGTACGCAAGCTTATGTATTCGAGCCCTCGAGGCCCCTGGCTTGTAATATAAAGCTTGTATGACTTTATTTATGTTTTAGAGTTGTGTTGTGATATCTTCCCGTGAGTCCTTAGGCTTGATCGTGTGCATTTGCGTGTATCATTAGTGCACGATTGAGCCGGGGGCGTCACAGCCGTGGCCGGCTCTAAGCATGCCTGCGGCTCGGAGGTGACTACGGCTGCCCGACAGCGGAGGTGGCTCCTTGGCGGTCGACGGATCGGAGTCAGAGGCAGATCCAAGCGAATCACCGGTCGTGGCTGGTTTCCGGGTCGTGGCAGATTTGACCCGTCCACGTCCGGGTCTTCCTCCGGGTTTTGATTTTGTTCATCTGATGATAGCAGATTGATCTTGTTGATAAACGCGACGGCTCATGCTAAATCTTCGGGATCTTCTCTGATGATCCTGTCAACAGAACTAATGGATGGTGCCCATAAAAAATTTCTGATCTTGATCTAGTGAACTCAAAGTTGATGTAGATCTTTCCAAAACCGGTCTTTTCTTCATCCGAAAAATTGTGAACTTCTCAAACCCTGGAAAAGATCCCTCCAAGAACTCAACACCATCGTGCGAAGGCCCCACGGTGGGCGCCAACTGTCGTGGTTTTGTCACGGCAGATGTCCTAGTGTGAGGACTTAGTCGTGAGGCCAACGCAACTAGGTAGTAGCTTGAACAGGGTTGGTCGAAACCGAGAGACGCGAGATTTTACCTAGGTTTGGCCCCTTGCGGTGGAGGTAAAAGCCTACATCCTGCTTAATTGATATTGATGATGATGATCTCGGTTACAAGGGTGGTATTTCGCTACCTCTATCTCGAGAGCATCTACTTTGATCTTGTCTAAGACATGTTTGTCTGTCTAAAACTTCTCCCTCCTAGGGTGCCCTGCCCCTCCTTATATAAGTTGAAGGGGCGGCTTACATGTAGAGTCCTAGTAGGATTAGGACTAGTCTATTTGGATTTATCGTGGGTGACTTATCACAGGCAACTTATTACAAGCGACTTATCACAGGCGACTTATCACTGGCGACTTATCACTGGTGACTTATCACAGGCGACTTATCACAGGCGACTTATCATTGGGCTTCTCACCGTGGACTTCTTAACGCCTGGGCTTCTTATCTCCAGGCAGCTCATCTTCAGGGCTCATCTCCGAGACTCATCTCCAGGACTCTAAGTAGATGCCGGGTTAGGATCCGGGTTACGCAATCTTTCGGGTTACACAATCTGCCGGGTTAGGATCGGTCGGGTTACACCTGCCGGGTTAAGTCCAGAGATGGCTTAATGTCATGAGCCGGGTTTAACCGCGGGTAATTCCCCCCACAGGAAGCTCTAGTGCAACCTTGCGAATGGCCGTCGGATTATTTCATGAATCAAGCCGGTTTCAAGGAAGAATTTTATATGTACGTGCACAACGCCGGCTTGGCGGAATTCTTGTCAGATAAGTGCCTGCAGTACTACAATCTCACTGATTCTTTTGTGCGGAAATTTGAGTATTTAGTCCATCGCAATACGCATTCTGTTTTATTTAATCTCTATGAAAAATCATTTTGCATGGACCTTGAAGAATTTAATGAAGCATGCAAAATTCCGCAATGGGGCACTTACACTGAACCTCGTAAATCTGATTGCATTGAGTTTCTTGCTAGCATCACTAGGGGTGAAACTAGAGGCATTATACAAGCTACCATAGGGAGCATTCACTTTCCTGCTTCACATTATTTTGCTCTCTTCATAGGTAGATGCATTAACGGTAAACATGACCATAGCCACCTTTGCGCTTCTGATTTGACCGTTCTTAAGAGTGCTTTAATGAACGATAAACAATTTAACTTGGGGGCTATTGTTGCACGTCGGTTACATAATAATGCCCTAGATGGAGATTTCTTTGGTGGAATTTATGATACTCGTTTAGCTATTTATCTTGGGGTGGCGATAAAAGAAAATGATACTCAGTTGCCGCCTGCTTTCCTTGATTATGCCGCTATGGAGCATTTCCAGTTTCTTGAGAGGGGCGACCTGCCCTTCCAGTACAGACTAATTTTAACAGGCACCACATCATCCATATTACGCTTCCCGCTCCTGCCTTCTTTAACTTCCAGGAAAAATGAAGATATTTTATACTTATGGAGGAGGTAGAGGAGTATGAGAGGGCGAGGGAGACCGCTCGCCTTAATGAGGCAGCCCACGAAACGGTGGTAGCTACAATCCAGTTCAACCCCAACTACGACTTCGGGTATTATCCCGGCCAGCCGTGACTGTAGACCAACTTAGGCCAAAAGCCTAAGCTTGGGGGAGTACGTATTTCTCACCGACATTACATTCATGCATCACACATTCATTCCAGTTGTCGGTGTTCATACATTTTTCATTGTATAATCCATGTTAGTTTATTTTCCTTGCTTTCTTCTTGTGTGTTTGAAAAACTTTGATAAATCCAAAAATATTTCTCATTTCTTTTTTGTTTTATTTCTAGTTTAATTTGGTTGTAGTATTAAAAGAAAACCCAAAAAGATTTCTCATTCTTCTTTTGCTTGTTGGGAGCTTTCCCGTGTATATATATTTTTTCTTTTTTTTCCTTTTGTTAATTTGCTTTCTTCAAGAAAAAATAAAAACTCCAAAAACATTTCAGTGTGTTTCTTTGAAATTCTTTTCTTTTTCTTTGGGTCGTAAGGAGAAGACCACGATGAAAATGTTGAGTGGCTCTCATATGCATTATTGTTGATCTAACAAAGGAGCCCATATTACCTTGTCTTCTCCTTTGAATAAATGTTTCCAGATTCCAGCTTAGTCCATGGCACGAGCACTCTTATTATTATTCACATCGTTTGGTCATGCAAGTGAAAGGCAATAATGACGAAATTTGATGAAATGATTGAGATGAAGAAAAGCTGGTATGAACTCGACCTATTTTGTTTTTGCAAATATGATTAGCTCATCGTTCTTGATTCAGCCTATTATGGGTAAACATGTTTGCAATGACAATTAGAGATCATAGTTACTCATGCCATGCTTAAATTGCTAGGAGTGGATAATGGTTTATCTTGTGTGTCAACATGCATTTAAAATTGTTATGATGTAGTATGATAGGATGGTATCCTCCTCTGAATGATTCGAGTGGCTTGACTTGGCACATGTTCACGCATGTAGTTGAATCAAAAACAACATAGCCTCCATGATATTTATGTTCATGGTGATTTGTATCCTACTCATGCTTGTATTCAATGTTGAACAATCTCAATGCATGTTTATGACCGTTGTCGCTCTCTAGTTGGTCGCTCCTTAATCTATTTGCTAGCCTTCACTTGTACTAAGCGGGAATACTGCTTGTGCATCCACTTCCTTAAACCCAAAGTTATTCCATATGAGTCCACCATACCTACCTATATGCGGTATTTACCTGCCGTTCCAAGTAAATTTGCATGTGCCAAACTCTAAATCTTCAAATAATAATTTGTTTTGTTTGCCCGAATCGCTCATGAAGCGACAGGGGGCTGTCAGTATCTTCCATGCTAGGTGGGTTATTCTCACGATGAGTGTTTATTCGCTTGTCATTCACGAGAAAGTGGATGGTAATTGGGATGCCCAGTCCTATGATCAAAATCAAAATATAATAATGAAACAAAACTTCCCCGGATTGTTGTTGGTATGGAGGCACCCGAGGATTCGGCTAGCCATGGCTTGTGTTTGTTCGTGGATGGGGAGTAAAACTTTACTATTTAGTTTGGGAACCGCCTATAATGTGTCTAGCATGGAAGATGGTGAGAACTCTCGGTTGCTACGTTGAAAATGTAAGCATATCTCCCAAAATTATATTCATCTCTGTTTTAAAAACTTCGAGCTCTGGCACCACTGCAAATCCCTGCTTCCCTCTGCGAAGGGTCTATCTATTTACTTTTATTATTGAGTCATCATCTTCTTATTAAAGCACCAGCTGGAGAGCACTATTGTCATTTATATGCTTTGTGTTTAGTTGATATTGAGTATGAGTGTGACTGGATCTCTTTTACCATGAATTACAATGTCTAGTCAGTGCTTGAACTTCAGAGGCGCTCTGCATTTATGTTTTGCGGTCTCAAAAAGGGCTAGCGAGATACCATTATGTCATATTATATCATGACTATTTTGAAAAAAGTGTTGTCATCCGAGATATCTTATTATTGCTCGCTAGTCAGTTATGCTATTAATATGAGTAAATGTGATACCTAAGTGTTATTGTTAATATGGTTAGTTCATAATCTTTGCTGAAAACCTGAACATTGGTTAGACATATTTGCAACAACAAGATCAAACAGAGTTTGTAAAAGTTTTTCTTTGTCACTTTCAATTTGTTAACTGAATTTCTTGAGGGCAAGCAATGAGTTAAGCTTGGGGGAGTTGATATGTCTCCATCGTATCTACTTTTCCAAACACTTTTGCTCTTGTTTTGGACTCTAATTTGCATGATTTGAATGAAACTAACCCGGACTGACGCTGTTTTCAGCAGAATTGCCATGGTGTTGTTTTTGTGCAGAAATCAAGGTTCTCGGATTGACCTAAAAATTTCCAGAGAATATTTATGGAATATATGAAAAATATTGGCGGAAGAATATACCAGAGGGAGGCCACCCAGGAGCCACAAGCTCGGGGTCGTGCCCACCCCCAGGGCGCGCCTAGTGAGCTTGTGGGCCCCCTAGACCTCCGGCAACCCTAGCTCCAACTCCATATATACCTATTCGCCAAGAAAAAAATCAGAGAGAAGGATTCATCGCATTTTACGATATGGAGCCGCCGCCACCTCATGTTCTTCATTGGGAGGGCTGATCTGGAGTCCGTTCGGGGCTACGGAGGATGGAATCCGACGACGTCGTCATCATCAACCTTCATTCACCGCCAATTTCATGATGCTCATCACCGGGAGTGAGTAATTCCTTCGTAGGCTTGCTGGATGGTGATGGGTTGGATGAGATTTATCATGTAATCGAGTTAGTTTTGTTAGGGCTTGATCCCTAGTATCCACTATGTTCTGAGATTGATGTTGCTATGACTTTGCTATGCTTAATGCTTGTCACTAGGGCCCGAGTGCCATGATTTCAGATCTGAACCTATTATGTTTTCATGAATATATTTGTGTTCTTGATCCTATCTTGCAAGTTATACACACCTATTACGAGTTATGATCCGCATACCCCAAGGTGACAATAATTGGGATTCTTTCCGGTGATTATCGTAGTTTGAGGAGTTCATGTATTCACTAAGTGCTAATACTTTGTTCCGGTTCTCTATTAAAAGGAGGCCTTAATATCCCTTAGTTTCCTTATGGACCCCGCTGCCACGGGAGGGTAGGACAAAAGATGTCATGCAAGTTCTTTTCCATAAGCACATATGACTATATACGGAATACATGCCTACATTACATTGATGAATTGGAGCTAGTTCTGTGTCGCTCTAGGTTATAACTGCTACATGATGAATATTATCCAATACAATTATCCATCGCTGATCCAATGCCTACGTTTTTCACATATTAATCTTTGCTAAGTTACTTTCGCTGTTGCTACTGTTACAATCACTACAAAATTGTTACCGTTTCTGCTACTGATGACCCACAAGTATAGGGGATCAATCATAGTCCTTTCGATAAGTAAGAGTGTCGAACCCAACTATCGCAGTGGAACACGATTACCTATGGGGCCATCGGCCCCTTGTGGTTCGGCAGGGGGAAGATCACGTGGCACAAAGAGCGGAAGCCATGGAACAACATGACAGTGGTGACGCTGGTGGTTTTTACCCAGGTTCGGGCCGCTGAGAAGCGTAAAACCCTACTCCTGCTTTGGTGGATTGAAGGGTGGACCATGGTGGACACGCAGTGCTCAAGCTCGGCAAGGTCGCCTTGGGGAGAGCAGCTACGCGCGTATGAGTGTACAAGGGTCCGAATCCTTTTTTAGGTTGCCATGGCCCTCCTTTTATAGGCTAAGGGGTTACCACAGTGGCAAAATAGTCATTATCTACTAATTAGATAGCCAACAGTGCTACCATACCTAACTCTGGCAGTTAGGACAAAGTGCATTAAATGCACTACTAGGTGTCACGCTGAGGACGTAGCCTGGCAAGCCTGTCGCGCCGCTTAACCATCTTCTACCTGTCTGCATGACACGCCTCTGGATGGGTGTCATATAGGGGGAATCTCCCTTCCAAATGGCTGCCACGTGCCAAATGATAGCCACTTAATCACTTGGGGGCTCGACACCACACTGATAAGTGACTTGTGTCACTGTGCGGTGGAGCGGTGGAGTCTTGGCAGGGATATATGCCCTTGGCGGCCCCGGCAAGCCTACCGGGGAGGTCTTGAGATTTGTTCTTGGTGAGGCCTCGACCTGACGAGGCTCGCCTACCCAGTAAGGGAGGTCTTTTCTCAGAGACATCTTGTTTCCTTGGCTTGTCTTGGTCTTCTTGATCCGCCCTTTGATTCATCAAAGAGCTATCTCTCTGGCTTGGTCTCGTCTTGGGAGCTTGGTGCTGTTGTATCTTCATTATTGCGCCTGTGTACAGTCTGGGCAACATACGTGAAGGTTTGTTGCACCGACAGGAGCCCCCAGGCCTGGTGCGAACATGCTGTCGAGCATCGTTGGGGGAGGCCCTATCAGGTACACAGGAGGGGCGCTTGCGGTGGCTCCCTTCTTGATATTTTCCTTACTTCTTCATTAACCTGTGCTTGAGTCAGTTTCCAGTTTTTCCGTGCATAGTGCAAGACGTCGTGGGGGATTTATGCCACGATCTTTGGGCCGCCCACGTCCCACGTTCACGGGGCGGTAACTGCCATTCCACTAGTTCCTCCGCTCCAGCCGTTTCTGCCACGTATGCCGCATGCATTGTGCAGGGTTGGTGGCGGATGCGGAGGGCACGGGAATGAGTGTCATGGCAGAAAGCCAGGCGCCGCGGATAGGCACAGGAGGTCGGTCTTGATTCTGTGCGCCGTTGATGACGCAGAGGAGTCGGATTGGTGGAGTGGGGCGGTTGCATCCTGGGTGGGGAGCCAGCCCCCGGCCCCATTTTGCCTATAAAAGGGGACGTGGGCGAGGTGCTCGCTCACACCCATTTCCTCCTCCTCCCATCTGACATCTTCTCTCTACCATGGTAAGGGGTAGAGGGCGTGGTGGTATTCCAGTAGTGGCGACGAGGGTTTCTGCTCGACAACGCCTCCCTCCTCCCGCTGGGGACGCAGGGGTGGAGCCCAGTGCAGGAGGCGGCAGAGGACGAGGACATGGCCGCCGTGGCGCCCGGGGGCGAGGAGGGAGGGGCGTTGCCTTGATCGCTCCTCCTCTAGTCGCCCTGGGCCCGAACGAAGGCCATGTCGGGGACCAGCCACTGGAATTCATTGTCAAGTTGTGCGGGCCCCCGCGCAGTCATCTTCGGCTTCCATCTCCATTTGCAAGAGTGATGGAAGTTGAGAAGCCGCCGGGGCTGAGGTTGCACATGAGGGGCTGCTGCAATGGCAGTATGCGGGCGGAAGTAGAGTTCCCCGCACCTCACATCATGTTTCTCTGGCGTGGCTGGAAGACCTTCGCTCGTGCCCATAGCTTGGCGGCGGGGCATGCCCTTCACTTCAAGTTAATGGACGCCACCCTGCTTTCCGTCAAGGTCTTCGGGCATTCGGGTGCTCGCTTAGGGTGCTGCGCGGAGAGCTCAACCGACGACGAAAGCTCCTCCTTGAGTGGCAGCGACAAGGAGGACAATGACGGCGATGATGACGACACCGATAGGGAGGACGACGGCTCCGACTCCGGCTGAACACCAGCCGCACCATCACCATCAGCAGGAGGCCGGCGGCAGCACCATCTGCACCTGCATCTTCTCCCCGGCAAGGCGATTTGCCAGGGTGTTGGGTGTGGATGGTGTCTCCGCCTCCTCCAGTAGTCTTCCAGCTGGACACCGACAAGCTTCCTCATGGACTCCGGCTTCGTCTTTCCTGTCGGTGCCCATGCTGCCGTGTTCTGCTGGCCCTGGTGGCGGTGGCCAGGGCATCGCCTAGCCGCTCTCCCCACCCATCACCTTTGTCCGCGCCCTCTCGATCTTGCCAGGCTGCGTCCCGCAGGCCTTGTCGGGGTCAGGCTGGGCTTTTGCCCAGGCACTCCTTTTGCCCTCTTCGCCTCCCACCGTAGTTCCTAGGAGGAGAGGGACAAGAAAGGGATTACGGGGCATCTGCCCTTTTTTTTAGTCTAAAACATGTAGGCATTTGCCAAATTTTAGTCTTAAATATGTAATCTCTTTTATCCATGTTTGTGCTCTGTAAGGTTTGTACTTGTTTATCCGCATATTAATGAAAAACACAAGCCTTGCCGGGTACTTGTGCATGTATCCTATCCATGTAGAGGAGGAACACCTCTATACTTTTAAGTAAACAAGTTTCCCGGCAAGCTATCTTGCCAGTGCCCTCCGTGGTTGCCTTGGGGCTTGGCCTGCCGGGCTTAAAACTATAGAAGGGAACTGACTCCTTGTTGATCCTTCTCTGTCAAATGCCACTACGACCATCTTGACCGAAACAACGTTCGGATCAACGGATGGGAGCACAAATGTTTTGAAGGCGACAAGGTTTCTCTATGCACAAGTTTTCTTCTTACAGAGACACGTATGGATAAAAAGAAACTTATCTGTTTGGCTTGTCATGGATCGATATGCGAGCCTGTTTTCCGCCTCTTCTTCCTAGGATCAAGTCCGCGGCAAGAGCCCTGTAGTTAGTGCAGGGGAAAACATAGCAGCATATGACCTCATCTAAATGATCATGGCAAGTTTATGCTAAGCTAATCATGCATGCATGTTTTTAGGGCGCCATCGCTTCGTTTTATTATCTGTGCTTAGGGTCTGCGCCTGGCTTTATACAAAGGGTTACATGCGCATCGGCAAGGCCTGTACAAAAGGGTGGCTGCCGGGGCAGGGCCCGACAGCCGCGCCTTACGGGTAGAACTTGCGAAGATGCTCAATATTCCATGAGTTTTGCATTTTGATGCCATCTTCGGTCTCCAGACGGACTGCGCCAGGTCTGGTGACTCATACTACCCGGTAAGGGCCTTCCCACTTTGGCGTCAACTTGTTGGAACCCTTGGCGGACTGAGCGCGCCTAAGGACAAGATCGCCTTCCTCAAGGCTCCGGGCATGGACCCTGCGGCTGTGATAGCGGCGCAGGGCTTGCTGGTATCGTGCAGCATGCACAGCAGCCCGGAGACGGTTCTCCTCACGGAGCATGGCATCGTCATGCCGGTGCTGCTCTTGCTCTACTTCATCGTAGGGAAATACTCGAGGTGACCCATATATGAGTTCCGTGGGGAGCACTGCTTCTGCCCCATAGACAAGGGAGAAGGGAGTCTGGCCGGTAGCTCGATTTGGTGTCGTACGAAGGGACCAAAGAACCACCGGTAGCTCGTCGATCCAGTGTCTGCCGCACTTTTGCAGCTTATCAAAAGTCCTCGTCTTGAGCCCACGCAACACTTCAGCGTTCATCCTCTCAACTTGTCCATTGCTCCTGGGGTGAGCAACAGAGGCGAATGAAACCTTGCTTCTGAGGGTTTGAACGTATTGCATGAAGGCGCGGCTTGTGAATTGGGTGCCATTGTCAGTGATGACTCTGGTGGGTACTCCGAAACGGCACACCAATCCTTTCAAGAACTTGATAGCTGATTGTGCGGTCACCTTCCTCACAGGCTCCACTTTCGGCCACTTTGTAAACTTGTCAATTGCAACGTACAAGAATTCAAAGCCCCCGGTTGCACGGGGGAAGGGGCCCAAGATGTCGAGCCCCCAGACCAAAAATGGCCATGACAAAGGGATCATCTGGAGAGCTTGAGCGGGTTGATGGATATTCTTGGAGTGGAACTGGCAGGCTTCACATCTGGTGACTAGCTCAATTGCATCTTGGAGGACCATGGGCCAGTAGAAACCTTGTCGGAAAGCTTTTCCAACCAAGGCTCTTGATCCAATATGGGAGCCGCACATGCCTTTGTGTATCTCTGCCAATAGTTCCTTCCCCTCTTCCTGGCAAATGCACTTCAATTTCACACCGTTGGGCCTCCTTCTGTATAATGTGTCATCGACAAACTGATACATACTGGCCCTCCGGGCTACTCTTTCAGCTTCTTCTTGCTCTTCGGGAAGTTCTCCAGTTTGGAGGTAGTGGACTATGTGCCGTGCCCAAGTTGGAGCTTGAAGCTCGACAACAAGGACAAATGGCACCTCCTCGTTTGTGGGAGCGCAAATCTCAACCGCAAAAACTTGTAGTTCGGCGGGAGGGTGCTACTCACCAGGCGAAGTGGAGGTATTCCTGGCAGCCTCTCTACTGGGGACTTCGGGGAGTCCTGCCGAGAGATGCTTGTCGGAGTCCAATTTCCTCCTTTTTCTTGCCATCGTTGTCGGGGATATGGAGGGTTGAGTCAGGTGGATAACAAAAGTCCCTGGTTCCACAGGAAGCTTTTGTGTAGTGCATTTTGACAGATGATTAGCGATGCTATTTTCTGCACGTGGCACGTGCTCTGTTTGCAATCCATCAAAATGCTCCTCCAGCTTCCTCACTTCTTCGACGTATGCCTCCATCAATGGACTCTGGTAATCCTTATTAACCTGTCTTACCACAAGCTGCAAATCTCCATGGATGATCAACTTCTTGATCCCCAACTCTACTACAATTCTGAGCCCGGCAAGGAGTCCTTCATATTCTGCAGTGTTGTTGGTAGCTTTCTCCTGGGGAAAATGCATTCAGACCACATACTTGAGGTGCTCTCCGGTGGGTGCGATGAAGAGCATGCTAGCCCCCGCACCTTGCAGTGAGAAGGCACCATCAAAGTACATGATCCACTCTTGGGGTGCCTCCTTGCCAGGGATAACTGTTTCCGGTGTCTCTTCGTCTGGAGTAGGTGTCCATTCTGCAATGAACTCCGCCAGTGCTCTGCTCTGAATGGTTGAGGTACTTCCATACTTCAGACCAAAACTTGACAACTCCAATGCCCATTCAACTATCCTGCTGGTGGCCTCGGGGTTCCTCAGTATGCGTTGCAAAGGGAAACATGTGACAACTGTGATCTCATGGGCTTGGAAGTAGTGGCGCAGCTTCCTTGAGGCCATGATGAGGCCGAAGATCAATTTCTGCATTCCAGAGTACCTCGACCTAGCCCCCTGCAACAGGGAGCTAACAAAGTAGACTGGTCGCTGCACCACCCTCTTCTTTGCCGTGGCCTTGGGATTGCCTTCACCACCCTGCTCTTCTTTCTCCTAATCCATACGCAATCTTGCCATGACTGGTTCACTTCCTTCTCCGGGGAGGACAGTAGCTGCGGCTGCTCCTTCATCTACTTCCCGCTGCGCCACCAGTGCCGCACTAACCACTTGATTGGTTGCTGCCAAATACAGCAGCAACAACTCTTGTGGTTTAGGAGCGACTAAGGTGGGAGCAGAGGAAAGATAGGCTTTTAAGTCCCGCAACACTGCTTCTGCCTCTGGGGTACACTTCATGGGCCCTGCCTTCTTCAGAATTTTGAAGAACGGCAGGGCACGCTCGGCAGACTTGAAAATGAACCTACTCAGCGCGGCAACACATCCAGTTAAACGCCTCACGTCCTTGACTGTCTTGGGTCCTTGAATCTGCTCGATCGCTCTGATCTTGTCGGGGTTGGCCTCTATCCCCTGGTGAGACACAAAGAAGCCAAGCAGCTTGCCAGAGGGAACACCAAACACACACTTCTCAGGGTTCAACTTCAAGTTGATCTTGCGCAGGTTCACATAGGTCTCTTCCAAGTCCTAAATGAGCGCTGATCTGTCCTTGGTTTTGACCACTATATCATCCATGTAAGCCTCAATATTCTTGTGCAACTGAGACTCAAACCCAATTTGCACTGCCCTTGCAAAAGTGGACCCAACGCTCTTTAACCCGAAGGGCATCCACACAAAGCAATACGTGCCACATGGGGTTATGAACGTGGTCTTCTCCTCATCTTCCTTGGACATGAATATCTGATGGTATCTGGAGTACGCATCCAAGAAGGAAAACAGATCGCACCCGAAAGTGGAATCCACAATCTGGTCGATGCGCGGCAAGGGGAAAGGGTCATTTGGGCATGCCTTGTTCAGATCTGTGAAGTCTATGCAAAGCCTCCATTTCCCGTCCGCCTTGCGCACCACCACTGGGTTCGCTAACCATGTTGGATGCAACACTCCTCTGACCAAACTAGCTGCTTCGAGTTTCTTGATCTCTTCGGCAATGAATTGCTGCTACTCCAAAGCTTGTTTCCCGACCTTCTACTTGACAAGCCGAGCATGAGGGCAGACAGCAAGGTGGTGCTCGATTACCTCCCTGGGAATGCCGGGGATGTCAGATGGTTGCCAAGCAAACACATCGACATTCGCCCACAGGAAGGCAATGAGCGTGCTTTCCTATTTGTCATCGAGGGTGGAGCTGATGGTGAACGTACCATCAGCGCCACCTAGCCCTGCCGGGGCCTTCTTCACAGCAGGCGAGGCAACTTTGGATCTCTTGCTAGTGGAACTCTCTGGCAAATCGTCGACGGGCACAGTGCACTCCGGAGAGGCGCACTTCCCGGACTCTTTGCCGGTATCCCTGCTAGCTTTCTTTCCTCTTTTGCTTTCCTTGGCGAGAACTGTAGCTTCTGCGGCCTCGGCAGTGACTGCATCCCGGTACATCTTATCCATGCATATGATTGCGACTTTCTTGTCCGACGGGATGGAGATGACGCCCATCGGCCCTGGCATCTTCAGAGTATTATAGGCATAGTGAGATGCCGCCATGAATTTTGCCAGAGCTGGACGACCAAGAATCCCATTGTATGGCAAAGAAAGTTCGACCACGTCGAACACAATCTTCTCGGTCTGGTAGTTCAATTCTCCTCCAAACGTCACCGGCAGTGTGATCTTTCCCTTGGGACGACTCCTGTCGGGGTTGATCCCTTGAAAAGTGCCAGTAATCTTGAGCTCTTCATCTGATATTTGCAATTTGCTGAGTACCTTGGGGGAAATCAGATTCAACCCTGCCCCTCCGTCAACCAACATCTTTGTGACCTTGAGGTTGCGGATTGTTGGTGAAACCAACAACGTCAAGCACCCTACCGCGGTGGTGCAGTCAGGGTGATCCTCTTCGTCAAAGATGATGGGCGTGCGGGACCATTTGAGTGGTTTCCGGGAGTCTGCCGCTGGCTCTATGGCATTGACCTCACGCGCCCACTGTTTAAGCTGGCGGTGAGAGGAGTGCAAAGATGCGCCTCCGTCAATGCACAGGGCCTCAGTGGCTTTCTGGAACTCTTGCTCACTGGTTTCCTCTTCATCCCCTTCATCACTTTCGTCATCACCTTCCTTCTTCTCACGGCCTCTAGCAGGTTTTTTTATGCTAGGGAATCTTCCCGCGGCGGCCTCCTCTACTGCCTCGGCCCTTCCCACTAGCACCTTCTTGGTCTCTATCCTTGTCACGCTTCTCGTACTCAGCTTTTTGCTTCTTGACAAGTTGCTCAACTTGGTAACACTCTTGGAGGTCGTGGCCCTTGGTCTGGTGGATCTTGCAGTACGGTCCATCAGCTTTCCCAGCCTTTTCGGCCACCGCAGCCTCCCGACAATCAGTGCACACGGCAACTTCCTTGCCAAGGGCTTCGGTCTTGGCCATCTTGCCGGTACTAGGAGTGCCAGAACCCTCAATAGCCAGTACTGCCTTTTCCTTGCACTTCTTGTTGTGCTTTTTGTTCTTCCTCTTCGGGTTAGTGGCATCGTCGTCATCTTCTAAGTCAACTTCGATGCCATCCTCTTCTCCGGGGAACCGCCTCCCTTTCTCTGTACGGGCACACTTATCAGCCAAGGTGTACAGCTCATTCATAGTCTTGGGCAACCAAATGTTCATCTTGGAATGTATCCTCCTGTTACACACATTGGACTGGAACGCGACAATCACAGCTGCCGGGTGGATATCTGGAATGTTCCTGTGCACCCGGCTAAACCTCTGCATGTACTTCCGCAAACTCTCCCCTTTGTTTTGTGGAAGGAGCTGCAAATCGCTGGGCCATCCTGGTTCTTGATGGCCGCCTGTGAAGGCACCAACAAACTCATTGCACAGGTCAACCCATGACAAAATGGAATTCTCTGGCAGGTGCATCAGCCATGACCTCATGTTCGGCTTGAGTGCCAAAGGGAAGTAGTTGGCGAACACCTTCTCATCTCTTCCTCCGGCGGCTTAAACAGTGATGGTGTAGATGCTTAAGAACTCTGCTGGGTTCAGCCTTCCATCATACTTTTCTGGTATCTCTGGCTTGAAAACACGGGCAGATGGCCAACGGACTTGCCGCAGCTCACGAGTGAAGGCAGGGCACCCAACCTCGAAAGGCAAGTACCCGCCTTCACTGGGCGCGGGTTCGTCGACGTCTGGGCCATTGCGCCTGTCAGATTGGCGGCAGGTTTCGCGGCGTCGTTCTATGGTGACATGCGCGTCTTCCCTCCACCGATCTTCCAGGACCTGCCGCTGATATCGACGGGCCCGAGGATCAGATGAAGCCATTGATGCCTTGTCGGGCTCCTGGTCGCGTGGTTCAGGCTGCGGCCTCTGCGCTGGCTGTCGTGGAGGAGATTGCACCGTTGGAGTGGCCCCCTCGACACGGTCAGTAGCTCGGGCCATGGTTGTTGCTTGCGGGCACTGTGGCGGGCCTGCTCGTTGTGCTCCTTTCGCTTCAGCAAAACCGATCAAACTCTGGATGGTGGCTCTCCACTCATCCATTTGATCGGCCGCTGGCGGGAATCTCAGCAGGAGCTTGGCTCGCGCCATGGCTTCCGAAGCAGTGCTTGGCATAGATGACGACACAGACCGTGACATCGCTCGACTCCTGATGGTACCAGTAGTGGTGGCGTCGTGTTCTCGGTTGCCCTACCCTGGGGAAGGCGCATGCCCCGTAGCTGCGCCTGTAGCAGGGACAGTCAGGGGGTCGCGACTCGCACCAGAGTGGGCGTTGTCGCTGCGGCTGCGCCCTCCAGCGCAGTGGGGAGGTGGAGACTGGGCGTTCTCCTTGCCAGCGCCTTGTGGAACACGGCCATCGGGATACTGTTGATGCCGCCCAACCCCGGCGTCTTCCGCTCCCACTTCGGCCGTAGGGGGAACGATGACAGCGCCATCTGCGCCGGTCACGTTCCCCACGGCGTCCGCGTCCCCCAACGCCGCCGCAGCACCCACAACATCGGTGGCTGCATGCGAGGGGGCCTTCGAGGTGGAAGGGTGAGCTGTTGCGCCGGACTTTTTCTTGGGCGCCATGGATGACGAAGCTAATGATGAAGAAGACGATGACGAAGATTGACGCGCTGTTCACGACCTCAGGTTTGCACAAGCGCTCCCCCTACCTGGCGCGCCAAAGATGTCATGGTGGAACACGATCACCTATGGGGCCATCGGCCCCTTGTGGTTCGGCAGGGGGGAGATCACGTAGCACAAAGAGTGAAAGCCATGGAACAGAACGACAGTGGTGACGCTGGTGGTTTTTACCCAGGTTCGGGCCACTAAGAAGCGTAAAACCCTACTCCTGCTTTGGTGGATTGAAGGGTGGACCGTGGTGGACACGCAGCACTCAAGCCCGGCAAGGTCGCCTTGGGGAGAGCAGCTATGCGCGTATGAGTGTACAAGGATCCGAATCCTTTTTTAGGTTGTCATGGCCCTCCTTTTATAGGCTAAGGGGTTACCACAGTGGCAAAACAATCATTATCTACTGATTAGATAGCCAACAGTGCTATTATACCTAACTCTGGCAGTGAGGACAAAGTGCATTAAATGCACTGCTAGGTGTCACGCTGAGGATGCAGCCCGGCAAGCCTACCGCGCCGCTTAACCATCTTCTACCTATCTGCATGACATGCCTCTGGACGGGTGTCATATAGGGGGAATATCCCTTCCAAATGGATGCCACGTGCCAAATGACCGCCACTTAATCACTTGGGGGCTCGACACCACACTAATAAGTGACTTGCGTCGCTGTGCGGTGGAGCGGTGGAGTCTTTGCGGGGATATCTGCCCTTGGCGGCCCCGGCAAGCCTACCGGGGAGGTCTTGAGACTTGTTCTTGGTGAGGCCTTGACCTGAACAAGCTCACTTGCCTGGTAAGGGAGGTCTTTTCTCAGAGACATCTTGTTTCCTTGGCTTGTCTTGGTCTTCTTGATCCGCCCTTTGATTCATCAAAGAGCTATCTCTCTGGCTTGGTCTCGTCTTGGGAGCTTGGTGCTGTTGTATCTTCATTATTGCGCCTGTGTACAGTCTGGGCAACATACATGAAGGTTTGTTGCACCGACACCAACGAGGAGCAGAAGGAAATGACAAGTGGTTTTCAGTAAGGTATTTTCTGCAAGCACTGAAATAGTCGGTAATAGGTAGTTTGATAGCAAGATAATTTGTAATGGACAAGTAACGGTAATGGTAAATAAAGTGTAGCAAGGTAGCTCAATCCTTTTGTGGCAAAGGACAGGCCAAAATGGTCTCTTATATTAAGCAAAGCGTTCTTGAGGGTACACGGGAATTTCATCTAGTCACTTTCACCATATTGGTTTGATTCGTGCTCGCTACTTTGATAATTTGATATGTGGGTGGACCGGTGCTTGGGTGCTGTTCTTACTTGAAAAAACCTCCCACTTATGATTAACCCCCTCGCAAGCATCCGCAACTACGAGAAAAGTATTAAGATAAAATCTAACCATAGCATTAAACATTTGGATCCAAATCGGTCCCTTACGAAGTAGCGCATAAACTAGGGTTTAAGCTTCTGTCTCTCTAGCGACCCATCATCTAATAACTACTCCACAATGCATTCCCTTAGGCCCAAATATGGTGAAGTTCCATGTAGTCGATGTTCACATGACACCACTAAGGGAATCACAACATACATATCATCAAAATATCGAACACATATCAAGTTCACATGATTACTTGCAACATGACTTCTCCCGTGATCTCAAGAACAAAAGTAACTACTCTTGACTAGCCCTGGGGGCGCGCCCCCCGCCTAGGGCACGCCCCTACGGCTTGTGGCCACCCCGTAGGGCTTCTGGCCTCCTCTCCAAGTCTCGTGGGTTTCTTATGGTCCAAGAAAATTCACCGTAAAGTTTTATTCCGTTTGGACTCCGTTTGATATTACTTTTACGTAAAAGTCAAAAACAAGGAAAAACGGAAACTGGCACTGGGCTCTAGGTTAATAAGTTAGTCCCCAAAATAATATAAAATAGCATATTATTGCCTATAAAACATTCAAAAAAGATAATATAATAGCATGGAACAATAAAAAATTATAGATACGTTGGAGACGTATCAAGCATCCCCAAGCTTAATTCCTGCTCGTCCTTGAGTAGGTAAATGATAAAAACGGAATTTTTGATGTGACATGCTACCTAACATATTTATCAATGCAATTTTATTTATTGTGGCAAGAATATTCATATCCATAAGATTCAAAACAAAAGTTTAATATTGACATAAAAACAATAATACTTCAAGCGTACTAATAAAGCAATCATGTCTTCTCAAAATAACATGGCCAAAGAAAGTTATCCCTACAAAATCATATAGTCTGGCTATGCTCTATCTTCATCACACAAAATATTTCATCATGCAATACCCGATGACAAGCCAAGCAATTGTTTCATACTTTTAATGTTCTCAATCCTTTTCAACTTTCACGCAATACATGAGCGTGAGCCATGGATATAGCACTATAGGTGGAATAGAATATGGTGGAGGTTGTGAGGAGAAAACAAAAAAGGAGAAAGTCTCACGTCAACTAGGAAAATTGATGGGCTATGGAGATGCTCATCAATTGATATCGATGCAAGTGAGTAGGGATTGCCATGCAACGGATGCACTAGAGCTATAAGTGTATGAAAGCTCAAAAAGAAACTAAGTGGGTGTGCATGTAACTTGCTTGCTCACGAAGACCTAGGGCAATTTTGAGGAAGCCCGTCACAAGAATATACAAGCCAAGTTCTATAATGAAAAATTCCCACTAGTATATGAAAGTGAAAAAATAGGAGACTCTCTATCATGAAGAACATGGTGCTACTTTGAAGCACAAGTGTGGAAAAAGGATAGTAACATTGTCCCTTCTCTCTTTTCTCTAATTTTTTTGTTTGGGATTCTTTGGCCACTTTTATTTTATTTTGGGATTCTTTGGCCTCTTTTATTTTCAAGTCCGGAGTCTCATCCCAACTTGTGAGGGAATCATTGCTTCCATCATCCTTTCCTCACATGGGACAATGCTCTAATAATGATGATCATCACACTTTTATTTACTTACAACTCAAGAATTACAAATCGAGACTAGAACAAGATATGACTCTATATGAATGCCTCCGGCGATGTACCGGCGATGGGATCTCATGGGAACAGAGGCTTGCGGCGGATGAAAAGTATTTTTTGGTGTGCCCTCTGGTGTAGGGAGAATATTTGAGGATTTATAGTGCGAAGATTAGGGTTGGAAGGTCTACGGGGGGCCCACAAGCCCTTGGGGCGCCCCTACGGCTTGTGGCCACCCCGTAGGGCTTTTGGCCTCCTCTCCAAGTCTCATGGGTTTCTTCTGGTCCAAGAAAAATCACTGTAAAGTTTTATTCCGTTTGGACTCCATTTGATATTCCTTTTCTGTGGAATTCAAAAAAAAAGGAAAAAACAGAAACTGGTACTGGGCTCTAGGTTAATAAGTTAGTCCCAAAAATAATATAAAATAGCATATTAATGCATATAAAACATCCAAAATAGATAATATAATAGCATAGAATAACAAAAAATTATAGATACGTTGGAGACGTATCAACTAGCTACGTTACTGAACCCGAGCGATCGATCTCTTGGCTGTTAACTGAACCCGAGCGATTTCTTCGCTACTGCTGCTAACTGAAGCCTATCGAACCTGCCTCTTGATGAACAGTAACCATTTTTGGGGGTTGGATGAACAGTTCCCGGTGGGGGTTGGATGAACAGGACCCCATGGTAGTAGGCTGTTGCCGCTGGATGAACAGGACCCAGAGGAGGCCGCCACGCCCGAGCTGGTTGGGGGTGGATGAACATGACCACATGGAGGGCTGGTTGAACAGTAGCCGGTGGAGGCTGGATGAACAGTAGCCCGTGGATGAACAGTAGCTGGTGGAGGCAGGAGGAAGACGCGGTGGATGAAGAGTAGCAGGTGGAGGCTGGAGGAAGTCGACGGTGGATGAACAGTAGCCCGTGGAGGCTGGAGCGAGGCAGTAGACGGTGGATGAATGCTACTTCTTGAGCTTGCGTTGGTTTTTCCCTTGAAGAGGAAAGGGTGATGCAGCACAGTAGAGGTAAGTATTTCCCTCAGTTAAGAACCAAGGTATCAATCCAGTAGGAGAAGAACGCACAAATCACCAACACCTGCACAAACAATCAAACACTTGCACCCAACGCGATAAAGGGGTTGTTAATCGCTTCACGGTCAATTGCAAAAGTGAGATCTGATAGAGATAGATAAACAAAAGATAAAATATTTTTGGGGTTTTTGGTATATAGATCTGAAAATAAAAGATTGCAAAATAGTAGATCGGAAAGTAATATGATGGAAAATAGAAGTAATATGATGGAAAATAGACCCGGGGGCCATAGGTTTCACTAAAGGCTTCTCTCATAAAGGCAAATAATACGATGGGTGAACAAATTACTGTCGAGCAATTGATAGAAAAGTGCAAAGTTATGACGATATCCAAGGCAATGATTATGCATATAGGCATCACGTCCGTGTCAAGTAGACTCCTGTCTGCATCTACTACTATTACTCCACACATCGACCGCTATCCAGCATGCATCTAGAGTATTAAGTTCATAAAGAACGGAGTAACGCCTTAAGTAAGATGACATGATGTAGAGGAATTAACTCAAGCAATATGATGAAAACCCCATCTTTTTATCCTCGATGGCAACAATACAATACGTGCCTCGCTACCCCTACTATCACTGGGTGAGGACACCGCAAGATTGAACCCAAAGCTAAGCACCTCTCCCATTGCAAGAAAAACCAATCTAGTTGGCCAAACCAAACCGATAATTCGAACAGAAATACAAAGATATTAAATCATGCATAAAAGAATTCAGAGAAGATTCAAATAATATTCATAGATAAGCTGATCATAAATCCACAATTCATCGGATCTCGACAAACACACCGCAAAAGAAGATTACATCGGATAGATCTCCAAGAACATCAAGGAGAATGTTGTATTGAGAATCAAAGAGAGAGAAGAAGTCATCTAGCTACTAGCTATGGACCCGTAGGTCTTAGGTAAACTACTCACGCATCATCGGAAGGGCAATGGAGTTGATATAGAAGCCCTCCGTGATCGATTCCCCCTCCGGCAGGATGCCGGAAAAGGCCCCAAGATGGGATCTCACGGGAACAGAAGGTTGCGGCAGTGGAAAAGTGTTTCCGTGGCTTTCTCTGGTGGTTCTGGAATATATGTGAATATATAGGAGGAAGGGCTAGGTCAGAGGAGTCCCGAGGGGCCCACAAGGCAGGGGGCGCGCCCCCCCTAGGGCGCGCCCTCCACCCTTGTCGCCGCCTCGCGGTTCTTCTGACTTGGACTCCAAGTCCCCTGGGTGTCTTCTGGTCCAAGAAAAATCATCGTGAAGTTTTATTCCATTTGGACTCCGTTTGGTATTCCTTTTCTGCGAAGCTCAAAAACAAGGAAAAAATAGAAACTGGCACTGGGCTCTAGGTTAATAGGTTAGTCCCAAAAATAATATAAAATAGCATATTAATGCATATAAAACATCCAAAACAGATAATATAATAGCATGGAATAATAAAAAATTATAGATACGTTGGAGACGTATCAAGCATCCCCAAGCTTAATTCCTGCTCGTCCTCGAGTAGGTAAATGATAAAAACAGAATTTTTGATGTGGAATGCTACCTAACATACTTATCCATGTAATTTTCTTTATTGTGGCATGAATGTTCAGATCCATAAGATTCAAAACAAAAGTTTAATATTGACATAAAAACGATAATACTTCAAGCATACTAATAAAGCAATCATGTCTTCTCAAAATAACATGGCCAAAGAAAGTTATCCCTACAAAATCATATAGTCTGGCTATGCTCCATCTTCACCACACAAAGTATTCAAATCATGCACAACCCCGATGACAAGCCAAGCAATTGTTTCTTACTTTTGATGTTCTCAAACTTTTTCAACTTTCACGCAATACATGAGCATGAGCCATGGACATAACACTATAGGTGGAATAGAATATGATGGTTGTGGAGAAGACAAAAAGAAGGAGATAGTCTCACATCAACTAAGCGTATGAACGGGCTATGGAGATGCCCATCAAGAGATATCAATGTGAGTGAGCAGGGATTGCCATGCAACGGATGCACTAGAGCAATAAGTTTATGAAAGCTCAAAAAGAAACTAAGTGGGTGTGCATCCAACTTGCTTGCTCACGAAGACCTAGGGTAATTTGAGGAAGCCCATCATTGGAATATACAAGCCAAGTTCTATAACGAAAAAATTCCCACTAGTATATGAAAGTGACAACATAGGAGACTCTCTATCATGAAGATCATGGTGCTACTTTGAAGCACAAGTGTGGAAAAAGGATAGTAACATTGCCCCTTCTCTCTTTTCTCTCTTTTTTTTGGTGGGCTTCTTTGGCCTCTTTTATTTTATTTGTGGGCTTCGTTGGCCTCTTTTATTTTTTTTCCTCATATGGGACAATGCTCTAATAATGAAGATCATCACACTTTTATTTACTTACAACTCGATACTTAGAACAAAATATGACTCTATATGAATGCCTCCGGCGGTGTACCGGGATGTGCAATGATTCAAGAGTGACATGTATAAAAATTATGAACGGTGGCTTTGCCACAAATACTATGTCAACTACATGATCATGCAAAGCAATATGACAATTTGGGCATCCATCTTGCTTGCTCACGAAGACCTAGGGCAATTTGAGGAAGCCCATCATTGGAATATACAAGCCAAGTTCTATAATGAAAAATTCCCACTAGTATATGAAAGTGACAAAATAGGAGACTCTCTATCATGAAGAACATGCTGCTACTTTGAAGCAAAAGTGTGGAAAAAGGATAGTAACATTGTCCCTTCTCTCTTTTCTCTCATTTTTTTGTTTGGGCTTCTTTGGCCACTTTTATTTTTAAGTCTGGAGTCTCATCCCAACTTGTGAGGGAATCATTGCTTCCATCATCCTTTCCTCACATGGGACAATTCTCTAATAATGATGATCATCACACTTTTATTTACTTACAACTCAAGAATTACAAATCGAGACTAGAACAAGATATGACTCTATATGAATGCCTCCGGCGGTGTACCGGAATGTGCAATGATCAAGAGTGACATGTATAAAAAATATGAACGGTGGCCTTGCCACAAATGCTATGCCAACTACATGATCATGCAAAGCAATATGACAATGATGGTGCGTGTCATAATAAACGGAACGGTGGAAGTTGCATGTCAATATATCTCGGAATGGCTATGGAAATGCCAAATAGGTAGGTATGGTGCCTGTTTTGAGGAAGGGTATATGGTGGGTTTAATGCACCGGCGAAAGTTGCATGGTACTAGAGAGGCTAGCAATGGTGGAAGGGTGAGAGTGCGTATAATCCATGGACTCAACATTAGTCATAAAGAACTCACATACTTATTGCAAAAATTTATTAGCCATCAAAACAAAGTACTACACGCATGCTCCTAGGGGGATAGATTGGTAGGAAAATACCATCGCTCGTCCCCGACCGCCACTCATAAGGAAGACAATCAAAAAATAAATCATGCTCCGACTTCATCACATAACGGTTCACCATATGTGCATGCTATGGAATCACAAACTTTAACACAAGTATTTCTGCCAATCCACAATTACACACTAGCATGACTCTAATATCACCATCTTTATATCTCAAAACAAATGCAAGGAATCAAACTTCTCATCTTATTCAATGCTCTCTATATGAAAGTTTTTTATTATATCCCTCTTGGATTGCATCATATTAGGACTAAATTCATAACCTAAGCAAACTACCGTGCTGTTTAAGACTCTCAAAATAATATAAGTTAAGCATGAGAGTTCAACAATTTCTATAAAATAAAGCCACCGCCGTGCTCTAAAAAGATATAAGTGAAGCACTAGAGCAAAACTGGCTAGCTCAAAAGATATAAGTGAAGCACCTAGAGTATTCTAATAAATTCACGATTAATGCATGTCCCTCTCAAAAGGTGTGTACAGCAAGGATGATTGTGGTAAACTAAAAAGCAAAGACTCATATCATACAAGACGCTCCAAGCAAAACACATATCATGTGGTGAATAAAAATATAGCCTCAAGTAAATTTACCGATGGATTAAAGACGAAAGAGGGGATGCCATCCGGGGCATCCCCAAGCTTAGATGCTTGGTTGTCCTTGAATATTACCTTGGGGTGCCTTGGGCATCCCCAAGCTTAGGCTCTTGCCACTCCGTATTCCATTGTCCATCAAATCTTTACCCAAAACTTGAAAACTTCACAACACAAAACTCAACAGAAAACTCATAAGATCTGTTAGTATAATAAAATAAATCACCACTTTAGGTACTGTTGTGAACTCATTCTTAATTTATATTGGTGTTATATCTTCTGTATTCCAACTTATCCATGGTTCATACCCCCGATACTACCCATAGATTCATCAAAATAAGCAAACAACACATAAAAACAGGATGTGTCAAAAACAGAGCAGTCTGTAGTAGCCAGAATATTAATCATACTTATGTAACTCCAAAATTCTGAAAAATTAGTGCAACAGAGGAAATTCATATATCAATCTTGTGTAAAAAAATTCAGAATTTTTCCATGCTCCAGTGAATTTAAACAATTCTGTTACTGGACGCAAAAGTTTCTGTTTTTCAGCAAAACCAAATCAACGATATACCAAAGCATCCCAAAGGTCTTGCTTGGCTCAAACACTAATTAAAACACCAAAACACAATTACTACAGAGGTAATAATGCGTATTTATTAAAAAAGTAGAACCAAAAACAAAAAACATAAAAATAAAATTGGGTTGCCTCCCAACAAGCGCTCTTGTTTAACGCCCCTAGCTAGGCATAAAATATAGATCTAGGTATTGTCATCTTTGGTATGCAACTCTTCAATTGCACATTTATAACCCCTAGGAGATTCTTTGGGTTTATTGATAATCACACTCCTAGGTAAGAAATCAAGAAATTCACTTCTAGCAATTGGTTCCTTAATGATATTGACAAAGCTGGGGTAAATACTTATCATCTTAGGATCTTCGTTTCCTTTACTAGATGATTCACCCTTATTTTTAGGAACATAAATAAACTTAGTAGCCTTAGTAGAAGGAAATTTTGGAGTAGTTTTAACAGCGGCAAAAGCGGAACCCAAGTTGGTAATAATGTCTTCTAACTTGTCATTTCTAGTAGAATCTTGATCTATTTTCTCATTAACCATAGGTTCTTTTTCCTTTAGTTTCTTTAAACTGATTCCTACCTTGGATCCAATTTGAGTAATGTGATTATGGATATTTTTATCCAAATTTTCAATAAGCTCTACGGTAGAAATTGTATTCTCAATAATATCAAGCCCTTGCATCACATGTTCCAAAGTTAAAACTGTTTCATTAACCATGAGTGGAGGTGAACCTACCAAATCTATCATAGCATTGTAAGCATCCAAAGTATGGCTTCCCAAAAAGTTACCCACAGTAATGGTATCTAGCACATATCTAATCCAAGTAGTAACACCCACATAAAAATTGCGGAGGAGAACGGTAGTAGATTGCTTACGAGTAGATCTATTTTGAGCATTGCAAATTCTATACCAAGCATCTTTTAAATGTTTCTCCCTCCCTTTGTTTAAAATTGAGAACCTCACTTTCAGGGGTACTAACAATGGTAGGAGGACTAGCCATGATAGCAAAAACAAGTGATCTAGCACACACGCAAACAAAAAGCAAAAGAAAAGACGAACGAAAGAAGGGCGAATAAAAAGGCAAATATTTGTGTGTTTTTCTAAAAACGTTTTAGAAGTCGGGGAGAGGAAAACGAGAGGCAAAAGGCAAATAATGTAATGCAAGAGATGAGAGTTTATGATGGGTACTTGGTAGGCTTGATGTAGAACCTCCCCGGCAACGGCGCCAGAAATTCTTCCTGCTACTTCTTGAGCTTGCGTTGATTTTTCCCTTAAAGAGGAAAGGGTGATGCAGCAAAGTAGAGATAAGTATTTCCCTCAGTTAAGAACCAAGGTATTAATCCAGTAGGAGGCACAAGAAAGTCTCCAATATATGCAACTGCACAAACTAACAAACACTTGCACACAACGCGAAAAAGGGGTTGTTAATCCCTTCACGGTCACGAACAAGAGTGAGATCTAAAAGAGATAGGTATAAAAGATAAATAAAAGAGCAAACTAAAGTAAATATAAATAAATTGCAGCAAGGTATCTTTGGGTTTTTTGGTTTATAGATCTGATAATATATGATGGAAAATAGACCTGGGGGCCATAGGTTTCACTAGAGGCTTCTCTCTTGAAAGCAAGGTATCTTTGGGTTTTTTGGTTTATAGATCTGATAATATATGATGGAAAATAGACCTGGGGGCCATAGGTTTCACTAGAGGCTTCTCTCTTGAAGATAGCATACGGTGGGTAAACAAATTACTGTTGAGCAATTGATAGAAAAGCGCAAAGTTATGACGATATATAAGGCAATGATCATGAATATAGGCATCACGTCCGTGACAAGTAGACCAAGAATATTCTGCATCAACTACTATTACTCCACACATCAACTGACTCCTGCCTGCATCTAGAGTATTAAGTTCATAAGAACAGAGCAACGCTTTAAGATGACATGATGTAGAGGGATAAACTCAAGCAACATGACATAAACCCCATCTTTTTATCCTCGGTGGCAACAATACAATACGTGCCTTGCTACCCCTTCTGTTACTAGGTGAGGACACCGCAAGATTGAACCCAAAACTAAGCACCTCTCCCGTTGTAAGAAAAACCAATCTAGTTGGCCAAACCAAACCGATAGTTCAAAGAGAAATACAAAGATATCTTAATCATGCATAAAAGAGTTCAGAGAAGACTCAAATAATATTCATAGCTAATCAGATCATAAATCCACAGTTCATTGGATCTCAACAAACGCACCGCAAAAGAGTATTACATCGAATAGAACTCCAAGAACATCGAGGAGAACATTGTATTGAAGATCAAAGAGAGAGAAGAAGCCATCTAGCTACTAGCTATGGACCCGTAGGTCTGTGGTAAACTACCCACGCATCATCGGAAGGGCAGCAAGGTTGATGTAGAGGCCCTCTGTGATCGAATCCCCCTCCAGCAGATCGTCAGAAAAGGCCCCAAGATGGGATCTCATGGGAACAGAGGCTTGCGGCGGCGGAAAAGTATTTTGGTGGACGCTTCTGATGTTTGGGGAATATTTCTGAATTTATAGAGGTGGAATTAGGGTTGAGGACACCCGAGGGGCCCACAAGCCCTCAAGGCGCCCCCTGGGGCGCGCCATAGAGGCTTGTGTCCTCCTCGGGACTCTTCTGGCCCTCTCTCCAAGTCACGTAGGTGTCTTCTGGTCCAAGAAAAATCATTGTAAAGTTTTATTCCGTTTGGACTCCGTTTGATATTCCTTTTCTGTAAAAGTCAAAAACAAGGAAAAACAGAAACTGGCACTGGGCTCTAGGTTAATAGGTTAGTCCCAAAAATAATATAAAATAGCATATTAATGCATATAAAACATCCAAAACAGATAATATAATAGCATGGAACAATAAAAAATTATAGATACGCTGGAGACATATCAGCGGACCAGGACAGTTGCATTTCTAACGAAAAGAAGCAACTTATCTTAATGGGAAATTTAGCAGGACATGAAAAACAGTGCCTGATTCATATTACTGGAGGCATTACATTGAAAACAACGTTGGTTTAACGTGTCCTTATTTTAACAGTGGGACTACTAGTACATTTTACCAGTGGCATTACATAAGAGGGGCTCGGGGCAACAAACATCCAAACAGGATATCTGGGTTGGTCCCATTTTTTTTCGGTATAGCCACCTTTTACTGTGTGAGGCCAGCAAATCTAGTGCTGGACATACTCTGTTGACTTGTCCCCCAGTCCCCACTTTCTTTACTTTTTCAACCAATAGATCGGTTTATATCAAGTTTGTACTACGTTTCCCTTTATTTCCCTATTAGACCAAGAGACCAGTTGGATAGCCAGTCTCTGCTACTTTTTCCCCCATTATTTCCTCTTTCGAGCAAGTCCTAGATTCAGGTAACAAATCTCCCCCACCCCACCCCCTTTCTTCCCTGTTTGAACCAAGTAGTACTAGATTCGACTACATGAAGTAGTACTACTAGATTCGGCTGCATGAAGTAGTTTTACCTCTTAACAATAAAAATTTAGGTGGCTTTTGAACAACCGATCGATCCTATCTACAAGGGGGCCTGAGAAGTAGTAAAAGATACAAATGCAATGACGTGAGGAGCTGGGGCAGTAGAGCAAGGTCGGTTTCAAAGGAAGTTATACCTGAGGGTCGCCAGGATGTCGCTAGGTGGGTGGTGGGAGGCCGGATCTGCCCACACTACGGCAACGAGGAAGAAGGGGTCAGAGGCCCTCCCTAGTTGATGCTGCATGGGAGAGAATGGCAAGGCACGTTGATTGGGATACACCGACAGTGGGTCAGAGCCGTTGCCGTGGACGACCGCGTGAACATTGCACCTTCTCACCTTCCCCGATGGAGGGGATCTGGCCGGATCTGTGACCAGCGATGAGTAGAGAGAGAATGTGGCCACCGCTGTTGTGTTTATATCTGGAGAGGACGAGAGAGTGTGAAGAGAGCAACACTAGCAAGCAAGCGCGGAGGCTCCTGCCTATATAGTGGAGTAGTTTTCTTTTTTCTACCGGAGCCGGCTTGACCTCGTCAATGACTGTCGAGAAGTCTTCATGCACGTGCCCCGGAGGCGCAGTTGTCATCATTTTGATCTGAAGCACCGGATTAACATAACACGAAAAAATGCCACATGACAAGAAACCATAACCTCACTGCCCCAAGGAGACAAGATGAATCCCGACGGACAAACTAGACGAGGATCAAAGCTCAAATTAAAGACAAACTCGTAGAAAAGTGGTCAATCAATAGATGTACTAATTAACATAGCCGGCTTGACCTAGATGGCAGCCGAGTAGTCTTCGTGCATGTGCCCCCAATGACCAGCGCCTTTGAGGAACGCAATTGTCGGGGTACACAAACAGGGGTGTATGTTTCCCCTGACTTGTGCACGGACGAAGGGCCTCCTCCCCGGCAACCAAGGCCAAGCCAGAGAAACAACTCTTAGTGAGATCAAAGAGCTGATCAAGAAGACCAAGAATAAGCACGACAGAAGAATATCACCTTGGGAAGGCCTCCCTTGCCGGGCAGGAGAGCCTGGCCGGGTCGAGACCATCTCAGGGGCAAGTCCAAGATTTCCCCGGCAAGCTTGCCGGGTCCGCCAGGAGCGGGGATCCCCGCCAAGGCTCCACCGCTCCACCGCACAGAGATGCAAGTCATTTATCAGTGCAGTATCGAGCCCCCAAGTGATTAAGTGGCCTCTGCTAAGCACGTGGCGGCCCGTTGGAAGACAAGATTTATCCAAGTGACACCCGTCCAGAGGTGTGTCAAGATGATAAGCAAGAGATGATTAAGCAGCTCAGCAGGCCTGCCGGGCTTTGCCCTTAGCATGACACCTAGTAGTGCATTTAATGCACTTTGTCTTAATTGCCAAAGTTAGGTATGATAGCACTGTTGGCTATCTAATCAGTAGATAAAGACTGTTTTGCCATTGTGGTTACCCCTTGAGCTATAAAAGGATGTCCAAGGCGACCTAACAAAGGATTCGGACCCTCACACACTTGTACGCGCGTAGCTGCTCTCCCCGAGGCAATCTTGCCAGGCTTGGGCGCTGCGTGCTTGTTGTGTTCTTCCACCCAATCCACCAAAGCAGGAGTAGAGTTTTACGCTACCCAGCGGCCCGAACCTGGGTAAAAACCACCAGTGTCACCACCGTCGTGTTGTTCCATGGCTTCTGCTCTTTGTGCAACATGATCTCCCCCTTGCCGAACCACAAGAGGCTCATGGCCCCATGGGTGATCATGATCCCCACGACATCTTTGGCGTGCCAGGTAGGGGGGAGCGCTTGCGCGAATCTGAGGTTGTGAGCAACGTGTCAGGCTGCATCACCATCTTTGTCAATGCTCTCTTCGTCAATGGCTTCGGAGAGGGAGGACAATGTCACTCCCTTGCCTTGTCTTACCCAGATTCCGTCGCTCATCTCCGCCGCAGCCGCGACGGCAACGGGAATGGAAGGCGAAGGCGATGCGACAACCGCGGGCGGCTCGGGTGGCGTGGCCACCATGCTACCCGCATCCGGAAAAAGAAGTGAGGCGTGCGGCGACGTCGCCCTCCTTGTGAGCTCCTGTCAAGCATGTCCGATGCCGAAAAGTATCATTTGGGCAAACAAGCAAAATGGTGCATGTTCGTCCCCCTCCTCCCTTCTCACTTGTCAACGATCGAGCCATGCAGTGGTAGCGTCATCAGCGTCGATGAGCCCGCGTGGAACTCAGTCCAACATTTATCCCACCAAGGGTAAATCCTGAGTGGAACGCTGGTGCGAATCCGTTGGTCGACGCCCCGGCAAGCGTGCTCCGGCGAGGCCTTTCGCATCAGCATGGCCTTCATGCCCACCGTCGTGGGATCATTGGCAGTATAAGGAAAGGGAGAGAGGGGCCGACCCTTCTTTTCTACCATACATCGTCAGCTGCAAGCATTCTATTAGCCCCTCCAGATATTGCCGGGGGTGGACACATAACTAATAAACTGCCAAGTCTTTCCCTTGTGCTCCTTCTAATTTGTTGTCTTTTTAGAACATGGGTGGACACACAAATGGGAAGAACGATCTCGAGTGGGGAAGGAGATGCTATACGTGACCAAATGCATGCCCAGCAAGGGAGGGGAGCATGAACAAAAGATAAGTTAGCATGATCATTGACTTTTCTTTGGAGCTTACGCTTACTTATCCCTCAGACAACCAAGGTTCTCGTATGACTAGTCTTTCATATGATGGCACCTTACTGTATTTGTCTGCGCCCCCGCTTTGTTTCGAGCCTGCTCAACGAAGTGGTCGGCAGCATCAAAAACTGCTAAGGAAAAACCTGCCAGCGGCATTCCCTCGCCAGCTGAATGCTAAGGACCCGTTCCTCACAGCAATCACGGCAGCATGCTACTGGTAGGCAACCAGAATATGCAAAATAAACTAACCATACAAATATCGACGGGTAAACACAAGAGGGATAGCATGCATTAATGTAATTGAACATCAGTTCGACGAACGCCAAAGCAAGAGCAGTACAAGGCCTAAACACAAGACACATATTATGTTTTGTTACAGGGCACCACGACAGTAGAAGTAGTTCGAGACTAAGCTTGGTGGTCTCCGGGGACCCTTGGGATGGAGAGGACCTTGTCTGCAAGAGGACCAACCTTCTCTGCAGCAGCAAAAGTACCAGCACCCGGCGGCAGCCTCTTGAAGCCATTGGCAAGGTTGAGGTTTGGGTGTCGAAAAGCCAGGTTGCTCAAGACCATAAAGAGGGCGTCACGGGCAAGCTTCCGGGATTCAATAGCGAAGCATTCGGCCCTGTCTTCCTCGTACATCTTCAGCCCTTCAATCAAACCTTCAAAGAAAAGCGTCAGCTTGACACTTGGAACTTCATGGTCGCTGACGAAGAAAGCCCAGCTCTTCATGTCCATCTTCGAGATTTGGGCAGTGAGGCACTCGACGATGTCAACCAAGTTTTTGATCTAGAGGTCGCGTTGCTCGATCTGGTTCTGCAGTTTGTCCTCCGCGTCCCGTCGGAGAGTTCTTGCATTCTCCAAGTCCTTCATCAGCAACTATTCACGAACACTAGCAGACTCAATCTCACTCTCCAAGGTGCCAAGCCGCACTTTCATATCAGTAATAGTGTTGTTGGCATTATCAAGGTCCTGGCTCTTGGAGGAAAGCTGCGATTGCGCCTCCTTCAGGATGGTCTCTGCTTTATGTGCTTCCTCTTTGAGAGCCGTGATTTCTTTGTTGTTCTCGGAAGGTCTTCTGTTAACTTGGCCACCTGGTGATCAAGATCAGTCTTGGCAGCAGACGCGACAGCAAGCTCATCAGTAACCTTCTTTAGCTGGGTAGAAGATTCAAGAGTAAGAGTGTCAAGCATTGCTTTGTGCTTGTCCTCCAAGTCCTTGGTGCGCTATTGGACGAGAGCCTCCAGTTCCTCATCCTTGCCGCGGAGGGTGGTTGAAAGTGCAACTAATCCCTGGGTGGTTTTGGTAATTAATAACAACATATAGCTCATTGAACTAATATCCATTCAAGTTTAATATTTCAGAAATTTCAATGAATGGCATGCCATGGACTAGAGATGTGGACCCCTCAAAATGCTAAGGACACATATTGGCAAAAGCTCAAGACTCTTCATTTATATTTTAGTGATCCAAGATCACATTGAGTCCATAGGAAAGCCAATACTATTAAAAGGGGATGAGGTGTTGCTTAATGGTCTACTTGCTCAAAATGCTTAGTGATATTGCTCCAAAGCCCTCAACCACTTTCTCATTTCCAAATATGTCCAAAACCCAAAGTCAAACTCGGCCCCACCAAAATCTTCCATCCGGCACCACCGAGTTCATATTACATAGCCACTGCCAGAAACCCTAACACCTCAGTCACACCGATACGGATCTCGGTCTCACCGAGATGGCCCTGCAAACTCTCTGTTTCCCTTTGTAACATTTTGGTCTCACCAAAATGAGCGATCGGTTACACCGAGTTTGCTTGACCAACTCTTTGATTGCTCTTTGCTGAAATCGGTCTCACCGAGTTCACGCAATCGGCTTCACCGAGATGAGGTTTTGCCCTAGCCCTAGCACATCAGTCCCACCAAGTTGTTCCAGTCGGTCCCACCGAGATTCCTAACATTCACATTTTGAACTGAATTGGTCTCACCGAGTTCTTCTATTCGGTCTGACCGAGTTGGGTCAAATGTGTGCAACGGTTGGATTTTGTGTGGAGGCTATATATACCCCTCCACCCCTTCTCCATATGAGAGAGAGCCATCAGAACGTACCTACACTTCCAGCCTACATTTTTTGAGAGAGAACCACCTACTCACGTGTTGAGATCAAGATATTCCAATCCAACCACAAGAATCTTGATTTCTAGCCTTCCCCAAGTTGCTTTCCACTCAAATCATCTTTCCACCATATCCAAATCTGTGAGAGAGAGTTGAGTTTTGGGGAGACTATCATTTAAAGCACAAGAGCAAAGAGTTCATCATCAACACAACATCTATTACCTTTTGGAGAATGGTGTGTCCTAGATTGGTTAGGTGTCGCTTGGGAGCCTCCGACAAGATTGTGGAGTTGAACCAAGAAGTTTGTAAGGGCAAGGAGATCGCCTACTTTGTGAAGATCTACCCGAGTGAGGCAAGTCCTTCGTGGGCGATGGCCATGGTGGGATAGAAAAGGTTGCTTCTTCATGGACCCTTCGTGGGTGGAGCCCTCCGTGGACTCGCGCAACTGTTACCCTTCGTGGGTTGAAGTCTCCATCAACATGGATGTACGATAGCACCACCTATCAGAACCACGCCAAAAATCTCCGTGTCATCATTGCGTTTGCACTCTCCAAAACCTTCCCTTTACCTTCATATGCAATGTTTTACTTTCCGCTGCTACACTCTTAGAATTGCATGTGTAGGTTGATTGCTTGACTTGTGCTAAGTTGCTAAAATCTGCCCACAACTAAAATTGGGAAAAGTTTAGATTTTTATTTGGTCAAGTAGTCTAATCACCCCCCTGTAGACCTACTTTCGATCCTACAAGTGGTATCAGAGCTTTGGTCTCCATTTCCTTGATTTCCATAGCTTTGGTAATCACAGCCTTGGTTTCACAACCTAGGAGAGTATGGCGTCTAGCGGGGGAAATTACCACCATAGAGGTCCTTACTTTGATGGTACTAATTTTGCTAGTTGGAAGCATAAGATGAAAATGCATATTCTTGGTCATAACCCCACCATTTGGGCTATTGTGCGCATTGGCTTGCAAGGTGATTTCTTCGAGGATGGAAAAGAACCGGATCGTGAAGCGTCCGCGGAAGAAATGAAGATGTTGCAATACAATGCTCAAGCTTGCGATATTCTCTTCAACGGATTGTGCCCCGAAGAATTCAACAAAATCAGCCGCCTTGAGAATGCTAAGGAAA